>CM039639.1:10546370-11175041 GCA_022405125.1 Anthidium xuezhongi | reverse complement strand
ATCCCATTTAAAAAAGTTACATTGACCTTCAGATCTCCTCTACTACTCCACTCAGAAGAAAATAATTATTACCACACGATGCACCCCATTTTGCCAAGCAACTTTTGTCCGAACACATTTTTAATAACTACAACCCCTTCCGAAATATCTTAGAATATTGCTATAATAGTTTATTATAGAAGGTTACCTCCTGGCACATCATATTCTCCTGATACAATTTTACTAAGTCGAGAACCTTGGTTTCTCAGTCTAAGTTCTCGTGACTTCCTGGAACTTGACGTCACTTAAATTCAGAGAAATGGCAAGAAGGATACCTCCTTTCGCAGCATGTTCTCCTGATACAAAACTTTATTTTCAAGCGAGCAGGATTTGAAAGTACGCTTTAGGTAATTCCTGTAATTCGACGTCACCAAAATTCAAAGAACTGGAACGAAGAATACCTCTTGGGACATCATGTTCTCCTGATACAATTTTTGATAGTCTTGAACTTGGTTTCGCAAAAGGAGTTCCTGAAAATTCCTGGAATTTAACGTCACTGAAATTCCAAGAAGTGGCATGAATACAATTTCGAGATTACGAAATGTTTTAAGATATATCTTGTATCAGAAGAATATGATAGCGAAAGTGATGGCACAAGGTATCAGGAACTTATTTTACGTTTTTTATTATTATTTAAAGATGGAATTTTGTAGGATTATGGATTGTTGAAGGGGTTGTGAATTAAATACTCAATGTTTCCATTTTATTTCATATTTATTGCTATTTTTCCATACGTACAACTATTATTCATAATTTTTTACAAATTACACTGTACAACTATTTATTATAATTTATCCACTAGATATATTAGTTGCATTCCATGGTAGAGTACGTTGGTTGCCTGTGTTTCCAATTTTAGAACAAAAAGATAGAAGCAAAGTTATAAACAATGTTTTTTAACAATTTATTTAGAAATAAAATATATTTCCATTAACTAACTATAGTCTTGCAAACTTTAGTTTGTTGAATTATTGATTTACAACTTTCTACTTATTATAGTAGTGAATAAATCATTCAATAAATATAACAATAGCATTTTAAATAGCTATGTTATTAGAAAATATCCTAACACCTTGTAAATACTACTAATTACAATGGAAGACAAGTTATTATGTGGTATAAAGAATAATTTAAAAACTACTGAATTATGCTGTTTAAAGCGTGCAAAGAATGTGATAAACTGTACAATTTTATACAGATTAAGGGTATAAAAAATTGGCAATAATAAATGAAACGTGAAATTAGTTTAATAATCCCCTTTAGAAACGGCTATAAATGGAGTCGTATGTACATTCTTTAGTCTTGCGAGTTCACTCGACTTAGAGGTTTCTCTAACGTTCGCATTACCGTCGCACATATTCATGATGAATGAACCACAGGGAAAAATTTATGTTCTTCTTCCGTACGATCTAAAACACCGCTAGCATGCGCGTATTCTACTATTAAAGGCAATGCATGCACAACTAGATACCACGGAAGACGAGGTGAAAATATTGCTCCTACTGATTGAATCTCCTGTTCGTTGTACAGTTAACATTAAACCTGACGCTTAATGTGAAATTCACGATTTATTTTCATTATTCGTGCACGTCAACCTTTACTAACGTAACAACGCGTTGGGAACAAATGATGAGCCTTGATGAAGATTGTCTAGCAATGTTCATTTAATTCCACGCCATTGGTGATTGTTATTACTTGACCTGCGAATGATGAGGTTCGGTTTTTGCTAATCCAACCTATACTTCAGAGTTTCAATTTAATTTTAGATTCCTTCTAATTCTCATTTTCTGAAACATGTCTCCTTGACTTTAAAATAATCGAGTGTGTTAAAAATACGGATTTCAGAATTCTTCAAATCTTAGAGTGCTTAACATTAGATCTACCAAGCGGGTCAAAATGACTCGTTCCAGGCTTCTTATTTTATGTTACAAAATTTATCAAGACCTATTTATTAAAATGTAAACAAATTTTTATTAAAACAAAGCATCATTCTGTATTATAACTCACGTTTTATCTCTTATTTATTTTATTTTCTATTTTATTTTCCATTTAAAAGAAAGTGTCCTAATGTTAATTTTTATCCATCGTATAGTGCGCTAATTATAATATTTTGCACCTGCTGTAGGTATGTTTTTATATTTCAAGTTTTTGTTATATCGTGTTCGATATTAACCTCTGATTAATAACCTCTACGGTGTACAAACGTGGCATGAAGTCACAATATTTTGAGAATCATTATATTTTTAAAGATGGCCGCAAATGTTGTGTCGTGGTCAAATGTATTATTCGTTGGGCCAGAAAAGAAACGCCGGGGCGTTTCGAACGTGTGTCCGCCGCAATTTCAATAAGCTCACGGGAATCGAGAGAACACGAAGGATCGTTTGTGTGTCGGCAAAACCGGTGACGGTGCTTGCAACGGTCCTGAAATATTAAACGATCGAATGCAAGCTGCAGTATGCACTCGTGCATTGCTGTGTATATTGCGAGAATGCATGTGCAGCGTGCGTCAAGCTGAGTACACCCGATCTACTATTTTACCGGACCGTCATGTACCAGCATATTAGCCCGACTCTGATGACCCTGCTTGTATAATTAGCAAGATGCTTTGCAGGTTATACGTACACCGGATAAATATTATAATTAGCCGGCACGATGGAGACGCGTAACATTTGCGTGATTATTCTTCCGCCCAGTTATCGAATCCTTTGATGATACTGCTTTTCACCACGGTTTAAAATGATTAAAAGGAAGGTCACTATCGGATTGGGCAACGCGTACAAAGAATACATACGAAAGCAGTGTATTCTGAACGATAAAACACTTTGTCTTAATTATTGTAGTTTAATTTTTGATAATTTACGAATTTTGTTAAAGGATCAGTATAATTTTATAAAAAGTTACCACTGCTCATTTAGTCATGCAATTATCATAAAAGCAGGTTCATTGCATTTGTTTATATATTATATTATCACATACTTAGATTACAATCAATTTTAGTACAATAAATGATTGTAATATATCTGCTTTGTTTGAATACCATAATAATTTCATATAATTTATAGATTCTTAATCACTTTCTACCACTTAATATCAGCCACACGTATTACTACATTTAACGATATTAAAATAGTAAAGTGTGACATGATTGACGAGTACTCGATTAAAGGGTCGAAACGTTGAAATACATGAATAGTAATGATTTTATTATGAGAAAATTTAATAAAGCAAAGAGAAATTCTATGCACATTTGTATAAATTCTTTAATTTTATTAATATTAATTACCTTTCGTTATCTTTAATAATACGATAAATCTCAAGATATGTATTAAATTATGTCTATATTATAAATCATAATATATAACCGCAATTAGAAAGATTAAACTGAAATTTTGTGGATAAAATTCAACTTTTTCGACCGATCCAATATTTCAAGCAGCATCGTCTCAATCGGATTACACCATGCCATTGTACCATCCATACACCCTGTAACAGGTCGCGGTATGTCCAGTAAATATTACAATTGGCCCGTTCGGTAACGATGTAACTCGTTTATGCGGCGGTTCCCCTGCTCGCGCATAATAGTCAGCATCGTTCGGTTCGAGTCCCATGACGATGCCGCACTACCATTGCATTACACGCATTCGGCATCGCCGTGCAATCGTTCGTTGGTGGTCGGAATCGAGTGACTCCCGATTCCCAATGCGCACTCCATACGGCACGTCAGCCCAATTTCGTCGGGAAAATTCGTGTCGTTACTCGAGGCTAGTCCGGTTTCGGTCTCCGCTGATGCACCTATCGCGGCGTTAATTAATAAATGGGGATTCGATTTGGCCAACGGATAATTGACGAATTAACGACGCGTGATCGACCAATCGCCCCCTACTTCACCGGAAACAAGCTGTTCATCTAACTCGTGTTCCGAGACGCGTTAGACTTTTGATAGGATTTAATCGAACCAGACACTCTATATGATTGTGCTTTTGCGGAGTTCGCAATCTAAAATAATATCATAAATTAATGAGTTTAGAATTATTCACACAACCGGTGTTGAATATCTCATTTCATTCTGACAAAAATCAATTCATATTTCGACGAAAATAAGAAAGCTAGAATCCATCATTTTGTCAGGTTTGACAATTTTAATGTTAAATGGATTGGACCAAATTTCATATATTAATTAAAAAGAATTGAAACAAGAAAATATTGATTGAAAAGAAAGGTACCATTAAATGTATATATGTTGAAGCTGATTGTTCGGTAATGTTTATAGCGTTTGTAACCGGGTTCTATGCAACAAGATGTAACTAAGACGCGAAATCTAAAAGCGAAGGTTAAAGACCATTCCACTTAAGAGCGTAAGACAATGTCTGAAGCTAGGAAAATGGCGGGGTAACATCGTCTTCCGCGAAGTGCTTTCTTGCTTCGCGCGAAACCTTTACAACAGACACGCAGAACCGAATGCAATATCGTGGCTGGCAAAGCAATTTGAAATGCGTTGTGCTTTACTTAGCACTTAAAACACCGCCTTTTACCGGTCCAATTTCCAACGCTACACGAATTGCTAGCCGTTTCAATCTTTCTTTCAAACATTTACACAGTGCGTGTACACCGCGCAGAGGGTCATGTGCTTTACGATAACACAAACGCATGCCATTTTGTGCGAATCTATTTACACGCGTACTTTGTTTTCATTGCCCTGCACGAGACCACTCCATTATACCGCGTCGTGTATCTTGCGAGAGAAAACGAAAATAGTATCAACGCTTTCGCTATCCTGATCCATCGACATAAAACAATACGTGTTTCCTTATTCTTCAAGAAAAACAAAGGTAAACCAGACATTTTAGATTTTCTGCCCCATGAAACTTGAAATCAAACTTTTGATCGTATATCATGTTGTTGAACGTTGACCTATGTTGTGTACTTTGTGCCTTTCGTCCATGGCGTTCTAAAGTAGAAGTTGGCTAACCCAAAAATTACAGATTGTCCATGGTATATTAGATTAAAAACTCCATAAGGGGTCATTTCTGTCAAATTTTAAACCAGCAACTCAAAAATAGTCACAAAGTAGTGAACAACATACATCGTAGATAAAATAACATAGCATTGAGAATAATTATTCTATTTAAATTCTATTTGGAAGCAATCTTAGAGAAGTAGAAATAAATTAATTATATTTCCCTTACAAATCATCTGCATTCTTTTAATGTTCCTTTAGAGGGGACAACCAAGTGGAAAGGGTTAATACTCTTACTTTAAGTGCAGTTGGATAATGAATGTTCAAAACTGGGAGTAGCGTGAAGATTCTTTACTCGATACATAAAAGTCTCCGAATGGATCTTATCTGAAAATTGTTGAGCGTAATTTTCCTCACCGAAGTTTCGTTAAATATTCACCGCCGTCAAAGCATAAAACGATTATCCGATACGTCGAAGAACGATTGACGAAGGAAGAAGGAAGGGTCGAGGGAAGAGTTTGTTGATGAGGTAGGTATGCGTATCATGGCGAAACGTTGCATGGTGTATGTAGAAATAGCCTGCGATGCGCCAGGTGCTGTCTGCAACCGATGGAAATGTAAAACTGTGACAACTCCCGGAATAAAGTGGCTGAATAAAATACAAGTAAATCCCTTGCCGCTTGGCTGCACGGCGACCGTGGAACTCCGACGATCGCTACGGGGGTTGAGACACACAAACTGCGATGTCGGGACTATCGCCACGCGTTACCACCGCCATTCTTGGATGAGATAAACCGTCGAGGAGAATTTATCTACCGACGTAAGAACGGGAAAGTCTGTACGAGTGTCAATATCGCGATTTGCTACCGCGTAATTCGCTTTCTCCACCTTGTCAAAGGATCGTGCACCCTACGATACTTTTTTATGGGTTTATTTCCACCCTCGAAGAAATTGTGCAGTAATAAATAATAAAGCGGATTCTACGTATAAAGCGTTCAAGACATTCGGTTGTACGTTATATACACATAATAATCCAATATTCTATCATCTTGACGGTCAAACGCTATAGGTGTTCAAATATCCAAGTCTTATAGTTTTATTGATACATATTTATTCAAAACTAGGTATCAATGCCATATATAATGTTATAATGTCCCAAATAGTGTAAAATAACCTGCCAATAAATATAAATAAACTCATGAGATTTTACATCATATAGTTCATAAGATAGAGAAAAGTGTGCAGATGATAACGCAATTTGTTTCACCGCGATAGCTCAATTAGTTCCTGAGATATAGGGCTTTAAAGTTTACAAAGCGATGCCGCCACGCGGAAGGGGTATCCCCGTCTGGCGCCGCCAGACGTTTTTCCAGGAATTGCATATAAATACGTAGAATAGTAAAGGGTTAGACGTAAACATTGTCTACCGTGACCAGACGCCTAGACACTGACTGACCGGGTGCGAGTGAGACGCAACCTAATTTTTATGAAAAATTATGTATGTCTTCCAACGACGATATCTCAGGAACCAATAGAGATATTTACATAAAACAAAAACTGAATTAAAGAGGAAGGTTCCTACTTTCTTACAAACCTAACCTTATGTACAAATTCCGAACAGTTTTTTATTGGCAGCGGTTTAAACATTTTGTAATTTTAATACGCTTTTCTTATGCATTTTAACATATATTCTGACTTACAACTATTTCTATCGACTGAATCTTATTAATTTTTCGATTTGTACGATAATTATTAATATTATTATTAACTTGTTAATTCAAAAGGTAATTTTGTTTTGTTTAGATATACTATCAAAGATAATTGAGATCCTAATTTAAATGAGAAAGTACACTGTCTAGTCATTAACACTTTAGACAGGGCTTTAAATGTTAACTTTTATTGTATGTGTATATTTTATGGATCAGTAATTACGTATTCTTTTATGAAAGAGAAAATTTAAACGACATTGTGAAGTTACCTTTCAGCCGGTCCAACGTAATTCTACGAAATCACGAATCAATATATCCTGTTCGTCTTAAAAGAACTTCCATCTTTGATCGTGTACATTCTTCAAGGTAGACCCATTTATAAATTAAAGTTGTTTCGCTTGATCCGCGAAAAAGGAATTGATAGAAGAGATTCGAAACTCGACGGAACGAATCCAGATTTATTCGGTCTAAAAACTCTTGCGACTGCATAATCGCGGGTATTTTCATTTTCTTTAATCTTCGATCGGAATATTTGTCCGAGCAAACGGTTAGTGTTTGTCCACGCAAAGGAATTCCACGGGACGGCAATTTCAACGGGAATCCAGCGACGATATTTATTGCTCGAAGCAGGTAACCGTGGGTTTGGAAGCACAATATGGCACACGTTGTCGTTGCGCGGTGTGTCACCGTCATTTATTACACTTTTAACGACCCCCGGGTGTGTTTCGCGTGTCCTCCGCGCGGGTCATCAGTTTTCCGTTTGAGAAGCTCGCAAAAGAGGTAAACGCTCGACCTGTCAACCGCGTTTGCTAACGGCCTCACAATTAAATGTCTCGTTAACTTTGTCCCGTCGAATAATGCCATTCGAATTTAGTTTTGCCTGGCCTGTGCGTGAAGGGTTTCAAAGATGGCCGGATAAAAAAGTGCAGCAACGCGGAAAGCTTTTGCTCGAAGCCACGGAAGATTCTCGTGTCATGGCTGTACGCGTTTGTACATCGACAGGAATCTCATTGTCGGTTTAAAAACTGACCGGTTCATGGTGATTTAAATTTCTTCTTACAAATCGGGGAATTCGATCAAAAAAGGATTAGGGTCATTAAAGTTAATACATGAAAGCTTGAAAATGGTTAAGCTGTAATGTAACAATCTTGGGTACTGGGTTATACGATTTTTTATTCAGAAAAAGGTACTAGAACGTCGAAAAAAGAAGGATTGGAGCAATGTGTGATTAATTACTTGATTAATGATAATTGTATCCACCAACCCAATAAACTTACTGACAACACAGCCTGTACTTCTGCTCAAAATTTATATATCTTAAGCGTTATGTTGCCCTGCTTTCATCTTATTAAATCCATGTCTCGAAATTAATTTGTTCCGTTTAAAATTTGAAAAAATGCAGTGGCAAGTTCCTTCCGCATTCCAGCGAATACAGTTCCATTTCTGTTCCACTTGTGCAGATATGTACATACCGTAGGGTACCTTGGATGACCGGATGCATTATCACCCTGTTCGGACAACGTGTAAGTGTAATTAACACGCCGCCGCTCATAACGAGGACGATGTTACGCAGTCACACTAACGAGAGCAAATTAGCTCGTTTGTGCCAGTTTAGCTTCGTCTCCTTGCTCGGACGTGCCGCCATCTTTGTGCCGGTCCCCTCTGCTACCGCTATTTGCGGTCAAGAATGCAAATTTGGTCGTTTCGTGTTCTCCTGTCTGCACTACAGTGAACACGAATTTCTGTCGTGGCTCCGTTGACGAATTCAGTGGACCAGAGGCGGTTTGTGCGGCGTCGTGGCTTTCGAAATTCATGGTCAACATGTTACACCTCTCGTAACCCTGTTTAGAACACATTGACATTATCTGTTGATCTCGATAATGAGACAACGTTTCCTTATCATCGGTCCACTGATGCTTGTGAAGAAAGTACAGAAGTTTATTCTGCCATCAGGCAGTTTTTTCATTTTTATATTCTTGGAGTGTAAATAATGCAGATCTTTGAATTTTCTTAGCTGTTTCAGCTAGGGCAATCTTAATTAACCGGTTAAAAGTGATTACGTTGAATGTCTAAAAGTTTGTCCCGGTGAAGAAGCTATATAATCTAAAAAATAATATAGGTATACTAATTGTAAACTTGATGGAAATAAAATCACTAACTCGAAGGTTTTTTTACGATTTTAGTAAGCTCCCAAAATGCTGAATTTAATATTTTGCTTAAGGTAATTTTTTAAAGGTAAAGTAATTAGAGGTAAATTTTTAAAGAGTATAACTTAAATAATTTTTTCACATTTCTGTGGGTTTCTATAAATTTTACTGTAGCTCCTAGTTGACAAAATTATTACAAATTAAAGGGTAATATAAAGCATTTGAAATGTGTTATTCGGTGAATTTACTAGAGTTATATACTAAAGTTAATAGAAATATGAAGTTAAAAAAAAGATTTCAGTATGCGTCTTATTTTTTTTTTACACCGACGATAGAGGAAGCTGTTTGAGTCGATCGTAAAATAGACCCGCCCGATAACAGACGTTTCAAGACATGCCGGGAATACCCTTGGAGATTTACATGAAATTGAACTATTGCAGCTTCTTTGAGACGGTGATAAGTACATTTTATCCGAGTCAAACGATTTCTCCAACCGGGACAATATTTCTTCTTTTGGCAACCAGTCTCGAAAGTAGATATACAGGTTTGCAATATGAATTACAGGACCTGGTTTTCCAATTATACATTTTTATCATCTTTTTGATTAATTAATAAGAACAAGTTATGGATAAATAATCAATGGTCCTTTATTTAAACCTTTCTGAACAGAACAATAAATATAAAAAAATGAATTTTTATTTTATTTCTCTATATCTGTCAGTTTGTCAAAATTATAATTTAAAATGATTTATAACAGTATTGATAAAAATTAAATTAACACATACATAAAAATACTAAAAGTGTACAGTAATGAGATGATGTATGCACAAAGCAATTACATGTAATTATAATCAAATAAATTCTTAAGTTAATAAATAATTGTAACACAAAATGAAAGGCTGATAATATTAAATTTATAATATCGTAATTGGATCACGTTTTGTTTATATTTTACAATAATATGCAACAGAAATATTCCTTCTTCGAATTTTCAATTTTTAATAAGTTCAGTGACCAACTTTTATTAGATTGCGAATGCATTCGAAGTTTACGTAAATTTATACATCAAGACATCTCGTACTTACTTTTCGCATTTGTCCATTTCTTGTTACCTGTTACGTGCAAGAAAATTTTTTAATATTATCTCACAACTTTTCCTCGAAATTGTTTCATTTTTTTTCCCCCCCAGGTTTTTCTTCCTCTCCGTCATTTTTTAATCTTTGTCACAATGGAATCGTTTTTTCTAGAACGAGAACAAACCGAGTACAAGCGGCTACTTGGAATATTCATGAAACAGAAGTGACTTCGGTATAAGTTTTACCTTAAAGAATCTAACCGTGTAGCATTTAACCTTTCCCTTCGAACAAGTTACCTACGTACCGTGTAAGTGGTGAAAAGAAAATTTGAATCCACATGAAAGGACCTCGCACCTTTGTTTTTTCTCTCTTCAAAGAGAAGAATTGCAAGTCGAATGAAATAACTCACGTTCGGCTAAACGCATTTCATTTAAATTCAAGACAGACCATGGACCGTTCTTTTTTATCACATACACTTTCTAAACTTTGCCGTTGAATCTTCAAAATTGACGGAATTGAAGAAACTGTGAAACTGTTTCCGTTAGATATTATAAACGATAGATAATAGAAATAACAAGACATTGTGTAAATAGAATATCAAAGTCAAAAATAAAATTACTATCAAATGGAATTTTTAGTAACTGCAACATGACAGTCGAAGTGTTAAGTTAAACGTAACTAATAATGGGGACAGATAGTAGTTTCATTTACTATGTGATATCAAAGAAGCTTAACTCAGGTTTTCATTATCTGAGAATCCAGTCCAAATCCAAAAATGAGCGTAGACGAAAAACCGTTTCGCTAACGACTCGCGAGCTGCGTCGACGAACTAAATTTCACCGTTTTTGCAGCAAGTCGTTGCGATTACCGATTCGTGAAATCGTGTAACGGTTGCATCGAGGGGACTCGCATGCAGGAATACTAATTGCGCTCGTTATCGCGCCTCGAACAAACCGTTTCGACGTGTAACTGTGTCGAATCTGTTTCTTTCATTTTCTAGTTTCGTGGACGATCAATGTGCAGATCTGTCCCGGGCTTTCGTGGAAAACGTTTCCATTCATTGAAAGTCATAGACGCGATCCGGCGTAACGAGCAGTTTCTGGGTCAGGAACTGGAACGAGTTTGCGTAACTTTCTGAATAATGAAATATCCAGGATCGATTATCGGGCAAAGTTGACGCATCGGCAATTGTCCGGCTAATGTATACTGCACAGAACGAAGTAACAGGCTGCTGTATCCACCGAAGAAGGAATTATTTATGACGGTGCCGAGTTACGACGATGGACAATAACAAACTATGCATAAAACTCAGCTTTCGCCGGCCCGTGATCGTTAATACGCCTACTCGTAGATTCTGAACGATTCGAAGAGGAAAGAGATTTATATTGGATCTGTAGACTTTATAGTATTTATACAAGGACCAATTTCTGACAATTATTCAAGTGTTCTTTTGATTATTTATCAACCTGACTGCATCACGGTTTGAATTGCATGTCCAAAGCCTTAGCCGATAATTACAGTTTAGTATGTCGACAATTAGAAGAATTTAACGCCTTATGCGCCAATAAAACGAGAGTACTGTATTTATTAAAAGCAAATAAACTGCTGGAACAGGTACTTTCCTACCCATCGGAGAGCACACCAAATATCTTTGGTCCAACGTCGTCCCGCTGCAACGCGACAGGAAGGGATGGTGATGCATGGCCTGTTGTAACCGTTGCGGAAACGTGGCGGGTTGTTTCACGGGCCACTGACCCAAGACAATCGTCACCAGTGGACGGGGAAATTTAATCGCGAGACGTTGGTACGATTAAACGTCGTAGGAGGACGCACGCGAGACCTGAGGGACAAAAACGTAGCGGGATCCGGTCAACGAAATAGGACGGGACAGGGCAGCGTATAAGAGTACGTATACACATCGGAAGACGGAAGGATGAGGCCAGACACGGACGAAGGGTAGATCAGCGGGGCCTTCAGATTTCCCCAGCGATTGTCTCACAAAGTCTCCCGGAGTCTCGTCAGACCATTCATCGGCGACGTGCCGAGACTTTAAGTCTCGAAGGTTCGGTCTGTCGTCTGCCTCGACCTCAAAGAAACAGAACAGGCTTATTCAGTTTCGCGAGGTGATCCTGTCTCGTTTTCTCCCTTTCCGCTCCCTTCTATTACAATCGGCCTGCCCATCCGCTCTCTACCTTGTTACTCGCCCCTCTCTAACGATCGGGATGCCAACTGGCTGATAACGCAGATTGAAAAAAAGCCACCCACACAAAATCGAATTTCGAAGTTGGGGATACCCGGGTAACTGGACGCCGCGAGAAACGATTGGTTCCGATCTCTACACCGTTCGACTCGTGACTACCGATCGTTCATGATATCAAGGTTTATTCGTGGATAAAGTCAAGGTGAGACTTGACCTGGATGCATCGTGCAAATGCTAATTTGGTGTATAAAGTATATTAACACTGGAACTACCTAACGAGTCAAAATGAATTGTTCCAGATTTTTTATTTTATACTACAAGATTCACCAAGGCGCCTTATGTTAATTTATTTATATTTTCTGTTTTATTTTCAATTTGAAAGGAAGTATACATTGAACGTCGATAGTTCTAATGTTAAACTTTAAATATTACAAAATTTTTGTATAACCCTGATGGTATGTTTCCAAAGTTATTTTGAATGCAGTGGAATAACAAATGTATTAAATTAATTTAATACTTTGCCTTCCATACACTGAGTGACACTTGAGTTCCCATAGAAATACATCACCCATATTATTTCTAAGAATTCTTGTACTTAATATTTAAATACTTGCCAAAAATAGAAGTGCCAATTAATGAAAAACGCCTGATGGTCATTATCAGTCAGACGTACCTTATTGCATCAAGGATCTCAAATTTGTAGATACCTTGGTCTTTCTTTGAACTTTAGACGTTCATTGTGAAAAGCTGAGCAACGTTGTTCGAATATCATACGATATTATCGCGCCAGTGCAGGGAAGACCGCAACGCGTACTTGGCCAACGAATTCTTCCATCCTTTGATTGTTGAACCTTGTCCGCAAAGGTCTGCTTTGTATTAACGTAGCAAAATTTGCTCAGAACCTGACCAGAGCCCGTCGTTCCCGACGTATTAATTAGAAGCTCGACCTTAAAGCACCTATACGGTCTAGCCCTTAAAGTACCGCACCCGCGGTCTGGCGAATTCACTGCTCGGATTTCACGTAGCCAGACTGGAGTTTAGTACACCGTGGGGGTAATTATTCAAGCGGCATCTCCCATGGCAAGGGAGAGTCACGCAAGGATACAACGGGGGGCGGGTGATGGTGGTGGGTAAAACAGGGACCAACCAAGAGTAAGAAGGGTAGGGGGGTCGGTGGCAACCCGAAGAGAGGGTTTCTGAGCAAGTCATCCATCACTCGGTAACGTACGCGTGTAGACGCGAATGGTCTGAAAATAATTGAGCGAGCAACGACAGAAAGAATTTTTAGGATATTCCTGCAGCCGTAAATAATAAACGACGTTGTTGAGACAAGTTTACAACTTTCCACGCGGATTTGTTTCTGCGCGCAACTTTTCCATGGGGAATTCGACTAACCGTTCCGCCGCGAACTGGAAACGGTGAATTAGCAAATTTCCACCCGTGTTCGACCATCTGCTATAAAAATTCATTTCTTGCTATTATCGTGAAAATACTTTAAGCTACTTTATTCACTTCTTTGTTTACTCGACGATCGGTCGAAAGTTAGACGACGATGCTTAAAGAATAATTACAAAAATCGAGAACACAACGTTCAAAAGATAATGAATTTGGCGCACACGAATGTTTCGCGGAAGCATTTTCGATAATGCGAGTCAAGGAATAATTTCTGAGCAAAAGGAAGCAACGTAGCGAACCCTTCCAATTTAACGAGGTAACTTGATATTACCCGATCCTGCCTAACCTGCACCGCACACCTGAACGAGATTGCGAAAGTTTTCATGGAAAGTAACGTCCATCCATAAATCGTTTGGCCGTGACTCTGCACGATTCCCTATGCGTTCATTTTCTTTTTCAAACGAAGAAGTAGAATGAAAATGTACGCGTGAAATGTGTTAGGCGGAGCAGAGTTTATTTTTCCGGTTGCAGTTTCATTTCTGGCTTACCCCTTCGTGATTTAAAACATTTTAAATGTTAAAAAAGAAAAAAGTTAGCAATTTTAAATGCAAATGTAAGGGAAAGGTGGTAAGGAAATTATTTATTAAAATTCAAAGAGGAACCAGTGATAATTTGTTTTTTGTGATTATGAAGAAACATTCGAGAGATTTTGAAACGAAATGTGTGAAAAAAGGAAATTCGAGAAACGACGAAAGAACTTGATGCACTAGTCAAAGAAACATCGGTAACTCGGACAAGAAAGTACAGAAACGAAATAGCGGGAACAAGGAGCAAGGGAAATTAGCTGGCGCACACTGGCTAAAAAGATAAATGTTGACTGCATTTGCCTTGCTCACGAATTGTCGCAACAATTTTTATTAGTCTACTGCTGTGTCATTAGTATTCTCGACGATACGAGACAAACGATGGGGGTGTTTCACCGGGAGGGGGGAACGGAACAAGTAAAACAACGAGAGAAACGAGGGTTGGCGAAGTCGTTGCATCGGCGTTGAACGCGGCAACGCGCCACGCCGTTCCAATTTATAAAACTACCTACGAAATTAAGAACCTGTAAATCTGCGATCCCGAATTAGTATTCCGGCTGACGAGCATCCGCGTCTCCGTGCTCCTGGAAATCGTCGTTTCGACGCGGACCAAGAGCTATTGGAGCGGCGTCGTGCAGCTGGCGCCTCGGGGGATAAAACTGGCCCATTCTTATTGCGAACAGACGACTAGAATATACGACGTGATAGAAAGTCAAGGATGCGGGGACCGAGGGAGGGAAAAGTCAAATGTGAATGAATTAAAGGAGCTGAATGAAAGATTGGATTAATTCACCTACACATTTCAAAATTAATTTTTATACTTTTTTAACAATGTTAAAGTGGTCGTTTGTGGTAAAATATTTTGTTTACTTATTTTAGAATGGATCTGTAAAAGTAATTTTTGCAAATCACAGTAATAATTATAATTATTAACTTATCAATGATTCATCGACGATTATATTTGCTCTAAGAAATTGAATTTCCATTAAAAACCATCCCCTGTATTATAAGGAATTCTTTTGGGTATTTGATTGAAAACATTCCTATTAGATGTTTAAAATGATAAATGATAGGAATATCAAAATATTGTGAAAACCGAATATGAAATTTGTCAAAAATGAAATTTTTAGTAACTACAGCATGGCAGTCTAAGTGTTAAAAATATTTGATAAAGAAAATTATCTTAAAATAATGGAAACCTTTGCATACACTTAATAAAGTGATCAATAAGACTAAACAATATGAACTAGTAATAAAATGAAAAAATTAATACATAGACAGAAAAATTAATAAGTCAACGAATGCAAAAAATAAAAATATTTGAAATGAAATGAAATGCTGAATGAATGAATACATGAATCAGCGCAAACATGACTTTGGAAAAAGTGGAACGATAATCCCGCTTTTGAGTCCATTTTGTAAATTGCCGGGCCAACACTTTGGTGCAAGGGGGAAGGGCAATCTTCTCAAAGTATATTGATGGTCATTGTCGTGGAACACAGTGACAGAGTGCTGTGCTCCGTTGTTGACAGGTGGCAGTACGTTTAATATATTATCGCTGAAAGTGAAATAGCCTTGAAGTATTATAAACCTTTTCTCCGGGCAAATCTATTCCCGTCAAAGCGCCGTATATATTATTTAAAAAAGCTCCAGTTTCACGATAATTTCTTTTGTAAAATTCAGGGCAGGAATTGAATTAAATTTTCTTGAACGCGAGAACCTAAAAAGGAGCCGGTGTCATTTAAAACGGGTCACCGGAAAGAAACGAAGAAACAGAGGAAATCTATTTGTAATTCCAGCAGCGTAGTCATAAATATCTGAGGTTGAATTTATTGGTAACGTTGTAGGGCGGTCTATGAATTAAAACTGGAGGGTAATTGAAATTTAAATGAACAATTAACATTTGAAATACAACAAGAAATTATCGGTTCCATAAAAACGCACATCCCTTAAATATAACTATTAGTGTCAGCAGGTTCGTTTAAAAAACTAAATGGATTGAGCTACTACTGTTTGTTGTACAATTTTAGTGTTTTATTTTGTAAAATCAAGAAACGTTTAAGTGTTCTGACTGTAGTACTTTTAATTAACCCTTTGAGGACGGAGCACTTTTAATCTGAGACAGTGAACACACAGAATATTATTTATTTCAAATAAATAATAATTCCCTTCTTCGAAGCATATGTTATATTTGTAGTCATTATTTATGCCAAAAGGATTAAGAGAAAAATAAAAATAAAAGAATTTCAGATATTTTACTTCAACCAAAAAATATAAATGAGTCATGTCTATAAAAATTAAATTCATTGACGAAATATTTAAGACCTTTTAGTTTTAAAGTCAGAACAGTCTAAAATAATATGAAATTAATTGTCCTACTTTCAAATATAATACCCTTAAGGTGTAATAAATACAATAATATTTGTTTGAGAAAAGAAAGAAAGAAAAGAAACGAAATATAATTTTTTTAGTAACACAAACATCAGAATAGATACATCAAGTAACGATTCATCGTCCACTTTGCTTTTACTACAAACGTTCCATGTTGCTAGTATCCAACATGATTCTCTAATTAATCGTAATTATTAATCGCACGCTGTTGGTATTACAAACTACACCATTTATTGACTTCAATGCCGAATCGATTGATCCAATAATGTACCATCGTCGGATACGTGTCCTGCTGATAGTTAATTAAACGATAATTCCGATTTGATCAAACGACTGGATATTAATTTTCCCTGGTTGGGAAATTTCGTTTGTTAAGAACAAGTGGTAACGGTGCCCGATTAACTTTGTCGGTATTGTTCGAAATAGAACGGATGGGAAATCGATTTCCGTCGAACTAACTATTTCCACTCTCCGAGTCATTTTACTCGAATCTTTTAGCAAAAATGAAATATTATTTTTAAACGAACCAAAGCGCGCGAGTAGGTCACGCATTTCTGCACGAATCCCTAACCCATATTGTGACAAACTATTTTATTTATGCGGCTATGAATAATTTCGCTGAATTATCCGAAAGTGCGTCCATTAGGAATGAAATTAATTTAACGTGTTATTCGCAGTGTCAAACAGACACTATAAACACACATCTGATTTCGCGTACGTTCCCGTACAATTTCCTTTAAAATCACGGCGCTATATTAAACTATAATATCCTTGCACAACGATACGTAGACACGAATGAATAAACAATATATTTCCATAGAGTAATTTCGTCGCTTTGGCAACATTGTTGTACAGAAGTTACTTGGGTACCACAGTTACCTACATCGTTCCACTATTAACCGAAATGAACGTGAACCGGAATAAAGACATTACACGTATACGTGTACACGTACCCGCGGAATGATTGAATATGCGTCGGAGTGAATTAGTGGTCGCGTTGAATTAAATATAAGACGCCTTCGGGGGGTCGGATCTTGGACGGTAGTCGCTATTAATGTCACCAACCCTAACCATCGGGTCATGGATATCGTTTGAGGGGTGCATTCTTAATCAGGTGTGCCTTTCGGTACAGCTGTACGCTCCTAACGCGATGAGATAATAAAACTGCATCCCGTGGCAAGCCCCAATAATTTTCGAAAATCTACCCTGACCCTACCTTCCTGACGGGAATAATAATCTCCGCGGCGAGAGTGAATTATCATCGAGCTGACACCGAGAGAAATAAATTATTTCAATATTAAGGACACGCCGAAGCTGTAGCCTTCTTTGCGAGTTAATATTTAAAGTAATAAATATTTAGTGATTTAATATCGTTCCCAAAGAATTGCATAGAAAATTCTTCAATTCCTGTCGGGCCTTTGATAATTGGATGCTTTCGAACTTGCATTATTAATTAAATTTATTAAAATAAGAATTAATTAAATTTCTATATTTCCTCGCCTGTTATTTCTTGTTATAAGGAATTTATATATTTTATACATTATTATTAGCCAATTTCGAACGTTTAATTATTCCTAATAAAGTTTCACTGTAATGCAAAATGATACTTAAAGCGTATTAATTTGAAGCTTGAATTTTTCCTTTTAATATTGAAAATGTTATATGCATTTATCGATCGCTTAATTACGTAACGGAGAGCGGTGTATAATTCGTTCGTACCAAATTGAATATTCGATTTAGTTTTCTTATCTTCAGTTCGCGAAACCATTTTAATTTACGATGGAATAGTGTTATTTCGCAGGTATTCCATGATCCTTCGAGCCGCTTCTTAAGAATTTTTCATCCGTTCGGCTCTCGAACGGGGCTGCTCCTCTCCGCTTCCTCAATATCTCTTTCCATTAGGATCGCTAATCGTTTTATCATCTCAAGATTAATGGGATCAACGGAGCGCTTTTAATTTCTGTTGTCAAGAACCCACCGCTTACGTCAGCTCCTTCGCCGGCTCAGGGAAATGAAATTCTCGTTTCATATTCGAGATTGGAGATTCTTTTTCTGCCGATCTAAAAAAACGCTTACCTCTTGGCTAAATATATATATATACATATTGAAATATTCGGTAAGGTAAGCAATATCAGAGATGAACCATTCCTGGATACATGGAAATATTAGATGAATCCAATATTTATAATTAAAGTAACAGGAAAGTTATACTTTCATTTCTGAAATTCGACAAATTATGAAACTTTCTGGTAGGGAAGATATTCTTTTGATTACAAAACTATTTTCTTTTGATGTATATTTTTATTTAATTAGATTCACGTTTGAATAATTGTTAAACCTGTTTGTTTAACCGATTTCTGGTAAGGGTGTCTTTCGCCCCTTAGACTGGGAACAGACAGCAAGAAACAATTAGGAGAACGTTGTATTTTTTTAATTTTCTGGATTTGAGATCATACCTTGTTAGCATAATAAATGCTGTTTACTATAGTAAAATAATATTTGATTTTGATTTATTTATTTCAATATTAATTGTATGAACAAATATATATTTGTTATTTGTCCAAATAATTGAATTTGGGTTAATAAATAATTACTAATTATTTTATTTGGATATCAATTATGCAAAGGATATATTATACGGCGATAATTAACCTTAGATTAAATATGTATTTTAAGGCTGAAGAGTGCCTGTAGAATGAATATTGGTTATTCATTATTTCGCTACCCATCTAAGTATAATAGATTAGATAAATAAGGGATATATAATTTTGCATATAATCGATACCAAGTACATAATTACATCGTGTGGAATATTACTGTATTATCCACTTTCGTTTTAATTGTCTTTTTTATTATTGGAAACACGAAGGAAAATTAATTGGATATCAAAAGCTTATTTTCAAGGAAAAGGGAACGAAATTTTTGAACGAAAACGTGTAATTATGTTATCAGTATAACTAGAACATTATTTTTCATTTTCAACAATTTTCAACAATTTAAATTTAATCTTGCCCCCTTTCCCATTGTTGTCCTTTAAATTTTAAGATACTTTTTAAGGCTTTAATTTTAACTTTCAGATTTTTCCAATCATGAAGGCCTTTCGTTATGAAATTGTTTAGAATAAGAATTTTTTACGTATTTTTAATGGTATTCGTTTATTGCACCCTCTATGCATCTCTGTAATTTTTCGAAGCAGTCAGTCATCGACAATGAACCCTCCAGAAAAGTACATTTTTTCCAGTTAGTTTTGTAAATAGTTATAATAAATATTATAGCTCTGACGTGTTTATTTAACAAATGAATATTCAACAGAAATTTAACCATCTAATTTTAGTCGAAACATCCTTGTACCCGTTTGGTAAATTGGATCACGATGAACCCGGCACTGCCGTTCGAACATTAACCATACCACCATGAACAATCAATTGAAGACACAGCAACATATATTTCGCTAATCAAATGAAAATGCCATAAAATATCATTCATTTTCGGCTCTCGGAATAGGGAAGCCCCGAACGAGAGACGACTATTTTAACGAGTTAATCGATGTCCTCCCTAATCGAACTCCAGCGAAGCACCTATATCATATCCGTCTGACTCATCGCGGCATAAACCGTGCACTGCACTCTGACGTATCGCGTGCAATTCGCCAAAATCATAAAGGGTTCCCTTGTCCTAAGTATACGCACACCGTCACCCTTTTTACGAGCATTTCGTTCTCGACATTTTGGACATGGCAGTGAGTCATATGAGCGCGTATACGGGCCAGAACACGCCAATAAACTGGCAAAAACGGGACAGAAATTGCCGAAATTGACACCTCGACGATGGTTTTTGCACTTTGAACAGTTTTTAATATGACCTATCAGCAACTCCTACCAGTTACTCCAGATTATTTACACTGTGGAATATTAAAAACCTTACTTTGTTATAAAAAAAAAACGTGAATACATTTTTTAAAATTGTTGCTGCGGCGACAACAGAGTGCAAAGGGTTAAATTGAAAGTAATCGCGGCATAGTAAATGAACGTGGACTAACAAGGTTAAATAATAAACCACGGAAACGAGAAGTCGATAAATGGCGGGACATTCTTACGTCCCGTGGAGGAAGGGCCGGAAATTGTTGGATAGAAAAGGGCCAAGAACGGCCTTTAAACCTCACCCTCGTTTCTTTCAGTCATGAGAAAGTCCTGCTGTACTCTTCGTTCTCCTGTGCTCTTTTTGCCGGCGGATACGACGCGTTTTCGGACTTGGACGGAAAAGTTCCCCCGCGAAACTTTCGACACTCCTTGCGTTTCACCGGCTACGGAAGACACGGGGGCCATGAAAGGAAACGTACGTCCCTTTGACGAACGATCGGCGATGGGCGTGTAATTTTCTGTGAAAGTTTGATCTCGAACAGCGGGGGAGGGATAGAAGTTTAGAGACTGATGAAATGGTGTAGGATGTAATTGGAAAGTTCATTAAGTTTCCAGGGACGAGAAACTTGCGGTGGCCATTCACGTGCTGTTAAGATTATTGCGTGTTTGTTTAGTTCTTTTATAACCCCAGTCAATTGGTCATATTGTCGAGTCGCAGTAAATTGACAAGAGCAATTGTATGTGTGGGTGCAAGCATACAAGTAAAATAAAATTATATTTTTAATCGTAGCAGGCAAGAAAATTTGTATTGTAATTATATAAATTACAATGCAATAAAGTTTAAAAGATTCTAATGAGTAAATAGTATGATTTAATGGTTTTAATATTTTATCTGACCATTTGGTACTGCCTTCATCTATTCCTTTCAAACACAAGTGTAATGAAAATTATGGCCAACCTTTTGAGCTGAGAAGACTAATATTTGAATGATATCTAGACTGAGAATATTTGTACAAATATACATTTTTATTAATTCTCTTTTCCTTCCAAGTAATTAAAAGTACCTCAATTCGCAAACTTTACCGTTTTACTATTTCTAATTATTTATTCACATTTATACAGTTAATTAAACCATTTAATACCAATACAGAAACGTTTGTCAGTAAAGATAGTCGTGGTAAAAGGGTTAATTGATGTGCACCGCAGGGCACCATGTCCCAGAAATATAAAAAGAGAAGAAAATTTAACGAGCACTCGCAACAATAGAATTTCGATCTCCCTTTCAAGCTTTATCGCAGCCCAATAAAGAAACGATTCAAGTAATCTCGTGTCTGGCGGAGCGTTTTAAAAGAGTAACTTCCCGGGCCAATTCTTCTCTTCCCTTTTTTTAATTTCCATCCCGCCAGAACGCTTACGCACGCACGAACCTATAAACGGATCCAAAGATGGTCTTGATTCTTAAAATTCTCTCGATGCATGTCCTCGAAGCCGATATTGGAAAACCTATCGATGCCTTCTCATCTACTCGTTGGCATTCAATAGAACCGAACGAAATATTCGGACGCAATTTCTTTATGATAATTCAATTTTTCTCCTCGCTTCTGGTGGCCGTATCGGCTTCGCGATTCTGGCTCGATTCGAGCGGGCCGGGGTCAGGTCGACTCGGCCAACGTTCAAGCTTTTACATACCTAGCGTACCGACGTTCAACCTTCTCCAACCTTTCATCCTGCAAATGTCCCGACCATATTCACCCATATTGTCGGCCGTTGTTGGGCTAAAGAATCCCATCCGGCTTTCGTGAATTCATTTTCAATACCCCCCATCCACGATACCCTCCCCTGGGGATCTTTTCGACCCGTTTTCTTTTATCGATGATTCATGGAAATTGATCGATTCGAGCCTGGGGCTACACGAGGAAATTTCTTGCCCGGGATCCATTCGTTTGAATCGTAAGTCGAAATGGTCGAGAAGTCGATCTTTCGAGAAAACAGGTTTCGAATTTAACCGTATTTATGTTTAATTAACTCAAATATCGTTGGCTATCAAAACCAAATATTGTCATACAGAGTTCAAATAAATTTTGCATTTCGCGTTTACGGATAACAGTCGTATCGTTTCTGTCCTCGAAAATTGATCTTACAGTTGTTGCAAAATTACGAATACAGTATCGAGTCTCATTCTATGAATAAACAATAAATAGGTACTGATTACGCGAAAAACTACGATGGTAGCATGATTGTCCCCTGTATTGAACAAATTTCGACATAATTGTTTCTCGATATACCAAGAAGTGTTAGCAAATTCTGGACAAAAGGCGTAAACATTTCTCTCTAAAGTTATCCACGTATGGATGCGCATATCGATATATCGCTTAATTTTAATGATGCTACGAGCGTATATACATAATGTAAACTCAATACCTTGGAACATGCATGCTGGTAAACGCCATACGATATCCGATCCTGGATACTGACATCAAATCCCCGACACGGCCATTATACGTTCATTTCAGGTTAATACTTGGCTAATGTTGGTGCATCGACCTAACGATCAACACCGTTGGACATTAAAGTTGAGCAGGCCGCATTGTCCTCCCGTATTTGGGGAGTTGACCAGCAAATTATATCGAGGATTTCGCGAGGGATATTGACGCCGAGTAACCAAAGTTTGTTTAAAATTGATCCACTGTCGGAGATTTTGGACAAAGAACGATTTGATGCAATGGTTTGGTGGCAGAAAAAAATTAATAATTTTTCGGTATATTAATTTATCGATCATAGTATCGGGGGTGAAAAAATAACTAAAATTTCGGGGGAGAATCTAGCCCTTCGTCGGCTAGATCATTATCTACATATTCAAATGTTTCCATTTATAGTTATATTTGTATTTAAATTATTCTTGATATTTATTATTACAGTCTCTAATTATTTACTATTTTGAATCCATCATTGTTCCAAACATAGTCTATACAAGTATTTATATCAACAATTGATCTTAAAATTTTGTTAAAAATATGGTAGAATTTTAATCGCACCATATCTCAGTGTCTAGCAAAGGATGTGCCATTTATAACGCATTTTGTTTGACTTCGATATCTCAACTGGTTCCCAAGATACAGAGCTTTAAATCGTAGCGTTCCGAATGAATTGTATTGCGAATATTAATGAATGGTGATTGAAATTCTCGGAAACGTCGCGACCTACTTTTTTTCCGAGAAGTGCGTACGTCTCGATAGTAATAGTGAATAAAAAAAGAACCGGTTTTACTCGGCGGCCGTCCTTGACTAGCGCCAGCTTACAAACTTGGGATAGGTCAGTGCGCGTGAGCGAGCAAGAGGTGCAATTGCGCGACTGAGATGCGAATAGTGGAATGCTAAAAAATTATGTTCTCATTCAAACAACGATATCTCGGTAACGAATAATCATATCGACGTAAAACAAAAGCCACTTTAAAGAGGAAGATCTCTACTTTCTGAGCGTGTGAGTTTAAAAATTCTGCAATAATTAGTTTTTCTCCTTTTTTCAATTCATTTTCGATATTAAAAATAAACTTTATGTCTGGTGTTATTGGAGGAAATTGATTTATTAATTGCATAGTTATATTAAAATTAAGACATTGATCGCCACAATGAAAACTACAAAGCAAAGGTATTATCACATCTTTTGAAGCAGACTGATTTTTTATAATTGAAGTTAAAAGGATTAGTTTATTAGATGAGACTGTCTTTTTAATAACTATAAATCAAATTAATTAATTTCTATTTAAAATCATTCAATCTGCTATTGTGTGTCACGTTAGTCTCGATATCCCGTATCTTCTGCATAATCCATTTCGTATCAATTTATTTCGAGCATATCGAATCGCATCCATAAGAGTGCTCTCCCTTTTTCCTCTTATTTTTCCGCTTCCCAAACTTCCCCATTATATCCTCGATGCCTTAGAAGGGCAGACGTTATCCGATTATTTGGTCCGACATTCTCCTGCCGTGGCTCAAATGCATTCTTCGATTACCGCCTGTCCCGATTGTATTTTCTTAAGTGGTATTTGCTAGGAAAACTTTGTCCACTTTCTTCTAATTGTCCTTCTATGTGTCATTCTTCTTTGGATGGTCAATTCCGACAAAAAGAATTGTCATCAAATAAACGTCCACTATATCCATCTTCTTAATTTGAAATCCAACATTTCTTTGGAACTTTCAATAAATTCTTTGAAAAATATTTTTATACCCCATAACTTTTTAAGGAAAAGTAATTTAAAATTAACACTTTGATTGCCATATTTCTATTTCAAATAAATTTTATCGTGGTACCTATCATCCATAACTTCAAATACTTAATATATGATTAAATAAATGAAAGAATTCCTTATTAGAGTAAAGCATTAATTTTTATATTTGTAAATGACCCGTTTGATAATTTTCCATTATCAATAATATTTCCAAGAGGGAAATGTGACGTACTCTGTCACAAAATTGAAATTTTCAACAACTTTCCATCCCCTAATTTATAAATCGCGGTGGCATCTTTAATTCTCTATTTCAAGAATAGTAATTGCTTTTCCAACTTTACATTCTTTTTTTCAATCACATTTTGTATACGGTTATCAGAAACAACGCTCCAGTTCGTTTCATAAGTTGCTAATTAGCTCGCCAGATGGACACGTCATTTGCGGTCGTATTGACCTGGGTTAGCCAATAAATCCTTCTCGTATATTGCCACCACTAAGGAGGTTTAACGGGTCTGCGTAACCACCCTCGTGGGTACTTCGATTTTCCAATTGGTATTGGCGATCCGTGCAGAACAACAGACTCAGAGAAGACTGGTAGGGAACAAAACTTGAACAGCTGATCGATAAGAATCACAGACACTTCAAATACTTTCATTAACAGTATCCGTATCAGAAATTTCGTTTCAGAAAAATGACAAAATTACAGTAATCATTGCTGATTTACATTATTTTTTATTTCGTAGGTGTTGATTGGTTTGACCATCATCCTTTGGGTATCAATCATAAATATATCTAATTAAGATTCTGAAAAATAGTTCATCTTAAACTTAGATAATAATATCGAAAAATGATTGAAGAAATTTATGGTTCATAAAATGAATTGATTGCAGGCGGTGACGTGTATCTGTGCGATCGTGACTCCGACCAGGAGTAACCACCGAGGTACATGAAAGAAGGACATGAACTACTCTCAAGGTAAGCAACTCGATTTCGATTCCGGGATTCGATCGGTTTACAACTTTCATTGAATTCGACGGAACGCAATGTTGATACTTGGTCCCTGTGTATGTGTGTGTACATACACACGTACACACGTCAGTCAGACGACACGTGCGGATGGGAAAATTCGTGGAAGGTTTGTCGTCGTCCGATCTCGAGCTCGAAGCTCGAAGCCAAGCGCGGAGTGGTCTGAAACTGTTCGGAAATTCACTCAACTAATCAAATACCGCTAAAACCGCTAAACAAGTTAGGTTAGCAATCTACGTGCTCCGAATGGCAACTTCGAACTGCTCTGCGGCTGCGAAGCGCGAAAACGCTCGCGACTGCTTCCGCAATCCGCACCACCAGCTTCATCGTCTCTCCATCCAACTATGGGAATCCCTTAACGAGAAGAGACGACTTCGACGTCGCAAACATGCTTACCCCCTTTTATCTTCCAATATCGAAAGAAATAATATCATCAGATTTCTAATAATTTGGATTCGTTTAGCTCCGTTTAACCCTTTCGGTGTCCACTGAAATTAGAGCCTGATAAAACTCTCTTATAATTTATACCTCTTTGCTATCGTGGGTAGTATACAAATTTGTAATCTATAGAATTATTTTTCAATTTTAAAGCTTCAACTTTCTTATAAGTAAACAATATTATATATAAGATTTCCCATAGAAATATGCGGTGTCTATTGATTCCTGAGAAGCCCAATAAATTAAATATGAGTATGCAAATCGCCACCGTGAACAAACCAAAGACATTTCTAAACGCGTGCAGCTACAAGGGGGAATTTTAACCAGAAACTGCATTTCCATTCCATGATTCTTTCACGCACAGACCCCCGTATGCATTTCTAACATTGCCAGGCAATCGACTTAATTTGCATCTCTAACCTTCCACGTTCGAGGTGGCTAACTAAAACGGACAGTCAAACGCAACAGAAAGAAAAAAAAAAGGATGAAAAGAACGGGAGACAGGAAACGAGAAGGAATGTAGCGATCCGAATCGGTAGTACGCGCATAATAGACAACCGGTTGTACATTTACATATGAATGTCCATAAAGGCGGGTACGCATTAGTACACGGTTGTTCCGTCGAGGGAACAGGTAAGGAGAGGATAACGTCGCTTGTCAAATATGAGAACAATTAGGGGGACAGAAAAGGGTCAGCGGAAAACATCTTGACGGGCCAACCACACGTGTCTTTCCACCCCTTGGGAACAAAGTTACTCGGCCCCGTTCGAACGTACGACCTAAAACGTGATGCTCCTACAATTAAAAACTCGTTCGGTTTACATAGATGCTCCCGGGAGACTTTTTGTTTCCGTACATAGGCGACCGGGAGGGTCGCCACGGGTCTTTTACATAATGGCTTTTCCAGCAAAATTAAATTCTTTGGGAACCGTACGGCCACCGACACGATGATCATCACCGGAGGAAACTTTTCGTGATATTTCTGCCAGCCACCTGATCGGTATTACTGCAGAATGTTAAATGTTAATTATTTAATATTTAGCCCTTTCTGCGCTTCATGGGGAATTTTTGAACGCGATTATAAAACTTCGAATTAAAGAAAGGAATAAAAATAAATGGTTTCATGAGTAAGTGGAACTTTTTAAAAACCTCGTGGATATAAATTTTGTTGTCGTATATGTGAATCTTATTTAGAGTTATTGATTGCATTATTTTTTGAAGGTTCAATATTATTTTCGAACGAATTGAGATTTTATTGGATAGGAAAAAAAGGACAAGCGTCTAGCGTTGATATTGCATGATCAATAATACATCCGATTTGGAATATTGGATTAGGCACGTTCTATCCACGACCCTTCGAGAGTAACCCCCGCGATCAAAACTTCCTTTAGGGGGTTATAAAAGGAAATTCAGAAAAACCGGGCAACACGCCAACGTTTCGAATAGAAGGCAAATAATGAGTTTAGTCTCTTTTAAAGAGGTTATTGACGGAATCCATTGCTGTTACTAAACGCATGGTCGATCGTGCGAAAGAGCCAGAACCACCCTCCTACTATCCCTCTCTCCCCGTAACGTAATTACGAAACTCGTCCTCGGCCGTGCCAAAGGGGTTGTTTCTTTGTTAATTTTTTTTTCCTTCCTGCCACTGTGAAACCGATGTTTACTCAGATGACCACCTCCACCATAAATCTCAATCGCAAGGTTCACGCAGCGATCGAACCTGTTCAATCGTTCAAAAAAGCTGTGATATTTGATTATTCATTTTTTTAATTATCATTTCTTAACGCTAGGTTTATGGAACCTGCAATTTTGACAGAAACTATAGAATTACAAAGCTTTATATAAATATGTAATATCACATTATGTAATTTATAAGATAATAGTGTATAATTACGTTGTTTTTAAATAAAATAAGTTGTTTCTTTAAAGAAATATGATAGGTGTATCACGACACGGAACATATATTTATTAATACAAAAATGTGATAACGCGAAAGCGAACAAGAGCGAATCTGTAGTATATTCTTGTATATTCGTTGAAATTCAATATTCGATTATTCTAAATATTTCTTCAAAAAGGTAAATGTAAAGGTAAATATAGATTTCGTACAAGCTTCTGGTATAAATACCAAATTCAATCGTGATCGAATAATTAATCCTCGAATTATATTAATAATTATATTAAAAGGATCAAATTTTGCATGAAATTAATACTGAAGAAGTTTTTTAAGGACGAGAAAGCGATTAAGTATACATTTAATATTTTTACTGTGAAATGAATTAATTAATTTGAAAGTCTGAAAAATGTAATTTAAGGATTAAATGTGAATATATTGAAAAAAAAAAGAAAATAATACTTCCTTTACCCTCCATTTCTTTCAATGTTCGAATTTTTTCGACTACCCCTCTTTTTCATTTAATCCCGGGCGCATCGTTACAGAATAAAGTTATTCAATTTATATTCCAATTGTTGTAAAGAAGAGGGTAATGTTTTATAAGTTCGAAGAAGTACGATATTGAATGCATTAAAGGTAGCATTCGTGAGCATAGTAATGATTCAAGGCAGGGACTTTCAACCCCTTCTATATATCAGCCCCTTCTCAAAATTGGATTTAACTCGGCAACCCCTTTCCACGTTGATGAAAAGCACGAACAAGTTACAAACACATTTTCTACTGAAATTCAGTGAATAATTCTGGACGAAGTTGTACAAGGACGAGCTTGAACTTAATAAATGTCAATGCTTCGTATTACAAAGTGAAAGATTTCATTTATAATTTGATAGTTGGTTTCTTGCACCGGGACGTATGTTTAATTCCAAGTTAAAATTATGAAATCTTCGAGCTAACAAGAATGAAGTTATACAAAAATGAAAGATATTCGAATTTGTCTACTTTCTCAAGAATGAAGTAACAACAATTGAAGATATTCGAATTTGTCTAATTTCTGAGGAATCGAAATTGAAAACGATCGATACACTGTTGTAACGATTAATCAAAAGGGCATATTATGTGTAACAATGTTTCCAGGGTGTTTGGTCGGATTCCGGTTCGGTTTCTGTCGACGGCAGATTTTTGGTACGGATGCGTTATGGGTCACTTCGGTGGCGGACAGTTACGCCGACGTGAACAATCGATGTTAGCCATCAGTTGCAGTTTGCGCGATGCAGTTATACCCAGGACAATTGTTATTGACAAATCGTAATGCCGGTCATCAGTCATGGCGGAGACAGGACGCTCGTAGCGGCGTGGACCGCGTGTTTATACGCTTCCTGCGTGCGTCCGCATCTGGGTACAATCCATGCAACAAAGACCCTTCGCACCGTGTCCTCGATGACTCGAGGTAAACGGCGTCAATCTCGTGATGGGGACAGGATAACGTTCGATCGAAGCTCAACACACACGCAAACACACGGGATTTCCATTTGACCACGTGAAACGTTGAAAACCAATTTCCGGGATTGGATAAGAAATGGAAAAGGAAACATCCAGCCGTAATTACATTATGATGCATTATCGTCATTAGAAATTTAGAATTTTTAAACCGACATGCTAAGGCAGCTCTTTGAAGAGATATGGTTTAAAATTTTCTTCAAGTTTTATCTACATATTTTATAAATTTCATTCGAGATTAATAAGCAATTTCTATGCTAAACTTTCGCTGAAATTGTACTTTAATTTTCAAGATTTTTGCAGAAAACTAGTATAGGAATTTATAAAATTTTTGGAATTATTCAAGATACTGATCTTTATGATATACTTCGTAATTATTGAAATTGGTGAAATAATTACCCAAACATTAACTCTTTGAGGACGGAGGACTTTTAATCTTGGCTCAGTGGACGCACAGAATATTATTTATTTCAAATAAAATAAGTAATAATTCCCTTTTTCGGAATATATGTTGGAACACTGTTGTTCAAACATAATTATTCTTCAAATTTGTAGAATATATTTGCACTGTTAATCGTCCACAAAGAGTTAATTGGCAGCCTCATTTGTCGTTAACATATACGTTGTGTATTTATATAAAATAATTTTATATAAATGATCAGAGCAAAATATAGCCACGACAATTAAAGCTTTCACAACGATATTTAATTTCAGTTCGAAAATCGAAACGAAACTTCATCTACTTTAATTATAATCGAAATCAAAGTCCTTTCCCAATTCCATTTCTTATCAGATACAGATTGTATCTGATAAAACATCTGGTATCGACGTTTGGTTTTCAAGATGGAAATCACGTTGCAGCAAAGCAGTTGAAAAAGCGATCGAACGAACGTACATTTAGAATCGACTGCACGAGATCACGACTAACCCCTTGCTAAGATGACCCTGTTCGAAGCGAGGTTCGACGTGGTTTTCGGGGTCGGGATATCGCATTATTCCCGGCTGAATGGGGTAAATCAGGATCTCGTAGAGTTTCAACGTGGAATCGACGGTGCTCTCGGATTGCCGATGCCGAAGAGGACGAGGATTGGTTGCCAGCGGCTGCCTTGGGAATTCAATTACAGCTACGAAACAATGGCAACCGCGTTGGTAACGAAGGGACCGTCACCGAGAGGGGTCATCCGTGTGCACGGTATTTACAAATACATACATAAGTCAGATGCTTACTGACTTCCCCATCGATCTTTCCTGTTGCTTCGTTTATTCCGACGCTAATCTTCAAAGAAATTTTAAATGCCAAAACCTGTCTCGTACTTTCCATGTTTTTTTTTAAAATGTCTTCGTAATTCCTTTTATTACTTATTTAACACATTGACTGTTGAAAGTTCCATTATCTTAAAGTACTTTGTTATTTTTATTGCCCATAAATTTAAATACATGGTGAGTACATTGTCAAGCATCATACGCTTCTCAAAGGCAAATGGCGTTGTAAAAGATGAACGTTAAATCATTCTTCTCAGTATTCGAGTAGTACTACGTATTATATGTTTGAATTTTTACTCGTTTCAAACAAAGCTGGTTGATTTAATAACGAAACAAAGTGAGTGATAAACTAGGATAAGACCAATAGTGTAATTTAAATAATTAATGATAATGTAGGGTGAGGAGGCGAGAAATCGAAGAAAAAGAAAAAGAAAATTGCGAATTGCGAAATAGCAAAATTACACTTTAACAAATACTGCTATTACAAATTTGTTTTGCTCCTCCACTCTGACCCTTAAACTCAACTCAAACTCTTAATTCACCGAATCTCTGAATATGCCCTCAAAAACTTAATCCATTCTGATTCCACATGCGCCAGTTCTTATATTTTTTCAAAGGAGTAAGCGTTTTTCGCCTCCGCCAATTACGAATTTGTTGAAATTCTTGCTCGTGGATACCCCCTCTGTTACAACTCGGTGAGGATGTCCCTCAAACGTTATCTGTCTGGTGACAGTAACCGTCTGAATAGAACTGGCACGGGGTACATATATTTTATGACCAAATGGGCATATCATTAATTAATTCTTTCACTGTTTCCTGAAAGTTTGAATTAAACGTTTTTACTTCAATTGATTTCAATCGTATCTCTATTCCTTTAAAAAGCTAACTCTTCGATAAAATGTTCATATTCGATACAACTAAAGAGATTTCATTAGACATAATATGATTTTATTTGCATTCAGGTTTTAAATTGGACAGATCAATATAGAAAGGATTAATCATATTTGATTTAGTGAAAAAATGACTCGTTACCTGTTGGTAGTTTTGATTAACTGTCAATGGATTTGGAAGGAGATCATTCTCCAGGATCGGACATATAACATCTGCTCCAGCTTCCAAGTTCCTTCGTATCGCACCTGATTTGGACATTGTTACGCTTGACTAAATCCTGCAAAAAGCAAGATCCGTGTGCTGGCTGTTTAAACCCTTTAAACTATAAAATTTTACCTACAATAATTAATTTTACGATTAGATGCAAATTATAATACAATATTGAAATTTTGAAAATGCGATAAGAGTCGTCAAAATCAATTTCAATTTTTGCCTTCTTAGATCGTTGTAAATTTATGTTTGTCTTATTGTTACTCTGTCAATTTTGAAACTAGGGGAAATTTAAAGGTCGTATGTAGAACAGAATGAGAAAGGATCCCCTTTTCTGTAAATTCCAGGACAAATAACTGGGTGCCCTGAAGGTATTCTTGCAATAACGTAATTGTTAAATCTTAAATCCCGGGGTACGTATCGTCAAGGACCAAACAAGAAAACAACGTGTCGCCGTTTGTTATTGCAAACAATCCATCACTTACAACAACAATAACAAATATGTTAATTTCATTCGTCTCGCTGAAGAAAAACACAAAACGCCCGCGGCTACGCGAGCTTCACAAAGGAAAATAAGAAAACGAGCGGGTGGACACGCGTTATAATGCTGATGCCATTGTCATCCTCTTTCCTTCTTCTTCTCCTCCTTCTTCTCCTTCTTCCTTTTTTCTTTACCGCAAATTAGAGATAATGTTGCCTACCTTAACAAGATTCCCGTCGTTCTGTTTCACCTCGTAATTTCGCTACGAGGCATTCCGCGAAAGAATAGAGGTAGCTCACTGTTTTCGACCTGGTTTTCCCTCCCTCATTTTTTTTTCTCTCCTCGCAGCGTTGAAAGATCGTCGCTCACGATTGCCACCGATGCTGAATGTTTTCGTTTCGAGCGTTCCCTCGGTTTTTTAATTAAAAAATCCTCGGGCGTCGCGTGGCGGTCTCGTTAGCAAGGAATTTCACGCCTTCTTTTTTAATCAAAGTGCCGTGAGTAAACAGCGGAGCAGCGAATCACGGCTTATCTTGTCACGATTTCACGGAAACGGAGAAAGAAACCGGCGATGGAGGGGGTAGTACGAAGGCGGGGAGGAGGAAAAGAAGAGAGAAACGAGAAAATTGTGTTCCGCCGCGAGATACTTTTTTGAAACGCGAAATGAACGACGCGATCGTATCGGCGTGAAATTGATAATTAGAACTGACGTCGCGCTACATATTCCGTGGACTCCTGTATAGAAATCAGATGAAGAGAAATCGGGGAAAAATTGGAGTCAACGCCTTAATCTTTTCGCAATTAACCGAGTCTTTTCTGCGCTCATCCGTTTTTAATACGCACGGTTCAGAGGAAAGGAAATGCTGTTTTATTAGAATTTTTGCAGATGAAATGACGGATTTAATTACAAAGTTTCAACAGCTTTACTTTATTAAAAATAATCTCCGCTAATCATCATCTGTTCCAAGAAATCCGTATTTCTTTTAAGTCACAGATTGTTTAAAATTATATCTTCTACTCGTTTTTTGAGATTTATTTCAGTTGAAAATTAGAGTCTACTTTGGAGATCTGCATCTTTTGATCAACCATTTTGGTTTAACCCTTTGACGTATAGTTTTTAAGTCATGGGGGACTAATGAGTTTAAAAACCATAAATTCTAATATTTACAATATAAGTTATAAAAATGTTGACAATAGGAATAAAAATTGTTCATATTATTTAAGTTTAAATCGACATGGCATAAGTATAAAGGTTAAAATTTAATAATGACAAATAATTGTTAATTTTGTTTGAAACCTAACTTTCGTGTCAAAGAAAATCATACAGAAATAGTTTACAAGATAATCAGGAGTCACAATTGACACTTTAAATAATAGTTTTAATGAAAAGAAGAGTATTTCAAGTTTACGTTATCGATAACTCGAACTGACAATTATTTATTGACGCCTACAATCGAACGATAAGAAACATCCTGCCCCAGTGATTCGAATAAACGCGATAAAGATAGGTCTGAACGTTAAAAAATTCTCTTTTGCAATGTCAATAAAAATTATAAAGTTTTAAGGAAAAGACTTACCCCTTTCACCGTGTCCCTCCGTTCTCTCGCGATGGGGTCCTTGTCCTCTCCACGGACGGTCAGGGGAAGTTTATCCGCTGGTGCTGGCGGCACCGTCTCCAGAACTTCGTCCTTCCGGTCCGGAGGACCAACGACGACGCACTACTCGCACGCACACGCGATTCAGCGCCGTTCACTTCCGGCTTTTGCGGAAACTCGGTCACGTCGGACGACGGTGTATCGTTTTAACCCTTTCGCTGCCTATTCGAATCTATCTACTTTTATATTTTCGATTTTATTTCAGAGGGGCTCGATGAAGGAATCTACACAAGAAACGATCGAAGAACATTGTTTCTGGTTCTTAAGCAACAAAATTGATTAAAATGTATGCTTATTTATTTATTTGAATCATCACTTTATCGCGAACGATTCAAATTTTGAAACGACGAAGTCTCTCGAGGGATTATATTTTCAACGAAACGAACCGACCACTTTAAGAACACTTACACGAATGATCGTGAGACGTAACGACACGAACGACCCTTCCTTCGTAGACGGTTCGCGAATTTGTTTTGAAAAGTTCCTTGGAATTATCTAGGCTCGATTTTCAAAACACAGATGGTGCCACACCTCGAGCAGGAATGTATGCAAACATTGAGGGCTGTGGAATTTAACCTCCCTACACAGCAATAATATCTTTCTTTCTAATAGCGAATCGATAAAGGAAATTGAATTTGATCGTCGACACAGTTCTCGATTGGTGGACAGTTAGACACGAAGGAAAAAAGTAAAGAAAAAAGAATAATGAGAAAAAGAAGAAAAGAGGTCAGAAGCAAAAGTGGAGGCCCGTAGTTGTGCATCGCGTGAGATGTTTCGTCGTCCCTTTTCGAGCGTTCTTTTTATTTTTATTTTTCAAGAAAAATTTATCGTTCGTTTACTCATAGCTGTAGCAGCACGCGGTAGCCTTGGGGGAAAAATTGCCGAGTGTCCTCTCCATTTTCTTCTCGCTCCCTCAGCTTCTTCTTTCTTTTCCCTTTTTTGCTTCATTCTTCTACAATTCGAGATTTCTATCTTCTTCCCTCTCGTATTTTCTCGTAGCCGGAAAATGTTGTATGCGAGGACGAACTCGTGGAAAATATAAGAACGTACGAGGTATGAAAAATAAAAGGCAGAAAATACCGGGACAGAAGTTAAACTTCAATTCTTTTTTTATCGCTGATGTTTCGATCAATGAATTGCCTCAACCGAAGTATTTGATAAAACATGATAAACTGCTTTTGTATTTTAATTGCGGATAATTAATTCCTTATCAATCTAAAGACTAATATTCCAAATTAAATTCAATCTATTGTTAAATATTTCTAAATCGATTCTGTTGTTTCTTTATTAGCACACAAATTTCAAATTGATATGCTAAATACAAATTTTGTCAAATAAATCTTTACAAAAATATAATTTTCTTTAAAATACACCTTTCTTAACGATTAAGCAATAGAATTATTCCATTATATCAGTTTAAAATTTAGCAACTCAAGTTTAACAATTCTTATATTTAAATAATAGCCTACAGTTGCTAAATTAATTAATTAATTTTTATATTAATTCGTGTTGGAAAAACACTGTATAAATTATTTTTTCTGCATCTTCAATTGCCTGCATTTGAAAGGAATTAATTACGGGTCTAAACTAGGTTCATTACCAACAAATTAACGAGTCAGAATTATAACGATTTAATTTTTTTTACTTCTTCGTTGGTGCACGTTTCGCGCTCGCGCATGTATTTGAAACGGAGTGCAAGCGTGGCAAAGCGTGCAAAGCTTTTGCCGCAGAGCGGCGATTAAGCAGACGGACGGAAAAGGAACGTTAAAAACGCACGTGACGATGAGTAGGTAGAAAGGATGGATTGGTTAGCCAATGTAGGAAAGTAAGTGTGCACCGGGCACGATAAGAAGGCAACGTATAACGTGACCTGTTGGCCGGCCGGTGCTGCAATTGCTGTCGGCCATTCGAGTGGTTGCCATTTAAATTTCATTACAAACCTAAACTACGGCCAACGCTAACTCGTAACACGGTTGGCGGTTATAAAAAGTCGACGTTGTGCATTATCGAACCGATAAGGTGCCCGCGTTTCTAACCGGTACAATGACTTAATAGAAATCCATTGAACTCGTAATCTGCCATTTCACGACCGCGGAGTTCCTAAAATTTTTATTGATAGATTTATGTAACTTCGTTGCTATTTGTATTATAAAAAAGATATATAAGTGCATGTTTATTTAGGGAAAATATTTTCTACCCCAGGGGGTGAGCTGTTGAAATTAAAAGATATATTATGTAACTACAACGTTACATAATTTGCCTGTAAATAAATTTCAAAAATACGAACAACTTTTTCTCTTATCGTAACCACTTGTGGGAGCACAAGATTAATTTCTTTTCAAGACTGAAGAAACCACGCAAGATGAGGTTAATAATTTAACAGCCCTATAACTTTTACCCTGGTTCTACTTATCATACTTTATACAGGATTATAATTAAAAAATCGGTAATTTCACAGCAGTATATTATAGAATCCTTCAAGTACAATTTTTACAGCGATATGTTTTTCAATATAAAAAAGAATATCAACTTACAAAAGCCTTTGATTATCAAATGCAGCCCTTAAGTTATTAATAAAATTATGAAGTAATTTTAAAACCTTTATACAGGAACAATTGTTTTTCATTTTTATTTAATTTAAGCAAAAGGGTACTTAATTCTAAGAACATAAATATTTGTTTTATTTGTTTCTACTGATTAATAACCAGTTGGGAAAATGGATTCAAAGGAAACAAATGTTTCGAAATTCTTCATCTCGGGAAATGTTCATACACTAAAACGCAATAAATCTTCATTAGCGAATACGTGGTTCGGCTGTAGTCGTTTTAAAAACCGACTCACAGATGAGAATTTAAATTCTGAAAAGATTGTTAGGCAGGTTTCGTGGTAAATTAAGGGTCGTACCTTAGATGCGTTTCTAGACACCTTCAATGACGGTAATAATACTAACTTCTCGTCAACCTTCTCTTGGTGAAACCCCATGAATACTTCCTTTTTCAACGTGTTTCTTTCACGAAGAACTGCTCTGAATAGAACTGGCACGGGGTACATATATTTTATGACCAAATGGGCATATCATTAATTAATTCTTTCACTGTTTCCTGAAAGTTTGAATTAAACGTTTTTACTTCAATTGATTTCAATCGTATCTCTATTCCTTTAAAAAGCTAACTCTTCGATAAAATGTTCATATTCGATACAACTAAAGAGATTTCATTAGACATAATATGATTTTATTTGCATTCAGGTTTTAAATTGGACAGATCAATATAGAAAGGATTAATCATATTTGATTTAGTGAAAAAATGACTCGTTACCTGTTGGTAGTTTTGACTAACTGTCAATGGATTTGGAAGGAGATCATTCTCCAGGATCGGACATATAACATCTGCTCCAGCTTCCAAGTTCCTTCGTATCGCACCTGATTTGGACATTGTTACGCTTAACTAAATCCTGCAAAAAGCAAGATCCGTGTGCTGGCTGTGAATGAATGGACGAACGAAGAAGTGCAATAGTTGTAGAAGGTTAACGTTCACCAGAAGCTGTGCTCTCGCCAAGAACTGGAGGCGTGCTCGAGGACCTCTATTGAATTAACTCCATTCAACAAATTGCTCTCGCATTATGCTGGATCACGACTGACTGAGCTAAGTTCCATCCTACCCGGTGGTTTCTCTGTCGCAAAACGCAGATGACGACCACGACAAAGTCTTTGTACCGATTGAAATTCGTATTCCGCTTCTGCACGACTAATCGAACGACGTCCCTTTTGTAATTCATCAAATACCGAGTCTCTGGGTTTTCCTTCGTCAACGAAAATTTTACTCAGGCGACACCTAACACGATATTATATTAGGCATTCGCACGTTATTAAATTTTGTGGGGGCCTAAAGTTATATTATGCCGTTTAATGCTATTTTGTGAATAAAATAGTATTCATGGTAGTTTGAAATTGTTAGTGCGTTGAAAATATACTGTTTTACATTGTACAAAATTTTACTTTATTTGACAAATGTTTTAAGTTTTAATTTGGTGATAAATTCTGAATAATTATCAGCGTTTCTTAACAATTAAGAAGACATCCAGTGGCCCCGAAACTTATCGTTGCGGCAATTACATAGTCGAAGCTCTTCCATGCGGTTACTGAATTAACCGGGGTTACATCCGAAACCAGGATCCTACTTCTTGCGTGTGGTTATATTTATTCTGGGCTAGAGCAATTAATTCGTTTCACCGGGACAACGAAGGGTTGCCTATACCTAAAAGGTCGCTCTGTGTGTACGCGTACACCATACATCGTGTCCTGTATTGCGGGTAACGTTCCTCTAGTCAGGATGTTCTTGGTGCTTGGCGGAGGTGCCGGTTTTACGAAGTCGGCGTTAATTGCCTCCGGAGGTGTTCTCCACCCTGCGGTAATTCAAGCATAAACACATGAAATTACTTTCCCTTATTTAGGGGCTCGTTAACCAGATCTACTGTTATCGTCCGACTAAACGAAACGCCCTGGCAGAAAAATGCTTTCGGCCTTTTACATAATTGAATTTTTAAATTCAGGTCTGCCTAATACAGTTTCAAACCATGACAGAATTCGCGAAAATATTTGTATCATTTGTTCATTTTAGTTGCATCCTACGGAATTATAAATAATCCATTTGTCAGAAATATTCATAAGTTTTTAATATTGGTCAATCTCGATCCGAACCTGGAAAAAATATAATGATGTTTCGATTAAAGTTAGACACAAATTTTTTGGTTAAAAGGATTTTGTATATTGAAAAATAACAGTTAAAATATTAATAGAAAATTTGGAAAATGAAATTAGGATAAAATAAGTAATTGAATTTAAAACATTTTAGGCAAGGTACCGAGTGCAAGCTTGAATAATTATAAATAATTATAATTTTAATGTGTTATCCTTTTCGCTGGAACATTCAAGTAATTAATATTGTTTAACATTTTTTTGCAATCAGTAAACGAATTATTTTCTTAATTAATTAGAAGGTATAATATATTACTGATAACATGTAAAATTGTGTTTATTGGGGGTTGTTGATGAAGAATATACGTGTTTTTATTTCAGCCATAAAACAGAACAAAATTTGAAGCTCTACATTATTTTTACAGAGGAAACACGTGTTATTGTTGTTTTTTCAAGTAGAGGATTGTATATCTTTTAAGACAACTGCTGAGGCTGTTTCAGTGCTCTCCTACTGAGTGAAATTAAACACTTGAACATACAACGCATGATGGCAGATGTTATATTTTTGTGCTTCGAAAATAATCGTTTTTCTATTAAAATCCACTTCTTCCAAGAAATTCTTGTTAATTATTGAATTAAAGATATTTGTATAAATAATAAACTTCTAAACATATTGAATTTCTAGCTTATACTATATGGATTAATTTTATTATATAGTCGACAAATCTATGGTTATTAGAACTCTTTTATTTAAGATGTAATTTCTTATAAGATTTTGAAATGTTATGAACTTGATACCTTGCATTTAAGTTCAATATTAATTTGAGAACATAAAAAATAAAATAAAATACATAAAAATGTACATATAATTGCATGAACACACAGTTGAATTATCATGTTTTTTAATTATATCTTGCATTTAAGAGCATCCATTATCCACTCTAATGCTGCATACACGGATGGTAACGGTAATACAGTTTTATTATTGCTGTTAATACAGTGTATTATTCCTATCGACGAAGCAGAAATGAAATAAACAGCCATGGTTACTTCCGTCCAAGGCCGAATTGAGAAAAGCGGATTTGTTGAGATAATTCGACCCTTGTCCAGCCTTACACGACACGTTCCACTAATTAATAACGATAAGTACGAATGTGTCTACACCGCAAAGGATAAACTGGTGGTCCAGCAGATTACCATAGGGTAAATACTTCCGTCGGATTTGCTTGGTAATTCGAAGATATGTGTTACATCCTAGTTAATACTATTTCGTAAAAGCCTTTCTTGTAACTTTATACTTTTTTAGGCATCGTAACATTAATAATTTATAAGAACATACTTTATAACTATAAACTTACAAGACACAGAACGTAGAATTCTATCTCTTAAACTATTCACTTGATTCTTCTCGTAGGATTTATTAAATAAATTAGAATTAATTTCTATTTTTACTTGGAATATTCTTCAATTGTACAAATTGTTTCTGAGATTTGACAGAATTTTGAGTTAAGCATCTATATTCAAATTTTGAATAATTAACCAGGTGGTGGCATATTGTCGTGGTATATGTATATTTGGTGGTCTGGTTTGCACACGGTGCCTTTCGACGATTGCTTTAGGCCACGTACGTAATATCCGCAACGGGTTCGCGGCCCCGTTGAAATCGGCACAGCTAATAATTACCACCCTTGAAATTCTGTTGCCTTCGCGTCACCCTTCGCGCCATTTCACGGATCGCTAAGTTCACGCAGCGATCTCGAAGGTGGCCCAGTATGAACCCAGCCGGCTGAGTGCCTTCACTCGCACCCGTTCAGACATCTTGCCTGCGGGGCTAAAATCTTGCTGGGGATGACTGCAATTCAGTGAAATTGAGGGGATGAAATCAGCTTTCACGTCACTCAGTCGTTACATTTTTCCCGTCATCCGTTTTTCGATGGATACACGCTCGATTGACGTCGATATTATTCGGAAAAATTAAGTGGAAAATACAACCGCTCACTCTTTTCCTATTTTTCTTCCCTCGTTACGGCTATATCTTCTTGAACAACTATCTACAAATTATTAGTGTATACTTTAATTAATTTTACATTTATCTCATTCGAATGAAATAAATTTAAGATAAATTTCAGAACCTTAAAGTTACTCGAAATTCGAAACTTGCTAGTTCTTGTTTTGCCAGATTATCGAAATATAAATTTAAAAACTTGTCTGTTTATTAATTTGGTCGCACTATTATATTTTCTTATATGTCAAAAATATTGACAAAAAGTCGATGACATATGGGACTTAAGTTCTTAATTTTGCAACTTGAAATTTTCAATTTAAGTCAAACAGTTTCTAGTCAATTGTCCTTTGAAATAGTTTCATAATTATACGCAGATCGCACTTTCCCGCTGCTTTTATCATAAATAAATAATTATCTGGTAAAATGGTTCGATTGGTTCAGTTTTGCTCGCCGCTGTACGTGTACGGAAGCCGACAAGAAACGATTTCGAACTATGCAAGGAGCACCCTTGAATTAAACTACATACAGAGCACCGACATTGCCGGCTGCGCGAATGTGTTCAGCTATAAAAGATCGTTTCAGCGCCCCGCAGATTGGCTATTAAAACCTTCCATACGAAGTACCTCAAGAGCCCCGTTCACTCCTACGAAATCCCCTAACTTCACTGCCGGTTGAGAAGGGTTGTTTCCAATTTTCCTGAATTACGCCCGCCACGACGATATACGTATAGTTGATAAAATTCGTTTTCAATCCCTCCTAATACCGTTGCTACTTTGACGCGTTAAGCAACGTCGTTCGAGTACCAAAAATTATCCAATTTTTACAAACATCGCGGTTCGTACTCTTACGATTTCCATTTTCTCGGTGTCTTCGAGGAGAAGTTTCATTAGCGGATTTTAATTTACTCGGAATGTCAGAGAAACGTGAATTCCCAATGAAGCGCGAAACGAAATTCAAATACGATACCGTGAATATTTATCCCCATCGCTTTTCCCATCAAACAGCCCCCGTCTTATCGGTCGGTTCACGTCTCATAGGATCCCTTGAGTAACTCAAAACAATCGGGCCAATTTCACGGTCGATTCTTCGGTGACCCTTGCATACTTAATCGGTAGCCGTCTTCGTCGGTCATATAATTGGGTTTTTATACAGGCCTGCAGGACACGGGGAGGGAAGAATAGAGTCTGGGTATCTCGATGTTGGATATTCGATGAGAAAGACCCGCCGCGATAAGAAAGAAGCTTCTCATGAATACAATAATAGCGCTATGCCTTTCGACGACATCGTGGCTTTTAATGAGGAACATTGTCGGCATAGACTACGTTTACCAAGAATCTGTATCTTCTGCTTCTTTATTAATTTCCGGGATAATAGAAAATGAACCACTCGTTCCGATAGGACGGTTAATGATCGATTTATCGAATTCCTAGGGCTACCGGCTGGCGTGTTTTATTCATAAAGTCGAGGAACGATTACAATTGGGTAGAAAATACAAGAGACTACATTGTGTATTAATAAGTAATCAGGATAAATAAGTCACGATACTTATAACCTAGGTACAACAATTTTTATTATGTACGGAGCAATTAATATTTGATTGGAATATATATATGGAAGCATAAGTTTAATTTTGTAAATGGTAATTTCTATTCTTTATTTTAGTGGGGAGGGTATCAGAAAATCTAATTCCTTTCCAGCCGAAATAAAATGTTCCACGGTCGAAAAAAGAGAAACAAGCGCTGTACACGCAAATTTCCGGAGATTTCGATCGAGGATTTGGCGAACAGCCCATTAAAACGTACTGCCAAACTTGGAATCAAGTAATCGCTGTTTGCATATTAATTGTTCATTATGACCCCGTGGAAAGGTAGGCGAAGGAGGGAGGTCTGGCCCGACTACCAAAGACGGAAACTTCGTTGACTACCTCTCTAACAAGAGGACGCTCGAAACGCTCCTCTGACGTCCAAGTCAACCCTCTTCCCGTCGTTAAATCCGACGACGACGATCGTTTCTGTGGGGAGGGAAGAAAAGGAGAGAAAAAAGATCTACGAGCGTCCTGGGGGTGATGTATGCAGATCTTTTCCATTCGTCTCACCCTCGGTGTGACTGAAACAAACGGGAGGCAACCTTTGGGTCGGTAGGCTCGATTATCCATTGTCGTTTCTGTTCTACATTCCACTTTTCCTATTACCGGAAAAGGAAAATCTTTAACAAGGAAACGGGGCCGACAGAGACGACAAAGAATTCATAGCTCATATAACATTCATTCGCGATCCGTTGGGAACGTTTCAGAGCGTCGTTCCGCCGGCTCCTCCGGCTAAGACTAAAAAGAAAACAAAATTATTTTAACCAGATGACAACTTGATGGCCACTGAAACTGCTGCCTTTTTACTTGGACCGGTGTTATAATTCTTCTCTCTATAAATTGTACAGTAGTACGACATACCCCATCACTTTTAGAAATAATACCACACCTGTTTTTATTTCGAGCGTTCAAGTAGTTTTCTGATTTTTCAATCATTTCATTACTGCATTTTAAACTCGTAAGTAGGATCTCTTGGCTTCGAAGCTTTGATAAACAATTGATATTGATCAGTGGATGAAATTAGAAAAATAGTTATAATTTGTAATAATTAGATCGAAGGCTTTGCAATTTTGTGTTAAAATATAATTTACAAAATATTCACTTGCTACTATTATTATGGGCCACAGGTAGTATTACAGAGGTAACATTTTCTCGTCGTATCGTCGAGTTAAAATTTAGAAAAGTAGAGGGTATTTGTAAAATTGTGCCCGTTAAATAATAACCTCGAAAACAGGGATATTTAAAATCAGATTTTTCAACAAATATTTACGATAGGATAAAAATCTGTATAATACGGTTCAACGTTCGAGTAACTCGAGCATAGAATATGAAATGTTGAGAGCATGGGTATGGTAGGTGGTAGAAGGCATACGTGGTGAACATTTTGACCCTGGATAGAACGGTACAGGAAGCACAAGTACGTGCATGACTCGGGGTGACGAGCACAGGGCAATCCGCAAAAAGTTTCCGCTTTACAATGCTGTGTCGCGCCGCGGGCGTCTTGATTCTCGCGCGACGCGATACCGAAATGTGACTACCAGCAACCACCCCGTCCTGTTCCTTTTTCCCTGAATTTGGAAGCGGCATTGAACCGGGGGCCAACGACGGAGCTGTTGAAATGTATGCACGCTACCGGAGCACGGTAATATCAGATCTATTTTACGAGCATGGCAAATGCAAAAGCACCGATGTTCGCCACCCTCGATGATTCACCGTAACTTTCGGCTCCTATAACCATTCTGGCATTGTGCGAATTTTTATTCACTCGGATACCCGTGATCCGTGCTTTCTCCCTCCGTGTCTTCAGTTTTGTTTTCTGTGGGTATTTGTAGAAATTTGGACATTGTGGTCACAAAATTAATTGATCTTACTGCAAACAAATATTCTCTTTATGTAGAAAGGTGTGTAATGGAAATTGAATAAACAAATATTGCCAAATTTTTATGTTAGAGGTTGTATGCGAAGTTTCCATCTTCAGAACGTAAAAACTATAATAGTTGATGCTACCCTAATTATTGCCAGTTCTTTTATTTTTAATTGGTAATAAGGTTTAAATTAAATTTCATCTATCTTTACACTCTTATATAAATAGTAATATCATTTTAATAAAATTTCCAACGTATTATTAAAATTTGCACAAAATAAACTGCATTGATTGCAATGTTAATATTTTTAATTTAAACAAAAGTGGTAATCGGTAAACCATACCTGAGAAACACTGAAAGTTCAAAAGTAATTCCTGCTACATAATAAATTAAGTCTACTTTCTAAAGTAACATTTCTATGATCGCTGATAATTAACTAAGTTGATTAATTTAGTGTAAAAAATGACCGCAGATAAATAATAAATTTTCCTTAAAGTTATTACTTTTAGTTAGGTCGAAACACGGTTATGGATTATTAAGATGCGGGTTGTCACGACGTTGGGATTCCTTTTTTTTTCTTTAAGACGATTTTTCTTCTTTTTTCACCCGGCGGATACGTACGATCCGGCGTGATGAAAAAAATTTTGCGGGGATAGTGGACGATGTAGCACCCCTGCGGCAGAATATAAATTACGCAATTTGTATAAAGAGCGGAAACTACTTTTGCTTCGCTTGGAACTGTGTCCTGTACAGGGTGTCACAAAATACATAACATGTTTGAAAAACCAATCTCTTTAAGGAGGGAAAATCAATGCCGAAGGTGCATTAAATTTACAAGCAATTCATTTACATTTATTTGGTTAAACATAGTTTGCCTGATTCATTTGACCTTTTTATAATTTCATGTAACTTTGAAGTAACATATTAAAGTTTTACCGCAAAGTGGAACGTTCTCTTTCCATCCTTTTTATCAGATATCTTTGTAACTTACTGTAATAAGTAAATTAGGATCCAATGGAATAAATGGATACTTAAGCACCAAGGTACTTTACCATTTTTTCGAAGAATTAAACTAATTTTCTGTTTAATCATCTGCAGGTAATATTCGTAACTACCCTTTTACATCCAAATAGAAATTTTCATAGTTTACATACCGTTTTATCTGTTTTTATTCATTCTAGAAAACAAACATTTTACAATTAAAATGAATATAATCTACCACCATACACAGCCACAATAATTTTGATAAATTCCAGGCAGCAAAGGTTAATTTCGTTGTTAATCTACCTTCATTTGTACATACACAGTGATATAATTGTAGCTCTCACGAAATATCGTTTCTCGCATGACAAAAAGTCGTTTCCTTTCGTGTTGTATTGCACCGTTTGAAACCTACTGTAAGAACATAAAGAGATATGCAGGCGGCATAAATGCTTTTATGCTCAGCAACGTCCATGCGATCAATTCGAAATCCGGATCTCGAAAACGCGTAAAAGGAGTCGAAGAACACAGAAATGGTGAGGAATAAATAGGAGAAAAGCGGATCGTAAACAGTTTTACACAAAAATACACAGCACTTTCGTATACACATTTGAACGCTTGCGTTTAAAGCTGCTAAAAGATAAAACAAAAGACATGTACATACATGCATAATGAAAACGTTTAATATATTTAGTAACAAAAAAAGAGGTGTCAAATGTGACACAATGCACGTACATTTAATCCTTCTGTTCATTATTTTATCACAGCTTGTCTGTATATAATTCCTTGCTTGTTGCAATAAATATTTCATATTTAATACGCTTTTATGTGTTCCTGAATACTTTACAATTTTTATAGTGTTTTGTTTTTATTAGATATCCACATCATTTTTTTCTTCTCAATCTGTATTTAAAACCAAAACGAAAACAAGACAAATTATATAAATCAAATTAAAGTACTTGGTTCAACTCTGAAATGAATGAAAAATGGCTCGATTTCTCTAAATTTTTAATTATTAAGAAATCAATTTTATTCTGTTCGCGTTATCACATTTCCACCGTAAGATTAATTATACCTAAATAGGCAAGTCTCAATCGCATTTTGGTATGTTTTTAATAATAATCGGTAAAATCAATACACGAATCGATTCGTGTTCACGTGAAATCCTTCCACGCGGTTTCAGACAATGTTCAAGTGCAGTCATGCAGCTAGAATGTCATATTAATCAATTAGCCGAACGATGGGCGTACAAAGGATACCGAATGGTTCGGTCCATTATGCAAGTAGAACCGTGGAAACCCTATGGACCTAAAACCAGACCCCTCATGGAAGTCCCTCAGAGCTAGCCCAGAATGTAATAGACGGGGTGTATGCAAATTAGTCGGCCAGACTAACGTACAAGGGTTAATACTTAACACAACGAAACACCAACGACGAGTAATAAAGTAATCGTGTTTAATTCGATTCCCAGTCGTACAGTCGATGTTAAATTTACTTGATAATCTCGAATATATTGAAAATTATTTCAAATTCTCAAATTTTCCATGATCGAATAATTAATAAAAGAATAGGTAAATTGAATATCACTGATATTAGGCTAATAATGTAAAATACTAAATTAATCGATAAAATCCTTAATTATTAAAATTTCAATGTGTCTTTTCACACACGTACGTGTTAATGACAAGAATTAGATTTTCTTGAAGGATGTAAATTGACACCTTCAGTTTTCATATTTCAATTTTTGAAAAGTAAAACAGAAGAAAATTTACACGAATCAATGCAAACTGTACAGATTATTCGATGAAATAGTACTTTTAACGTGAACGGGGCCCGGAGATCGAAGTAATAAAAATATTTCTCGAAACAATCGACAGACCATCGGTTTTTATCGGTACATATTACAACTAAAACATGATACGAGCTTCTATCTTTTCGATAGTCAATTGCCAGTTATCTGTATTGTACACTACGTTTAACCAGGATTGGGTTAATTTTAAAAGCATGTTTACTTTCATATTAGGAAGAAGTATTAATCATCGAACAGATCGATCGTGACCCAGATTTCAAGTTAGATACAGAAATGTTTGATTAAAATACATCTGAAACACTACTTTGAATTTAAATTATCGTCCAGGGGTTAAAATCAGAGGATGTTTTCAGCAATGTTATCAGCAAAAATCAAAATCAAAAGCAAATTTCAAATAGTAATCTCTGAATTAAGGTCTGTCATCAATGACATTTCTATAACAGAAAAATTAATAAGTGACAACTACAGAATATTTAATCGTACAAACATTAAAAAGATATAAGAGTAATACGAAACGCAAATTTATGTATTCTCGAAATTTACTGTATTTTTCACTATTTAAATTTCTCAGATTTGAATGTGTGTCAAATCTAACCAAGTTATCGATACCTACTTGAAAGTCGAAACTTTCTTTTTATTCATGAAAAGCCATCAAAACAGATGCAACTTTGCTTATTGAATTATCGATCGTATTTTTTTATTTAAAATTCCTCGGTTACCATCCTTTGCCGTATCATTCCATAGAATCGTAGTTGAAAGCGTCCCATGTATCCGTGTACTTTCTTCATTCAATTTGACGGCTCATGAATTAACTCTGCTATCTTCGTTACATCGTTATCCTTTGAATTAGGAAACGTCGGTTGAATGCCGGAGCACCAACTCATCCCTGAATTGATCAGAAACCCATCTATGATATGATGTCGGGTGAACTTCCGGCATCAAGCCCTCCCCTTTTCTGGTGCATCTCGTTGAATTCGCGAAAAAGCAAGCAACGATCGATTCATATAGATCGATACCGACGAGCTCCTATCGACGGCCATTTGAATAAGTAGGGTTTGCTGCATTTTTTTTTCAGTGTTTTTTTTTCTCTCTCTCTCTCTCGTTTGATTCTACTTGACCCATGGACGCGAGGGTGCTGTCGCTAGAGATCATTTGATGCTTCAGCCTGTGTACAGTTGGCAACCTCTCCTGCTTCATCCCCTTTTGAATACACGGGGACTTTGTGTCTGTGTATGGTGAACGCGCGGCCGTGTGTACGTGTTCCCCGCGTGTCCGTGTGTGTGAAGTGCGAGTGTGTAATAGCTGCGCAATCGAGTCCCTCGTCAATAAACGAACTCGCCTCTATTTACTTGTTACTTCATCATTGGAATTCGTACTTCTCTCTCCATGTTTCGCAATCTATCCGGCCACTGATTTACACGACTGCGCGAAAAAAAAAAAATAGAAACCCAACGGGAGATAAATCTCGTTCTGGGGGTAGCTAGCAGACACTCAATGACGTCCTTTTATGGCATTAACGTTGCCTACACTGATCGATAACGTCATGAACGCCTGTACATATGCATGTAGATGGACGTTTCGTTTTGCTGGTAATACGACTGGTATGCCTTTCTTTCTTTTCTCTCATTTTTTTTTTCGCTGTGAAATCCATTTTGATGAACGTGATTAATCAACGTCGTGTTTAGAGAATCGCGTGCGGTCCGGTGATTGTAATGGTGAAAACGGTACATGACTGGAGATTCTTTTGAGTTGGCTCTTTGATTGGGTTTTACGATCGTCATTCGATATTTTCTGTTACAAATTTTCAGACATGTATGGAACATTTTATCGATAATATTGATTCAGCGACAGCGCCAGAATTCGAAATATTTGTTACGATCGTTCTAAATGTAATATATCGATAGGGGTTGGAAATTTGTATAGGAATAAAGATACGAAGACTCTTCAGGGGTCGAATAAAATTTCAAATAACTCGAAACTTATGTCTTATATTTTATGCATGTAAATCAGAATATTAAATGACATCACAGTATTCATCTAAGCCTTGAGAGTTTGTATAATTTAGAAATTAATGGAGGAGACTTTATAACACTGTTCTCACTCACCAAGTTTTACAGTTTAGTTTATGACCAGCTAAGGGATTCACGCCATGAACCGATGGTCACACTTTTCACCCCCACACTCAGTATAGACAATTCCATAGTATAAAAACGTGATTAAATCACCGCAAATTTCAAACTGTACGATCATTTGCTGATAGTTTATCAGTCAAAGCAACGATTTAGAAGTGAAACTTAGAATTTTTGTATGTATTCGAGACGAAGGCAGAGCAATCCAGCGGAGCGTTTAATGGCTACTCAGTCGGTGCTTGACTTTGCCGGTCATAGCCGAGCTTTTTTCGCCAGTTCGACTGATTGCATCGGTAACGTTTGGATAGCAAAAGGATTTTATCGTTATGAATTTAATTTTCGTACAAACAGGCCCCGGTTCCATCCCCTATCCACTCGACGGAAGTGAACGTTACGTGCCTATGCGGACCCGGTGCGGCGCAGGGTACTTAGAGAGGAAGAGGGTAGCGCACGCTCGAGAGCTGTACCGTGTCCCGGCTGGTTACCTGTAATCCAATAAAACTGGGAGACTCAAACGAAATTTAATATCCAACACCATCAAAAGTCGTTGGAGTTGTTTCGAGCTAGTTGTAACTCTTGTCCGTGTACTCGACGCGGCGCGACGCGACTCGCCGCGACCGGGCGCGGCGTTTCCATTCATTCGTTCATTCATTCGTTCGTTCGTTCGTTCGTTCGAACGACGGCGAGAGGAGAAGGGCGGCGGACCCACCCTTTCGTTTAGGGGATGAAAAAGTTGCGATATTTCGTGAGCTATTGCGATTTTATTTACGGCCACGGGCGCGAATATCGTACGAGTCGGGAATACGGTGGACCGGCGGACAGGTTGTTGTGGCGGATGTGTCATGCGGTACACTGGTGCAGATTATTTAAAGGGAATAAAAATTATTTTCTGTGACGAAATTGTAACGTTGCTGGAAGTGTTGTACAACAGAATAATGGAAAGCTGTTATACTGGAAATGTTACATTCGCCTGGTTATCTCTTCTTTTCGTTTGTATCACTGGATTATTTTTTATGAAGTTAGACTGTTGATATCTGTTGAGTAAATTTTAGCGCGCAGTTGGTATCAAAACTGCGAAAATAAAATTTTCAATTTTCTGGGTTTGAAGAAGTAATAAAAGGTAAAATATGGGTGCAAACAAATATTACTTTATTCAGTAATAATATTACAGGCAAATTCATCGTTAAATTAATTATAGATAGAATAATTTCTACATTGTACTAATTATCTGCATTCTCAACTTTAACAATCTTTACCTTTTTAAATATATTTATATAGTTAAAAGCCTTTTTTTACAACTTTTTAACTTAAGGTGTCAATTATTGTATAGTTTATCTTTTTACTTACTACTTATGAATCTTTTTTTAAATTAATACTATCAATAATAAGTGCAGTGCTAAACTTTGTAACTCTTTGTACCAAATGATTGAAATATCATTCATATTTCTTGTTAGAATTACGAAAATCCTTCCTAAGATTTCTGAATATTTGATAAAAGTTATGATTTAAATGAAAACGTTTCTCATCATTAATGATCAATTGATTCAAGGAACGTTGAGGTTCATTAAATCCTAGACCGCATCGATTGACAATCCTCGATATCAAGCTAATTGCTTTGATTGAATTGGTGAACGGTATTAATTACGGGAGGAGTTCATTACGCGAAAGTGTCATTAATTAAATTAACCGTCATATTTATTACAGTAAGTATTATTAATTAAATTTTATAAGAACATAACGATCCGTGTAAACGCGTTCACGTTTCTGGGCAATTAGTAAATGGGATTTCCCAATCGTTTTCGAATAACGTTTTAAACGGTACAAGTCTCGATTGAAACTCTTAAATTTACAACTTTATCGTATCCGGTAGTCTGTCCGGAAGTGGTACGATAAATTTGCAAACAGCAATTACAATTCGAGTCGTGCTGTGGTCGCAATTAAGAAACTTATACCAACGATAATGTGCATAAATTCTCAGTTTTCCCTGGCTATCGATAGCGATTACGCGGGATCCAATAATGAACCCTTATTTCATTGATAAACTATGTTTCCGTTCCGTTAACTTTTTAATGTATTACCTTTACTTTAACGAAGCAGCTGGCGTATCAAATATACGACATTTTTCACATTGCATAGGCAAACTCAGTCATTTGAACTATTTTACTTTTTCGAGTATTTTAAAAATATTGCAATGTTCATTAAAGTTTCCACTTCTTTCATATGTTTTATTTTTCAGTGAAAACACAGATTTTAAGAAAAATCAAAGTTCCCTTGTGTCATCAAATTACCCATATAGAGTTAATAATATTTCTAAAAATAATCTTCTGTAATTATAATATGTTGTATTCAAATTAACCCCTTGTCATACTTTGACGAGTCAGATGACACACCTTATGAATTTTAAGTGTAATTCCAATCACAATTGTTATGACAAGGGGTTAAAAACATTTATTAGAGCCTTTATGATCCTTTAATTGAGAGTTTCTATTAATATGTAAAATTTTAAGTTAGAAGGTACATCGTAGAAGTATGAAAATTATCGACTTGACAGAGTTTTAGATAAAACTCATTTCAATATTGATTAATAATTATATCGAAGATAAATGGTCGAGTTAATTAATTTATATATTGTTTCTTCAATATTACGTATTTTACCAGCGCTGTTCCCCTGTGAAAATCAACGAGAAGCAAAACACTTGTCCACTTCGAAACGACAATTGTCAACGACCGAGCCGATAGCAGCATATTTGTGCACCGCTCGACTTACCCGTCAATACTATATAATTTCCGTGTTCATATTTCGAACTGGGTTAATAACGTAGTCGAGTTATCACTCGCCAACGTATAATCGATTACGAGATGTCAGGGGATGGTCCTGAAAATCGGATCCTCTCTGTTTCGGCCTCGAAACAGCCGAGATAAGAATATCGATACATCGAACTTAACCGGATACATCAAACTCGCCTGGAATTTTCAATTAGCCTAGGAACGACGCGAAGGAAGAAAAGAAATCGTGGATCGTCCAAGCCGATCGATAAGAAGGATTATTAGAGCCATCGAACGTAGGAAGGCTGGTGATATCCGTTAAAGCAAATCCCAAGTGTGCTTACGTGACTTATCTATACCAGCATTCGGACACGTGTGAACTATCGACCCGATTATCGAGATTTATCGAGTCCCGTGTTGACTCCAGAATTTACATAAATCTATGGTGTGCTTAGCGTTCCAGGGTAAATGGAGAATCGACTAGCTTCGCTGTGGAAGGAAATAGAATGACAGCTGACACGTGGATTGTGTCCTAATTGGTATCTGGGATAACGTACGCGCCAGAGAAATGATAAGCTTAATTATTTTAACGTATTCAATCTTTTACACATTTGGAGACGTAAGGACCTTCCTGCGACATCTATTATTAGTTAGAGATGAGGATGCTAATCTTAGTGATATTTCCGGCAGTGATGATTAATTACTCAGGATAGCTCGCAAGTTGGAGACAAGTTGAAATGGCAAAATGGTACTTCATTCGATTAGAAAATAGCACAAGTTTTGAGCGATTAGAACGAAAAATTGTTCTAATATTTTGAAGAAGTAAAAGGGTAAAATACTTTACTACAATCAGTCCACTGTGATTACAGTAGAAGAATCAATATTTCTGTTTTTATATGAACTTAATGTGGTAAACTGTATAAATTATTACCACTTAACATGTATTAGGCAAAAATATTACAAGAGATACTAAAATTCTAGATTCGTTGCGATTTCTTACTAAAATTCTGTACAAAAATGTCTATCCAGTCTTTTCAAAGGTCTGGGGATGAGGAGAAGGTCTGACAGGAATTCTAGGACTAAGGGGTCAGGCGTGTGATTCAGGATCCAAGGGTCGTATGAGCAATTGTGTGTAGAGGATGAGACAGGGTTTGGAGTTATCTAAATTTACCTAAACTAAACGTGAAACATAAAATTATCGACCAACATAGAGTGATATCTGAAACTTTGTACGATAGAATGTTATTTTGTCCTTCCAAGTTACAATTTATCTTGGCAATCCTGTTTCTTGCAAAACTTAACTTCTAATTCAATTTGTACCTATAAAGAAATGTTTAAGTTATTTGATGCATTTGATAAACAAAAAGAATAAGAAGACGGATCTTGAATCATATTATCCGAATGACTTTGACGTATTTCGTAGTGATACTCTTCATTTGTCGCTGGCCCTGACCGTACGTGTTTAAACTTCGCCCTTTGAACTGTTCGCGAGCCCTCGGTACTGTTGCTTTTTATTTACCCCGGCAGTATCACAATACTAAGTGCCTACCCAGGCCACACGAGTAAATAAGGGACGGCCGTTGCTGCTTTCCATTCCTATGCCGGCGTTTTAATGCACCTGCTGGCGATGCTTGTTTGGACAACGTTACGCCACGACCATAACAGTTTTTCCCCCTTTGCCACGTAAATGGAACGCGACCGTGACTGTCCACCGCTTTAGAAAAATTACTGACCGTTCCTGTACAAATTTCGTGGCCACCCTTTTGAACCGCGAATAGACCTTCTTTTCAGCAAAAAATATCATCAGTTTTTGATCTTTAGTCCGTTTTTTTTTTCATCAACCCTTTCACCAAACATGCCACCTTGAGGATTCGATCGTCAACGTTTTAAGGAAGAAAAATTAAAATAGTGTTAATATTATGGTAATAATATCAATTGCTAAGTTAAATTATAATTGGAGTTTAAGCAGCCCCATTTTCACAGTGGCGGTAAACGTATTAATTACTACTTAATTCCACCCTCATTAAAAAATTTACATATATTATTTTTGTGGTTAGAAAACGTTCTCGCGATTCATAATCTAATCACCTATTTAATGAAATTCCAACGAGCGTCACATGGCACATAATTTCAATCAATTTCCGGACGCTGTCATCTTCAGAATCATTTGAATCCATGGAAAAGTAATTCCTGAACTGCAATCAGCTTATTTAATTAAGGAGAAGACCGATCGTAATGAATTTCACATCCCGTTGCATTCCAGGAATTTCTGATCTCGTGGGGTAGAGGTGAGCCAGAAATTGCGGTGCTTCCATCGTCAAATTTCGGTACCTGAGGAAACTTCGCGTTCGCGTTCACCTGCGAGAGAAGATTTGTACATAACTGCTGGTCGCTGTCCCAAATTCGTTAATCGACGCGTCTGTCACAGCGTTATTCGTTTCGATGTTCTCCCGAGCGAAGAGTTCGATGTAAGAGGGGCGATCGAACGGAACGAAAACGATGGAATTACATCGCGCGGGAAGCGATAAACGCGTTTTCGATCGCCTCGAAAATTACCCGGCTATGCTATCGTCAAACCAAACCGATACATCAGGATTCCTATAAATGACGTTTCGAACCGCAGCACCTCAAAGCGCCCCTAAAACGCTCCAATCACTTCCCAATAGAACTTCCCCTGCAAGTTGTCGACATTCTCGTGCGATCGTTCACGTGAACGGGACCAATGGATCGTGAGGAAAGAAACGAAACTTCGTACGATACGCAACGATCGATCTCTTTTCCTTTTTATTTACACGGCTACGAGGAACCACGTAGGGTCTTTTACATACAACGAGATTCGTGCAGCGGTACTTCCGCGGGCCGATGGTTCCGGATCACAAAGCGCGTCTCTGCCACGTTCTATCCGTCGCTTATCTGCACGGTCTAAGGCGCGCGCTGTTGCGGCCCTTTGGATTTAGTGGATCTCCGGTGGGGCTGACCGCCCGTTTGTTATATAGGTGGGCCCCAGCGCCTATCCACACATAAATTTCTGTATCAGACAATAGGTAATTGCGCGCGATCCAACCCTCGGCGCAGTGTGTGCGTCCGGTGGGTGCGCGACCTACCTGTCTCCGCCGCTCCCCTACCAAGCCGGCTCTCCCGTGGAAGGTTCATTCGGGATAGCCCCGGCCGCAACAACCTCGCTACAGACGCGCACACATCACCGTCGAGTGTGAGTGGGCGTTGCTCTTATTGTTGGATGCCAGATCTACCAGCGTAGATAGTCCAAGTACCGTCTGAGTTACGTCCTATGGTTCCCTCTCGATTCCCTTTCCTCCTCCCCTGGCTTCGTGGCAGCATCGAACGGACCGGTGTTGGCCCGTCTGCCAAAAGCTGCTCCGCCATCCAGCCGAATTACTTTGGCTCGCCGCGAATTTTCCAGACTAGCTGAATGAAAAGGGGCGAGAAATCGTTTTCAGACGGATCGTTGTTAGGGAATGGGCTGTACAGTGTCGCGCGAGTTCCATAGATATTGCACGCTGATTTCAAAAATTGTACAGAGAAATTAACGAAAGGAAATAACCTGGCGGACCCGTGCCTTGGGTGCAAAGTGGTTGCCAGAGATGCGTGCAATGTCCATGGCACGATGTCTGTTTGAACACCGTTGCGTTTGAGAGAAACATCATGTATCGGGTATCGTCATCAGCAGTCATCAAAGTAGCCGGTTCATCCTTCAACCCTCGGGTATCGGTGACCAATAAATTAACATGGATAGACATCCATCGATGCAATTACCATTAACGGGTCGTAGGTGGGCGGTACGTAGATTCGTGTAACGACGTCGTAACTTTGATCGTCTCCTGATGCCGGCGTTCGCCGCCTAATTCGGTGCTTCGACGCGGCGGAATAACGCGTGTACGTGCGGGATTACCGTGCCGCAACGAGCTCCGAAGTAATTCCGCGAGGTGTGTGCGGCCGGGCACACGGGGCCGCGTAAAGCAATATTAAAGCGGGGCAACACGAGGAATATGGTAATGTCGGGGTAAAGGTAACGAAACTACGACAGAAGTGGACACGGGTCCGCGATAAAATCCGTCCGAACAAAGGAAACGTCGAGCCTCGTGTGTTATTCCGTTCAATTTCACCGGCCGGAAGTTATCCATGCTGGCTGCTCGTACTCCTGCGTATACTGACAATAAAGGCCGTTCCTATCCTCTGCGATTTCAAATTTCTCGCAGTAAAAGCCACGTTGCCTGGCCCGGAAATCCCAGATTTCACGAGATTCGTTCTCTCTGTTATATCAGCGCCAGAGATCACCGATACTCTATTTTTAACACGGTAATTAAGACGTTCACTTCCCGATACGTCCAGATACGTGGCGGTAGTTTCATGCTCCAATAAAGTTCGATAAGTAGCATAAAAAATGAGAATTATATAAGCGGCTCGGGAAAATCGCTTCGTTGTCTTTGAAAATAATTCCTTTTGGACATAAGCCACTTATCCTGCCTCTTATACAATTGCCAAATGCTTTGGAGGAAGTCTTTCTCGAGTATTGTTTGCAATAAGGTCGTCGGATCTGGAATTTAATATGATTGATATACTGATTGAAATTTACATTTTGTAGTTATATTTATCAACGCGAATCAATGTTTTCGGATCATACCGATTGATATCATTTGATGAGACGGGGGATCGCTAAAGAAATTTGCAAACTTTCCATTCCACTTGCTGACTCTTCCTCCGTTATTCTGGGATCGTTTCTACCTTTCATCCTTTCAATCGACTCATCTCTTCTTTCTTTGAGCCCCGAGGTCTGCGAATTGACTCTGGACCCGCTTTAAGGGTGGTCGTTTGAATCGATAAGCAACCTCTCTCTATTTTAGACCGCCTATCGAGAGATGGAATTGAATTTGATTAAAGGATTCGATTAATGTTTACCGACGTTTCCTGCCTCTCCTCTTTTTTTTTTTATAAGTTTCAAGGCTCTTTGAGTTTTTATTTCGTATCGATCGCCTCTCTTCGACGTTCTGACTCGAACCGTGACTCGGCAAACCATTAACCACAATTTCATAGACATAAAATATCAACATTTTTTTATTGCTGCTTAACGATTCGATGCGTGGTTACTGATTAACCGAGAAATAATATTTCTAAACTTTGCCAAGTAATAAAAACGTGGAATAATTGTTAATACTTGAAACATTTATTTGAAGAAAAATTATGTACCATCGTAAGTTTGCAAAATGAAGCAAAAAAATTGTAATCTTTAATATCTTCGGTGTACGATTTTTTGCAAAAATTATTTACAACGCAGATCTAGAGTAATTTATCTGGACATCTAACGATTTATTTGTTTAGGTTTCATAAATGTAAATTCACGTTTTACTTTTCTTGTACGACGTGGGTTGATTCGGTTTCTACGTATTCGGTTTCGTAATCAAACACATATACAACGGAACACGACAAGAGGTAACTTCGTTAACAAGTCGAGTCCACCCTTTACAACCTCAAGACCATTGTTTCGGAGTCCCGAGGACAAGAAAGTCGTGTTCGTTATGTCGGGATAAAGATGATACGCGACATCGACCACACGTAACACGACACTCGTACATCATACATATTAACCAAGGTTGTTCACGATGTTGGACAAATTAGTATTGCATTTTTTTGCCCTGTCGTCCCTGTCCCGTATCATTTTGCCCCATCTTTTTGCCTATCCTCTATCCATTCTATCCGCTTATATTCCACCCACGCTCGAGGATTCACAACGACATTCCATAACACGTTTCCCTAACGTTTTACTCCTTGTATAATAGGGGAGTCTCGATTGTTGGCCATTTGCAATCAATTTTTTTAACTACTTTTTCGGTTAATGGTCTATATTATAGGGTGTCGTGCTAGATGGCAACTTATATTTTTAAATTGCAATTAGATTCCAAGATGTTGAGTTATTATTAAGATTGAACTAGCAAAAGCAAAAATGCCCAACGTTCGTATTATCTTAGTCTTAGTGTCTTTCTGAACCGTTAAAATAAAGTCACAGCATCAAAATAATAAAACTGTTCTGTTATTTAATCATCCATTTTCAATACAAGATACAATATTTATTCCATGGCGTTACAATTTACTTCTTATGGTATACATCAGTTTCAAAGAAAAAAGAAAGTAATCAATCATATCTATTCACAACACACCGTCCACTTGCTACGAGTCAAGATGGACAACCTGCACATTATCGAAAGATGAAGAAACACCCTCTTGGCCAATCTTACTTAACGGTACGGAATGTAAAGGTAATCCGGGAACAATAAATTCTGATAAATAGGCGGAAATTGCCTTATCCCGTCGATCGTAAAAAGGATAGGAAGATAAACAAGTGTCTCGGATGGTGTATCAAACGGCCGTGCAAGGTGAGATGTTAAGGATCAGAAGGAATTCGTCTAGGTAACAAGAACGAAGAAAGAGAAGGTCCGAGATCGAGCGGAACAAGAGAAGGAGAAGGTTGCTCGGCCAGGATGAGTCTGAGAGTTGGTTTCCCGTGGGAGTCATACTCGAGCTAACGGCTCCCCAGGAATAGATATGTATTCCTGCGAACCTTGAGGGTTGCCGGTAGTTTCCTTCAAGTCCTGCCACTTTCTCCTGAACCGTAGGGTTTACGTTCTGGGCGAAAGTATTATCGGCACACGCACGCACACTCGCCGGGGCCAATGGTGATCCCGTTGCAATCTTTTACTTCGCCTCGCGACCCTTTCTAACAATAAGGATCAAGTAACGACCGTGGTGAAGCACCTAATCTGCCTGGTGAAACTGTCAATTTATTCTCGCCTACCCTTCCCGGACGTTCCAGGATCATCGAAACGAACAACCAGTCCCATGTGCTTTTACGACGTGTCCGTAAATGATTATGATCAACCGTTTTAACGTGCCGGCTCATTGATTCAAGCTTGTACCTCTCGACTGTGCTAGCTGCGCTTAAGACTTTCGGAGAATCGATTTGATAATGCTAAAGGATTTTGTACCTGTACCTTTCGTGTAGGAGCTTGTTAGGACTTCAGGTATGGAACATTACTGATCATGTATTGTTTGTACGTCCTTCATAAAATCATCAGGCTTATAAAATCTGTATTTCAACTTAGAAATTTATAATTTTAATTTGAAATGAAGAGTATGAAACATTAAATTTATTGTGAATAAAATTTATATTCTTTCTTATACTCTTTCATTAACAAAATTACAGATTTAATTGCTAATTCGTGTATTTATTTAATAAATTCTGGAGACTGAAAAGATATATTATTTAATAATACAAATAAACGCAAAGCAAAAAGGTATGGAGGTAGATATTTATTCGAGTTAAATAAATGGATGGTAAAAAAAACTTGACGACCATAAAAAGCACAATAAAACGCTGTGTTTATGCAACCTTCGGTATTAATGGGTTAAGATAAAAAAAATTGGATGCACACGTTGCCAATTTCTAACCTTCCATCAAATTAAACAATTTTATTCCCAGTCAGTTGTTTGCACGATCAACAAGCATCGATATTTCCAGCGTGCCAACGAAACAACATACAAGCCTGCTTTGAAGTGTTCTGTTTACATCCAAATCAATTTCATCGAGGCTGGTATCGTTTGATCCGCGCGCTCGCGCACACACTCGCATAACGCACATTATCCCCGTCATGTAGTTAACAACGGCGCTAATCATTCACCGCGGTACCATTGTCAATCGTAATCGAACACACGGCCGCTGATTCTGTTTCTAGCCCATGGATTGGAACGTGGAACAAAAGTGTTGCCAGCAATCAAACACGTCCCCGAACATTTACCATCCGGCCGATGTTTCGCGTAACGAGCGAGAAAAAAGTGCGGTGGTCCACGCATGTTGTTTGTTATCGAGGACAGGACGATTCTTTCGTTTCTTTTCCATCTTTTTGTGTTTTTTTTTTTTTTTTCGTTTCGTTCTCCCTCGTTTATTTGACGCGTACGAGCAACGACGGGACATTTGCGTGAAAAATGCAGCAAAGAAACATTTATTCTTGTTTATAAAACGTTGCAAGCGATAGAATAATTTAATTTAGCTGTTAGGGCTTTCGGAAGTTAACTATTTGTAACAAAAATCTTGATGGGTGGAAAAATTGATGTAAAGTTAGTAATGTTCATTCGAATAAATTGAGGGATACTAATTTAATTTTCCCTATTAAATTTTTGAAAGTAGTAGATCCTGAGGATACACAATTCAGCGTACACGCATTTTTTAACTTCTATTGAAAATATACTTCACAGGTGGTTCGCTCTGCGACATTTCAGCCCTTATGCCTCTGAAAAGACTGGAAGAGAAGAGGGGGCCAGTTTGATCTTTCCAACGGCGCTGATCCTAGGCGGGAAAAGAGGGCACGCTTTAATAATTCTTTTTTACGGTCCTCGTCTAAGGATTATGGCAAGGCCGTCGCTTAATTATTCATGGCCGAGGCACGAGCAAACGTGACGATCGGTAGCTTCTTATTAGCTTCGGGTGCACTCTGTTCCTTTTTTATGCGCAAATTTTTTACGACTTGTTGTGCTGCACGCTGCCGAGCAGAAAATTGACTGACGTTCAGCACCGACCGACCCGACCGGCCGGCTGCACGAGCCGTGTTCACTCGTTGCTTTTTGTCTTCTGCTCTTTCTCTTTGCCCGCAAAAGGTGGTTGTGTTTTTGTCTCCTCGCGAAGCATAAAATTCACGATATGTTGATGCACGATTCAATTAACGAGAAATTAACCGTTGCGTTCCGAGTTTTCCCGCGCGCCGTTAATTAATGCTAACCGTTATGAAGAATGGGATAATGACGGTCGCTTAACGCGTTCACAATTATAATGAAAATATTCCTATATAATTAGACATTCAAACTTTACTTATGAACCCTTTGCCAGAGAGGGCAAAATTGTACTGAATTTTTAATTTAATATTAGAGTCGTAGAAAATCCTTATTGTTTATTTTTAGTATTATTTTTATAATATTAAGATTGTTTATGTTGTATGAATTACTGAATATTTAAATAAAATTGTTTGCGGTTATCTAAATAAGACCATTCCAATTGACATAGGTAAACCCTAGAAACCATCCAGATATGGGAAACAGCATCCATAGTGTTGAATAAAACATGATTTTGAACACTATTGATCCATATCGGTAGGTAATAGCGATCACGTAACAGAAAATCGCAATATACATCCTAAGACAGCTTCTACATATAAAATTATTGGCTGAGTGCACCTGTGCAATGTTTCATTGGTTCGACCAAATTCATACAAAACGCACCCTATTCAAAATTATGTACTTTGACAGTGGTGAGTTGAGCTAATAAAATTAACTTTCAAATATTTAAATAAATTCACCAGTCTTTCTTTCTTTTAATTCATGTATATTTAAATAAAATTAAATGGTAATAACAGCTGCCCTTATGTCCATATTACGATAAAAAGGGGAAAATTGAAAACACAATTTGTAATATTTTACTAAAAGTCATTTTAACGCTTTTGTGCTCAAAGGCGAAACTCTGTCGAGTACATATGAATTCGTTCATCTCAATTAACATTTTTAACGCTTGTTAACGAAAATTGTATGAGCGCAACTACCCGTAGCATCGAATTAAACTCGAGTAAATCCAGCTTGTTGAGCGAAACGCGGCCATGGATATTCGAAGACAAGAAACGGGAAGCCGTCCGCCGGAAGAAAAGATACGCGGCTTTGCGCAAACAAAGAAGGTAAATTCGTATAAGCAAGCAAGCGAGCGAGCGAGTGAGCGAGCAAGTTTGGCAATTCCTCGTAACGTAGTGCCAATAATAAATTTGTAAAATAAACAGCCCCGCGACGGTGAGCGGAGGAGGGTAGCGTGGGCTCGTTGCAACGTTGGGCTGCATAATTGGAGTCGTTCGTTTAACTTTCGAACAGTTGGCGCTCAGCTAGCGAAACTTTCCCGATGCTGTTGGAAAGAAAAGAGAGAAACAGAAATGGAAAAGGGAGCGAAACAGAGGCGGAGAACCGCCGTCTGCCTGCCTGCATCACGTAATCGTGAAGTTCTCTCGAAAAATGCAAAAGCTGCCTTTTCTGCGAGCTTCCGTGCGTGTTTCGAGTCTGTCGCGACACGCTGATACGTAAATATAATTCGTCTATCGTTGCTTCTCCAACTGAAATTCTGTTTTGTCGTTTTTACGAGGGAGGGCGGGGGGCGTTTTTTTTCGGCCTGGGGCTCGGTTCGACGAACTCCTCGCCGGGCTAATCTGAAAGCGAGAGTCGAACAAAAAATGGCTGCTTAATTAGCTCGTTAGACTGGCGTGATAATTTGCTTCAACTAATGAAATGGAAATTACAAGGCACAGAAATTTGTATACTCTTTGAGTGTTCAGATTTTTGTATCATTGTTATATATAGCAATTTTTTTTTCATTTTTAACACGTTGACTGCTATGGTGACCACCGGCGCCTCTTTTCTATAATAGAAGAATTAACAAAAGAAAGGATAAAATAAACCGTGGGTGTTGCTAGTATTAGACTAACAGTGCAAAGTAAGAATTGAAATAATTACATTCGGAAATATATCGATAGAATCCTTAATAATTAAAATTTCAATTTGTCTTACCGCACACGTCTGTTTCCACTGTGCCAGTTAAAGATAAAGCCATCTGAAGGTAAAACCACAGTAATTAATAAATAATTATATATCAGTATCGTATTAACATTTTAAGGTAGAAAATTGCAAGACGTAAATTCAAAAATGAACTTTTCATATCTAATAATTAGAATTGTTGCACGCATTTCCATAATAGCGGTCAAAGCGAAAGAGCTAAGAGGCGAAATAACCATTGGTGTTAATTCCGCTGGTAATTTCCTTGCGCTAAACATCAAATGAGAAGAAGCGCCGGAGAGCTGAAGTAAATTATCCCCACCTCTAGCCGAGCCGTTGTTTTCTATTCTGTTGGTTATTTCTTGAACCCGTTCCACGAAGCGTCGCTATCTGGTCGTTTAATCGTGTCTGGATAGGACGCACAGGAAATCCGGCGCGCGTCTCTTGATATCAGAATTGAAACATCGCCCACGCGCGTGCACGCTTTTCCTGCGCCGGCGATGCCTCGATACATACTCTTTTTCCCCCAGCGTACAGTTTTCCCCCTTTTTATCGTGACAAGTGGGCATTTCCACGAGACGGAAAGTTTTCGTCCATCTTTTAGCCGAATTCGCGTGTTCTTTTTCCTTGCCGCCCGTCCGTGGCCGGAGCCCGGAAGCCGTTTCTTTTATCTACTTATCCTTATCCACGCGGGCTGCTTAAAACCGTCTCGTTCCCCTCGTACCCGCCCAGCCCTTCCCCCTTTCTCGTTCCTGTCCCTTTGCCTTACCGCCGTTGCATGTTTCTTCTTCAGCAACGTTCCCGCGTGCGGTCGTTTCCATTCTCATTAGACGAGCTTCATGCACAATGTAGTCAGTCAGTCACATTCCATCCGACCGCCTCTCTTGTCTCCCTCCTTCTCTCGCGATTCTCTTTCAGCTAGTTTACTCTCCCTTTCTGCTCCATCGGCTTTCTCCTGATGTTGTACCGTGCCCGTTCTTCCCTCGGCGAATATCACTTGAGATGTCACAATGTGCTCCGTGTTCCTTTTTATCGACACTTCGTTCTTTTGTTCCACCACTCTGTTTCTCAGTGCCGTTCTCGCTACTAATTTTCCTCTTGTGACGGTGCTAAACCCGGGGACAATATGCAACGGCTAATATATGCGGCTCGCTCGTAGAAAATAGAATATTTCAAACATCACATTTTAAAAATCTATATTTTGTTTATAGTTTTACGTCTGAATGACAATTTTTAATGTTTCGTTTTCTTAGTTAAAAGACAATTAGGTAATACTAGATTTAGTTAAGTATTTAATGCTACGATTTTCAGAGGCGGTTAAAATGACTAGTTTATATGTTATCATACATTTATTTATTTTTCTAAGTAAACGTACTTAAATCGTTAACAATTTTAGCTCAAGGAATAAAGGATACAAAAAGAAGTGGTACATAATTGAATTATTTATGGAACAGAAACGTGATTGCTTCTGTAACGTACCGAAGTCGACGGTTATCATCATTTCCGTTCGTTTCACGTATTAATCGCGTGAAAATTTCCGTCACGGGATTCCCCCATTCTTTGCGGGACCATTAACTCATCGAGCAGCTAATGCGTATTCCTTTTAGCGAGCAGCAATTATCGAACGACGACAATTATACGAATGAAATCGTTCGGCCAGCACAGAGGCATAGTTCGCGACGAAAAGCCGGTAGTACCGATGGAAAGCCGCTTTAATACGCGTTTGCACGCGTAGCACGTGCCTATAGGCCGGATTGTTCCGTGTCGGGACAATCCGCGTTGGGGGGTGGGTTGAAGTTCCAATAGCTGTCGAATTATTGGCGAACGATTAAAGCAATGTAAAGTCTGCCTCCCCCCCCCCCCCCCTCTCCACGCTCTCTCCGCGTTCGTCCCACGACGAATAATTTAAACGTGCGAATGCTGGCGGACAAATAATGTCCGTACGATAAACAACAGGGCCGCCGACGCAAGTTAATCGCTCCATTGTCTGATTGCATGGACGTGCGTGAACGAATTCTATTGGTCCTCTCGGCGGTGAATATGTCTAAAGCTGCCCCATTCTGACACTCAGCCATGAATTTCTCTTCTATTAACAAGCAAAGTCTGCACAACCGTTTGTACATATCGTAACCATCTTGTTGTCTGTTGCACTTTGCGAATCCTTATCTTCAACCCTTTACAGGGTCCTTGATTTTAATAATTTTTAATAATCGAAAAGACTCATCTATGAGGTTCACTTTGAAAACGATGTAAAATTGCTACAATTCTTTTGGAAATATAACAGAATGCAATGTTTAATTTTGCAATAAAATTTTAAAGACTAGCTTTACTAGGGGATGATTATAGTCTAGAAAATAGTATTATTTTTATAAAAAGCTTTCTGTTTTCTGCTGCTGTACGGTATAAATGTAATCACAGGTATATTGAATTCGATACTCACGGATTAAATTATTAATATAAATTATTTCATAAGTACATTGCAACCGTTCTATTCAGACGGTTCGTCGTTTTATTTACATTAATTTAAATCGTTACACACGGTTAATCGATCGTTTTATATATATATATACATGTATACACGCACACACGAATCGAGAGGTTACGCACATAATCTATTTATCGAATCATTCGTTTTGCATCAGTCTTTGCAAACAATGTCGAGCCGCGCCACGTCCGTAATCATGCAACAATGAACGAATCAAATGGCCGGTTACAATAGGAGAAGTTCGATTAACGAGGCGATATAATTTGTATTAGTTCGTTCGGGAATACGCGGTGTTATAGAAGCGTCGAATAATAACGAGGTAAAATCAGTGAAAAGGGGGTAACGATGTCGTCGATACATCGAAATGAATGATTTCACCGGGACCTGGTTATCGTAGAAATTTCATTTAATGAATGGCTAATTAGATTGTCGTGTAGTTAACGGTCTCGACTTCCGACAAACGCATTATGCAAATTGATTTATTGGACAATGGAAAATTATGCGAATTATATCTCGACATTCATTGAGGTTAGTATGTACTAAACAGAATTTTGTTAAAACTTAATATTACACCGCCAAATTATCAATATTAATAAAAAACACACAAATTTATTGAAATATCAACAAATTCTAAGATTTGATATTCAATTATACAAGGTTTGAAGCGCCAATGCCTTAACTTACCTTAATGCACTAAAATGCTAACGAATTCCATTTAATTGCAAATCAATGTTCCTCGTTTAACACCATCAGTATTAAATTTTCTGATAATTCTTCGTTTCAAACGGGGGCTACCTTAGCCCGTGGAAACGTAGTACCGAATTCTAATCCGGGTTTCATTATTTTCAATACCTATCGAGAGTCGTCTATCGGGGCGAATCGAAGCCACCGATCGACAAGCACGCTTCGAGATTTCAATCGTCAGGATTCCGTTGGTAATCCGATAAGGAGGACCGGCGGAAGTTAGTGCTTTTCGAGAAAATCTCATCTGACGGCGCGCGATCTCATTCTCTAACCAGGATTATCACGCCCTACCGCACTAACCGATGCGATGGGGACCCGGTAGATTCTGCACCCTGCTACGTTACCAAGAAAAAAAAATGGGGTAGAGGGGAGACTACCGCTTGCCCTTCGTGATGGTAATGGTGATGGTGGGCGTACATAACTATGCCGGGAACGTGGAACACACGAAACCAGCCGGGCACGAGTCAAGGGAGACGAGCAAAAAGTCAATCAATCGGGGGCCGGGCATTGTTTGTACGTGGCTTAACGTTAATTCCTATTTGTAGATCTGATTGGATGGACGACCGCACGTCGGATTTCCTTTTCATAATCCGTTATACGGTCAGGTTAAATCGGGGGATCGTTATCATGCTTGAGAGAACGACAACTCTTGGCCCAGGCCGCTGATGATAGATTGCTTGTCTCTCGTCGGGCTTGATCGTTGATGGATAATTTCGCGAAAACGCGTCTGCGTTGATTAATATGCTTACTCGATCATCGGTCAAGCAGCCACGATAAGGGTACTTGGAAAATCTTATGACGATGGATATCCCCGAATCGACTGAAAATTTGGTGATCAGTTTTTCTCCATTCCGTGTTTTTTCTCTCTCAACCCTTTAACCTATGATTTTTCTACCGGGTGCGCCAATTAGAGCTAAACATGTATCGCTTCGATGTAAAAACAAATGAAGAAAATCGAAACATTATGTGTATTTCACACTTGATAAGTCTTGACTATATAAATTGTGATTAGAATTAAATTTAAAATAGAGTTTCGACACAATATTGTCAAGCCTAGGGTTAATTTTTGGTTAAGCGGTGGCTGTACTTCATTCGGATCGATCAAAGTACAATCCATCCAAATTACAGGTAACACTAAATTTGATTAAACACTCTCGGTCACAAAATGTTTATTTTCAGTAACTCGATTTCGTTCTAAAAATGATTCTAAATAATTTATCTTTCATAAGGTGTCTGATACTTTTGACCAAGACTGTAGCTACAAGCAAAGTTCCCGCACTTTTTTTATCACACCCAGTCTCGCTCTTTCTTTTGTTGTTACGCTTGATTCGCCGAGCCTTTGACGCAAATAGCTCGTTATCTAAAAGCGTAAACGTGTAATTTTTATTTTTTAACGGTTATCACACGTTAGCAGTATTTTTAACCCGTTCATTGATTCCATTTTATTGATGCAGTCGTTCTTTTTCCTACCCTTCCCTTCGTTCTCCTGACCACCCCTCCTCCCTCTCGATAGATTGAATATGAAAAATTGAGTTTGCTTTGTAATCAGAGCAAAAGGATCTGAAATTAACTCGAGATCGAAGTGGAAGATAATCGAAACACGTAAAAAAAGGAAGGAGAAGTTGAATTAAAAAAAAAAAACTGAAAATGGGAGAGAGAGAGAGAGAGAGAAAATACCGATTGGCCATCGGTTTCGTTTCGTATAGAGATTAATTACCATCGGGCAATTGCTGGTAGCAGCGAAAGAGATTCAACGAACATATTCGTAGCACGTTCGATAACGACGATTGATGATGAAGTCTGCTACACTGCGGTAGAAAAGTTCTTCCATGAATGAAGCCAATTTATTGAATGGTTAGTTACCGTGCTCTCTCGTTTTCTTCCTTTTTTTTTTTTTATATTCATTCCTTTTCATTTTTTCCTCGCGTATACATTTTCGTGCATTTGCGTTTAGAAATTCCCAAGGATCCTTCGATTTCTTTTTTTTACAAGTCCATGTTTTAATTACGACAACATAATTTCGCGAAGCGAATCGCAGTTATAATAAATTTTATGATTTCGCTGTAAATCTGGTGTACGAACAGGGCGTAATTTAATATTCGTACTACGTAACATATTAATACCATACAATTCTAACTGAGTAACGTTCATTTATTCAGTCTCCTGTGTAGAATTCATTATGAGGATCTCGAACTTAAAAATTCAAACGATTTTGGAACTTCGTGAGCGCGCGAAGGATATTCTTCTGATTGCAACGAAATATTTCTTTCACCAACCTTTTTAGTCCAATGGGAGGCATTTTCTTCTTCTCCTTTTCTTGGAGACACTGAAAAGCTTTATTTGTGTTTACTGGTGACAAAATAGAAAATTATTTAAACAGGCACTAAAAGTTATAAGCAGAAGGGTTAGAAAATTATTGCAAAAAAACAAAAAGGGGTGTTGTTTCTTCCAGTTAAACTGGAAACAAGTAACAAGAAAGAAATTGTGCTATAATTAGTATAATACCCCTTGCATATTCTCAAAATGTGGTAATTTTTTGAATTTCCAGATTCGCAATCATCCCTCTTTAATATGTTAATGTAAAATTCGAGAAGGCTTAGTGAAATTTTTAATAAATTTACCATTATTAAGTAATAAACTGGTAATATAGAATTAAAAATTCTCATTTGTACTCCTAACTGTTATACTTTCAGTATGTCTGACTATATACATATATTTTCACTGTGACATAGCAAGATAAGTCGTGTCTTATGTTATACGTTTGATTAATTTAATCACAGGTTAATTTATTACTTAAAAGATTAACAATAATACAAATATTAGTAGCAATAATATTATTAACTCATAACTAAATATGATGTCAATTTATGATGAAGGTATCGAGGATCCTTCGCGAATGCCTATTATTTCTCCGTTTTGATATGGCGCAGGTTTTCCAGAATATTTTCTGCGATTCACGGATTAATAAATTTATCAGATGGACAAGGCTGCTTCGACGGCAGTTCCTCGAGACGACGAGCCGTCGTGGATGCTGTTAGAGGGCAAAAGGAACACCTAGTGGAACCAGTCGCACGGGGATCTACGTAGGCCGCGGAATAATCCCCAAAACCCAATTATATTTTACTGCGACTCGACTCCGACTTCCATCCAAGCTCTCTGAACCGCAGAGGAACGAAGACGAACGAGCGCCGTTTAGACGATGAAATACGGATTAGCCGTTATAACTGGAAATTGCCACCTCCACTATCCCTTTTTCTCTCTTCCTCCCTTCGCTCCGGTTCTCGTGGCCATCCGTTTCCCTTCGCCCTTCCCACTTCAGGCCTCTCATTTTCTTGAAATTCCCGTTCTGCGATAATTACATTGATAGTTGATGAGGATAATGCCAACGGCGTGAGTAATGTTCAAAATCAGAGAGGATTTACAGACCTGTATGTGTCCTTTTGAATTTACAGCGAGTAATTCAATTTCAAATATTTGAATTCCTGTCTGTACTTTGCGCGAACATTGAATTTGCAATGTCATTGCCTTTTTACATCTCGTTAACGCTTAAGCATCATGGCGGGGTCAGACTCCACCCCGTCAATATTAAATCCATAATTCTTCTGTTTCAAAGTAATGGTACAAACTATTCGGTATATATTTTATCAAGTATGTAAAAATGATACCGTAATGTTTTCAATTTCCAAGTTATGGTAGTTGAAAGTTAAAAGTTATTACTTTAATCTTTGTTTTGTAGGATATTACTGATTGCAAGGTAACTGGAACCCACATGGTCCGATCACGTTATCTTGGTACCCTCAATTATTGGATCAGCTTCATCTCTTCAGTACGTGCCACGAAGTTTCCTTTATCGACTCCGTTTTATACATTTTCTACCCGTAAAAAAATAAATTGTAAAAATTCTAAAAGTTAAACCAGATCCTGTTTTGTTACAATCATTTCATTTTCCTTTATTTATTATTAAATCTCGAGTGGCGATCATTTTCATTTTTTCATTTTTTTTTGTTTTTTTTTTGTATATTTTCTTTCACGTTTATTATTTGCGACGGAATATTTGCGATTTTTCGTGAAGCTTATTACAAACATAGGAGATATTTTGCAAAATAAAAGAAATGGAAAAATATTGGCTTTCGAGTGGTAAATGTGGGTCATGGATTCCTTAGGCAGTGTATTCAAGGCAATACCGTGCTATATTCCAAGATCGCCTTAGCTCCGGGCGCAATTATTAAAAAATTCCCTCCTTTCCTTCTACGGGTTCAATATCATGGAAATTACTTGTCTTGCTATCCGAAAGCTTCGAATCTCAATATCAAAGACATGATTTCTTTATTGAAACGCGACAAAGAAATTGGTGCACGAAGCCCGGCTAATTAAATTCAGCATAGATTTCATTAAATTAAAATAAATAGCTCTTTCACTGAATGCATGAATAGTGCCGACGATGAAAGCTTTCAGATTTCGTGCACGAACGATTTTATTGCGACTTTTGCGGTTTTTTTTTCAGGACACGATAACCTCGACACAGTCCGGCATGTTTTATTCAGTAATGATAAAGCTACTTCTATTCATTCTATCGTTGGCTCTTTCGATCTTTCGTTGTTTCGATACTTTGATCACAATATCTTTGTGATTTTATATAAAGCCGAAGTTTTTCCAGTATCGCGATGTAAACTTGGCGTTTCGTGTTAAGAAATTAATTAATCGAATTACTTCAGAATTTTTAAACCTGGATAAAAGTTCAAAGCACCTCACAAACTTGAAACAACCGCTGTTAACAGTCGATGCGATTTCAATTCTTTAGAAAAGATTAGTATAACACCCGGACTATCTTCCAATTTTTCAAATAATTTTAATGCAAATAATTTTAAAAGGGATCCAAAGCAAAGCGGGGAATAATTCGTCCAAACCATCTTTAATCGTTCAAAACAATCAACATCTCTTCTCCAGCATGATCAAAGGATCGTTCTTTCCTTTCTTTCCACCGAAACTCATTTCCCAACAAACTTTACTCGTCATCAACAGTTGATCAACAGCACTAAAAGCTTGCTACAACCGGGATTCAACTCGTCGTTCTTCGAGGAAACCTGTAACCCAGTGACACAAAACTGGAAAATGGACGAAACTATTCGAGGCGATCGAGCGAACAAACGAGCCCGTCACCGACGTTCCAGCTACACGGTCAGCTGATTCATGGACACACGATGCTCCTGGACGTCGTGCAAAGGAATTCCATCATGATTTCAGGTGTATAAAAAATTCGCGAAAAAGTTGTACCGACGTTGCACACGGCTGGCAACGCAGTATTACAACAAAGGTTGTCGTATTGATCGTGAAGGGGCGCCGCGCGCAACGTTCAGTTCTCGGCCATCTCCGACGATCTTCGTGGAATAACCTCACCCTAGGGCCCTTAATGTCTGTATCCTCTGCAACCTTGCCTAACTCGGACTGCACCCTAACGCGTGCTTCCCGTAATTTCCGTCGGTATTGCGAGAAACGGAGATTCAACGAGGACGAATCAGAGGTACCGCGGGCAGAAAAAAAAAAATTGAAGGGGGTGGGTAATGGTGAACGACGGGACAGCTTTCGGGCGATGAACGTTGGATCACCCGAACGGGAACGTTTGTTTTCGAAGCGTCACGATAGTGGGATACTGTGAGATCCGATACCGATTTTCGACGGGGCAAATGATTTTTCGTCGCGGTATAATAAATCAACAACCATGTATCCTAGATAAATAACTGCGCTTCGGTGGGTCATTTTATTTAACTACGGACGTGGAAGGAAATATGTACGACCTTGGCTCTGAGGGGCCTTCTTTTTAAAGCTGTGAATATTTTCTATTATCAAATTAACCCTTTCGCAACGCAACATGTGTCTCGCTAAAGTATTAGTCGCGATAATTTGCAAAATATTATTAACCAATGGAAATGTTGTTTATATCTGAAAATCTTGACCAAATCAATCGTTTGACCGAATATTCTAAGAAACGGTGGCGCAGGGTGACAGGTGGTTAGATTTTTCGCGTTTCAGTAACCTGAATATGTTATAGAATAATAATTGTTGAAATTTCCGAAGTAAAGGAACGAGGTGGCGAAAGGTACGAGAAGGAAACAACGATGAGTACGGACGGTTCTCGAGTTTGACGAGAACTTAACGAGCGTCGTGCCTCCCAAAGCATAACGAGTGCCTCCTCTCGACCGGGGGAAATAAGAGACACCGCTTAAATTGGATTTTAATTTGAATTAATCTTCCTTTATAGGCGGCAGCGTGGCAGCAAAGCTTGAAAGGGGAGATTACGCCAGTTATATCGCGGATACATTGATTAACGTCTTTGTTTCCATGCTTGAATTCATGCTCCACGCGATGAATCCTTTTCAAAGGATATTTGATATTTATTTGGTTTCAAGGGACGTTTGCGTTTTCATCGATGCTTAAATAACCGTGAATTTCGGCCCGCGTTTAAACATATATGATTGACCGTAACGGACAAGCTAATTAAACTTGTTGACATCTTTTTGTATCGCATCCATTTTGCATAAATCTTTCGACTTAAAATTGGCGCCGTTCAACAGGTCCGAAAGAATGAACGAAATAAACCGGGTATTTCGCGATCCTGACTTTAATTTTACTCCTACACGTTACAATATTCGGTTTATAAAATATCAAATTTGCTCAGTTTATTTACCTCGCGAATTATTCAGCTGGTAAAATTGTTCTAAAAGTGGTATTACCATTTTATTTAGCAATTCAGAGTCGAACAAATAGAACCGGTGTCGCTGTTTCGTTTCAGACTTTTCGAAATTTTGGTCGGTCCGTACAAAATTGAATGCAATTACAACGACGTCATCGAAAAAGAAATGGAAATGTTAAAAATTTGAATTGAAAAAAAAAAAGTTGATAGCCGCCTAGATTTAAATAGCGGAAAATAATACGTCAGAGCTAGCATAGTTTTGATATTTTTTCGTTACAATAACACATTTTCCATGGAATAACATAAATTGTTAAGGTTGGTCTCTCCGCGGAAAGCGATATAAAAAACTCGCCCTCTACTCTTCGTATTTTATAAATTAACAAATAACTAACCTTTTCCAATAATTTTAATCCAAAATCTTCTTAAACACTCTTCACATAATAAAAAAAACTATACACAAACTCCCTTCCCCCTTCTATCCCACATAAAAACTTTTCACTAAACTAAATACCTCCTCCCTCTTTCCCTAATTCCTCTTCACATCATCTTTAAACTATTTTCACTCCTCACCTACCAAAAAAACCCCCCCCCCCCTTACTCCCTATTTATAAACCACAAAACTTAAACCAAACCCAAAAAAAAATCAACTAAACCACTCCCCCATCTTTCCCCACAATCATTCTCCCTCCCTCCCTCCTTCACCACACCTACTCCAAAACCTAAAAACCCCCTATCCCTGCTCTCCAACCTACTATTCTCCAACAAAATCCTCAACACCTCTCCCCTATCTCCCCAACCATCAAAACCCACTCCACACACATCCACCAATACTTAACAACCCCCTATCAAATTATAATCAATTTTATTCCAAAACAATACCACATACTAATCCCTAAAATTAATAATAATATCATAAATAAACTTAATATTAGTTAAGAATAATTATTTTCTGATTCCTCGATTATATTCCCAAAATCTCGAAACCATTTTGTACAGTCTAGTACAAACTGATTTATCCACTTAAATTAACACGAAAATAATATTTGATTTAAACTTCAGAAATGAAACTTGTTTTTATTAAAGATTTACAATCGATTACAATAAACGATAAAGTAAAAATTTACACGACGAGTAGTTAAACTGGAATAGCCATGAAAGGAGAGAAAAGAAAAGACGTGAAAGCGACGAAATGCTAACACGGCCTTTAGCTCAATGAATATTTCAAGGAGTCAAAACCCTCAAGCCGGTTTCCAATATTCCAGCATCCATTTTCGTTCTTTATCCAGCGCTGGAATTTTCTCACCAGCCTGTTCTTCTCCGTCCCGACCGGAAGTTCGGGAAGAAATAGAGATGTCAAGCCGCGAAGGAAAACGATATAGCGAATGAAAAACCTTTTTCAGAAACGATTTCAATTTTATCCCTCTCCTATTCTCGAGGTCTATCTCCCTGATTGTCCCGGATTTCCGGCTCTGTTCGCGCGTAATTTAAATAATTGAAATTAAACTGTATGGAGAGGAAAGAAGAAGGAGTGATCATACGGCTCCCGTTGTCCTATATCTCTTCGTAAAATCTGATTCAGAAGTAAACTGCTTTTAACTTTATATTAAAATGTACGTAAATGAATAATCTCATCTGTGGTAGAAGATGGAAGTAAAAGGGAAATGATTTAATTAAGTTTTATATATATTATGGAAACAAATTCTTTTAAAAAATTATAATCCCCTAGCTAAAGCCATAAAAAATAATTCCCTGGTAAAATTAGAGATTAAAAGCAATCGAATAAAGTAAATGTTGTTTATAAATATCATCCTTCCTTTTAACATTCACACAAGACTACAAATTATTTGTCATCGGAAATTTGATTAAATAAGCCTTTGTTCAATTCAGAAAAATTGTTTCAATCGACGGAAATCATTTATCGTACAGAAAGGGGGGAATTTAATTACGGGCCGACTATTGATTTAGGGTAAACTCATTATCTATCTTCTTTGAAGAAACAGAAGGCTATCTCCTGCGGACAAAAAATGAATTGAGCGCGTTAGAAATATTTCATTCATAGAATTGACGCGTATCGTTAGATAGTTTCCTTTTTTTTTCTTTTTTACATTCGTTGATATCGTTCGTTCTCGTTACCACTTTTACCATTCTATTCTGGGCAATCTAGAGGCTACTTCCGTCCCGTGTTCGTCCCTATCGCTCCTAATGAACGAACTGGTGCAAGACCTTATCTTATTACTGGTTCCTGATGACGGACCCAGTTTTTGTCAGACTTCCTGATACCGACCGTAATCTATACCTCCATGATTTTTTCTTTCTTTTTCCTAGGAGACAAAGATGGTCAAACAGAAAACGTCCTATCGTTCATTGTCCTGGACTCTCCCATCGAATGTACGAATCAGGACCATAAAGAAAGAGGATTCGCGATAGACTTTGGAAGGATAACATTCGATGACAAAGTTTCTGCTTTTCAAGAATATAAAATCATTTTATAAGCGGTCTGATCGGTTCAAAAGTGTCCATGTTTAGCATGATTAACCTAAATAACAAGTCTTACGAAAAAGTCCTTGCTGTTGACATAAAAAAATACACAATTATCGGAGAAACGAAGACTTAAATAAGTTACAAGGTTTCGTTATTTATTTCTATCGTGATTTGAGATCATAATTGAATCCAATTACGTACGGCATTTGAAAAACATGACGAATAACACAGAAAACTGAAATTAAACCCGAGGAATAAATTGCTGATATATTTTCATTTGTTTAAAACAAAAAAGAAACGATCGGTCAACTGGTTAATTACGTTTATAAATAGAAATTTCAACAGAAGGTTTCCACAATGCGATACTTTATTACCTTCTTTCTTTTTTTTTCTCTCTTTCTTTTTTTTCGTCGAACTGGTTGCTTTCACAGAGCTGTACAACGGTGAGTGAGGCCTTAAAAGTGATCAAAGGACGTGCCAGGTTTTTCTGAAATACGCAATGGAAAATGTCGAGTGACTTTTCAACGAAGCAAAGCAACGTATCGTTCCCATCTGACTGGCACAGGACGTCGAGCAAAGGCCACCGTTAATTAACATAAATTGTTTGCTTTTTCCCCGCCTGCCACTGTCCCTTTTCCATCTTTACCCTCAACATCCACCTTCCCTTAATGTTTCCACTTTTGATTACATATTACTCTTCCAACCGAGAGTCGCCGGTGTATGCAACATAGTGTACCGACCTTATTGCTTATAAAATGAAAATATTGAAAGAAAAGTTATATTGCATACCTCTCGAGTCGAAATGTTGCTTGTTAAATCAAAACCACTCGAACAGGGAGGGAGCGGGGTCAAAATGTATACAAGAATGTTTCAATTGAAATTAGACGATTCAATCTTTTTCTGTAATTTTTGTTACTTCTATTCTGTTGATTTTGGAAAAATATAGAAGAATTTATTAGTATCTATTGAAAATATTTTATACATCTAAATATGTACGTGCAATCTTCGATAAATTGGTCATTTTTACTGCATGCCCACGGTCAGTTATTCAATATTTTTGCTCTACGTTTTTAATACATCCGTTGCCAGGAATATCATGGAACGATACATAGAACGGGGCCAGTAAGCTGTTCGGTATTTGAACAATAAAGCGAAAATAAATTCTTAACGAAGTCGGCCAGTGGATATATACACGGGGAAACAATTCGCTAGTAGGAATAGTATGGAAACGCGTGACGATAATTGCATAAATTGGATCGGCGGAAACAGTAGTTAAAATTTAACGGATACGGGAATCGTCGTGCGATTATTATACGGCGCGGCGCGGCGTTTCGCGATACCGTTCATGGACAATTATGCGAAGCTGATAAAACCGTGCCGCCAAAACCCGACCGCGATTTTGTTATATTTATGCAATCCTCTTAAAAGCTATAAATCAACGGTCGTAGAAGTTGGCGGGCCGGGAATCGATATCCACCATGGGAACAACTGTGAAATTGAACGGTCGCGGATGATTCTCGAAAACGAGAAATTATATAAAACGAAATCGTGGCTCGTCGAACCAAATAATAATTAAAGGAGGATGGTAGAAAATTACTCGCGTTTCCAAAATTTTTTCGTAGTATTAATAGTAGGGAAAGATCTCTTTTTAGATAAACTGTACTTTTATCGACAGGAAGTTCCACTATCAAAGTAAATTAATAGGATGAAGTATCCAATTATTGGCACCTTAAACAGATTTGCACTTTAAAATATAATTTAAGATACCAAAGTTTTTCTCCGGTTAATATTGACTTTTAAAATTATTTTCTATCAAAATGAAACTCTAGTAAATCGACATTTTCTAAATAGAAACAAAAGGTAAAAATAATTTTATTATCGAGTAAAAATAATGGCAGAGCCAATTCCGCGTATATGTTACGATGAAATTGATATAAAAACTATGATTAAAAAGTTGTATAAAACAGCTAGGCGAAGTTTGAATCGGCTATAAATAACAATTCGAATCCTTTGCCAAGAGCTGTCGATGTAAAAAAGAGAAAAGATTCGTGCACGATAAAAATTCAAATTCGGAAATTTCGCGTAGCTACGGGCCCCGTAACTCGTCCCGCGTTCGCGGAATCCCTCGTTTCGTACTTTTCAGGTGTGGAATTCTCTCGTGGATAGTCGTCGGACGCGTGCCATTTAGCGCCGCTGGCGAAAACATAAATTCCCACCAAAAATGAATTCGCCGGGCGTTACCCGTATCGAGCCGCGAGGCAAATGCGCGCTGAACCGCGCGCGTACGCGCGTGTACGTGCCGGTGGCGTGTACGTAGAGACAATCGTGACCGAGGCTGACCGAACGTTGTTGTTGGTCACTTTATCAACGACTTCTTCGCTGGGTGATTGCCAAAGGCGAGCGGAGGACGTGGAAAAAATAAAAGTTATGGGAGAACCCTTCCTAACGAGGTCTGAGCCGCCTGTTCGACGCGCTTGTAGTTGTTTCTTTCTTCTTCCTTCTCCATTTGCTGTCTAAATTTACCACTTCTGGATATTCTGGATGTTTGTGCTTTCAGACTGTGTCTTTGCTGAACAGAAGGATTGTTTATTGATATAGAACGATTCCTGGTAATTGAAATTAATAAAAATGCAATCTCGTTTAGAATGTCCTGTCCTTTTTCTATATTAATTTTTGGTTAACTGAGTTTCTTTGCAATCAAACTCCTAATACACGTAATTAAATGTATAAATATCAATAGAAAGAGAATTTACTTTGGTTGAATGTAGAACTTGCAAAGTTTTCATTAACTTTCCAATTAATTTGCCCAGGAATTATAGGTAAGGCTGGTTGGAGCGATTGAAAGATCAACAGCTAAATGCTTGCCGTAGTAATTAATTAATTGCTGTGCATATATAATCGTTTACGTATTTAGTAACAATTGGAACAGCCAAACATGATCTGCCATTGAAGGATTGAAATTTTGCATATGGTCCTGACTCAGTGGCCAAGTACTATAATAATGTTTATTCTAAAGCCATGAAAGTATAATTCTATAAATTTTAAACTCTGTAATTTCTAACTTAATTTTTAAAATTTTATATATTTCCCTTCCTTTACTTTTGGTCAGCATAATTTCATCAAGAAATTATTTCATTTATTGATTTAACATTTCCACTCACCACCAACTAGTATATTAGTTCTGTCTGAGTTATATTAGATTCATAGTGCCTGTTACCAGTGTAAATATTATCTTAAATATATCCTTGTTTAATATGTTAAGCACCGTGCCAAAATTGTAGAAAGTCCTTCTGATTAACCATTCCATTTCCAATAACTTTGTCATACAATTTTTATTTATTTATTTTGTTCAATTGCATGAAATGTTAAGTGTTTAACAAACCCAAAGGACATTAAAAATACTTCTATACTTAATTTTTGTTTTTCCAAAATTTTTCTTTTAAACATTTCGTTTAAACGTGTTAATTTAGATGAAATGCAATTAACAGATATTATTAAAGAAGCAAGGGGATTAAAGCAACTTGAAGATTCTATGAGAAGTAATCGCTGAACTAAAAGTTCATATCTTCTCACGCTAATTAACCGCACATTCTTCCCATTACATAATCCGCAATGATTAAACGACCGTGATAACAAGTCTTCCTAACTTCCTTCTCGTTTAAACTTTCAAGCGGGCTGGCTCATTCGAATAGATTCAGCGTAAACTAGCGTAGAATGATGTCGTTGCTTCGTATGTACACCATGTTATAATGCTTTCGTACGTTCAGCGTTGCAAATTTCTTCATCAATTAGACGATATGATACGAATAAACAAGCAGCTTTATGTTCTTGTTAATAGTTACTGTAACTCGAAATTGCGTGTAGTCAACATTTTTTATTTTAAGTAGATGCTTATAGTATTATAAATAGATATTTATCCATTTTATTTTGTTTAGATGATTTGTGCAATTTTACGGTTTTATACTTTTACAAATTTTGAACAAATTTTCAGATAACAGAGATTTATAACATATGCTTCGAAGAAGGGAATTATCATTTATTTTATTGCGTTCACTGCTCCAGATTAAAAGTGGTTCGTCCTCAAAGGGTTAATAATTCATAACTCCTGAATATTAATAATACTGCTAATGCTACAAATTAGTAATTTAACATAATTTCGACACAACCTAGAATTAGTAATTTTGTAATATCGAGATGAATAATCGAACTTTCTTTTCCTCTTTGGCATCATTTTGAATTTTGTATAATCGAATAATTAATCAAATAAAATGCACCCGAATGCTGCACAGAATTCTTTGTGTGATTATAATAAATTGATAGTATGAAACGTGCCAATTAATAATACCCTTTTAACTATCAAAACATCATTAACTAATCAAGCAGCTTTTTTTTTTTATAAATTTACAAATTTACAAATTATCGTTATAATTTCAAGGTGGTAGAATTGTTTTGTTCAAATTGTTCGATTAACAGAACTTTGCTAATTTAGCGTTCATTGAGAAGCAAATAAACATAAAAGTCTAATTGAACGCGATTCGAGTGGGCTCGTACTTCTTTAAATCTCGAAATCGCACCCAACTGCGAACCCAGCCGCGTGTTTTTTTTATAGACCCCAGAGCCGATGGCTATCGGATTTTACGGTAAAACAAATGCATCGGCCCGGTAATCCCGAAACCGTCCTTCTGCCGGCTCAATTTATTTTATAGTTTTGTTTTATTTTTATCTTCGATTCACCTCCCGTCCTACGTTTCTCTCCCCTTTCTTCCATCTAATCAAGCCTTTGGCTACCTTTAATAGAACCAACTGCATTCGAGGTATCAATGTGTGCAAGATATACCTGGACTGTTATAAAAATTGCGGTACAGTTTAATAATACAAACATTCATTTGAAAATTTGGGAATTTACGCTTCGGGGCAATTTGATACGTTACAATCTTATTTACAAGCCTATTCGAATATAAAAAGGCGTGAATAAAATATGCAAAGGTTTTATATTGTACAATAGATTTAATATCCATTTTAATATTCTATTTATATTTCTACTGAAATATGTTTTGTCACTTTCAAAATTGGTGATGAATATTACATCAAAAGAAATTGATGATTTTAAACTGAATGCAATCATGAATGAATTGTTAATAAATTAATAATAATAACTATTACAGCAAACTATTTTATCAAACTTCTGCAATAACTATAGCTGTAATGTTATAATAAATAGATATATCATTTCCATTTCCATTACATTTGAAAAAGTAGTTCTGTGTATAGATATAGCTTGATCTGTATCACTTTTTACGCAGATTGAAGTACGATCTACTCAAATACAATCCAATCTTACCGTTAAGCGTTGCTTGAATACAAAACGGCGTATAAAATTTCAGAAAGCGTAGCACGCATCGATTAGAATGTTAGAAATATGCCTGAGCCCAACTCGTTTCTTCGTATTTGTTCAATACGTTTAAATCATCGCGAGCGATGTACGATGGCCCGATGGTCCGATGTACGACCCGAAATAACAGAAGGTTCGGCGTATTGAAGTTTTTTGCCGCAAGTAATAACGTTAAATGGACTGGCTTATGTAATATCCCGCAATGGATCCCTTTGAGATTTCACTTCGTGATTCGATGTGCTCGCGAGATAGGTTGCCGGCGCTCCTGCTACCGAGGATTCATGATCGTCGATGTTACGACACTCGGATGAAAGATTCATCGAATGACCGGGAAAGTACCTTACTCCTCCAGAAGGACGGGGACGGTGCGGCGAGGGGCCGGGGGCAGGGTCAATCTTTCAAGCTGCCAACTCGTGAAACGCTCCAAAAATACACGCTTTTACAGATACGTGTACACTTTAAGGACACCATAAATGTAGTATGATGGCCGGTTTAATAATTTAGGTAATGGATAGGAGTTCTTTCGATGATACGAAACGATTTGATCCATATCTTGCGTTCAACCATAGCCAGATCAATGTACAGAGGGATATCGATTTTTAAATGAAATGTTGATTATATTAGTTTGGAGAACTGTTCTTCATATTTATCGTGTATTTCATTCATCAAGGAATCTGTACACTTGTTAAAGTCTAAATTTAAATAATTCTGTGTTATTTTAGCCATGGTATTCTATCTAGCATTCTATCGATTAATTTTCAAATTTAACCATTCAGATTAATACTTTGCATTATTAGCCTAAGGTCACCGATATCCACTGATTATTTTACCTTTTCTTTTATTAATTATTCAACTGATCACCACCTTGGCAGTCATCGTGATAACCTATCAGTGCAAAGAAGTTGCTAATAAAAATAGTAAGTAATGTAATTCTTTTGGTTGTAAATCAAACATTATGTTTAAAATCAAACAATTAAATTGTTTTGTTAGGAAAATTTTGAAAACTTTTCGTAAAACGTTTAATATTAAGTATCTTTTAAATTACTAATCATCTATCTCCAAATATATTTGTAACAAGATTTTTATTAACATGTCCACTTCCAAGTTGGATTCTTAATAACTTCTTGCCTTATAAGTCCTAGTTTCAGCTGTTAAAAAATCACAAAACCAATTCCAGGACAGAGAGATTAAAAAGTTATTACAAATATGACTTATAATAAACAGTTCTGCAGAGAAAAGAAATTCGAAACTCGAAGTTCAGTCGATCGAACTTATCAATTTTCGAAATTGTTAGCATCGTTTCGTTTCACAATTCGTTTTTCTTCGTCCCTTACCAGTTCGTCGACCTTTTAGCATAGACACCAGCAGATCGTCCCCTGTAACAGATGGACAAACCGTACAGGATGCACCGTCCACTGACCAGTCAGCGTTTCCGAACAGCTCTCCATTTTCCACTTGGATATCGCCTAATAATTTCAGGGATTTTCACCCTAATCCTTTAATGCCCTTACTCACGGACAACGGGCAAATCGAATATCCGTCCCCCTCCCTGCCGTTCGACGAAACGGTTTCGACTGTATCACGCATCGATGGCACGGCACGATCGCGATACCGATTATATTATACTCGTTACGAATCTGGATATACGAGGACGGTGTACCACCCCGTCACGCTTCGGCTGCTACGAAATTCAAATGCCAGGGGATGTTTTTATTTTTCGCGCCAACGAAGATACACCGATCGCTGTCGATCGTTAAACGGCCAAGCTTTTATCAGAGGCCACCGTCTGCACGGTTAAACAACGATCAAAGGTGCGCTTTGGATACTCCTATCGTTTCATTTTTTTTTTGCATTTAATTGTTTTAACATATTTAAAAGTGGTTTATAATAACACGATTTTGATAAACCTTTAATTTAACATCTTACGTTATTAGTATCAATAATTCCTTCATTTTTAAATTATTTAATAACTTCAAAGAAAATGATATTTTGTTACGATATATTATGAATGGTTCGTAAATATGTTTTGAAATGTTCAATATTGTACGTCTGTTTCGTGGGTGATTAAAGAGTGAATACACCATTAGTAATCCTTTGCACCTGAAGCATTTTTGGATACGATTTCCAATAAAGTTTCAAAAATTTAAAAGCCCTATTTTGAAATAAAAGAATTACAAATGTTTATGATTTATTTACGTTTATTTCTTTCATTAATTTGCGTAATTTAAAAACATTCTAATTAATCACGTATGTCGCCTCAGAGGCACCACCCGCCTGCAAAGGGTTAACTTGAATTTAATAAATGGCATTCCAAATGGCAAGGACCTGAAAGAAACGGCACTATCTAGGCATTCATAATGGTTTTTCAATTAATAAACACGGAGCGAAGGAGCGTGAGGGGGGTCAGGGCAATTTTTGCAACGTGATACAGCGCAGAGGACCGCCAACCGTGCTCCGGAACCTCTGGTAAGATTTACGACCTCGTAATCATCTACTGATCCGCGGGCCAGCCCGGTCTCAACCTCCACCTCCGACCACCCATATTTTCTATCTCGAGTATCCAATGTTCATTGTTCGTTGCGTGTTGCGGAAACGTTGGAAAGATGAAGCGAGAGAAACGTGGCCGTAGAGGGTTTCGAAGAGTCATGAACAAGGGGCTGCCACTGGCTGTGTTTAATTCGTTTCGCACCTTCTGCTACGGGTAAATCGAGAGACGAATGGGCTGACCCGTTGAAATTTGCTCGTGCTCACGTCCCAGCGGCCGATTTATATCGTGTTTAACACTTTCGCCGGCAACCCGAAGCCATTGAAAGTCTCGTTTTCGGAACCAATTTTAAGTAAGAATCCGTAGAATACGATGAAAGTCCATAACTCGGTTGCGTCCCACGAACGCTGAATTATAGTCGAAAGTTGTGCCTCGAAATTCCGTTTCAAGTTTTATAGAATCAAAACGAACGCATAAACGGCAGTTTGGCGATTCGCGTCTTAATCAAAGTTTAATGGAGCCCCCGAAAGGCCATTACCGATCGGGCGCAAAATAAATTGCGCGAAACAAGACACTTTGCTATGGAAACATTTATCCTGCCCTTTCGAAATTCGTAAGTCGATTACACATAGTCTATTACTATCCCGGCGACAAATTAATTAAATTCCCCGTTTTCGATAATCGAGATTAAATCCGCATAAATATATGCATCTCCTAACGCGTACTAAATTAAAAGGGCATTATCGCTGGCCTCCGCCTGTATCGATGCGCATTATCGGCTATTAAAAACGTTCCCCAAAATTCGTCGGTATCATATACAATAATAATCCTTCGATACCTGCTATCACCAAGAAACAAGCGCGCGGCCACAATTGTTCCTGCGTGTAATCAAAACATCGAAACAAGCGTTTCATCCGTGGTTTTGTTTCGAAATCGATCGCTTGAAAGTGAAAAAGACCTATCATTTAGAGAAACAAAAACATTTATTTGAAATTATTATATAGGTAAGAGATACTATCCTTTAAAACAAAAATGTGCATATAACACTAAGGAAAAAAAATATAAATTCCTCAAATCTCATCCATTTACCTTGTTCTAATTAACACCACAAGTCCAAAAAAAATGCAAAGACTCGGATAAAGCTTATCTCTTCATAGTTCTAAGTCTCTGAATCGACAGTGAAGAAATCGCCAGAGGTCCTGGGGGCATAAAAATATTCAGTCCGAACGTGCAAAGCGTCTAACAAAGTAACGACAAGCTGAAAAGTAGGAACAGATGAAACAATGGGTTTAGACGTGTACGTGTGTGTGTAAGGTGTCGAGGGAGTAGGCAAGCTGCAAATCGCGTGGTAACATAGGAACGGGTAAACGAGAGAGATTCGTCGTCGTCGTCGCCGGCTACGAAGAAGACGACACGAGAGAAATCCGTTTTCACTTTTCGTCCTGAATCCCAATGCCGGCTGCCTTGAGAAACGAACGAACAAAACGGCCTGGGCCAACGGTGGCCACTGTACCCGCGAGTCAGCCCGGCATGCAAATGCACCCTTTCTTCTTTTTTAACCTTCCCCTTTCGTTCCGCCGTTCGTCGCCGTTACCCTCGCCTCGACGAGCCCCAAAGCCTCGCGATACCAAGAATATCTGCATCCTCGAGTCCCGTGGTACGTGGTCCCACTTCTTCTCTTTGTTCTTGTTGCTTGTTCCTCGATCGAGTCACCCGACAAACGCAGCGGAGCTCGTGCACACGGGTCACATCGTACACGATGTTTCGAGACTGGACATTGCTTTAATATCATCGAGTAACTGCAAGAAAAAATAATTAAAATGTTACGAGATGCGATAAAAAAGTATTTGTTTTTCTGATAAAAAGTTCCCTTTTTAAATTATTCCTTCCGACAACCTCCAGTCGATACGTAGGTAGTAGACGTACCGTTAATGTAGCGAATATTTCTCAATTAATTTCTTTGTAGCGATTTTTCTTCAACGCCAGAACAGCAGCCTTTGGATTACGTTTTAAAGATTGTGCATTTAATTGACAGTCCAATAAATTCTATAAAATTGACTTGCAGTGATATATGCGAATTCAATTAGGCCGGCTACCTCGAAGCATCTAGACGATAATTGTCAAACATTGTATATTGTTTACAGTGGATGCGTGTGTGCGTGTATCTATGTGCGTATGGTACACAGATCGAGACATAAGTACCTACCACAACCGAGTACTCTGCAACTCGGTGGATGTACCAACCACTCGAGTCGAATTCCCTTTTTCTCCCTCTGACTTTTTCCCTCCCTTTACCGAACAACCGCTCTTTATCTACCCCTCCATTCTGTGTACTATGCAAAGATTTGCTCAACAATACATTCTATGAAGCTGCGGTATCTTATACCCTTATACGAACGTGACAGCTATCAAGGATCGTTTTGATATGACTCACTTGGTAATGGTATCTTTAGCCACTTTTGCACAGCACCTGTATTCACAAACTCCTATGCTACCTCTTTCAATTCTTTTTAATTTTAAAAAATGACCTTGAAGACTTGTGAGCAAAAGTTGTTTATAACCTTCTATTATTATTCTATTATTATTAAATTAAGAGTACCTTGAGGGAAAGAAAACATTTTTATCCCCTTGTATTGAAATATTGGTCCAGGAAATACTTACTGTGCTAATTATAATTATTTAAAAATTATTTAATAATTCCTTAATTAAAAGTTACTATACCTGCAGCAGCTCGTTCTAAATTGCAAATATTTTTAACGTTTAAGTTCCAAAGTTTCTCAGATTAAAAAAATTTCTTAAAATTAAATGGAAGCAATGAAAACCTTTATTTCAAATTATTTAAAAAATAATTTTTAGTACCAGTAATGATTTATTATTTTTTTGTGAAAAAAAGAGTAATTTGAAACTTATTTTATCTATTCCAGAATAATCTTTATTTCAAACAAGCAAACATTGTAAATGTAGTTCCTGTTGACTTAAAGAAGCAAGTTAGAATTTATGATCAAGACCGAACGCTAACAATCAAACGCAATCAAGATTTAGTGTAAATCGTAATCGTACGAGGTCTGATAAAGATTTGTTCCAAATGAGTTTCCGCCCGTTAAGATTTGTTTCAAATTAGTTTCTGTCTATTTTAACAGAGATCTACGCTGCATCGTCTACGGCCTTTTCGGTGGTTCTATGAAACTTTCCGCAATTTCCCATACAATAGACGGTATAATGCATCGCGGCATTGAAGTAGGTCAGGCAAAATCTATTATGTGTGTAATTACTCGTTACCCGTGGTGGATACATGAATTTCAGCCGTTTTAATAACAAGGACCGTTGATTAAAATTGCCTATCAACTTATACATATTTATTATATACTTCAATAAATACAATCCCTTCACTAATAACAGAAAATAAAAAAATTCATTGCTATTCCTTGAATTTACATGCAATAATTGTTTCTACAGTATCAATTATACATCAAAAGAATTTGTTAACCTTATAGTCCAATTTTTCCATATTGATAAAAAAATAATGAAATATCTTTAGAGGTATTTATATTTTTACATTGCAAAAAGATTCTAGAAAATAGTATTTATTTCACGATTCTACAATTTATATGTTATAGTATATGGGGAAAAATATTTGGAATTGAAAAACAGTTGTGTTTAAATAACAGAATTATTTACAACATCCCGATAAACAGAAAGAATAAATTTAAATCCTTTTTTTATTCAAGGCAAAAAGGAATATGTTAAAAAATAATAGGTTCATGAACAATTGAAACAAGAGAGCTTTATATAATTTCGATGTAACAGAGAAAGTTATTTCTGTAGCAGAAATTATTGATTGTAACTCCTTGTCAGACGTGCTTGCATTTGAATATAAAATTGTTTAAAGCTTCGAAACGAAACGGTATTTCTTGCAACTTTTGTTCGTTTAATCGATAATAGAAATGGATTTTAAGTAATTCTTGTTTTATCGTAGATGAAAACACGATTTTAGTAGAATCGAACGTTCACGTATCGATTCCGGGACACTTCGATGAGTCACTCTATCCTCGAATTAAGAGATAAATGGTCCTTATTCAATGGAGCTATCAGTCTCGCGAATCAACTTAATTTTTCGTCTTCCAATTAAGCTTTCCTCGAAGGCGGCCCGCTGCTCCGACGATCCTCCGACGAATTACATGGGCCATTGCTGATCTTTATGTTGGGGAAGAATGTTCCTCTATGTCCAGGGGACACCATGCCCGACGATATGTGTCTTTATTAGTCGGTCTGAACGGTTTATTTGGTCCTGGAGTTGCTGAATACTCGGTGGCCAATGTAATCTTGTCGACTAATCATTTACCGTAAGCTTATTGCCCGTTCAAAGATAATAAATAAAGAATTCACTGTTCTCAAGTTATCAACAATTATTATTAATCAACGTATTTTACTACCCCATATTTCTTTTTATATCAAGAGACAGTTAAAAATTTTTACAAGAAATAGAAATAAAATTAGAAACTTTATTCTGATCATCAATTCATTGATTAATTTTATGACAATAAAATACATGTATTGCAAAAAGAAATATGGAGTATTAATTTGTAAGAAACATTTCTGAAACTGTATAAATGGACAATTATATTTCAAATAATTTATCAACGATATATTGCATTCCAAAAAATCATCTATTGAACAAATATTTGGAAAATCCATGCTCTGTGTAATAATCCATTACACCCGAATCTCCCGTAGCGATAGAACAATAGTGTTGCAAAGCCACGGGGGGTCTAATTAGGAATTTCTGTTATTTTCAGCCTTTTGAACACTATGATGAAGTTCTGGGGAAAATTCCACGGTTTTCATACGTGTCGGCTTCAGGGAGTCCCGATGGAAATATGAGATAAGAAATAGACAGGAATCAAACCTATTGAAAACGAACTGAAATTGGGTTATCGAAAATGTCCCCGAGTCGGCCGCCGTTTACGCATCGGCTTCAGTTTTCAACCGCGAACAGACCAGAATAACCGTGGCTGGGAAGTAATAATTAGCTTCTTCATGCACGTTAAGTATAAATCAAGACAATGAACCGAGCATCGATTGTAGGCTCGCGTGCCTCCGGAATTAGCCTCGGCAACCACCTTTCCGTGCAATGCCCATGCGAAATGCTCGGCCCTCTGCGTGCGCACGCGAGCACACAGGCGGATGAACGCGTATAATTGTGCTCGTAAACACGAGCAGCGTGGGCACGCTGATATCACTTCTCTTAGCGTTGTTTCGCGAAGGCACGCGGTCGTGCACGCGTCCTCTCACCGTCGTGTGTGTACAACGGCGGCTACATATTTATGCCGGTTCGTGCTCGGCCGACAACAACAAAGTGCAATCGGCCAGGGACCGGGATGGCGGTGTTTGATAATTTAATTTATACACGGGTTACCGAGCGTCTCGCGAGCCTCGACGTGCCTGCCTAATTGTATAAATTATTACCGCCGACTCACCGGGGACGATAAGTAGCTCGGTAACCGCGTAGCGGCGCGGTCGCAAGAATTCCTGAGACGAGTTGGCTCGCCCCTTTCGGGGCCCCGGAATCGAAATGTTAGGCGTGCCTGTCCGGATCTTTGTTCTGCTCGTCGCGGTCTTCTGCGGTTTTCGCGTGACGCTGCCCCGATAGAATTTTGGTACTCGACCTCGATGCCGATCCCACCGACAACGATACTATCGAGGAAATTTACGAGCCACGATGTCGATCTCGCATGGTTGCGCGCTGTCCCGTGAGGAACAAAAGGGTTCGGTGTCCTTTGGATGGTAAATAAAGTGGCGAGCAAGAAAGAATTCTTGGTGTATCGTGTTAATGAGTATCATGATTATCCATCGTTCGAAATTTTATCGAAACGTTAGAAATCTTTAATCACGCCGATTTTTTTCAAATCTTGTTATCGAAGCCATCGTTCTATACATATCAAGCGAATTCAAACATAGGTATTACTTTACGAGTGGAATATAACAAATCTATTTCAATTTAATCAAGTGGAATTCGTTCTTTCAGCGATTTTGTATCGAGCAAATAATCCGTACACGTGTATCAGTAGCATGTAACATCGATAATCATGTGATCGGCAAATATATTGTACAGTAAATCGAAGGCCACCTGCCAATGTTTGCGAAGAAAGTCACGCGTATCCGGTCCCACCCGGTTTTTCATCAATATGAATGATCATTATATCGATATGACATCAGTCGTACCTCGCCTTGAATTAATTTAAGGATGACTGAACTCTGAAACTGTACACGCCCTGTCGATCGTGACGCGAATAGTTTATACGTCTTGAAGTAATACTTTCTTTCGAACCCACAAATCATTCCATTATTATATTAAAAATGGTCGTCGAAAGAGGTAGTTTAATCACTTAACTTTTAACAACCTAGTGATATGCAATAAACATATAATTGAAAATCAAGTTCTATATTAGGTAAAGTGATTTAATAAGTATCTTTGATTCTGTATATAAATCGATAAAAAAATGTGTTGATTGGATACTTCTGGGTTGTTACGAGTCAATGAAGGCATTAAATCTGCTCAAATCACAATGGGCTCCGAGCTTTCGAACAACGGTGTTTTATCGGGAAATAAAAGGAAATGGAAAAGAAAGGGTGCTTCCAGAAATTTACTCCGAATCTATTTGATATGCAATCCGGCGTGTTAGTTAATTGCCGGTACACGCAGGGAAACGAGCTTCGATCTAGCCTGTAAAGTGCGTCATGAAGCGTGACTGATCAAACGGGGCTGCGATGTATCGCGCGCTAGCAATTAATTTCCGCCATTTATTACCCCCTCCCGGCCGCCGACGCCGCTGTTGCTGTTGCGTCGTAAAAAAAAAGGGGAAAAAGAAAAGGGCGGACAAAGAGTGAAGGGCGCACGGGGGTAGCAAAAAGGAGAAATAAAAAAAAGAAGGGAAACCCGTCACTGTAGACCGGCAAACATTCGGGCAGAGATGGAAAACGGGGTACGGCGCGGTGGTCGTAAAGGGAGGCTCGCGCGCATTGGACGGGGTTGCTCCTGTCGACTAATCTGTGTGCAGGGTGGTGCGTGACGTCACTGATGACTTATGGCGGTGATAAATCAACCCATTGAATTTCACAGTGTCGATATTTCGTTGCCACCCCCGCCTGCTCATACCTCCGACCCCCCTCTCGATTCTCTATGCCGATCGCCCCTCGGGAGCAAGCTTGACGAGGCTTGCTGGCAGAAATAAAAAAATGGGCTCGATTCACGGCGAAACGCCTCTGCAACGCTTTTCCTGTTCCCATTAAACGAGACCTGGTTAAGGATATCGCAGGTAATTGCATTGAACCTGATCCACCGCGTAAACGATTCGCAATTATCAGATCGTTCTTTTGCTTTGCGTTTTCGGCGAGAATCAATTAAATTTAAACTTCTCGAATTCTTTTCGGAAGATTCATTTTCCTGATTCGCGAATATCGCGAACACGCGGGGGAACGGTTTCTTGTTAAAAACGAGGTATTAAAACAAATTGGTATCGCCCGTTCAAAATATTACGATTCTATTTCTTGCCGTTCCCTTTTTCATTTATTAACCCGATGCGCGATTGGAAGGATATTAATTCAACATCGAGCGAGATTTAATCAATGAAAGCGTTTCGTTGGTCATTTCGTCCATGCAGGAAGGAAATAAACAGCAATTTCCGGTATTCTTTCGATTCGATAATCCCTCGATCGCTGACAATAAAAGAAAGAAATCGTAAATACGTTGCAGTTTAAGGAAGTTTTTATCAAAACCTATTCGTCAAACGTAGACACACGGCCGCGCGCGCGCGCGAGCGGCAGCGCACGTGGTCGAGAATTTAGAAAATCACCGGAGTCTCCATCAATCACTATCACCTGCTTGCAAATCAACTATCGTCCCGTTGACAGTTATTAAAATTCACGAGCGTATGCTTTCAATTTTACTTCGGTCCGCTCGATGGAACGAAGGCCAGGCATTAAACGAACAGACAGAGGAGGAAATTCTCCTTGCCCGCTGCTCGGGACGAGGTAGGTGGAAATTTGACAGTATCCTGGAAAGTTTCGGGATTTTCCAGGCAACGGGGGAAAGCGGACTAGTCGGAGGGAGCACTGGGCTATCGGGTTTGCGGCGTAACCGGACTCGGAAGCTGCACGAGCCAGCCTCTTCCGACCCTGCCTCCTCTTATTTCGCACGATTTCCCCAGATGCTCATTGGCCTCTTCCCTAACACCAAAGCTCGTTTCTAACTTCCAAGTGGCGAGTTTATTCTCCTCCTTTCTACCACCTTTTTTGCCCTTCTTCCCTTCGTTTTCTCACTCCGCGATACTTCCGGCTACGGAAGCATCTATTCTCCATGTCCGTGAGTTCGGCGAGATTATCGTGGAATCTGGTTTCGCTGACAATTGAAACAATAGATAGTTAGAAATCATTTGTGTATGTTAGTTTAAACATTACCAACTTACAGTTTCGCTGCTTTTCTGAAACTGTTCATTAATTTTTTAAATTTAGAATTAAGGACCTCGCAGACCACAGGTAAACATTCGTGGTATTTGCGGAATGAAGGAAGACAGGGTAGAAATCAAGACAAAGTAAGATGTTACAAATAAAATTACTACAAATTTTTCTGTAACACATTGTATATCTCTTTTTTTTAACTAAAAACTATACCTTTCCTACGTTTGATAGTTTCGTGACTAATTAACATAATCTACACTTGACGAAGATCAATTAAAACGTTGCATATGAAGTTTCCACGCGATCAAATACACTCGAACTCGTTTTAAACACATAAAATTTTCGTATTCCAATTTCTCTTGTTAACAATGAGGGGGAGTCGGACGTTTTGCACGTGCCGATTACGCGTATTTAAGCGTTATTTACGCGCCGCGTTGCGTCTCATTATCCCGGCGTTAAAATTAGTACCCGTCACGGGAGTCAATGTGCCATAAGTAATTTTATAGTGTCATTAGCAAGATTTCCTATGGCCCTGATTACAGCTAATTTTCTGTTCACTTGTAATTCGAAACGCCCGTAACGATCTCTGACCGTCGAATCGAGCAAATCGTTCCGAATTAATCAACCATCTTTTCATTGATTGGTCTTTCCCGTGTTCAACATGTTGATAAATCAGGACGGTCCAGTTATGGCCCAAACTTATTCAATTATTTTCTAAAATTACAAATATACATTCACTATTTATTTGGTACTATAATATTACTATAAAATATCACTTAAACCTTTTGTGAAATGTTATTAATATTTATTTTATAGGTGTATAAAAAATATAATTATAATATAAAGTTTGACAACAAAGATATAACTTATAAGTAATAAATTTTATAAAGTTGGAGATGTTCAACCACTGAACAGTGAAGCAACTTTAAATACTTAAGAATTATTAAAATGTTTGGATACTTTGTTAATAACTACACTGATAGTCATTGTCGATAGTACACATTTTGTTTGGATTTATTTTGAGTTACAGAATTGGTAATTTTATAAAATACAACTTAACCGAACCTGAGGCTCGTTAACGAACTGATTAAGCTGATTCATCGGGACGATTAACAGTCTGAAAGACGTTTTCATCGGCAAGCACAGCTTGGATCCGCTGCTGATTCGTCAGAATTTACGTCACCCTTCCTCTTTCATATTAAGCAACTAACTAGGAACCTGAGTCGAACGACTTATCGAGGGATTAGTCGTGCACGTGTGTATCCTAGTCATGTATCCTCCTTGATGTGTTCTCGATGTACCCTCGTCGACACTCCTCGAAACTTCGCTAACTCTATCACGACATTACCCAGGTATTAGTGGGTGAATGCGAACTGCAAATTGGTTCGTCGTTAATCTGTTAGATGCGTTTGTCACTGGCGGTTTATGGCTGTCGAGTCTATCGCTGTTTCTCGATGCCTTTACTTTGCCTAGAACTGGCCTTGATAAAGCTATTACTCATTCGTAAATGAATACACTTTTTCATAAGCTGGGCCATTTTTCATTCTTTATTATTTTGAGCTTCAAATTAGCTCGAAAAGGTATTGAGATACTTATTGAAATATCTATTATGTTATTTATTTCTGTTCTTTCTCACTTTTGTAGTTACGTAAATAACACCTATTAATCTGGTAAAATATTACAATTTATTATGCTTATAACAAATAATAATGACAATAAGAATAACAACTCTGCTTCTTTTTATTTTATCTTCCTGTTGCATCCAATATTTCTTTTGACAAATGATGATACTAAATAATTACTTCCCTGATGAAGGCCCTTACCGAGGACCAACTCGTTAATACGTGCCATTATTTGTACAGATTGGATAAAATAAAAGGATAAAAGGTTTGAAATGCAATCAAAGAAATGTATAAAACACGTTTGTAATTTTTTTTCAAATAAAAAAGACTTTGGACCAGCTGAATTCATTATAATTTCTCGTAATCGGTTCATGGCAGCATTAAAATCTTGAATCCAAGATCGAAGAAATGAACGGCTAAACACGTTCGCAGACGGGGGGTTGCAACGAATCTAGCCGGAAGTGTCATTAGTCCCGGATAATTCGCGCGGCATACGACGTTTCCTGAATATCCTCGACGATCCGCCTTGCCCTAAATGCAGCTTGTGTGCTTGCTGGAATTTTCACACGCTTGAGAGACCAGAAACAAAGACGAGTCTCCAGGATTTCGGTGGCTTCGAATGAGAAAGGGAAGCAAGAAGGGGGGGGGGGTGACAATGTCTCGCGAGCCTTGTGCGCATTGTGCTGTCTGTTCTAACCCTCCCCCCTTCCCTTTACACCTCTCCCCAACGACCCCATCCCTACCTTTATTCCATGCCGACACACTTCTGCAGACAGTGCGAGAAGAGATCTTGGAGAGATCCTGAAGGGATTCCGGGAGTAAAGAGTATGGATGCCAAGGACTCTCTAGCTAGGCATTCTCTTCGTCTTCTGCATCTCTTTCTCCGTTGTAATCGCGCGGTCCTCGCCTTTATCTTTGACTATCACGCGTCCTCTTTTCTCTTCGCGTCCTCCTATCCCTCCCCGGTCGGCCCTCTTTTCGGCGAGATCTCTCCCTCCGAGAGAGGGCATCTGTCGCTGGTGTTTCTCTCTTTTTCTCTCATTTAACTTAAGATTGGATTGTAGATTACACATCATGCCGGGTCTCCCTTTTGCCGTTCTCTTCTTAACTTCCCTTCGGTTCGCTGCTTTCGCCCCCTCCTATTCTTTCCGCTTGTCTCCCCCTTCTTTATCGTTTGCTTTCCGCCCTGGCCACCGCCAATCCTATCGGTGTTGCCTTTTGTTTTTAATTTCGGGTCGTGTACGAGGTGTTTCGGGTTTCTTTTCGCGGTCAGACATGGCCAAACTTGTAAAGCAAATACTTTATCGAAAGGGTGATTCAGAGTATTACTTTTACTTTTGAAAATTCTTTACGTTGCTGCCAGAAACATTTTGTAGAGATTTTCAAATATTTCGAGGAAGAAAGTAAGTCGATAGTTTGCAGCGAACATTATACGGATGGCACGATTTTGACGAATAAGTTTAATTCCAATTAATTGTTTCTGCTTTTGTGTTTCTCCTAACGGGGGTATTTTTCATGAAGTTCCGTAAGCTACTTTGTACCTCGTAACCCACCATTTTTCTACATTACTCGCGTTTATTCCTGCCAAACAACACCGTTCCTGCTGTTCGTTGTACTCTCAAGCTGTTACAGAAACGGTTGTGGTTACGATAATGATCCCTGTTGCGCGCTGTTTGCTTTTCCTTTTAAAGTGTTTCCCTCGGCTATTGTTACTATAATTTCCCTTTGGTCAAACTGCAATTCATCCGTGACGCGTTACGGTAAATTTCGTTGTTTGGAAAACAGAGGAACTAATGCTGCTCCACGGTACACCGTAAATTGGCCACTTCCAATGCAATCTATTAACCAGTTGAACGTTCCGTGAACCAACTGTTACTCCTACATATTTATCAGAAATAACATTCTTCGATATTGGTCTTCTTAAGTTTACATCAAGGGAATCGTGTCAATTAAAGTTCTTTGTATCCGTATTGCAAATAACTTACTAATTAACATTTGAGTCACAACTAGTTACTAACCAAGTTGTTAATTTAAATTAAAGTGACATAAGGTACTTGTTGAATAAAAAAATTATTTTTTATGTACGTCACTGTACGGAAGAAAAGCGAATTTTTCTAAAAAAAAACGGAAAAATGAAAATTGAAACATTTTTTCAAATTTTTTTCAAGAAAGCAACAAAACTTTCTTATCAACTTCCTCGTGATGAAAAATGACAACAATTTTCTATCGTATAAAATTGATTCTCGACGAGAAACGAAAATTGCAGCACACAGAAGGCATTTTCAATTGATGCGAAGGTTCTTCCGATGTTGCGTTTCGTGTCCAATTCTGTTCGATTAATATTCTAAGCTCACGAGTAACAGCACACCGTGCCGGTGTGCACGGATTAGGATTCTAATTACGATTACCGTCGACATGGTCCCACGTTGACAGGTCCGTCCAGGCGTGTTTGCCCTTCCGTGACATCTGTCGATTCAGAATGGCGAAACGGTACAAGACACGGGAGAAGAAAAGGAGGGTGGAAACCGAAGCCAGGGGTTGGAAACGAAGGATCCACGATACAGAAGAGTGGCCGGGAGAGGTCTGGGTAAATGAAAAGCAGTAAGCCGAGCCGAACGTGTTTAGGGGATGACTGTGTTTGAGTGTGGCACGTGACCAGGACTCGCGCGGTCCATGACAGCTGCGAAAAGGCTCCTCTTCCTTTCGCCGGTGCCGTGCTGAATTCACCCTGTTTACCTCCGCAATCACATCGGCAAATACGGCGCCACAATTAAAGGCAATATAACGCGACCGCTCTTGACATGTGCATCGGCACGAAAAATACAACGGCGACCGGTTAAAACGGGAGAGAATAGACGATACTTTTGTCCCCGTTCGCACGCGTTGCCTCGCATTAATTGAATTGTAATTTCTCTGGGACGCCTCGTATTAACGCGACACTGACGGTTCGAACCTTTATTAAATTTCCTGACATGCCACGCGTCGCAGAAAATAATTAACGTGCCCTAAGACACGCGTTTTCTAATTAAATACCACCCTGTAACTTGTTCATTGAAAGACGTACCTTTTATAATTTCTTGTTTAAATAATGAACCGCTACAATCAACATTTTTAAATTTCTAAATTATTCCTGAGTATGCTCCTAACATATCTTCGAATTTATAACTTTTCGAACTTCCTATAGTTTAATTTGTTAATGTTTAATCATTTTTGGTGACGGTGTTCCCAATCGAAAGCATACATTTTCAATTTTCCTCGTGGTATTAAAGCGCAAATGTAAAGAGTATTATAATTGTTAATTTAAAATCTAATGTAAAATAAATCTGTAAAAGCTATTTAAACATTGATTTACGATGAATTGATGAATGCGAGACGCGTACACTAGTCGGGTATGTGGGATACGATAACGACAATAATTACACAGATATCATATCGTGATGGTACACAGTGGTGCCGAAGGGGTATTTGATTATCGTATGTACTATTTCAATGAAAGAGGATAATATCCATAAATCGTTCATCTGCAAACATCAGGTAGTGGGCCATAAAGGTGAGTGTATCATTATAGAATCATTAATTCGCACGCACGTAACGTACCCAATAATTATTTCGCGTGACTTTTATTAGTGAAAATATTTGCGTAAAACGTTTCATTGAACGGGATATTAATACAAGATAAACAACGAGGAAAACCGGCGTTGTAAAGTCAGAATCTGATTGATATATCATCGTCATAAAAGACATTGTTCTCTGTAATTTCATTGTATAATATAATTATTTATGTATCGTTACGAGCCACCCCAAAATTGTCTCTTATTCTTTACATTGCGACATAAAATAAGTTCGATTAAAAATTCAAAGGGTAATTCTATAACGGTTTAACCCTTTGCCCTTCAAATGTTACAAACCTGAATTTTATTCTTATTGTGACTAAATTTTAAGTGCAGTTCCAACTATAATTGACATGGTTCCATTACAAACCGTCACCTATATAATTAAGAATTCTTTGGTTTATTTGGTTGAAAATATTCCTATTAGACGTTTTAAATTATAAATAATAGAAATACCAAAGTATTGTGGAAACAGAATATAAAATTTGTCAAAAATACAATTATTACCAAATGAAATTTTTAGTAACTGCAACATGGCGGTCAAAGTGTTAATAAACGGTACACCGTTGAGTTTCTTTATAAATTACAAAGTGTAATCGGCAACGAGCAAACATAGAAATAACAGAAACAATGAAAAGTCTTTTGGTCGCGTACAATATGTACACAGAGAAGTAGAATCCATGATTCAATAGGGACTTCCGTGCGCCCAGATCATTGTAATTAAGCGAAATCAAATAAAACAACGTACACGTGCGCGTATACAGATTGTCGTATGTAAATAAATATGAATATATATTCAGCGCGTCGTGTAACCGCTTTACACCCGGCTTAACAGTCGATGGTTATAAGTCGCGGGTAAATATTGTGCCGGTAAACAGCACCGTATCCGAAAGGCCTCAGGGTTCGGTAGCGAAGAGCAGAAAGGGGTTGCACGGTGGTTTGCACGTGCCACTATTTACTTAGTGAAATACGAAAAGTGAGGGGAAGACAGATTATGTACAGTGTGTTCAAAAAATAATGCCCGTGACTTCCGGACTTGGCCTCAATTCAGCTTCACAATTCTGCAGAATGGTAAGGGTCGATCACCCACCTGGAGAAGTTCAAGCTTCATAACCGAGTTAGGGAGTTATACCTAATACGTGCCCAGTTATTAGGTTAACCACGTTATATTTAATATTTAGTTAGGTCTGGAATAGATTAGTTATAATATTAACCGCAACGTTAGGTATATATTATAAATCAAACCCCACAACTATTAATGTTTCTTATTAACCAAAGATAATTTATTTTGACAGAGTTAAAAGGTATTAATTCGAAAGATTTAATCTTTGGAACACTCTGTATATTTTCAAAAGGCTCCAGAGTGTGTCCTTTTTTCCGTATCGGTTACCCTCCTCGACTCCATTTACGCTGATCCCCTTTCAACCCCTTTGCTCTCTGTGCTCTCGGTCTTATGCGTTTTCTAATGAGCAAACCCGGTTCCCGTTAAAATTATGCACAGCGATAATTCCTCGATTAATCGTGTCCCGAATTATGTCTATCAATTAACGGGACGCGAAAGAATTATCGGAGATTCCTGATCGACGTTCGATTGAATTCTATCGAACGATTTAAGAACGGATCACGGTTTACAGGCAATTTACCTAGGCTTAAGCGGTAATAACTTGGAGTTAGATTCCTTCGATGTACCATGGGCTACCACTCCAAACAGTTTGGTAAGCATGACATAGTTCCATTGAAGCAAAGACGGAGTGGCAGACCGAGTAAGTGGCTCTTCGTCTGGCCAACTTGGACCTGCATATAACCGAGATCTACACGGCAAATATGCTCTTCTAGTTAGTGTCGCCACAAACATTGATACGTGGATGTATTAAGCCGGCGAAGCAGTGGGGAATAAGGAGTTTGGTTGCCGACAGGAAGATTCACCGGGACCGATTCGCTGGTTGTTTAGAATTCCCTTGCAGGCAATTAAATTCTGCTTAATTGCATAATGTGCCTTTTCAAGCTCGAGTACTTTGCACCTTAATAAATCGCGTAATTAGCAAAAATAAAAGTGTGGTGATCTTAGTAATTTAATTCAATTTTTCATTTCTGTTGCATTCGCGACAATAAATTTGTATATCGATTTTTCGATAAAAACGAGGAGAATTGTCGATAGATGTGGTTTACTTTTACAATTCTCGGTGGAACATATCTCGGGAGCATACCTTCGGAAGATTTCCTTTACATTCCGAGTCAAAGGTCACACACGCTCTGGTGCATGCAAAGGAAAAGAACCGCGAAATCAGGAATGTCGTATCAAACGTGAATTCCGACCAACGGTATGTGAAATCCTCTATCCGCGACTATCAATTTCCTTCGAGACTGACGAACCGGAAGCATCGAGCATTGAATTTTAATTGCGACAGAATCTCGTGTTTAATTAATATCGAACATGAAATTAGATTAAATTTTTAGCAGAACTGTAATAATTTGTTCTGAATTTGAAAAAAACCAATTTGTATTCTGAAATAACAATAAAGAAGAGTAAAATATAAATTTTTCATGATCAATAGAATCAAAATTTTCATTTCAAAATTAATCAGCCGATCAATATCCAATTATAGTTATATTTTGATAAATTTATTTCTAAATACTTCCTATCATTATCAGAATTTTTATTAAGATGAAAGTTCTTATTACAAAACACTTGATGTTATAATAAATAGTATGGCGCGATCTGTCAGAGATAAATTAAAAAAGATATAACTCGTTCTCATTTTAAAACACAGTAATAAGTATAATCCATAATGCTATCTTCATTTATCCGTTTAATTACCTACTTTCTTCAGAATTTCGTGGGGTCCAGTGGAATCCATCATAATTTCTGCGCGGTGAAATTATTCTTGTAGCAATTAAGGGTTAAGCATTTTAATATTCCCCCTGTTTCTACCAATTGTACGACACTCGGGCAATGAATTTTATAAAATAGCGTTCATGCTTAAAGTGTTTGAACGTAGCAACAATTACCCGGAAATTCCGTTTAATAATCGGGGCGGCACGCAAAAACGTACAGCCTCGACGAAGGGAGAACCTCGCCGCCCTATAAATCTGCTCACGCTCACCGTCACAGCATGCATGTACACACACGTTCCCCGTAGATAGGTACAATAAGATCGTAGCAGCAGCTTCGCGAGACGTTTCGAAAAATAAATGACGGGGAAAAATATTCGCAGCCGATATAGGAACCGATCAAATTCCTTCAGGAAATTGCCTGTGATATTACGATGGTCTCGCACCGCTCCTCCGCCTCTCTTTTCTCTTTCTTGTACACGTCGTTCCCTCTCTCTTTCTTCCTCTTCTGTCATGCCTCACAAGTTTCCTCGTCCTCGAAGACGATCCCGGGAGAGTCCGTAGCTGCCTTAAGCTAGAGTTAGCTCCTCGGCTTCCGACCAATCCGTGAACCGTCTTATTGTCGACGTCCTGTTATCTCTCGTGGCGTGTTCCTTCCTTCAACTTGTTTTTTCCCTTTAATTACATTTGTTGCCAGGTCGTTAACCCAGTTTGATTTCCCCGTCACATTCGAACGATCAGATTTTCTATTAACGATTAGGCGTACGAGATACCAAACATGATTGCAGCGGTCAAAGGATTAAAAGGGAGACGTGATTTATTGTAAGGATTACATTATACGAATTTCATTATACGAATTTCTACTTTCTACTGTTAGGCAATATCTTGAATTCTGGTCCATATTTAACAAATTTCTAACGTATTGGAGTCATTTCCTTTCTTTTATTATTCAAGTATGAACAATAGAAGAGGCTGAACATTCTAAACACCCGGCAGCATGAAAAAGTTTCTGCATTGAAGAGGCGGTATGGTTCTCTTATCACGATGCTTCAACGAATTTGTTGAAGGGCATGATTGGAAGTAGGTTTTTCTGGTATACGAATCAGTAAAAAGTAATGAAATAAACTGAACGTGAATTAGAAGTGAAATACTAAAGTATCATACAAGTCAACGACCATCAATGTTTATATATAAACAAAATGCAACGGTTAGCCCTCGAAGTGACCAAGAAATGATCGAATGCGTCCTCCTCAATTTTCATAAATTTTTCCCAATCGTTTTATAACGCCTATTAAGGCAACACCCTAATATTTCTAAATGGAGAGTTTTCAATTTCAACAGAATGAAATCTTCTCATTGGCCTAATCGGCGAGTCGGTAGCCGAGGAAGACCTCTATCGGTTGGTTAAAAAGCATTTTAACAGTTTGGTTGTTTCTCAGGGGTTCGCGTTTCCGTTAAAATCACAAGCCACGCTTTCCACGAGGCGCAAATCCCTCGCGAGTATAGGTTCGAATATATTCAGCCCGGTGTTTGTGCGTCGCACGCAACATCAAACAAATATCTCTGTATCGAGCTACCTTTGTTGCTTGGGAAACTATCGTCCAATTGGATTTCCGACATTCGCCGATGTTCCAGCGCGACCACGGTGTCGAAACTTTCTCAGCGCGACTTTGTATGTTGTCGCATCATCGTATCCGGCTAATTTCTATTAAAAAAAGAGAAGCCGCCGCCACGTTCCGTGGAACCTGGATTCGAGGTTCGATATTTTTGGTTAAACGTTGAGACGTTGTTTGGACCCGGTGCCGGGTTACTTCGTTAATTGCAAGCGGAAGTTCGTGTGCCCCGGTGGGAGGTATTTTCGGATAATTATGGGAAGGTCGTTCGACAACTTGGAAACACGAGGACATTCTTTATCGGTTATCGCTAACACGTGGTCCTTCGGTGTAAACGTGACTGATATATCGCGAACACATTCTGTGGTTTTGTTATAATCACTGTATCTTGTTAAGCTGTTACGTTTTAATTACATTATTCGTGAATTAATGGGACACCGGTGCGGTTACAAATTAGAAGGATTTTATCAAATGGTTTACGTGTAGCAAAATTAATTTATCAACGGAAGCGAGGTGGACGGACCAAATTATTATACTCCGCTAAAATTGATAATATTGATAAGAGCAAATAACGTGAGGCACAAAAGCTATGAAATATTGAAAAATAAGATTTTTATCCATTTTGGTATCCAGTTACTATCCCTTAATTTCTTTAGATCAATGATAATAAATAATTTTTGGCAGTGGCTCAAATATTTAAACAAAGAATCTTTTTATTTTGCAAAGATTTAAAACCTGAATTTTCTTATACGGTTTTATTGACGGTACAAAAAATTGTTTATATGGAAATGATTTTGAAACTTGATATACAAATTTTCTTTTCTAAACTAAATGAAATATTTCTTTTTAAATTATTTCATAGTCCTTTTCTAAGTAAAGTATTTTATTTATTTGAACAAAAGTTGTTTCTACAATTTTTTTTAATCGAACGTTTAGAACATGGCTGGTGGATGATCGAGAATCGATAGATAAGCGGTCTCGTTAAGATATTATGCTAGTTTATTATGCATTTTTGGTCGCGGGATTTGCAAACGTGGGAAGTTGATACAAAGTTTTGTATAAGTCCGCGGAGTACGAAGTTGGTGTTAGAGTCTCAAAAGTACCATAGTCTCAAAGTTACTTCGAAGTTACAAGCTCCGAACTGAGTAAGTGGCTCTAACTGATTTCGTAGTTGCAAATAACTGCAGTATTCACGTGTAACCGATTATGAATAACCAGAAACTCGACGAAACAAGCTGATAAACTAGTGACAACTACTAAATAATCTAATTGTTTGAAAATACCCTTGCCTTTCATAAATCAACACTGTTTTAATGTTTTTCCCATGAGAAATTTGTTAACACGATATTCAGCTAAATATAGATTACACAGTCGAGTTTATAAATTGAAATTTTATGGATAAATACATTCTACCTATTTTCCAGTAACGTCCATTATTGATTTCTTTGGGAAAAACAAGCTGTTACAGAATTTACAATTGGTTTGAATGTGTATGTATGTGTGATACAGTTGTTGTTTTTAATACAATTATAAATACATATATCACTATTATTCCAGCTAACATGTTTCTATAAACTTTACAGAAGTTCCATTTCTAAGATGAGAATATTTTTCAAAATTTTGTTAATATCTTTTCGTCAAAGAAGTTAGGACAATTTTTATATAGCAAAGTTTTGAACAGTTTCAGTAAACATAGCTAGTAACACTTCATTTTACACACTGCTGCAAAATATTTTCCTCCAAATCCAACATTTTAAACAACACTATATAAAACAGTGAGACTGGCTATTAGATTTCAAACTTAGTCCTCAAGTATCATAACAGGGTCAAATTCAACCCTGTCAAAATTAAACCTAGTCCTCTTGTACATTATTCAATGCGCTATTATTATTATTCTAACAAATATATAAAAATAAACACTATAAAATAGTGTTATTCATAGGTTAAAAACGTCACAGGCTAATATTTCGATTTTCAAGTCACGATAGTAGAGGATTGGGTCGGCACAAAGTATATCATTATTCCTGTTTTGAATTATTTTATAGCTCCATAAAGTTTCATCGAAATCGGTGAGTAAGGGTTCTGATGTAAGAACATCGGCATGCTTTCGAATTAAGAAAACAAAGCGGATGGCAGTGGAAGCGGGCTAGTCATGCGCGGGCTAACATTCGAAAGCCATAAAGCATGAAAGCCGAGTCACATCCGGTGCATAAATCTTCTCGCGAAAGGGCCGAGGGGCGGAAGAGGGGGGTTGGTTGGTTGGTTGGCGTCCGTTTCTGTTATGTGGGACCAAGGGAAAAGGCGAGCGTGACAGAGCGGGCACGCACACAGAAAACGAGACGACAAACGTGTGCCAGCGGGTAGGTGGAGCGTAGGACAAGCAGTTAATGGTCATTAGCGAGTCGCGCCAGTTTTAAATCTTCTGCTGGCTGGCAGAAAGGGCGTGCGCGACCCCTATCAACTCCCCGAAAAGACTTGCTTTTCTCTACCTAGTTGCACGTAGGTTTGCCCTCTTGCAAATTACCCTGCTCCTCCCCTCTTTAACCGGCCTGGTTATTACGTAATGCAATGTTGAATGTAAGGGAGCACCCTTGCAAGCCTGCCAATTATTTGCGTACCCCACCGTGTCCCATGGAATCGTCACCATAAATTACACGTTCAGACGACGGGGCCTGCTTCCGTATACCGTTTCGATTTTATTGCCAGCCTTTTCATCATGATTATGATCAAATTTCGCCTGAATCGTCAATTGAATCCTTCTAACATTTTCAAATTTATCAATTTAGAAAGGAATATTGTTGATATTATAACGTATTATTCAATTTTTGATTAATTTAATATCAATTTTGCGACACTGACTGATCCGTGAGATTGTCAGTGCATCAATTGGGATGCTTGCCTTTATTGGGAAAAAAGGCAGTAACAAATTTTAATTGGCGTAATTCATTTGGATCTTCAACAACGATAGTCCACTTCGTTATGAATGCTTTTCGATAGTACTCCAGCGTCGAAAGTAATGGATATAAATAAACAGTATTTTAAAAATCAAGTGCTATCGTTGTACCACGAGTGCACCGTACAAATGACAGATGCCGAATCGAGAGTTTCAGCCAAAATATTTTTGACTATCGCCGTTGACCAGCGCGATAACGCGCGATGTCGGCGAGTGGCTAATAACTATCGGACCGTGTTGTGTAATGTATCAACCGGCAGTAATTAAAAGCTGTATTGTCGTAATGGATACGACAATTACGATCATCGTTGCGCTGGCCATAAATTCTGACCGGGGTGGATCGTCCTATTTTTTGTTTTTTTTATTGGTCATACGGCTGGAAGTGATCCTTGTCCCTTCGTGGTCCACGTGTGTATCGTAAATAAAAGCACGAACGCGTGGCTGATGGTACAAAATAAATAGCAAGATCTTGGTCCACGTGTCATCGAGTTATTTCAACTCGTATGGCATGGTCGCGTGCAAATTAGGCTTCCCTTAGTTAACACATCCATTAGCACGGCGAACTGCGGGGGGTGCAATGGACCCTCCCTGAACTTTTCAACTAAGCGTACTTTAATGCTGATATATTTATGCGATTAGGTTTCTAAATGCTGCAAAATATATTACTTTATCAATTTCAGAAATAATTTTAGGAAGCTATCTAAATTTTTGAAATCTTTATTTTAATTTTCAAATACGAATACTTCTAATTAGATAATTTAAAAAATTCCTGAAGGATTCTTACAGAAATTCAACTCTTGCCCATCTTATGAGCGACGTTGCAATTGATTTAATAAAAAAAGGGGAGTTGACCAATTTTATTTGCTCATATGTTTTACTTGCGAGGGCAGGAGGCTCTAGGGTTGAGTTTCTCTAGACTCTTCAAGGTTCTCCCACGTTTTTCTCCCCCTAGATTCGCTCTTAACCAAGAGCACCTTGCGTCGCACTCGAGCGCGCACAAAGGCCACAATTAAACTTCCGTAAATGCTATTTTGCCGCATTTTTGTGCCATCGGGTCGCGTCATTTTCTCTGTCGGCTCGTTCTCCAAATATGGACGTTCTGTTGAACGATTACTCAGCGTGTCTCGAGGAATGCGTTCAACGGCTAACACGTTCCACGCTCGCGACGATTAATCCTTCTATCGTGCAACGGGAAGCAGCCGACGCTGCGAACAACCGGCTGCTCTTAATCCGACAGACTTTCAAAATCCTGGATTTCACGGGTCCTACCAGGCTTCGGGCGTCACCTTGCGAATTGGCCTGCTCCGAGTCACTCGGCGATACGGGTTTTCGACGAATTATTAGCTCCTCTCACCGGTGGAGTAAGACGGAAGCAAACGAATCGTAAAATGACAGCATCTTATTAAGCTTGAGAAATACGCTAACGATGGCACGACATAAATACTTGAATTTTAATTAAACCTGATTGGCCGACAGCCATCTAGATGCTCAGTTTTTTATCTCGGATCGATCCGTTCCCTCGGGACTTCAAACTTTTCTTTTACTGCATCTTATCTCCATCTTCTTTTTTAAATAGTTTATTACTTAAATTCATCTCTGGCCTAGTTATGTCATTTGGCGAATATCACCCAACGATAATCCTTCAAAAATACAGCAATACAATTTTTTTATTATTTGGCTTCCACATAATAACGATATCCTTTGAAAAATATTGCTTTGAACGTCGAAATATCATGTTATAATATTATTTTATCATTTCTGTCGAAAATAGAGGTAGCCCCAGCCGGAGAACGGTAATCCTTGATGGAAAAAATCGATCGTAATAATTGAATCGCGAAGAACAAAAAAAAAAATGGGCTGAAACGAGCTTCGTCGTGACTGAATATCCAGCAAAAGTTTGAACCAGTTCGGTCCCCGTACAGTTTCGTTTCGTTTTTTCCTTTTGTATCACAAACAAGTGCTCGCCCTACTCGTTCGTTGCTCACTTGTACCATTTTTTCCTTTTTTTTTTTGTTCTTCTTTTACTCATTACCCTCCCACCTTAATTTCTCTTTGCCATTCACCCTCTTTCGCCAGTGTCCGACCTTTCTGGCTGCTTGACCATTATTTACACCTACCCCCGTCGTCCTCTCCTTGTTTGAGCTCGATTGTATCCCAAGCGTAAATAAATGACCCTGCGATTTTTAATTGGACTCAGCCGAGCACTCGAGTTCTTCAGAATAAACGAGCCGTCCGACGAATAAGATCGCGACAAGGGTTGAACAAGGACCCGTAGATTTTCCATTCAACTTTCCTCTACGATGTACCCTTAAAAATATCTCGCAATCCCATTATGCAGACTGTTGCCGGTCCACGAACCGTTCAATCGATGCTTACGATTCTCTGTGATGGATAAAGATCTTATCATTCGATTAACTCTTCGTATCGGGTTTTACCGCTTCTTACCCTTTATCTTGGTTTTTCGTTACAATAATGGAAAAGTAATTGTGCAGAATTGTAACATCTATGTCTTTTTGCTATAACTCTTATCAGTGATAAGGGAGGAAGATTTGATGTCTTTGGAAATTTTAGAGAAGTCAGTCCAAATTTTTATCACAAATAAAATTGGCCTAGATCTACGAAATATTTATCACAAAATCAGTTAAAAATATTGCAAAAATTAACCTTCGCTATTTTCTTCAAAAATCTTTTTACACGTTGAATTGTCGAAAGGATACAAGTCATTTAGCTTAGTGTTAAAGAACGTCTGAGTATTGTTTAAGAGTCACGGTAAATCCCGAGCCGTTTTATAAATTCCTGGCAACGAAAGCGTTCAATGATAGCTGGGAAAGGTAGCAGTGGTTCGGAGCGTGATTCGTTTATATCGTGGCACGAAACGGGACTATTTGGCCAGAATTATTCGCGAGAAGGCAACCGGTATCGGGTCAATGAGAAGAATGTTAAACACACACGTATATCTGATCGCGGCAAGCTAGGAACTCTGACCCAGTTTCGGTGCAACTAGAGCTTGTTGCATGCGTTAAGACCACGAACGATAGACCGGTTTGGTTTGTACGAGACAAAAAGTTCCGGCGTTCGCCATGCAAAATGGAATCGAGCTTTTAACCCTGCGGCCCCCCCCCCCCATCCTCGCCCCCTTTTCCGCCCTTCCTCCTGTTCCTCGGGGTTTGGGAATACGTTAATTACTCAAAGGAATTTGCTTGGCCGGCCCTCTTTAACCGTTATCAAGTTTCCATGGATTTAGTAGCTACGCGTCACGGAATCGTCATTCTGAAACACTGATGGAAAAAAGGAACGTTAGCACCCACGCGAGAGTAATTAAAACTTTGAGAGATTTCCGAGCAACCCCGTTCATAGCGACGGGGTGGGGAGGGCAGTAGGGGGATCAGTCTTATTATAAATCAGGAAAAGTGAAGAGCTCTGTAATCTGAAGGATCTCGTTTGCTTCTGAAACGTTAACGCTGTCTGGTGTACGATTAACGATCACGATCGCAGGGGATGATACCTTCATTGAGATGTGGCATTAGGATCTAAGACACTTACACCCCCTGCGTGTTCGTTACATTAACTCGAACGAATTTATTTGAATTATTTATTCTATCATTAATTTCAAGTTTCTGATTTTATTTTTATTATTTGACACAGCGAGTATTCAGGTTATGGAAATTGGTATTAAAACGATTTTATAAAATACACGTAATTAAATTTCCTGGTTCTTAGTTTATTTGTATCAAATTTAATCGATGCACTAAATTTCAGAACTCTGTAAATTGACATTGACTGAAATTGAATAATCTAATCAAGAATAGAGACAGATAACGTTTTTCTTTTTCAATCTACTTGTGAACACAGAAAAGGAGAGTGTTGTTTTTGAATTCACCGTGTCATGCTAATAGAGCTTAATTCTGGCTCTGGGTACAAGGATATTATATGTATATTTTATCACAGGACAATGCGGAAGGTTACCATTAAGGATTTAACAAGGTGTATCTCACGTTTTATTTTAGATATTGCATGTGTAAATATTAAATAAAAATCATAAAAGATTAATGATATAGTACAATATTATTTTAAACACTTTAATATTTTATGTACATAGAAAGAATTTGAAAGAGCTATAATTTAATCAACATACATATTACATAATTCTGTTGTAATAATAAAACTAAGATAACAACCGGAGATAACATCGATTTTTTTTCTTATAAATTGTGAAATTATTCTGATTCATGAGAGGTTTGTTACCTGCTCGTTGATTTTCGAAACGAACCGTTCGAAATCAATCTCCAAAAGCATTACGCATTAAGCTGCGCTGATAATGACACTTCGGTTTCGCTGCGTCAACTTCAGTTAATTGATTCGTGCTAGCTCGTTCGATTATTGTCACTACAATCCATCCACAAAATCCTAGCCGGTGTTACACGTGCATACTGATCTAGCTTTATTTGGTTTCTTTGAAAGTTTAGAAGAAACAAGGGATAGCTTGAATACGATTTTTAATTAATATTGAATTATTTAACTATAATTATAGATGATAATTATGGTAATTTACCAAAATTTAGAAATTCTTCGATAATTTAGAAATCCAAATAATAAAATATAAGGAATAAAAAATAAATTAAAATTAAAACTTAATAATCATCTGGGTTGCTGTAAAAGTCTAGTTATCGTCTTGTTTATGAGCTTGATACTTTCTTTAAAGTTCAAAATATCACCAACTTTTTACAACGTTTTCTCAAACGATATTGAACTTTTTTAAATAACATTTTTCAATATCCCAAGGTTCAAAGAGCCAGAGATACCGACCAAAATATTCACTGTTACCATAGTTTGTAAGTTCAATCAATTTTTATGGATATAAGTTTTCAGTCTCAAATAAAAATTGAATTAAATGAAAAATCATTCGTTATTTCCAAGTAAAATTGAAATTTATATTCGAAAATTATTTAAACCATATTTACAAATGTTGCAACATCAAACTGTAGAATTCTGAAGCTTCTCTGTTTCCTGTTTACCAGCGATGAGGAGATTCAATTGTAGGTCGGCGTAACACGTTGTTCTTATAATCTCATGTTCGTACGTTCATCTTTTTCGGTGTTTTCGGATCGATGGATCCGTGACAGCGGAGCCAGAGATACCCAGCAGGGATGCGCTTTTCTACTGACCCAAATCCAACGTCGGCCACGTAGCTGGCGGTGCTTCGAGCAGACGAAAGAGATGCACGGGAGAAACGGGGAAGGGAAACGTTGTACGTGGGTATACTTCCCAATCTGCATATCGATTTCCCGTGGAAATGCGTTATTCATGGGAAACGGAGTCGTACGTCGTGGAAACAGAAGCTGATACGCGCGATCGCGATACGCCGAGCCCATTTGAATCGAGACCGAACGACGACACACCATCTTCTTCTGACGGAACGAGGTGGAAAAGAAAATGCGAACAGACGGATCGAAGGACAGAAACAGAGAAGTTTTGCTGTAACAAAAAAATAACAAAACGTAGAAATACAAAGGTAGCAGTTACTTGTTTATCGGCAAAGGATTAAATTTATTTATTCAATTTTAATGAATCGAATTCCAATAAAGCGCGACAAATTACAATAATTGTAACCATTCGCGAAACGTTTGAATGGAACGGTTCGCGGTATTTTTTACAGACGAACAAGGGCAAAGGGCAAGAATATTCATTCTCCTCGTGAAGGCTGCTCTTCCGCGAAAATAAAAAAGGCATGAAAACGCCGTGAGCGATTGTTGCACGAACTGGTTGTGCGTTTTAAATGCGCTTTATTATAAGCATCATTTGTTATCTGTTTAAAAAATGACAATGCCACAGGTACGGTGGGGGTAGAGTGGATGAAAGCGAGCTTGAGGAACGATTTATCAAGGGACTCGGTGACAGGATCAGTCATCTCTTCCTGTTGTTGTACTTTCAATCTTTTCAAGATATTCATCGTAAAAATAATATATTCCACGTTGTTTAAATACATTACCAAAACTAATGTTTCTTCGTCATCCTTCTTTTATCTTTTCTTGATCGTACTGCTACACTGAATTTATTTGCAAACTAGTTTTATTTTTTCTTTTCTTTGCGTTATAGAAAACCCTTCCATTCTTGGTTCTTTAAATCTTGTTGGCTTAAAAATTAATCCTTTTGTATTTCCAAAATGAAGACCTTGAATGTTTTTCTTTTATCATATTTATTTAATAATTTAAAATATTGAAATCTCTGTTCATAATTTTTATACTCATAACAATTTTGAAGTCTTGATTTTGGTTATTAAAATATTTCAAAAGTTTGGGAATTTTCAGTCCCACTTTAGAAGTTTGAACACCCCCTTTTCCCATTTGTACATACATATTACACGATCTTCATGGTTACAATAATTTTCAATTCAACTTTGAAACTTTGTCTATTTGTGTTTATTAAACAATTACAAGAATTTTAGAAATCTTCTATTCTATTTTGAAATCTTAAGAGCTCTCTCTGCTTCTCTTTATATTTATTGGACAATTTTATTTTCGGCTTCATCACAGTGTAACAATTTTCAATTCAATTTCGGAACCTTCACTTCCAGTTTACAATTGCAAAGTATTTATTAAACGAGTTTCGCTTTAATTAATAAACGAATACGCTCGAAGCAAGTTGAAATTGATCGTAAGCGTCGAAGGATTAGATTCTTTGGCATTCAACGACGCAGAAAAATATGTTAACCCTGTTTCCCAAAGAAAATGAAGCAACATCGTGTCACGAAGTCGCATCATTCTTCACTAGCTTGAAGAGAAAAGCATCGGGCGAACAGTTTGCAAGGCGGACAGCCAGCTGCAAGGTAATCTGTCAATTTATCCGTCAACAAAACTTTTACTGGGTTAACGGAAGTTCCCTTGGAAAAACGCCGTGGTATACATTCTTCTTTATCCTGAAGGTTGTGACTTGTCGCATCGGGAGGTCACGTAACCTTCTGAGCCTGTTCCTTAGATATCGCCGGGAGATCTCTCGGAACGATGACGACCCTTAGGAACAAGCAAGTACTGACATGAGAGGAGCTCGTTATCGGGTAGTTCGATGAGATTCGGTCGATCAGCTTACCTTTCTGTCGTTCAAAAGAGCTTTGAAATTGAAAAAGGAACCCCTTGCCTTCCCTTCCGTTACAGAAGTTGACTTAAGAAGATCCGTGCTTGAATTATAATTATTTAATCCCCTTTGGTTCCTGTTCGAAAACGAATACATATTAACATAATTTTGTCAAATCAGTAGCCCTTTTATTCGAATATTGGAGTACATATCTTTAACGAAGTTTAAAATTTAGTTTAAATATTATAAGTTTAAATAGTAAGTTTAAATAAACTTAAGTTTAAATATTGTAATAATAATTATTAGTAGTGTAAAGTTGCCACTTAAGGAATTTGAATAGTTATCGATGACAAATTAAGCAAGAATTTAATTAATTAGCGTCCATGCTGCAAGAGATACTTGTCTGTTGACTTTTCTGTAATTACCTTAAAATGTAAATCGTAAAAAGTGTTTTGTCAACAAAAAAAAAAAGGTATTCGCAGTTGGTAGCGGCAACCATTTCTCATACCAAAGATAGTTCTGGAACGAGGATGAACAGACGAATTTACCTACACGCGAAACTAGAAGTGCCACTTCGTCATTGCCTTACGGTAACGGTTATGCTTCTTGAAAGTTTACCAGTTTGCCGAGCATCCTCCCCTCCTCTCTCGCTTCTACGTATCCATAGGTACATCCTCTCTGCGTTCTACACGTTGGACCACTTTCAACCCTCTTCGTAGTGCTGCACCTCGTTGCTAAGAGCTAAGTTGTACATTGCACTGCTGTGGTACTGTATGGTAAAAAAGAAAAAGAAAAAATATTATGACAACGTGCAGGATGTTCAGTTTAGAAACGCTGCTAACTTAACCATTCGCTCCATAAACCATTATTAACAAAAAGTTTTCACCTTTAGGAGTGTCATCTTCAAATTTGAGAAGTTCACCAAGCAATGAATTTATTTATAGCGCAACGTTATTAGATTTGTAACAAAAATAAAATTAAAGCACTTACCCGTTCTCTCTTTACCCGCCCACCAGAAAAATTGAATTATTTTCGACGTCGAATTCCTCGCTAAGAGTTTAGGCTTCTAACCCTTTGCCTCCATTTTCTTGCCATTCAGGGGACTGGTCAAATGACGAGAACCAGAACTCCTTCGACTTTCTGTACCTCGGTCGTGGCCTAATCCAACGGACTTAACTGCTCGACTTTACGTATTCTGCGGAATTAGAGGATAAAGATTATTAAGTGACGGGTCGAAGGGGCTTTCGAAACGAAGGGACAGCCGGAAAATCTTGGCTGACGTCCCGTGAGATTCTCCCGGTTCCAGAAGATCCGCTACGGAACGTGCTCTCGTTTCAAATAAAATGTTCCATTCCAGGAAAAACGACAAACGGATCGTCTGCCACTTTGAAATCAGAACGAACGTTGGGGAAAGCCTATTTAAATATTCCACAGAATCGAAAAGAAGGGAATATTCTTTTCTGAGATGAGCGGGCCAGAATTTGCAAGTTGATTCGACGTTTATCGAATATACATTTCGTTAAATTTCATTAAATTGAATATCGATTATAATGCTATCGATAAGCTATATACCTATCCTTTTCCAAGATTACTTATGTTACGGTTTCAATTCAAGGCGAATTGGATAATTTAGTAACTTCAAAATTAGTATTTAACAATTAGTAAATTTGGAATCCTGGTATTCGAATATTAGAATATTAAAATTACTAGTAATTAGCAATGGACGATGGGTTAGCTGATTAATGACGAGATTTCCTCCCTCTAGGATAACACTTTCCCTAAGGAAGTTTAGCATATTCGGCACTGTATACTCAAAAAGTACAAAATATTTCTAATCCGAAATTGAAGCCCCTCCACAACGCACGTTCCAAAATATATACAGTCGACCTCAAATCTTTCTTTTTATCGCGTCATAGGCTGAGAGTCAGAGGATTCGGGTGAAATTACCAGGCTACGAATTAACCGGACACTAAACGAGGTACGGTCTTTCGTTTGACGAAATCCGTAAACGCGTTAGGAAGTTTCGGCGAATTACACGGTCCAGGAGAAAGTTGCCGGTAACTCGGTCTCCTATATCACCCCTTGGGAAAGTTAGCCGCACTAAGTCCCGCCATGTCACGTAATCGTACAGTGATCATGTTAATCGGGTAACCGATAAACCAACTTCAACTTTGCTTACCATATTTGAACGTTTTAATCATCGACTTGGATACATTCTTTCCTGCCTTCTTGTCTGAGGTGAAAAGTAAATGGCAAACTTTGGGCTTCTGGAAATTGTCCGATAAAATGTTTTTCGCCTCAAATCGGTTAAGTAACAAATAACGAACACGATTCGATGACACTTTGCGTACGGTCAGCTCGCGTTTTACGCCAAGAAAGCACACGAACCCATGAACCGCCGGAAGGCTCGGGTCGGCTGACCAACAGCGAAACGATTTTCACGTTAAGTCGTAAATTTCTGCTCGATCGTTGCGCTCCCCGTGTTCCTGTACAGCTGATCGATGGCCCGTGGATGCGCGCCGGGATCCGCTCGCTTGTTTTAACTTGCCACGGCTTTCATAAGCTTCTCCGCTGCGGTCGATCGCCGGGCCTGGATTAAAAAACAAACACTCCTCCGATGTTCGAATCGTGATCCGTTTTCCATTGCACGAATCCGTGAACAATACCGTTATGGTTTCGCCGATTGAAGGATTTTTAAGATACGTTTCTAAAATTGTTTCGATGAATCCGCTCGAAACGATGATGGAAACAAAAATAAAGGAGTCAGTTTTTAGGTATTTTGGAATTGTTAGACTCGAAACCCCTTGCCATACTTCGACGAGTTAGACTCGCTTCAAATGTTATAAACATGGCTTTTATTCTTATTACAATCGGATTTTAAGCGTGATTCCAACTCTAATTGGTACATTACAATTTTCTTTATTTGCTTTAACACTGCAACAATAAATATTTAGCTCTGTCTCACACACTTGTGGAAAAAATGATATGGCAAGGGGTTAAAGATTTGAGTTTTAAGTTAATTTTTTCTAAAGCCTCGAAATCTTATTTTAAATACGTGATGATGGAGTAACTTTTAGAGCAACTGTTTATTTTATACCAACAGAATAATGAGAAACTTCGATCGTCCTGAAACCCTGCAGCCCGTTGCAACGTCAATAACATCCATTATCTTGGCGCGATAAATTGCGCGAGAGCAATGATTTAGAGAATTAGTTTATTAAGAAAAACGGGTACAGCGAAGGGCGGTAAAACGCGAGCAGGTTGGGCGCGATGGTGAAATACGCGCGAAGCTTGAGCAGCGTAAAGGTCGTGGTGAACATAAAGTCGTACGTTATCGGTAACGCAATTTGTGGGACGCATAATGTTGCTTTTATGCGGTGCTACGCACCGTGTATACACGTCGTGCGTACGCGTTATGCGGCGCGGCCTGTGATAAAGGCGTCTGTGCAGATAGATAAACGTTTGTTCCATCCTCCGTTAATTACCCGCTATGTTATTTATCACGCTCCTGTATATGATGCAAGGGGTCAGAACGAGTTCACCCGTGGCACCGGGTTCAATTGTTCGCCTCGGTTGCATTACTTTCATGCTGCGATCCATCGAGCGTCGATTCTCAATTAATATTAACGCTAACTGCCGTTCGTTGTCCATCCTTGGTGAAATTGTCGGTGAATGAGAAATGGACAGGGGATGGATAACAAATAGTGCAGGTGGGGAGCAGAAAGTAATTCCGGAATTTTCACTGAGAAACAGTAATATTTTCAAACCGTTTTGATCCACTTTGACATTTAATGTACAGTATTGTTTCTTCTCTCTAAGAAATTCTTATCGCGAAAATTGATAATCTTGTAATTTACACCATAAAAATTCTCGAACGCAAATCTTCCAGTAATTTCTTTCTCGACATAAAAAGTAACATTCCATAAAATATAAAATTTTTTCACGAAGCTATCGAGAACACTTCGGGCAAGTGTACACTGAGATTAACTGATGATCAGCTAATTGTAAGATTGATAATGTGTATCGAGAATCTACAGACACTGTAAATATTATCTCAGCTATCGAAAATACTCGTTAAATTGTCCATAAAAGTGCACCGTAAAATCCTGTATCTCTAAAAGATAAACCGTCTTAAAGATTGTTGACTTCCTCCCGTCCGCGATATCTTAAAGTAACTTTGAAACTGTAGTTCGTGCAAGCGGTTACGAAATGATTCTTTAAACAGCCTAATAATAGGCGAACCATCGTCGGATTAAAATTTCATCGCGTACAAGGAGATATACGGTGCTTGGGGAAGATCGATGTTTCCACTTACCGCAAATGTGTGCTAATATACACGCTGACCTATTGCGTTTACACATGTCGGGGTAATACGCGTTACACAATCTTCTGCATACTTTCTTCCGGCTTTAGTTTACTCGCTAAGTGACACTGACAACAGTTGCGCGAACAGAAAAAAAAAAAAGTTTGTATCCACAGTTGTGCAGTCCGCTTGAAGGTGATTGATCTTTCAGCGACCCGTTGTCCGCCGTGGTCTTAATTGATTAATTGTACGCGCAAATATTTTTTTCAAACGAGAACAATTACGCGAACAGAATAACGTTGCAGAATTTATCGGAGGAGAAACGTTCTATAACGAGAAATTTATTCGCAGGACGTTCGCTATTCTCGAGGGCCATCAAAGGAGCACAATAAATCGAATATGCCTTTTCATCGAGGAGCAGCGGATAGTTTTCTAGCGTGGTTGGCTGACCGTTGACTCTAGATCGATATTCGAAGCACGCCTTACACAGCCGACACTCGTCCAGGTGAATGCCTGGTACCCTGGCCAACGCAAGAAACCTATAATTTTCTCTAAACCCCCGTCAGCGGACAAACATCAAACGTTATTCCTTACATGGCGACCCGTCGAAGATAGCAATGCAGCCCGGTTTTTCTCTACGCTCCTGACGAGGAAATTCTTCTCCCAGCGATCCCGTGTACTCGCTCGGCGATCTGAAAAATGCGAACGCCGTCGTGTAGCGCAATCGAAATCGAAATTCAAATAGAACGTTCGATTAAGTGTAATGGAGCTTGGGACTCGATGTGACGTAACGGAGATCTTGTAAACGATTAGGCTGGGATACAGGTTGTAAATGCCTGCGTGCACGGAGGCGACGAATCGTTTCAAACGTGACTTTTGTTCGTGGCTTCGAGAAATCGGACGTTACGTGTCCACCATGAATCAGTTGCTCTTTCGTGGAAGGCTTCGTCATAATATTGAAAGAAAATTAGCTACTCTGTGTGCAAACAAATGTTTAGAAATCGACGAAATTTATTCCGTTGGAATTCCAAACATTACTCATACAAAAGAAATTTTATTTTATTTTAACCCCAATGTCTACTCGCGATAATAAAGAAATTAAATAATTACCTTTAAAGGCAACTTACTGCTCCCATTTGAGAATTATAACTAATGAAATGATTGTCGACTCGATCGATGAACATCTTCGTTTAAATTTATGCCCGTTGCACGCTACAAATAAGTCCGCAGGCCCTCGAACGTCTAATGAAGACCGTTTTACGAGCGCGTCTGGCATTTGTCGAGCGACATAAAATCGCAGACAGCGCATCTGCGTCGGGGAACTCTTTAATTCATACACTTTCAACGCGCCTTTTTACGATTCGATTTTTACAGGAGGCGCATTCGGATCATCTCCAACGCAGGCCCTTCCCTTCGCGCGGTCTTTCGTATGGTTGCTTTTATTCAACCACTTCCGTCGTCACTTTTCCCGTAAACTCTCTAAGCTTGGCATGCAGATTTCCACGCCAACGCAGCTCCATTAAAGCCGAATGGCATAATCCAAACTTTACGAGACTTGGTCATATTTTTTCCCCCTTTTTTTATACCGAAACGTCCGTGCAATGGATCCGAGTATCGTTGATCCTCGGATTTTACGCTCTCTCGTGGCACGAGTAGCTTTTTTTTCTTGTCCATGCCCGTTCACCGGTTGATGGGACCGGTTTTCAGGAAGTCGAGGCACACCGTGGACAGGAGCGCGTTGTCACGCGTACGCGCCGCGTCCTACCAAGACGCATAAGTCGCCAGGGATAATTGGACGGAGGCCTGCAACACCGTCGATTTGTACCACCTGCTCCCTCGCATTGCCGCGTTAAACGTCGTGTCAGCGTTTATTCTCGATCTTGGTAAACGTTGGCACCCTTTAAGCCGGTTTCGTGAGAAAAATGGAAAACGATCGTGTGACAGGGCACCATACGCGTGCGTTGAATCGGTTACAAAAGGTGCGTCAGCTTCGATCCTCCACTTCTGGAAGAATTCTTTGCATTCCTCTTTGATTTCTCGGTAGTGCATCGATTTCCACGGGGGACCGTAAGTTTCATTTGCAGCATACAATTCATTTTTACTCTATTTTATTGGTATAATATTGCTGCTATTCAAACATTTCTTTTATTGTACTATAATTCATTTTTCAATTTAAGTTTGCTATTTACTATATTGCATATATATTAACCTTTTTCCAATGAGACTTTGAAAATTTGCAAGCCTTATTTTGGGAGAAATAATCACAAAATCCTTCTGATCTATTCACTTTTATTTCTTTCGTTAATTTGTCATATTCCGATACAAATAAGACTTAAATTTCTTATTTTAAAATATTGAGTGCAAAGGGTTAAGTTAAAAACTGAATTCATAACCTCCAAACTCTCTATTTCGGAAGAGTTATTTTATTAAAATTCAACGAGTAACAATGGTGTTCACCTTTCGGTTATTCTATTGTAGCCCATGATGGCAATCAACGCGTTCAATTTGAGATAGCAGTCACCGGTGATCCTGGCGGAATATAAGGCGTTAATTTAACTCGAATCCGACAGAATCGAAGCGAGCAAAGGATTGAACGGCGTGAGAAGATGAGCACAATCGAGCCGTGAAACAATCTCTTCCACACGGATACTCGTCGGCCAAAACACTTTGTATTTTCCGGTGGTGGGCGGCATTCTCGTCGAATTTCACCTATCCATAATATATTATCGAGTTACCATGGGGGAATATTGTGGCCACCATAGAGACTCCTACGATCATATATCCAGGCGTTTGTGTGCGCACGTCCATGAACGATTGTAAATTTTCTTCCTAACCTCGAACGTGGATTGTGTTAACCCACATAATTCCATCATCGTTCCCATGATACCGCAACAACGCGCGTGTACGCGAGAATCTATAATTCCATTAACGCGGACACCGACAATAGTATTTCATTAACGCAACGCGGAAAGTGACAGCAACGCGAACAAGTCAATCCTGATCGTAGACACTGCCGGATGATGATTCTGGATCATTTAATTCGAATAAAATTGTTATTCGGTCGAACTTGGCATCCTTTACCCTCGAGGCAGCAGAATTACCATTCGTGTACCAAAGTATCGCGCGTTTATAAATAAATTGCACAAAAATTGAGAATTAACCCATTCGTTATCGAAGACGACGATAGCTGGACAATGCAGAGGGTTGATTTCAAAAGAAATTTTAAAATGACAATTAACCCCTTACTATGTTTTCAAATTGTAACAATAAATATTTAGCTTTGTCTGACACACCTGTGGAAAAAATGATATGGCAAGGGGTTGAATGCCAAAATAATCAAAAACTAAGCAATTTAATATAAAAACGTACAGAATCGTTTTGTGGCGGAGACAGTAAAAACGAAGTTCCATGTGGTTTCATCGTGATCTTTAATATGAAATGTTATTTCGAACTTTTCATGAGTTTTATCGAAAGCAACAGATTTTCTTTCTGTATTTTCCTACTGTATTTCTGTGCTCGATACGACTGGTTGAGCCAATAAAACGTGTTTATTATCGATAGAACGATATCGAACAGCACTCAGATGTTTGAGGACCGTGCGGTTTAATACTATTTTAATGTATTCCTATGTCCGTAATAACAGAAAACCTTTTTCATTAAAAAAAAGAAACTCCTCGGAAGAGTATAATTTCGAATGAAGTCTTTAATTAGAAAAACCTTATTTACCTAATTGTACGACTAGATTCGCATGCGACACTAGGATTCTGTGTAAATTCCGTGTAAAGTGAAGAGGTTCGCGTGTGTCCATAAAATTTCTACATAAACGCCGTTCTAAGAATACCCTTAATATGCGACTTGACATAGACCGTAATGCACCGTGTGCATTTGTATGCACGCGTATAGACGTCGTTATGCAACCGAGTGTCGTGACATCGAGTTAGAACGATCCGGCACGCTCGGATAAAACGTTTATTAAACACTTTCCAGTAACCAGTATGGAGTTTTTTTCATTGTCGTGCTAAAACGGCACGATGAATCGATACGAGGATAATGGAGGTATGAAATGTTTAAAAGCTTTTTTTAAGAATTATTTCATTTTAAATTGGCTCCGAAGAATGTCAGCACATACATAAATGATATTCGCCTTTCAACAATTTTAATCCTTATCGTTACTCCACTCTGTTAATTGCATCGCTTGTTGAATATCGCATGAAATTCAACACGTAGAGAGTCCGACACGATTTCGCGACAAAAAGAGTATCGTAAAATAACTTTCGTACTTATTAAATATTGATCTGAAGTTTCAAGCTTAATAAAAATAACTACATAAATATTCAGTTAATATTCTTAATATAAAATTGTTCTTTATTAAACTAGATGCCAATGGACGATACTAAAATAAGGAGTGCTCGAGGAACCGTTCGTTTTGTATTAAAAATATTCGTAAAATGTTTATGCGGACATATTCGTCGAAGGTCGAACTTGAAATTAATATGCCGTGGGTGCTGTTTTATGGTACTATATGTCATCGAATCATGCCATACATTCTACATTCCTAAATATGCTACTTGATGTGTCACAGAACGAACAATGACTGCATTATGCAGATTTATCGCTCTAAACGTGACCGCAACATAAAATATAAACGCCACAACATACGTGACATTTAATGGCAAACCAGTAAAAACACAAAATGTCTTAAATTAAAATCAAACCCTCGATCACTGATCTCAGCAATAAATTTGTTTTGGGTCTTAATTAAAATCGAAGAAACAGCACGCTCCCATTGAGCAGAGCTCGATACATTTTCAGCTTCAGTTTCGTAGCTGGGAGCAGAGCGTGTGGATTATCATCGTCTAAACGGTCAGGATCACTTGGCGAAATGGGAACGGGCCATCGTCAATGGCCGTTTCTCATGACATCACGAAATAACATTGCCATTCGATAACGACCTATCGGTATCGCCTGATTATCTAATGCCGTATTTGACTTGGGAAGGTGAGGGGGAGGAGGATGGCGGCGGTGGGTGGCGAACAGGAGGGTGAAGACCTCATGAAACAGGTCGTTCAGCATACAACGACCACGACAAGGCACGGCATCCTCAACGTCGAGCTATCGATTTTCCCCCGTGGCTTGTGCGAATAGCTGTGACTTGACGGGGTTACGAGGTAAACGAGTTCTCTCCTACGTCCATTCTCTCCTTTTCCAACAGCCTCAATGGCGAACGCGTTATCCGAGATTATATCACAGGTAAAAAGATTGCGTCGCGGATAGGACAATAGACGTTTCCCTTCATCGAGAGATTGGATGGGAACCTTTTTAGAATCCCCCCTTGCCAGCTCGGCGAACAGTCGAATCGTCTTAGAAACGTTTGTACTCGATGATAATTCGATTTTCGTGCCGGCTAAAATTGATAAAGTCTTTTCTCGCTTGTAATTGTGAAAGTTACGGAGCTAGGAGAAACTCGCGACTAAATGGTGTCAGTGGAAACGGCGAGAGTCAAGTTGTTTGATCGAAAGTTGATGTTGATCGGACGATGCGATAACTAAACATTGTTGCACACTTCTGACGCCTTTCTATAATTTTTATTGACATTATTATATTAATCTTGATGGTGCTTGTCATTTGTCTGAGAATGGCCTAGATAGACAATAAACGTAATGTAATGCACCTATCATTTTTTAACCTCTTCACTATAACTATCTGTTCTGCGTTACTTCATTTAATATAAAAACCTAATTTTATGTGTCAAACTTTATTTGCAATGTAAGTATTTTTATATTCAATTTTCAAGTATTTACTTTTATGAGGAAAACGAAAAGTTTCTAATCCAAAGTTGATAACCGAATACGAAGTGACTAATTCAATTGAAATTGAAGCATCAATTCTCAAAGTTTAACACCGTAACAAATTCTTCTTTTCACGGTTCTTTGTTATCCGTTGTTAGGAATTATTAGCGTAATCATTTGTGCTTCAGGGGCAAACAAGCCACCGTCGACAACCGCGTGAATCGGTCTTCCCACGATAATAGCTCGTAATAAAAAAACGAAGAAAACGGATACTTGAAGCTGAGCTGCATCAAAGAGCTGGATCGGGTTAGTCAGACGGCTACGCTTTAAAGTCAAATAGCTCGGGAAGAGGTCAAGCATGAAAAACGCGTAAATGACACCTCTCTCGCTCAAACATCCTAATTTAGGGAACGACAAAAATGCGAAGCTCGTAAAAAAATTTCGAAGTGTGATGCAAACTTCGCGGTAAAAAAATGAAGGGGATATTTTAACGCGACAATAAGATACTTTGGAATATAGGAGAGAAACGATTTTTTTATGGCCTTTCCTGCTGTTTGATGGTGGCAAACTTTGTTATTCTTCTTTGCTCCATAAGTGAGTGCAATATTTGCAGGAATAATAGAAAAATTTTTCTTTTGTATCTTTTTCATTTAACAATTGTTCAAATTTATACACTTTGTGTATAAAATTCTCACATTTTGTTTCTTCACATCGGCAACAAACAATTTAAAGAAATTCAGACAAATGTTTCTATTAAGTTAACTTTATGTGATCCAAACACAGATCCAAAAAGGTTTGAATTTCAAATCGCCAGAGCTTATTGAGCAATCATAAATTACGAATAAGAGGAGGGAGGGAAATTGAAAGGGTAGAAAAGAAGTAATGATACGATTAGCGCCGAGTTAATTGAGTATTTCTGACCGATAGATTGCATCAAGAGTACGCAAATTATAAACCCAGTTACAAAGGACTGTCCTTGTTGTATCGCGATCGTACCCCCTTTTAATAATACACCGCATTACACTGGTACCCTTTCAGGGACGCCGAGGATGCCGTAGAAAAAAAAAAAATTACTTGAAAACTCGTCGAGTGGTCGGGGGAGAGTCACAAACTCGATGCATTACACGCAGACCATAATTAAATGTCGAGCAACTCATCACTGATGGACACGCCTAATTTCATTGCCTGCCATAACTTCATTAATAATTTACCTCCCTTTCAACCTGCCTCGGCTATCCTCTTTGCTGCCGTTAATTGTAGTTCAAAAGATTTTTCAACGTTGTTCGATAACGCAGTCCCCCGGATTCCGCTAAGTAAAACAAAAAATCAATGAATCGGAACTATAACAAATCCGTCCCTTATTTTACTCTTTTCACTGTGACACCGTCCATCGATGCAGTGGGTTGTAAAGCGAGTAGGGTTAAAAATCGAGGATTACCAATCATCGATCAATTTTGAATAAACAATACTCTGAAGCTGTTTGCGTCGAACATAAATATTTGATACGTTTTTGGATCTTAAATGTTAAAGAGTAGGCGGATAACAAAGAAATGTACGGAAGCATTGCGAAGACATGGTACACGGAATGATTAACAAGATTGAGAAACACTGCAGTATGACTTTTGCAGTCAGAGAAAGCCTGCTTCCCTGTTCGCTCGTCACCCAACAACATCTGTTCTGTTTCTGGACGTGTTCTCGACGATGACATCTCGTGGTCACCCGTGGGATCGATTAGTCTTCTCTCGTGGAGGTTTAACCTCGCGGCAAAAACTCGGTAAAAATCTCGTGGAGTCTCGATGTCAGCAGGGTTCATCCTGTGCGAAAGAAACTCGATGACGTAATACCGAAAAGAATATTTGTCCGTTTGGGATGTTTCCCCCAGGGGTGGAGAACGATCAGGAAGTCTCGTGTTTCTTCCATGTTTGTTCAAGTGTACATGGCGTTGGAATTGTTTTGCCACCTTCTGGTGAAACCCTCCGAACCTTAATGCAACAACGTGTTTCTGGGTCTTTGGTAAATGGACACCAAGGATGCGGTGTTCTCTTCTAACGCCACGATGGCCTCCATCCTTCTGAAGGATATCTCTTGTTACTACAACGAAGTGGTGCAACGCTTTATCGAGCCTTAATACTGCAGCTAAACGTATCATTCTATTTTAAGCAATATTTATAATACATATCATAAAAATATACTGATTATCCCTGCAAAAATTAATATATTTATCAAGGACCTAAAATTAATTACACTATTATTTAAATAAATTTGAATTGAAACTATTTAAAAATATTTAAAATTATTTACATCACGTCAAGTTACATTTTTGGGTAATGTGTTTCATTTTTCTAAAAATTCTTCAGGGAAGGGACGGCTCTACCCGGCCTACAGTTTGAGCGGCAGCGAGGGTGAGGAAAATTCGCCAAGTCTGCGAGGTCGCACTTCCGGCTACCCACCAAACAATCACCAGACCACGCAATCACACCTGAATCACTACAACGCCAGTCAGCATAAACAACGTGCCTATCAACAGCAACAACAGCATCCCTTGTATCATATGCCCAGCACTGGCGCTGGACTCAGTGATACACCAACTTCCGGAAACGCGTCCGACGAAACACTCACCGACAGTGACCTAATCACTGTTGCCCGTGACTCTGCTCTGCTTGTTCATAACGGTAAGCACGTTACACCATGTTCTCACTGGAATTTTTATGCATGAACTTTTTCAGAAGTATAAACGTTGATCTGTTGTTCAAACTCAAATGAAGAGCAATTTTAAACCGAGTCTAATTAATTTGTTAAGTTCATTGTAACTACCTTAGGAACTGCTAATTAGCTATTGGAATTAGCTATTGGTTCGCAACTTCATTTGTAAGTAATAAGTCTCATCTCCTTGTAATTAGCGATGAGTTGAGGATACCAGAAGCTCTAGGGAAAGATAAACATGTCCTAAATATAAAAATTTGTTGACAGTTGTATTCGAATCACATGAATGTAACATTTGGAGTGTTAGAAACAATCTGGACGAGTGTCGTTACATATCTGGGAAACAGTTATGGGAGTTAAGTCATTAGGAAATGTGAAAATTCGTTTATTACAACTGACATTCGAATTCCCACTGGCCAGAGGGTCATTTTATTACCACGGTCGCGTGCGCTCCACCCGCCCGTTTTATGCCCTTTTCACGACTGTTTTCACACTTTCTGCTAAACTGCCTACAATACATTTTAACCAACCGTGTTATTTTCTCCATTGACGGTCCACAATGTGCTTTTATTGATCACTCAATTTATTCATAACCATCCATATTTATTATAAGGACAATACAAGATTCTTACTACAAAATTATTATTTCTAATACAATGAACATTTAAATTTATTTCTTCCAGATTTTTGTAGCCCATGTTTCAACAAATTTCAAAATTGTTAATATCCTTCGTTAATTTGCCATTTTGTAATATAAATAGGACTCAAATTTCACATTTTAAAATATTCTAGATAATTGCATATAGTACTCCGAAGGCGCCACTCGAGTGCAAAGGGTTAATATTAACGCTCGAATAGCAACAATTTAAATTTAATTTTACACCTTTTTCCATTTTGAATTAGAAGCTGGTTATATTTTCCATTTAAGCGTTGGGATAAAAATTAAGGATCTAGATTTACTTGAACAATTAAAATCAATCTCATGGGCCGCAGGACATCGTTGTATCTGAGCAAGGAGTAATAAGAGGCCATCTTCTTGAGTGATAATCCAAGAACAAAATAGAGGAACGTTAGCAGAGAGTTGGTCATTCGCAATAACGTGAAATCGTGTCCCTACATTACTCAAACATGATGGATGGCCTTCCTCGCAATGAGGTGTGAGGTCACACACGGGGCGGAGGGAGAAGCGGGGCCACCAGAGACGGAGGTTATCGGTACACCAGCTTGTCAAGGATGACGTATCGCTGCGAAGGTGTACACGTGGTAGTTCAGACCCGTCTATCTCGACCTGTACAAGTTTCGTCTGGCCGTAATAACACCTGGAAAACCTCTCTTAGGCTCTTCTTCGTCGAACGGGCCGGACACTTGCCTCTTGAAAGGTATTTATCACGGAGGAAAGTGACACAGGACGAGTTAATCGAAGCATTTAGTCGCTCGAAACTTACGCGATAACTTTGTCCTGCGTGTAAGCAGCTCGAACCAGCGAACAAATAAGACGAGTACGGTCCATCAGAAGGAAATGGAGTTGTTTTAACGAAGATTGATAGCCGGAGGATGAAAATACTCGGGGAAGGCAATCTTTCTGATAAGATTCACGCGCGCTGTGTTCCATGTTGATGACGATGAAGCCGGAGTGTAAGATCTTGATTGGATTTGATGATGATGATGATGATGTAACGGCAAGGATTTAAGGAGAGCAACGCGATTTACTTAAATCCTGTGTCCATTTAGTTCAAATAAATACGATTACGATGAAAAGATTAACAACCGGAGTAAGTTTTAAGATTATGATTGATGTAGGTCTGGAACTTTCATTTTTTTAGCTAAAACCTATTATGAAGTGGAGTTCAACCTTTTAACGTAAATTGGTAAATTACTTAGGGTTTCAAATTTGTTTAATTTTTCTCTGACTAGTTTACCATTTTGAATCTCAGTTAATTGCAAGAAGTAATCTTCCCCATTTCCTTAGCAGGAGTATCTGGACACTGAAGGGTTAAATATTAAAAATAAAAGGCTATGAGAAGGGTCGTTCTTTGACATCAACGGTGCTCATTGAAAACAATTGTAGATTGTGATTAAATCGTGGCAAAGATCGGTCAGGGCAAGAAGTTACAACGAATAATCAAAGACGTTATTGTTAATCCCCGGCAATTCGATACACATGGCGCGGCGTTCGACGTGTGTAATCGTGAAACGCACCCTCTACTCGCGGATGACTCGACGCCTTCCACTGTCATGCTAATCCCGCATAGTAAGTAATTGCCGATTTATGCACGACAAGAGTGATCCCCGAGAGCGTAATGCGTGCACGACGCATATCCTGCGGCCACGGAATTACTTATCCGCGAAGAAACGAAATCGCTAGTTTGATAGATGATGCCGATATAAGCGTCCGACTCCTCGCCGCTTCTCCCCCAATAGAATACGTGGTCTCTCCAGTCGTCACTTCGCTGAATAAAATCCACGAGGGCCTCTCTTTATTTTCGCTGTCGTCTTTGCGGTTAGCTAGGCGAGAGTCATTGTGATTCAGCTGAAATCTTAATGGAGTATCGAGAACCGACGGTGGAACGTCTATTATGAACTCGCCTGTTTCCCATTACGGTCAATAAAAAAAAAAAGAAGGATAGAGAGATTCAAACCACATTTTTTGTGCCACCAAATGGAAACGAAGGAGGGGGGCGGGGGTTGAAGGAGAGATGCTGACGTCGTTTTAGTCCGCGATCCATTCCCCGCGACGAACATTTCCATTTAGATGCTCATCTCGCGGAAAAGATTTCACCGAGGATATATTACCGTAACGTTATGTCTCCTTTCGTTCGAGGAAAGCGGAACGAGATGGTATCTTTGAAATAAACGATCACGGTTAAACGCTTTGCTTGCAATACGAGCCATTAACGTGCATCCACGCTAATATCCTGCCTCTGATACTCGAGCGAGTGAATGGTAGACGTAAACAGGAACAAGATGTCTCGTTTTAATTGATTTCGAAACAGCCCGGTCACAATGTGAGCGCGCTACGTCATCGTAATTCGATGTAGAGCTCTTGTAATTTCTTAAAATGCAGCCAACGTTAAGTGGTCCATAACGTGTAATGTATAATTTAGTACGGTCCGACTGCCGACAAATTCACTCTTTATTGTCAACGACGACGATGATAAATTGCTATCTGTCGCGGAAAAAGTGGTATACGAAACTGCAATTATTGTTTACACTTCGGTACTTTAATATATATTTCATAAGATTAAAGGAGCAAACAACATTCAAGGAGCTGTAATATATCATTATTTTAGCAACGAAATTGTAATAAAATTAATCTTTTATCATATTATGAATTAGAATAATTTTAAAATATAAATTTTATAATTGTGATACTTTAATTTCTCTAAATAAGTAAAGCTAAGTACTCCATTTTTTATAATAATTAAAAAATCTATTGGACTGGTACATTTTGGTAATCAAAATAGTATTACCTCAGAAGCTATAACACGATTGCTTAGTAATTTTCATATAAATCATCGCAATAACTTTATCAAAGATAATGGTAGATTACTGCTTGTCCAGATATTGTGAGGTATGTAATTACTACATCCACTATCATCGACGTGTGTATAATTACTACATGCGCTATCATCAATGGCGATCTAATTTCTACACGTACCCTTGCCAATGGGTGTGAAATTACTGGAGATACTATCCAGCTCTGAACGTTTGACTAATACACGCACATCATTACGAATTATGCAATTATTATATTAACTTGTCGATGTTAAAATCTACGTTTGATCGTGTATCTTCAAACATTTCATCTATAATCGAAACTTATGCCTCGAATTCATTGAAACTACAATTACGTTTTTAGTAAGATATCGTTCTTATTATTCACCTTTATTAATGCTTAATTTTCCTAAAAAGGAACTCTCCGAAATATTTTTCAATGCCTTTCGAACAAGGTTACCCCCGCATACCGGTGCGATCGTTTTCTCGTAGTTGGGCCAAGTTTTGACACGAACTATTCACTAATAGTCTACGATATGTGAACAACCGGTATGTAACGTATAATGGCGGCGGAGAAAAGAGAAGTTCGCAATGTAATCCGTGGAATTCAAGGCAGCCGAAGAGCGGTGGTTGAAACGTGGAATGCGTAGGTGGTGGGAAAAATGAGGGTAAACGGTACCCAATTCGTCTATTCTTTTCTCGAACGAAGAAAAAGTCTGGAACGATTGGTTTACAAAAATTTCGAAACTTAACATCGACTCATAAAATCGATCAGGAAAATTGCAACTGCTCCACCCCTCTAACCCCTCTTTTCTTTATTTCTGCAACGCCCCCCGCAGATACAAGATAATCGTTTGCTTGAACAGCTTCCGGGCTGAATGCTCGAAAGAGAAGAAAGCAATATAGCAAAAGGGAAGATTAATTATCCGGGAGACGATAATTTGTAAAGAGAGGAACGCGGCAAGGTGTGCATCCGTGATAAAGCGTGATTTTCCTTGGTGTAAGAGCGTCGAAGGTCGGAAACGACGTGGATTAGAGAGTGCGACCGGAATTTCGCGGGGAAATCCATTCCTGGCGCCGGAACCCATGACCGACCCCGGCCGAGCTTTCAACCAGGGCAAATGAATACCCGAAAAGGAGGGGGATTACTTCCGTCTCATTAGCGTGGGCCAACGACTCCAACGCGCGGGCGAGATCTCGTGGAATTCGTCACGCCTGCTGACCCTATCCTTGCACAACCCACGAAAATCCTAATTCATTCCACGATGAAAACGTACGCGTTGCCGATTATTAACCCCCCCTTCGCGATGACGGAAGCGAAATTTGTCCGGTTTCGCAGGCTGAGTCACTTTTACAACTGACTCTGCATGGCGTTGCATAATTTATGACTTCGATCTAATGACGTTTATGAATAATGCAGGAAATGAGTTATCGGATCGGCAGAGGATCCGTACGTTGTTAGAAACATCTATCACAAATAGTTGTAACAAAAGTGTCAAACTCTATCATATTAATATTTTTTAATATATTTGTTTTTTGTTAATATTTTTAAGCAAACTATCTCCAAACTCTTTTTCTTTACGCGCCACCTTACAACATCAATTTAAAGCTTAAAGTTTCAGAGTGGCTAGTTTGTTGTTGAAATATTGCCTAGTAGATAGTACTATAAATTAACTAATCATTCTGTATTACAAATCTTGATAAAATCTTTATGCAATCATTTTCACCGAGCCTTGAGCTTGAATATAATTTGGCACAAGTGTTATTTTGTACTATTTTTCTGTGAAAATCATTTCTATCCGATCCCGTCCTTCCTGTACCATTATTCATTCGATACCGGTTGTTAATGATACCGGTAAGACGATCCTCTGTACATACAGTTCGTTATAGCTAAGAAGACGTAATTTGTGTTTCGGTAGGTAAAAAACCTTTGTCGTCCAAATAGCGAGCCAGGGCTATCAAATTTCGTCTTCACCACTCGGCATTAACGAGCACCCCTTTCGCGAATCTTTGTAGCAATCGGTTGTTTCAACGAGTTACAACGTCGAACGATCTTGTTAACATCCGTTTGATCCTGTTACAAGCTCCTTTATGACGCCAGCAGCAATTTTTTTCGCTCGAAAGTGTCGCTGCGTTTTATGGAAAAAATTAAGGACCGTTCCGATTCGCGTTCCCTGAAACGACGATACGACACCCTTCGAGACGAACAAAAAATCAATATATTATTCGGTATCTCGTTTCCGAGCGGCGGCTGTTTAACGCCTGCCTCTCTTACGTTCTTCTCGTTCGCGTTCTGTTTCGCGCCCAATTTGCGTCCCATCATCGCTGCGGAAGAAGCAATTTCTAACTTAAATGAAACTCTGGCTACCCTACGATCGACAGGATACACACACATACACACACACACACATACACACGTACAACGTGCAGTGTTCGTCTTCGAGGTTTCGAGGGACGCCACGGAAGTCCTTCTCTCGAGACGATCGTTCGAAGACCGGAACGTCTACACGCAACACACCACCTTCTCGTCAGAATTCTGTAGCGAGCTGAAACTTTGCCCGTTGCACGCAACTTAACGCTCGAACTGATCGGGTTGGGCCCTTGGTGGCCTCCACTAAAACCTTACGGAACGTCCTGCCAGGCGACACCTTTATCGCGCCAAAGAATTTCCTGTGTCCCTCGGCTACGCTCCACGAAAGCTTCAAATCGGCGTATTATCGATTCAAGATGAGTTAAAAAGTATTTGTATACGAAACGAGGTCGTACTTTGATCAACGACGCGGAAGGATCACGTTACTTGTTTCGATTTCGTAGGTCGTCGCTTGTTGCTCATAAAAGTCAGCTATTTTGTGATTTTAAGAGGCAAACAAAGAGTAAAAGAAAGTCGAAAGGTAATACCGGTACATGGGTCCTTAGCCGGAAGAGAGAGCACCGTTTCTTTTCCCGAAAAACGAATTGCGAACCAGAGGAATGCGTAGGTATCCTTGGAAAACATCAAAGCTACATTTGGAACGATTGAAATTGTTTTCCTCGGCAACGTTGGATGAGTATCTGGCCAGATCCTGCTCGAACCCGATGTCCTTCCGTCAGGACCAATTCTTCGATTGTCTTTTGCAGACAAGAAATTACATTCCGACACGTGTGTAGTATCCCTCGCTGATTTTCTTTCTTTCTGTGTGTGTATCTTCTTTCCAGACAGGATCTCCCTCGTCTGACCGTTTCTTTTTCTTTTCCTTCTTTGACCGTCTGCGGCACCTTAAACATCCACTGGACAATCGTTCGACGAAACCCCGTCGATTTCGCTGGAAATTTCATTTAAAATCGAAGAAACGAAAGGGTTAAGGTGCCCGTGGACGTTTTACTCGAATCTGAGTCAACAAAGGATAACAATTCTGTTTCGTGACAAAAATGATTGAAATCTTAATTTGAATGCAAATCTAGTTTAATTTTGTCGATTTCCTTCCCGTCACAGCAAATTTTAAATTGAATGGGTTTCAATGTTGACGGCCATCAAACAAGTAATTCAACGTAGATGAAAAAAGAGTGTAAGGAAAATTGATTTTCTTTAACGTGTTGTACGAGATATGTTCAACCCCTTCTTAAACGAGGCGTGCCAGGGATTAGACTCGACCGTTTTCTGCTCCACCGATTTTCCCGCAATGCGACGGGGAAGCCGGCCGATCAACGATTAAATTTCTCGAAACTCGTGACTTCGATTGTACATTCAAGGTTCGTCGCAGTCGGGTATCGAGAAGCGGCGCGGAAGTCCAGGCCGCCGGAGGATGTCTATTTGCTTTATTTCATCGCTGGAACGGGAGAAGCCGGCAGAAGAAAATACCTGACTGTGTTTTCAAGCAACAACGACTGATTGTCTTCTACAGCTGGGTTATTTTTGTTTCACTCTCCTGCGCGGATATAGGTCAATTCTTATCTAAGGAATCGCGCGAAAACAGAACCGTGTGCTTTTAAAGGAAAATTGCAAGTTTTCGCAGTTTTGTTTATCAACCTTCGTTAAATGCGTGTCAAGCACTTTATTTTGACCCCAGAACTTTTCGCAAATTCTGTTTTATTATAAGCAAAATTATTTTATATTTCATTTTTAGATTTTGTGGTATAAAAATAATATTTGGTCCATACTCGGTTCCAAGGTTTTCCAATTTTGTATTTTTAACTGTAAACACAAATATCAGTTATTGCAGAAAGAAAATACTTTTATATAATAAAAATAACAAATATGCATCCCTGTTGTAAAGTTCGTTAAAAAACAAATACGATTAGTGCTGCAATTTATTAATATTATTAATTTGATCGATTACAGCCATTTAAAAGAATGACATTAATAAGAAGACTCCCTTGTTATTAAATATTTTTTATTTTTTTATCTTTTATACGTTTTCGTGTAATAGAGCCAGTAGTGTTGCAACTCGGTTCTTCCTTTATGAAAGGATATTTCATAGGTAGGAAAATCGCGAGCAAACTTTCATCCAGAGCATGCCAGTAACTTATACGTATCTTATATTTTATATCTAGACCTTGTGACGTGTGGGGATAAAGCTAAAAGCAGTTCAACGTTCAGCAACCCATAATTAAAACAAAATAACGGCTTTGCTGTTTTCATTTTGCGCCTAGTTGAACAGCGTTTTTTAGATTATCGATATAGGTATATATTTGTCCCGCGTACGACTAACAAAAAAAAAAATGCAACCTTCTTCTTGGTCGCGAGAAGTTGAGAAAGCTTTTCCGGGCAAGCACGGCGGCAAATTATACAAATGACGTTATCGTGAAAAAAGTAATTTGGTTCCATGCTAATAGGCATCCACTGTCCTTTTTCTTTTTCCCCATTTGCTGCGCTGTCTCTGCACCTACTCTTTGAATAATGCATAGGTTGAACTAGAGTGTGATATAACGTAAAGAAAGAGGCTGAGAATAGAGGTCCTCTCGATTATTGACGAAGAATGAAAGAATATCATTTCCCACTTAGTGTTAGCTCGATATTAAAAGGGAATCGTTCTATTTTCCTTACATGTGTGAAACGTACGTTGAATAAAATTACGACACTAACTGTTCGTATTCAGGACAAATCACCAATCGATTTTTAATTATAGATAGGTTTGTGGATGGTTGCAATCTAACGTTTGCAACTTTGGTAATTTTCGAACTGATTTACAGACGCTGCTGAAATGTAAATTTCCATTTGATACTTTGTTTCATATTTAATATCTTTCAATTTTATACTTATGGATATGGTAAGAATTATGAAATCCATCATTTCCTGATTCTTTAACTGCGCTGAGAATAAATATTTTGTAGGCCTCCCTGTACGGTTTCCAATATAATCGACGATCTCATTGGCAAAACACAAAGTGGTCTGGGCCCCTTTCTGTCACATCCTCGCGTCTTCATTTCAGCCCGCATGCATAGTAAAAGTTTCCGTTGAAATGAAGTTTAGAGGCAAGAAGGGCACTCGAATGGAGATGAGGCTGGTATACGTAAAACAAGCAAAGAGGACAGTTCCAGGGTCTCGATGGTGACCAAGGGCGGGCAATCATGTAGGGAACAAGGAGGGCAGGAAGCAGGAACACGGCGAAGTTCCATCGAAAAATCGAAATCAGGCGTAAGGAAGCTCCCCTAGGTATAAAAGTTGTTCAAGACACAGGCAGCTGAGCGTGGCCGAATCCAGAAAGAAAGAAAAGAGGGTAGAGAACGAAAGGAACCTTAGGAAGGTGATGCTTACTCGACCATGACTCCTCTGCTTCGGATACTTTATTTCACAGACTGATTGCCTGATGCGAGGGAAAATACTGACTGTTCCTTGTCTACGTGTGTGTTTGATAATATCTATTGAAACAGTGTCAACAAAACAGAATCCTAAGACGGTGCAGTAGAACCTCCCTTCGTTATCTGAACGTTCCATCAGGACTAGGTGGGGCTGCAGCCTACTTCCCATGCTTTAAGGCCCCCCTTTGCTATTATAGCTTTTTAAATAAATTTTCTTAATAGATTCAATAATTTATGACTTGAATTTTCTCTACGTCGAAGCATACTTACTTCTTTTTATTGCTCTTCAGGGTAGTCCCTGGCCCTTCAAAATTTTAATCAGTGTTTCACTATCCAAACTTTGTTTTATATTTTCCGTGTAGAATGATCATCAGTAGGACATTCTGTATAATGCTGTGAAACGTAGTCCCAAAATGTTAAGAACTCCATAGAGCATTGTTATGGCTGCTCCCTGCGTCTGCACCGAAAATGGATTACCATGTGTAACTAGACCAATTTGTTGATAGTTTGGCGCACATATTAACTAATTATTACACAGTACACGGTCAAAGAAGAATTGATATGGATGCATTTCGAGGCTGGCTCAAATATCTACGCGGTAACAATAACACAGTTTGATTGTTCTGGAGCGTGATAAAGGCCGAACGAACTACCATGAACCACTCTATAATCAAATATTAACCCAGCACGAGTTTATGGAAACGATCCAGCTCCCTTAACCACCTCTGCTTGTGTTCGATAACTATATCGCACGCAGGGTAGTTTTTGCCAGCATAAAGAAGTGACGTAAAAATTCTAGCCTCGGCCGGACAACGATCCTGGATCTTACTTTTACGATCGGTACACGACCGTCCATTTAGTCTCGATATTCCACGCTTACCTCCGCTCGATTTTTACGTCGATGTTTCTTTATTTAATGTGCACGCGTTAAGGGTAAACACCGTAAATGCTGCAGGTCGATGCAGTAGTTCTTCATATAAAATGAATGGTTGGCGAATACAGCAGACAATTCGAAAACGTATAAAATTTGACCCGGTTCGATGTAAAATGATCACAAAGTTACATGAGTATGTCAAATAAGATCACATTGGTGTTTCATTAATTAACCGGCGCTTCAAATTTTATATAATTAAATTAATAAAAGAAAAGATAAAATAAACTGTTGATATTGCTAGTATTAGACTAATAATGAAAACTAGTAATTTGAATTAGAAGCCTTAATAATTGAAATTAAAGCGTGTCTTGCCACACACGTTTATTTTCACTGTGGCAGTCAACGTGTTAACCCCTTGCCTTACAATATGGTGTCACACACGTGACGCACTCCCTGTTACAAATGTGACTTTTATCCTTTATATTTTGATTAAAACTCAATTTCATATTCAATTCTAATCGCAATTTATACAGTCAAGGCTTGTCAAATGTAAAATATATATAACGTTTCGATTTTCTTCATTTGTTTTAATATCGAAGCGATACATATTTAACTCTAACTAGCTCACCCGGTAGAAAAATCATAGATTAAGGGATTAAGCTTCAATTTTATATATCATAAGTACGGTTCCGTCAGAATTTCTATATTTCGAATTGGGTCACTCGATACGTCGTACTTTATCGTCAATTTCCACGATCGAACTTCCGCAGCCCGCTGATCGCAAAGTGACGTGACGAACCGGAAGAAGAACGAACGAACGAAGACAAAGACGAGGGGGGCGGATTGCAGCGAGGGGGTAAGACAGATTTGCGAGTCTATCGAAAATTCTCTCGTTGGCGAATCTAGCCGGAGCCCTTGAGACGATGCGGCCAAGATTACTCTGTCTTCGAGTAAACGCAGAGTCGACGAAGGGTTACCCGTATTTAATTAAACTGTTACTTCGCATTGATTGCCAAACTTGGGGCCCCGGGCCGCTGCAGAGAAGATTATCGAAGTTCTACGCGCTCCCGCTTCGACCATATCGAGAGGCTGCTAAAGCAATCTTGCGAACTTCCAGAGCAACGTGATAGCGGCGCCAGCCTTCTTTGGCAGCTCTCGTTTTATTACCGGGAACTAATATATCCATTCATATCGTTGCTCGTCGGGGGGAGGAAAAGGGGGGGGGGGAAGGAACGGAAAAAAAAGGAAGCGAAGGAAGATTGGAACGAAGAGAATAACACGGGGACTTATCGAACGATCGTGTAGCTCGTTACCGCACGAAATTCCTTTCTTATTGAGGGAAACACACTTCACTCGTTCCCTGTCGAGTTCATCGATTTGTTTCAGAAGATATAAAATTCTACGACGGATATAATATCGCTTATCGATCGCGAATATCCAGTCGTTTATCGTCCGGGACAAAACGCTCATAGATAAAGCGATGGTTTAACAAGAAGCTCGACTTTTTTTTTGTATATACCGCGACGATGCATCGAAGAGACGCGAACGCGCTTTTCGGAGAAAAATTTCAGAACGTTTCGCGCAAAAATGTATCGGGGTCGCGGTACAAACTTTTGTCACGCAATACCTCACTTTTACGGCAGCTTTTTTATCGCCGCGCAAGAATGGAATCTTGCCGAATTTTATGAGAACGATATGAAATTATTCGCGGAACGGGAAATGACGAAACATGCGAGAACGTAGACTGTGGGCCATTGAATGAAACGATAATGTCACCGGAAGCGTTAGCGAGTTGTGTGTACTTTCAGGATGATCTAAGTTTGCGTCAGTATCATGACAGGAATATAACAAGCACTCTGAGAGCAGTTTGAAGATGCTGTTGGCTTATGTATCCTGAGAGAAAGTAGGTTAATCCATATATCGGGTTAATCCTATTAGCCTGGTATCATTTAGTGTATTGAAAATCGCCGTATTGACAATTTATCGAATATATATCAAAGCAAACTACAAACAGGACCTATATAAAACAATTTATGGATTCGTACAATTCGTTTTATACAATTTATTTAATTATTTGTCACTTTGGTTCAGATTTCGTATTTTTAAATGAAAAAATTTTGATTTTGATACAAGGAATAATTCTGTATATTTATTTATATTTCACTCTTCGTTTATTTATTTTCACAATTTTTTTCCTTACCAAATTTTTATCACTCAGAAATTTGTTTCAGATCATTTATCAGCGACTCAAAAATACTTATTTAGAAAATAGTGAGCAACCTACCATCATAGATAAGATGATATAGTGATAGGGATTATTCTATTCAAATTATGTTTGGAAGAAAACTTATATTTTCCTTAAACATCATCTGTATTCCTTTCATGTCCCCTCAGAGGGGACAATCGAGTGGAAAGGGTTAAAAAAAAGGAAAGAGTTGGAGAAAATTTTGTACTGCAAATGGGTTGTTAATTTTGGGCAGCTCGAGGCGCCATTGCAGCTTGATCGTGCCGAAAATCGTAATAACTTCCGTGCGAGGGTTCGCGTTACAGAATCGGCGAAGATAATAACACGGTGAACTGTTTCAATTCTTCAACGACACTCTTTATGCGTCTGCGAAGTTAAACGATCATGCAAAGCGCATAAAAGGCAAAGGTCGAACGTTGCGCACTAAATTCAAAATGCAATAGCATTATCGACAGTATTCCTCGCACGTTCGAGATACCGGCACCAATCGGAAAAACGTTGCTCGCAAAGCCTCGAGAAGTCGCGAATAAGGGGAAGGTAACGAGGGAATGGGTTGGAAACGAAACGAGAAGTCGTAGCGAACCTGGTATCGCCCGCAATAGCCTGACGAATTTAAAAATGAAAATCTGATCTCGATTAAAATGCGGCTCGTTCAGAAACTATTCACGTTTTGATTATTTTGACAACAGTAACAAAAATTATTGTTCATTCTATAAGGATTAAATCATCGATACCCATTCTTCCAATATAAATGACTTTACATAGAAGTTCACTTCATTTAACCCTTTGCACTCGAGTGGCGCCTCTAAGACGACATATGTAATTTATTAGAATATTCTAAAATGTGGAATTTAAGTGTTATTTATATTAGAATATAGCAAATTAACGGAAACATTCATAAGCATTTTGGAGCTTCATTGGAAAAGAAACCTAGACTTAATTGTGATAAAAAATGCTTTGAGTCCAAAGACTTAAAAAATCCAGAAAGATAATTTGCTCTCCCAAGACTATCGAATAGCGATTGATATCGATCTCGGAGAATGCGTGTGTGGGCGATCGAACAGGAGAAATCGTCCCGAGGAGGATGCACAACGAAGAGGAAAGAGGTCCGGCCATTGGTTACTAATAACCTAAGGCTGAAATCGTTGTTCTTGCGCCCATAATGAAATATCGCTATCGAAAGGCCCCAAATTAAAGGAGCCAAATGGGACACCCCGGGACGCTTGTAACATAGAATATATGGGTCGGAATTCTCCTCTCTAAAGCTTTCTCTGCAGGCGTATAATTCTGGCTCGTTCTGATTCAGACAGGACGTAGAACATTTGCTAGTATTTACCTGAGTACCTACATAAATTTATGTACCATTAATTATAACAAATTCAATACTAGTATTAGTCGCATTCATTGCATTTGGATTCAGCGTTTATGTAACTTTTTTAATAGTAATTTCTTTTAAAAAGTTGCCCAAGAAAATTTAATTTTAAACAATTCTCAAATAAATACTTATAAAATACAGTATTTTAAGTAATTCTGATCTGAATTCAATTAAACTAAATATTCTTCCGAATTCAGAAGCTCGTTATTTTGAACAAATAAATTTCTATAGATCAAACGCCAATTAAGTATTTCTTAATTATTGCTTTTGGTAATTCCTGGAATTTGATGTCACTAAGATTCCAAGAAGTGGCCCGAAGAATACCTCCTGACAACTTATGTTCTCCTGATACAAAGCTTTACTTTCGAGCAACTGTATTAGTTATACTTATTAATTACTGTATTTCTATTTTTCTTCAAAGCACAATTTGGTTTTTACTATTCCTTTGGTTGCGTAAAATTCGACCACTTTGCGAGCAAATTTCTGAGGCAAATTAAAAACTTGCCTTCGGTTTCTCGCCAGGTAATTCGCTTAGTACAAAGAGCTACCGTCGGGAAAGGTGCAGATGGTGTTTTCCGGAGAAAATGAAGAGTGACAGGGAACAGTGGCGATTTAAAAGGCATCCTTTAAGGTGAACGCAGAAGGTGGAAGGTGTGGATCGAACGAGTGAAAGTGACAAAGATGAAAGAAGGTGGAAACTAGAGTCTCCATGACTTGCTTTGAGGCTTTTCCATTCTCTCCTCTTTCCACATTTCCCTCGTCCTCCCCTCCTCCTCCTTCTCACTTTCTTTGTCTCCTCCGCGTATTGTCTCTTTCTACCTTACTCCGTTCACCCCTTTGTCTCGGTTTTCTTTTGCGTCTCTTTTCCTTGTTTTAGCCACCTTACACTCTCGCTTGTTGTGGATATAAACGAGGCGTTGATTATAAAATAATGAAAATTTATAGCCACCCTCAGTCACCCTCTCCAGGCAGGCTTCCCTCTCGACGAATAGAACGCAAGGGGTACGCAATTTGTAGAGCTTTCAGGAAGCTTTGCTCTCGGCTTCTGATGAAAATGGCGGAGCAACAGTGACAATTACCAGAAGCCTTGTCGCGTTTCACCCTGTCCGGCCTCCTTTTCCCTTTGCCTTCCCTTTCTACGTCTTGAACCCTTGTTACAGGTGCTTCCATTTTATCGTCGTAACTTGATAGACGCGCCATTTTCTCCCGCTGTGCACTTCGAACCGGTGGACTCGCGGAAACGAAGTCGACCGTCTTCGAAATTTTGCATATGCCCGTTTCGGTAACAGCAAACGATGACCGACATCGAGACGCATTTCGTGACAAAAAAGTGTCGTAAAACGGCACTTGTGATTGATTCTCTATTAAAGTACACGCTGGTTATTCGCTCCATGGAAAATTTATGTAGTATAAGTACCATTCTGTAACATTATCGTGTCACGAAGTCGAGTCAAACATTTTGCCTTTCGAAATTGGCTATTCCGCGTGCATCGCAATTCTTTTTCTAAACCGTTATGACACTTTTAATTTTACGCAAAGTTCGATAACACCTGGATGGAAAACGAAGGTAGAAAATTTCCTGCGGTCAGTGTAGTGGAATTAATTGAATCGTTCAGCTCGGAAAGCACACTTTTAACTTAATGTAGCTACGAGGTTAATTCGATGAACAAAAGGAAGTTCGCACTCGGGTATCCAATAAGTAGTTTCTATATTCCGTTGCCGGCGTTCGTGAATAGTTTATATTCGCCGGTGGAATAAGGAATAAGCAGTTTCTTTGCACGTGAATGCCTCCAATATGGTATACGTGGATTTGAATGCAAAGTGGATATGGAGAGCATCCGGATATCCTCACGTAAAAAGGTAATTGTGCCGAATAAAGAATTCGAAATCGCGAACACGTATACACCGTGAGACTATCGGCCCGTAACTACGTTGGCTCTGTAATTCCGAGCCGTGCACTTTATTTTCCGATTTTCGTATTCGATCCGAATAGAAAGAGAGCTAAGCGGCACGCTTATTGCCTCGATACATTTGATTCCTTAACAAGAAATTTCTGTCACCTTCCCTCCCCGATTTATGCACACTTTACCCTAACACTTTCTTCTATTATTGGAAACTTACTATTCAATTTAGAAATCGAAAGTATAGGATTATCAATTTTTATGCAAACAACTAAATCAAAATTTATCACAGTAAAATAAACAAATTGTCACAAATGTTGCAGAAGATTTTAATCAATTCTAATGAACAATTCTGTAAGGAAAATATATGATAATCTTAGGTTTAACACTAGAACTACCAAAGGGGTCGAAATGACTCGTTCCACATTTTTTATTTTGTATTACAAAATTTATCAAAACGCATTTGTCAAAGTGTAAGCTGACTTTTATTAAGATAAGAAATCATATTATATCCATCATTCGTTTAGTTCTCTATTTTATTTCCAAATTAAAAGAAAGTGTAGATTAGGTGTCGGTAGTTCTAACGTTAATAACAATTAAATTGATGCATCTTTCGTCCATTTTTGTAGTCGTTTCGAATCGATCGGAATTCGCTATCTTTGTGTAGAACGCATTTTGTAATCTTGGCCATCGCTGGTCTGATGGGTACGCGTTAATGAGTCGGGATTTCGAAATACACGCGATATTATCCGTTTTCACCCTTTCTGCACGGTTTAAATAGCTGCTAACCCAGCTGAGTCACGGTCAAAATCAGATACTAGCATGATAGTCTGCAAAGGGGGAGAAAAACAGAACCGACGACAGAGGCATCCGGTTCCGGCGTTGTTGGGGTGCGTGGATCACCCGCGATGAGGAAAAGTCTTCGTTAATTAACTCAGCTACTTCCGTCGTGAGTCTGATCGAAAAAAATAGGATGAATGACAATACCCTTTTCTCTCGTTCGTTCGTTGGGAAGCCATAGCATCCAAAGGTGGTTAATTATGGGAATAGAACAGAGTCTGAGCAATTCGATGCCCCAGGGGCAGTTACTGAAACCATAGCTCAAAGGGCAGAAATCATATTATAGGTATTAATGTGCCCCAAAACGTACTTTTTATAAATCAATTTTGTGTCCATATTTTATTTCGTTTGACTATAATGTATATCGTAACAAAAATGAATTGTTTTCAATATGTATGTTTGGAATATTTAGAAACTAAAATTATTTTTAATAATTTTACACACGGATTTATTTCAAATAAAATAAATAATAATTGCCTTTTTTGTAGTTATTATTTTTGCCATAAACGTAGGGCAATATTTGTTAAAGATATACACGGTTTTATAAGTTTTAAAAAGCGATTAAATCCGAATAAAATGTTAAAATAATAAAAATTTAAAGAAATTATCAAGCCAAGTAATAAATAACACAATATTTTACTAAAAAGGTAGTAGTAGCTGTGCTACATTTTTGCTCAAAAGGTGAATAAAAAATGTAGAAAAAGAGAGTCCCTTGATAAAATTCAAAGATGCTTAGGATCAAAAAATCTTACAAAGTAACGTCTATCCCCTAATTTAAAGAGAGAGAGAGAAAAAAAATGTAAATTCACTTACCAGGGAAATTTGCCAGACGTACTTACCATCGAACTTATCCCTCATAAAGTGAAGATATAAAATGTCAGCGAGCTTCGTTTCGTGATGCTGCGAAATTGGTAGCTCGGTCGCCTTTAATTAATGCTAACCATTTTAATATCTCTACCATGTGACAGCGATCACGTAATTATCGCTGTGATCCCTGGTGCAACGCGTGCAAATTAAAGCGTGTCGGTGGAAGCTGGGCGCAGTTTAACCGACTTGCACCCCTTTCCTTACTCCCCCGCTGTCGTAGAACGTTAACCAGCTTGTAATCACACTTATCGTGTGTCATTACGTTCGTTAACCCGACGAACCTCGATATGCATCGCTACTTTTTAAAAAAAGGAAGATGTAAAAAGGGGACAGATTGCTTCTCTTTCGCTCGAAATTACAGCGTAAAGCGAGGGGTCGCGTTTAAATCTTGCGACGAAATATCGCGTTCCAGAAATTTATCAAATATTTGCACGAGCGTAAATGAATAAAAAACGTTGTTCGCGAACAAGCAAATTGTTTCATAGTAGATACCCGATGGCCGCTCTCAAAGCGACCGGTGCGTTTTACCCTTGCATCCTCCTAAAAGCCTTCTTTGACCGAGCATTAGTCAATAATCAGGTATCAGAAGGGCGAACTATCCGAAAACTATTCTCGTTACAGGTAATAATCTGTTTCTAAGGTTCGGGCATCCTATAATTAGTGCACAACGTTGGATGATAGCAAATTGATACCATGAGGATCACAAACTTCTGACAAGTTTGAAATCCTATTATAATTTAAAGATCTATCCCCTTTCTATCAAGTATTTCACTTTCTTTTTCTATTATTTCATTCTCTACGAATTCCTTTGCACATAAAGCATTTTTGAATACAATTCAACTTAAATACGTTTTCCAGTAAAGCTTGCAAAATTCAAAAACCTTATTTTAAAAGAAAAGAATTACAAATGTTTATGATCTATTTACTTTTATTTCTTTTATTAATTTGATACTTTCTAATATAAATAACTCGTGAATTTTACATTTGAAAATAGTCTAGTTAATCACGTAGGTAAATTTTTTTTATAAGCTTACAACTTTTTATTACTGTATGCCATTGTTATTCACAAATAAATTACATTCTCGATCACACCTGATAATCAACACTTTAATTCATGTAATCATTATTCTAATTAATTATCTCTTGTTAATTTTTTAATTCTACTGGGATAAACTTTGATTAACTTTTAGGGTAAAATAGGGGAAATTTGGTTACGAAATTAATGTTTTAGTATCGAAGAAAATCTTGAAATCGACTAAGGTATCGGTATCGCCGCAATCTTAAAATTGCGCGCCCAATACAGTAGACAAGAATGAATGTCTTTGTAATCGCATCCCGCAAGATTTCCTTACTCGAAGAAGACGCGTATCAATCGGTTCGTTTACGCACGCCCGCATTCTAAGCGCGCTGGTTCCCCATGGAAGGCGATACTCCCCGTTGTAACGCAATATCTCGAGAAATTGACATGGTAATATTTCCGCGAGAAGCGTTAACGACGCAACGGAGATCCTGTCTATCCCTCGGCGCGGTTGTAAATACATTTCTTTGGTTCGGGAACACTGTCTTCGCGTCCCTGAGGAAATCGGCTGTGAATAGGGTTCTCCCAGTATCCAGTTTTCCAACTTTTCGACCCAGGGTCTCCGGAAAACAGGGATCATTTTCCTTCCGTCAGGAACATCATCCCCTCTGATAAATAAGCGAACAGCGTGTCAAATATACGATTGTTAGTTTTATTATTAACGGATGGAGGTCCCAGAAAATGTAACTTTGGGCCATCATCGAACAAGAATACCTTCCTTTTGACCAGCGCACGAATGCGACCGAGTCTTTTGGGGGAAACGCGGACAGAAGCAAAGGCTCCGGAAACCCGTTGGCAATTCACTGAAGGATTATGACACGGGCGTAACTGGTGGTGACAGTGCTCGTTAAGGGACACCCTTGCTGACGCGTGCCACTTTTCCTGCACGAGTGTACCTGCGCTACGCGTGCAGTCGCGTTTACTTCGTCATAGCCATCGCAAAGCAGTCGTACTGCGCGTTATACGAAACAAGTGACGGAAACACCGACAAATAATGGGATATAGGTAGCGAGGAGTCGGCTGGAAAATATCGACTCCTTTGTAGCAAAATTTAATGATAACATCGAAGGCGGTCCTGGACTGAAATGAGTTGTGCAAGAAAACATGTATGTATTTATTTTACACGAAAGAATTTCCATTAGAAATTGGTAACAACCAACTTGCAACATTTGACTGGACGAAGTCATAAAATGTTTAAAAATCGAACACGCAAATAAAAATGCGAAATAATTGCTATAAACTATCGTCTTTAAACTTGTTGCACCGCGTCCGTGCAGAATATTTACCGGGAGGTCTAATGCAAATCTGAGATGTTACGCGATTCTTCTACTGGCTCTAAACGCAATCGCAAACAGGGGATCGATTGGCACGAGCGTGGGTCCACGAGGAATTAATTGAATCGATCAAAAATGCAGGACACGGCACGAAAACCCGTAGACGTCTAGACGAGGAGAGCTCTGGGAGTCTTGCCAAAAAACACGAGTGCGCCCGACCCTCTGCCAGAGGCAACGTTCTGAAAAGATTTCTATTCATCGGTACAGTTGTATCCGCTTATGTACTCGCCGCGGTATACACGCGTCCGTACGTGCACGTGCACACACTTACATCGGCCGTTTAGAATAGGATTGCCAAGCTTCTTCTTACGAGCGTATAATACACGTCGGGTGGCGGCGGTATGGTCATCGACTGTTGTGAACGGGTCAAACGAACCGTGGAAAATGCAAAAGCGATAGTCCAACGTGTAACAGATTGCAAGCCGAGCAAAATGCCACGAATCCTATCAAGCTATTCTTTATTGCTCGAACACCGTGTGAGGATCGTTTTGTTGAATGGAGCCAGGCCAAACGGCACCAAAAAAAAAAACGGGAACGTACCACGGTCAGTTTATGCTTCCACGGGACTTGCGCGTGTAAAATGTGGACTTTTAAAGTAATTTCGCGGTTTGATGACGTCATAACGTTCCCTTCGAGTGATTAACGCCACGGTTACGATAGTTTGTACAATTTTATACACGGAAATTTTGGCCACGAACGTCCCTACACTTTCGTGGACGAAATTTTGGCCACCGACGCGTATATATTTTTACGTATGACATTTTGGTTATGGCCATTCGCGTGCTTTTTGTGCATGCAATTTTTGGCTGCAACTTTTACTACACTTTTATGCGAATACGAAATTTTGGCCGCGATCGCTTCTACAATGTTATCCGTGAAATTCTGTCCAGGAGCGTTTCTAGTTCATTTTTTATCGATTGAAATCGAATTACAGCCAAAACACATTTTTTAATATTGTTGGTGCGATTAGAACGAGTTCAGGAATATCGGAAAAGGCTGCTCTCCTTTTCCCAATAATTTGCTTAGAAAATTACCCAATTTAGCGTAAGGATGAAAAATGGGTTGAAAGGTCATTCAACGACAAGATGTAATCATTTGTCCAAACGTACTTCAAAAACTTTCACCCATTCCGGACGTTAACAAGTTTATTATACCGTGTCTAAAATGCTTAGAAAATCCGGCGTTTGAAGAGCAAATTGAACACGCTGTAAGTTAGAAAGAAAGTTTAAAGACCTTAGAACGTTAACCGACCGTATAACACAGGTAGCCTCGAAAAATTGGTTAGCTTGTTGGAATGAACGATGTTCTAATTATTCAAAATAGCCAAACTTGTTTAAAGTATCTCTCCAAAGAGCCAAAGAAGAGATCGCTTTGCTTGCTGTCGGACAACATCGTCAGAGAGCCAATACCTTTTAGGTAACAATGTAAACATCGAGATTTAACCGAGATTCTTCTCCAGAATCTACATCTTCAGCATCTAACGTTGCATCTGACCGGGGCTAATAAAAGGAGCCCATGATCGCCCTAATGAGCTCCGAAACGAGATTCGATCTACCATTTAAGAATCACAGTTCGAGCTGTAGCAAATTATTCAGGATGAGATTTAATTTTATTTCCTAGTTTGCTTTTTAATCACATCGAAATTTGTCAATTACCCTGGTTTTCAATTATTCGATCAAATGAAATAGGCGAGTTGATTCTGTATAAATAGGTGACTCTTCGACTCGTCGATACGTGTAGCAACGATAACTCGTAATTCTCGATGAAAGATAAAATAATTAGCTACATGTAATACCACCACAAGTAATCAATACTATTTGAGCAGTCATTGGTATTGCAATCTGTTCCATCATAATTTGAAGCAATAACGTTGATGTCGCAATAATCAGCGCTCGTTGACTAATTAATTAACCAATAAACTAATTAATTACGACATAATACCGGGACGTTGTAACGAATTAAAAACTGACATAACAATGGAAGCAACGGTCATCTTGGTTACCATCGATTATGATGTTTCGTTCAATTTAATTCGAACTTAAATTATTGTTAAAATATTTTTAATTATTGTATATCGTTTATTAACAAAAGAAATATATGTTTTAAGCTTTGGTTAGTAATTTCTGTACACTAACCGGACTAGAAACCCGGTAACGAGAAATTATGATTAGTGCACGGGGTACAGGTGACTCATTAGTTTCCGATTTATTTCAAAATACATCCCCTCGACCGATGACCACCCCCCCTGCACGGTGCGTTCGGCGTTGTCACGCGTTACCGTCGATCGACTGCAATCACAAACGAGAAACGAGCGATTTATCAATTTTCAGAACGATTGTTCCACTGCATAAAATATCATTCGACCTGTCCCTCCTCGTTGAATGGGCCGAGTAATCGCCCCATGCTACCCAACAGGGATAATAATTATTATTTCACGCGGTTAACGAACGAATTGTGTCACGAGCAACGAGCGAACACGCGACAAGAGAAAGAGAAAGGAAGAAAGGGGGTTGAAAACGGGTCCGGGATAAACAGAGAGGGAGAGCGACGGCCATCCAGTAATTACCGTGGAACGTGAAATTTGTAAATCTTGATTGGCGTTGAAATAAAAAAAAGAGGCCGTTATTTGTCGGTCCAAGTAGCTACCGTTGTGAAACGTCGCTTTGAATACCATATTTTGTTTAATATGAAGGGATTATTAATTTTTTTAGCCAGTCGGTGACGTTGGTACTCTGTTAAACGTGTTAGGGAAGGTTACAATAAGAAATTAAACGACAGATATTTATGATAATAAGTTATTTCGTTATTTACACATATTTAAAGGACAAATATTTCTAATAGCAATCGTATAATTAATTCCTTATTTTTGAAATTTGTATGGTATTTCAGTAAATTTAATAATACAGAATAATTCTATAAAGTTAAAACACGAACAAGATGAACTATACTGTGTAATACAACACGATGGATTTTAAACTTCTTATAATATTTTAAATTACACAGAAGGTATTGAAATATTTTACCAAATTACTCTCCCATTTGATCGAACCACGTAATCAAATCGAAATCTTCATTGAAACCTTAACGAAGATTCACGAGCGTCATCATCATAAAAAAACGAAAAGCAGCAGAGGCTCCTGAAGAATCGTAATTCCAGGTTTACAGTTCGTTGATCCCGGTCCACGTGCCGTTCAGATACCAGTCGGATAAAGTCCGATATTTAATGATCGCCGACCACCGGATACCCGTGATTCCACGGCATCGATCAATCAGGATTAAAAACAGTCACGAAAAAGAAAGGGTCTTAGCCGTTCGGCGGAGCGGCAGGTAAAACGTAGCAACAGGAGAAAAACGGTGAGATGGTTGCGCACGAGGGGCCCAGAATCGGAACCTTTGAACGCGTGTGGGGTCCGGACCCCCTGTAGGGCACCCCATGGTTCCACGTGAAACAAGAATGACAACAAACCGAGAAACAAGCTCAACCGTCATCCCCCCGGGGGACTGTTACGAAACCCGAAGATATGTGTTTCGGCTTTAATAGCCGAAGGTCGCGACCCTGCTGCATCGTGTTCGCGTTTAGTTGTAACTGGCACATCGCCGCTGTGTACCAGGCGCATATGGAGGGAGTCCCGACACGTGCCTCGGAGCGACCGTGATTTACATACTCGTACGAGATGTACACCTGGCTTCAGAAACAGTTTTATGGATTTCGAGGGCTTAAACCGTCTTAGTACTATCTTCTTCAAAACTGTCCAACTCTTGGGCCGTTGAGGTCGGATGCTGAAGCGTGCTTGATGAATTTATTTTATAGGTAGGAGGACGGTCATAAAATCTGGTTGATGGTATTAGAATTATGTATGGGAAAATGATTTTAATCCTTCGTATACGAGCCAAGTCGTTTCCAAATTTTTCACTGTTTTAATTTATCAAAAAATTTAAAAAGTTCTGAGATATTATTTATTTGGCACCAAATATTTAAATAAATTAAGTAAGGTGATGATGATTTCAAATAAAAAAGGGAAACGATAAAGAATAACTTGATGTAAGTACTGATAATTTTCGCAAAAATCTATTACCGGTGAAAAATTTTGAAAAATATCTTCCAGAATCGGACAATATCTCGTGTATGGAAAGTCTGCGGAACTCGATAATCTTCTGTAAATTTCTACAAAGTTGCCTTCAATTAACCGAGCTTAGAGGAACACACCGACGTTCCATCTTTTGCTGGTCGTTGATATACCCAGAGAGTCGAACGAACTTTCTCTCTCGTATCCCTTCACGGTAGGCCGCCACAAAAATGAAACTGATTGGTCGTTAATCCTCCGGCTTTTCCCGGGGATTCAGGTTTTTCCCCCCGCGCCGAGGATGAATTCGTCAGTAATTGGGTATAAATCACCGACCTCGCGTTCACGGTGCTGGATTTCAGGATGTTTTTGTATTCGTTACATCATTAGGAGACGTTACGTTTAACGTGTCATGTGACAACGGATAGACCCGTGTATGTACTCAAGAGTATTCTACCCTTTAACTCTTAATCGGAAATTGAGACAATTGCACTCAAAGTCGAACTCTATAAATTGGCAACCAAATTCTGCTTCAAAATTGTCTGAGTTATCAAAAGTTATCGATACAAAATTATTCGCTAAATTTTGGTTAAACGATTTTGTAGGAAATAACAAATGAGTTACAATCTTAACCCTTTGCACTCGAAGCATTTTTGGATATGATTCAATCTTGATTTCTTCTCCAATGAAGCTTTGAAAATTCTGTTTTAGAAGAAAAGAGATACAAATGCTTAGGATTTATTTAAATGCTATGTTCTAATATAAATAACTCTTAATTTTTCATTTTAAAATATTCTAGTTATCACTTAAGCAAAGGGTTTAAATCCAAACCTTTTTTATATTCTTAAATACCTAGTAAATATTAATCATGGGTTTAATAAAAGATAGATAATGAAAATTATATTTTTCAGTCTGTAGATGTAATAAACCTACAAAAAGTATTTTTGAAACTTTAAGTTTAAATAAACAAGTGGTGAAAAACGAATTTTGCTATTTTCTTTGTCTAATTTTGAAGAAATCACTGTATTTTAAAGCCTTCGAATACTTTTACAAAATTGTAACCATGTTTGATTTATGAAATTACGAAATGACTTAACTTCTTTGTTGTGAATTTAAGTTAACTTAAGATATTTATTAGGATTTCGAAAAAGGGTGGTTTTAGTCTTCCTATTATCGATATTCTTCGAATCCATTTGGTTAAATGATCAAGTTAAAAATCGCTGTTATTTCAAGATAAGACTATTTTACATACCATCCAAAGGGAACGGATGGAAGAATACGAAAGTATGCGGTAGAAAGGGCGTAAGAATCCTAAAAGCGAAGGGGAACCATACTCGATGGCGTCTTGGAATTTTAACGTCAGAGGGACATTATTTCGGTACGCTTGACTTACTTCGAAGACGCACCTCAAAGTGCCTTTTCCCGCTTTTCACTACGGTTTCCCATCGGGATCAAGCTACCTTGCCAACAAGGTTGCACACTCTGTATACACTGACAGCAGACACGAAGATCAGCCACTACCACACAAACATTCCAACGCACCGTTACGTCAAAATGTCACACTAATTCGCCTTCTCTTTTCGATCGTCTCGCATTCTCTAAGAAGTAGTTGATCATCTTCGAAATAATTTATTATAAATCTTCCAGTTGCCATAATGAAAATTATCATTACTTAAATTTTCAACTTAGGACCTATCATTGCTGTAATTTTGATATTATTCGGTTGTATTAATTACGTATTGAGGATACAAGTTAATTGGTGGAAATTATTGGTAACTAGTCTATACCTGATACGAGGAATAAAAATAGAAAATTTGAATATCGATTATGTATATTTGTAATAATTCCTACACACGTCCACTTTCAATGTAATGGTTAACATATTAAAAATTCTATGGAAGGAACAAGCAGGGGCTCGATCGAGCTAGAAACCTAACCCAAATACTGGTACACCATTGTATATAATAACACCTGCTGAAGGCTATACTTCAACTGCCTGCGCGTTACCGGGTCAAGCACCTTTTCTTTCATATCTGATGAAAACCACTCGGATGAAAATTACCTCTTCCTTCCCTGAATTGGATAAACAAACCGGAGTGGGTAATAAAAAGGTACTCGGTAAAAAATTATTATTCGACGTACTTCTTTTAAACAAATTAATAATACAGTAATATTCCTTGCTCAAAATTAATACTAATTATTATAAACTTACAACACAAAAGTGAGTCTACTTTAATTACCGATAATATTAATTCTGTTTATTAAAAATGTTAAAAGGTCATACTCTTTGCAATTTATTTTGCCCACCAATATATTATTTTATAGTCGTTGTTCGTACCATCCGAAGACTATCGACGACCATGAACTTACAAGAGGAAGGTTAGTAAGTATTTCTTTGTCGTGAAGGAACAAACTACCAGATATGACCTCGTCTACTTGGTTTACACTCGTTACGTGAAACTAAATTTTTCAGAGTGGCCACCGTTGAATGGAACACCGTTTCCCTTCTTTGTTTTTTTTATCCCTGGTCTCCACGGAAATTGGAGGGAGTAGAAACGGGTACAGGGGTTGTTCAAAGAGAAACATCTTACATGCATAGTGCATGTACACCATCCACTAGTTTTGCGCTCCCATCGAATAGACCGAGTCGTTGGGTCTAGTTTGCGGAAATGTTCTAACGCTGTTCGATCCTGTAAACACGACACGAATATCCAAACGATGCTCAAAATCGCTCTATTAGTATCGTTATGACGGAACAGCGCATGTAAATGTTGTTTCGTAACACCGAGAAGTCAGATTTATGGAAAAAACACCTGTTTCCGTTTTATTCCCAACAAACTTAAAATATCCTTTGCCCCTCGAACTGGGACAAGGATGTTTCATTAAATTTTCACACCGCGAACTCGATAACGCCCTAAATATAGAACAAAAGGTGCTTTCCTCGAAACTGATCACTGGAAAAGGATAAGGATAACGTTCTATGTAAATAAAGTTGCTGGGCTTGAACATAATCTACCTTTATTTCTTAACAGGTTTGCAAAATTACAAACTAAAATTCTTCAGAATATGGTTCTTTTATTTTGTAAATTAAACCTTCCACTCCAGTTATTACTCGATTAGAATCAAAATAACTTATCCAAATTTTACAGCTTTCTTAGAGATATATTTCTTGCAATCGAAAATGAAGAATACAAGAAAGTAGGTTAACATTATCATAGCAACCCCGAAAGCGATCGTAAATTCCTCCTAAACCGTATCGCCGATATAGATTTCTCGTTTCCCGTATTTTTGCACGGGGTTAGCCGCGTTTCGGTAGGCCATTAAGAAAACGTTCAACGTAAGATGGGGATGTTCGCGAAACTGCATCGTATAATAATTTTCCGAGGGTGTTGCCAGGGTGGTGAAGTGCACGTACACGGAGAAACGGTGTATAAGTTCACGGCAGTAACCTCGAAAGTAACCCCTTTAAAAGTAACTGTCGCAACACCTGGTGCAGGCCATCCCCATCAGTCCGACCCGACCCTCTTCGCAATTTCTTTTTCTCTTTCCCCCTCGGGGGAAGGGGAGGAGGGTGAAAACATCAAGTCCCGACGTGGAAAATCTTTGCGAAAATGTTGGGTCACGCAGGGGCCGAATCATTCGCAAACAAGAAAAAAAGAGTGTCTTCTTTAAAAAATTTTTTTCCAACAAGACAAAGTTTGATCGAAAAAGTTTCTTCACAACAGGATTACGAGGTGTTTATTGCATTGTTTAATATTTTTTATTCCTCTCCATTGGTGAAATTAAGTCTATGGTCATTTTTCTATACTCTTTGCAATTTAATTTATGAAATTAGAATGCAAAAGAACATTTTTTTTCGAATTGCGGATCGAATGATCGAAAAAGAAGTTACATTTTTCTGACGAAGGTGAAAATATCGAATGATGAAAGGAAACAAGTTCGAGACTCCGACGAGGTAATTTTCCATGATGGAAGTGGCTTGCAGGGGGTCCAAAGAATTTATTGGCTGTCTACAGACGAATCGAAATCATTTTTTACAACGTTCATAAAGTTACGTGGCGAAGCAGAGGCGGAAGATAAGCAGGGACGAACACTTTATGTTGTCGTACTGAGAATTATTTAATTTATTGAAACGATCGGGTGAAGGATGTAAATAATGTTTAGTACGTTTGCCGGCTCGCGTCTCGCCTTTTTAACGGCCCGACGATAAAACGAGAATATCGACGGGCAAATATTAGGGTTATTTGGTCGTGAGTTGTGCGTGTTTCTGTTAGGGACACGTCATGAACGAGATTACTGAGATTCGATCATTTGTTGGTCCGGTATGATAGTAATAACATTGATAATTTATATGCTGATTGGGATCGCGGTATGATTGTAACGTACACGATTCCTGAATTTAAAATTGAAATTCGGATTGATTTAGAAATGTTCTTTTCATTTTTTAGCGTTTGATGACTCTATTAAAGGTTTAAGATAAAATGGAAATCGATAAGACACTTACTTGTTATTAAATACTTCCTCTGTTTAATTAATATCAAGCAATTGTTGAAATAATAAGAAACATTTATGAAATTTATAAAAAATTATTACTGCTACTATTATTATCATTGTATGATTGTCAGCAATAATTTGCACTCATGAAAATATACTTAATAATCTGTACAATATTATAATTTTAAAGGCTTTTACAAAAATTATAGAATCTTTTTACTAATGAGAGGATGAAGGGCTGGGGAATTAAGTTTATGTTAGGTCTAGGTTTATTATTACCTCATTAAATTTAATATTCATTTATTTCAACATCAACATACAAAACTCTGTTTGTATATAATTATCATAGTTTAATTTTAGCTGGAAAGGATAGGACTGAAGTAAAACCATTGAAAATTATAACTGGCTATTTATTTATTCACAATCTTCTCCTTAGTTTTGAGAAAACAATACTAAATTAATTATACCTTTATTTTATTGTCGTTTAACCTATTAATAGGTTGTTCAGTACCATCAGTTGTTAATTAAAAGGCGGTTAGCATACCTTCAATTATTTTCTTCTCATCTGCAACACTATTAAAGTAATGAAAGTTACGTGTGCTCTAATTAAGAAGAAATTGCAAGTACAGTTTTTATCTTTAATTATTGTGGACTTATAAAGTAACAGTCCTTATTTCTCCATTCTAGATCGGTGTATAGTGTGTTGAAATATGATTAGAGGTATCATGGGATCTTAAATTTTATATCCCCGATAGCTTTTCAGGTTAATAACGCATTAAAAACGTTTGTCTGATGTTATGCTAAAAGCATTCGGTAAACTTGTACAAAATCGATTTGCTATTAAACGGATTACCCTCGTCGGAACTTAACAATGCTTTTAAGGGTTTCGTACCCTCATAGCACCCCGTAAGTACAATTTTAATCATTAATCACCGTGGCCATCGAAGCTTGTGCCCGCGATAAGCTAATGTACGCCCCACGAAATCTGACCCGTCCATATCGAAAGGCACAGGTTCGAGGAAAGCGTGACACGCAAGAAACATTTTTGCATACCCGTTTGAGCCAGCCGACCGCTTGAAGACTTCATTACCAGGGGCACGGCGCGATTAATTTTCATAGTCAGCCCACTTAGACGATCGTAAACGAGACTGACGAGTGCTCGTGGGACGAAAAGAACGTCTAAAAATTCAGCCGCGTGTTCTAAGAGAGGTGTCGGCGAGACGTGAAGGAAAAACGACGAGAAAAAAAGATCGGGAAGGCAAATAAAAAGAAGAAAGATTGCGTGGCACAGGTATAATATTAACGATCCGATTCAGTTAGCTGCTGCCTAACCCGTTTATATCGAAGTAACGTTTAATTTACCAGCGAGATAACCGCGGGATCCTCTCGCACAGATGAATTAACGTTATTAATGAAACTTTAAAATCACAAAATATACATTATCAGCAGCGATAAATTTTCTTGCACGAAAGTAACTACGTTTTTAACCCATTAACTTCGTTACTGGGACGGTGACTATGGAAACATATTTTACAGATCATAGCTGCATACAATTTTTTAATGATAATTAAAACTTCCTGTAAACCACGTTATTTATTTCAAGAAATAGAAATTGTAAATAATAACGTTACACTGAAAATTGCAAAAATAATGTTAATAATGTTGCAAAAAATTGCAGTTATTGAAATTAGGATTTCTTTATCTTCTTAGTTTGAGATTTTGACTGGGTGCAAATGATACAACATTTATATTACTTCAAATTTTCTTTATTCGTTTTTTCCTTTACCATTTGGTTATACAATTCGTATATTATCGTTCGAGGAAAACCGTAACGGTGGATAATAAATTTTTGTTAACTGTTAGACGTTCATTCGTGGAGAATGAGTCTGAAAGTTTCGTAACTCGTTTAAAACTATTACATATCACCCATTATAACGTCTACGCGTGAAAAAGTGAAATTATCACGGGCAAAGATCCAATATCGTTACGGTCTAATGAGAATACCACCTTCGACCGTCGAAATTCGAACCTTTCTTCATTTTTTTCTCTTTCTTCTCGTTCTGGTAATCCGAAATACGTTCGACGCTTGAAACGCCATCTAATCTCTGGCTAAAACGAGCATCGTATTTCGTTTGACGAATGTTACTCGTAAATTTTCGTTGATGTAGCATTAAAAGTCAATATGCCGTTACGCTTTCCGTGATAACTCCTCGTAAAGGGACAACGATAAATGTCACCAAATACACGCCGGCTTTTCATGGCTTTTACGGCCCTTTTCTTCTACTCGTTCATCCCGTTTCTCGTTGCTTTATTAAATGATTTATTCAGTTTACGATACAGAACCGCGCGTTATCAGGAACGAACGGTATCGAGGTTTTCAACAAAACGCCCGTTGAAAAAAAAGAAGAAAATATACGCAAGACGTCACATAATCTCTAACAGATTATTCTGGCCATAAATTTTATACATTTATTATTATTTGTTTTATTTAGAAGACCGGTGATGTGAACGCAACATTAATTATTTATGAAGGTGTTGAAAATATTGAAGTTACCATAGAAAGTCGAATAGTGTACATTTTTTTCTAGTTGCTTTAATTATATATTCATTATGTGAAATTTAATATTCCATCTGTATAATTTACAAAGAAAGAATCAGGAATGGTACTTAATCTTATATAAAGTTATCCACCTGAATTTCCATACGAGCTCATCGCCCATATTGTACAAAATCTCTCATTTACTTAATTACATGTGCTGATACTTGGATTTATTGCAATGAAAATAATAAATAAGGTTTCTTAAGGATAAAAGTATAATCTAACGAGAGCCTAAAAGAACAAATACGAAACTTCGCATGATTAATAATTAATTTCAGTCTTGAATGGTACCGAAAAACCATTAAGCAAATCATCGGGGCGGAAGTAACCGGGCGAAGCGACAAAACGGATCATAGAAGAGCTAATAACTCCTGGGCAAATTCTTGAAAAGTCAAATTGCGACGTCAGCTCGCGCACGGCTTAAGTTTGAATCGTTAACCTAAACGTGGGATATCCTCGTAGAATAACGTGTGCACTTGACAGCTTGTTGAAGCGTCTGACCCTGCGAGAACGCTGACAGAACGCCAAGTCAGCACCTTGACTTGACGGACATTAACGCGAAATACGTGTATTTCTTCCCGGCTCAGATACAATTATCCCCGATTAGAAACGACCCAACCGTTCCTCTATGACAGAATTATGAAACTTTCGATCCGTGTCGATGTTTTTAGCCACCGAAGGATATTAAGTAATCTATACGATCATTTTTTAAGACGTTCACAAAGCACGCGGTATTGATAGTTCCGTTGTCAATCATTTTTGGGTCTATGTTGATATTAGAGGAAGAAGTGAAATCATTGTAAGTTTAAGTTTGACAAATATTTTTACGTATAAAGATAATTAATATCTCTGACAGTTAGATAACAATTATTTCAGTTCTGAATTGCAAGAATCTAATCCACTTAAAAAGAAAAAAGGACACTTGCTAAAGTTAACTTTACTAAATATAGTACTTTAAGTTGCATAAAAGAGAATATTGATAATCTTTGATTCAAAATTCAATTGAACCTAAAACTGATAACTTTGAGCTTCTTTAAAGGTAGCAGTATTATACCCATTGTTGCAGGACTTTGTCATTTTTCTTTAGCTTTTTAAAAGTGGAGGTTACATCAATCATATTCGAAATCTAAGAAGAATAGAATAAAGTTAGGTATACTGATAAAAAATCTCAGAGGTTCGCCGTTTAGAATTAATGAATTATAATTATGAATAACTTAAAAATGGAGAAAAATTAGAAATATCAAAATAATCTATGAAATTATGCTCAGATGTTTAATTTAATCAATTTCTTTTCTTTTTAATAGAATGAATACCAATAATTTCATACAGGTATGTGAATAAACAAACTCTTCGTTGCTAAACAACAATTTTTCTAATTTAAATACATCATTTCTATAACTATATCTTCTTCAGTATTGCCACTGTACTTATTATACTGAAATGTTTGCCAACAGTTTACTTTTTCTCGATAAGTCCGTGAGAAGGCAACTTCATCGAGGCAAGCGTTTCGTTTCTCCGAAGAAATCGTTGTAACAAGGACGACCCGTTTTCGTTCAGACGTCACGTCGATACGAGAATTCGCATTCGCCTAAGGCACTGAATACGCCACGATCGCTACAGCTGCTTGGAAATCTCTAAATAAATCTGTAACTCCTCTGAGAACAACCTTGGAACCATAATTGTAACCGCGGTTAACGAGCAGATTATACTCGGATGAACACCTGTACACTGCTTCCATATATGGAGTCTTTCAATACCGTTCTCTGGTGCTTTTTGTTCGATGAAAGTGATGCATCAAAAATCCATGAATTTCAGCTTCAATGTATGGTAGCAGATGATTAAGTGGCTCGAATCAGTATTTTAAACATTCTTCAATTTTCTAATAAAATTAAAGACCATAAGTAGACCGAAAGTTAATTTTTTAAGATGTTGTATAATCTCCCAATAAGAATTTTTCATTAATCAATTCCTTTCACAAACAAAGTCTTGTTAAAGTGAAGAATTTACTTTAATTAAATTTCATAGAACTTTCATTATTCTCACATATATTCTCAATTTATGAAAAAATCATTCTTCGTAACTTGTCTCCCTTGGCGATCTTCATCCCCCTTTCACTGTCCATTCTTGCTACAGTTTCTGGGCCCTGTACCTCAGTTTGTTGCACTTCATTTTCCAGCGGTTACAAGAGCCATGCCAATGGCATCGAAAATTTTGCGAAACTTCACCGTCGAAAGTTGTTCGTCTACAGCGCTTTGCGGTTCGTCGAGCGCCTCAAGTGAAGATAATTAGCCCAGAATTTGGCCAAATTTTGCCCGACTTAAATTGCTTTAATTCCTACAGGCGCAGAATTTGAAGAAAAAAGATAACATACATAATGGATTTATAAAGGTATGAATAAACTGAATTGGTTTCTTGAATACCGCATCCTCTTTTAAGGTATTTTAATCCTGTTTGTTGTATAATCTTATTTTATTGTGAAGGGACCATAATTTATCGCTTTCGAACTTCCCCAAAATGTGGTATAATATATACTGTACAAAATCCAAAATCAAATTGCTTTATTTCTCTTTTTTAAGTGGATTATAATTGTAGCAAGTATATTAAATTGTGTTGAAATTAAAGGATAACTGTATTCAATTTCTACAATTCAACAACTTGAAAATTAAAAGCAACTTGAGTACAAGGGACCTCAATAATAAGACTATTAAGAATATTTAAAAAATCTAAATGGCAACCAGTTACCTTCCAAGATGCTTCATAACTTTCCTGATGATCACAAAGATTTTAGTTTTTAAACTGAAGGAGCATCAAATTAATAACGCTCTGTAAAGTATCACTTATTTATTAGAAAAAAGTGGGAAGAAACTGTATGCGATCGTAGTATGATATTCTAGTTGCAATAGTTATCCTATCTGTCGATCAAGGCTGTACTCGGCTCATATTGCACAATCTCTGTTGCGAGCTACGGCGTAAACATTACGCGCGTCCTTAAAATTTTTTCAAGAAACCCTACACGTTTCCTGGTTGGTCAGGTGTCGGGCCAACTTTGTTTCGACGGGGGGAAAAGTTTATCGGTGAAGACAAAACCAGAGAAGGTTGTGACTGCGAAAGATTCCTTTTGGGAGGAAAAATCGTTGGCAACTTATCAATCGTAATTGCGGTTCGATATGAAACTTTCTTATCCGATTGTTAACGAGAAGTAAACTCGTCGATTAATAATTGGCAGGGTCCTGAACGGCAACCCCTCGGAATCATGACAAGAGAAAAGTTCTTCATCGATATTCCTCTTTTACCTTCGAGTTTATGGCCATTTAATCAACACTATTGTTTAGTTTCGTTCTTGCTCGCTGCGGGACAAATGGCTGCTCGTTTACTGGTCCCAGCAGTGGCATTAATATTGTTGATATTATTCTAAGGGATAGTTTCGTGGTATTATTCAAAGACATTGTTATTTTTGGATGCCACGAGTCCGTAAACGTTTGTACATGCAAATTACCTTGTAAGTATGCACTTGTTTATTCAGTTCCACGCGCAGGGTAATTTGCAACTTTCGAACCAGTCAAGAAATACCATGGTTACTTATAATATTATGTTTCTATGAATGCAATGGCGGATTCGTTTAATCTATGGATCACGAAGTCAAGGATTTGCTAATTCAATGTGTGATTTTGAATTTAATATCAATTTTTCTATTATTTTTTCAATGTTGTATATGAATTTTGTTATTATACGTATATTGTTGGATTATTAATTCCAGTTTTAATCTACATAAGGGTCATTAACCCCTTGCAGATTATTTACACTGTGGAAGATTGAAAAACTTGCTTTTTATTAAAAAACGGACAACGAAGTGCAAAGGGTTAAAACCGAGAAACTAAAACATGTTCAAGACCAAAAGTTATTAATATTTAACTTATCAACATTAATGCCTAAGGTAACTTTAAATCTAGACACTGTGGTGTATATTACTGCAGTTCTCTCAGTAATTTCTTCCTCGATGTAAAGAGAAACGTAAAATTACAAGACTTATTAAATCCATTGAAATATGCGGTCGTTAAACTGTTAAGACCATCGATCGTTTCTTGCAAATTTCCATTTCAATTTTAGGCCATTTTGGATGTGGTTGTCTTATCTCGAAAAGATAAAGCAAAATTGAAAATCAGAGGACATCGAAGATGCTCGTAGCCGGTAGCGATCTCTTCTCATGTTTTTCGTTAGCGCATCGGGAAAAATCGTAGATAAGCGATGCTTTTTTTCTTCTCCTCTCGACGATGGGTGCAAGGCGAATCCGCTTAAAGTAGCCCCGGTATTCTATGCACAAAAGGTAAAAGCGGCGATATCTTGAAAATGCTACTGGTGCCTGGCCATCCCTCACCCCCTCCGTTTCTCCTCTGTTCAGCGTCATCATTTATTCCAGCCGCCTATTTACACGCGAGCCTTCAAAGTCGAGCTTTCACGAGATAACCTTGGTCTTCTCGGCTTCGTTCGTGAGCCAGGATAACGTCAAAGCGTGTCGGCGGCTAGCAAAGGAGGAAGAAAAGGAAGGAAGGAAGGTTACGGTCAGAGACGACCGATTGAAATAGCCACCGTCAGCACGAGCGACTACTATTTTTGAGGATGAACGATCAAAACGATCGGAAGCGGCACCAATGCGAAAGTAAATGTCAACCTGGATACCTTTCTGTCCACGATCGGGCGGACACAAGCGAGCGAAACTTTCGCTTCCCCGGCATTTGCTCTGAAAAATCCTCAAAGGGTAATGCACCGCGGTCGGGAAGTCGTATTCAATATCACTCCAAGTGAGATGAATAAATAAGAAGAAAAAAAATGATAAGATCCCATTCGTGGAATGCATTCTTTTTTCCACAATACACGGCGTGTCGGAATATTATTTCTTTTTAAATAAAAAGAAGACGATTAGTTATTTTGCCAAAATTATTCCTTTTTATTCAAAACACATCCCTTCTAATAAAATTAACACAGGTTTTTTAATGTCATTTTGCGGAATCGCCTCAACAACCCACGTCGGTGTGTAAAATAGATGGCATTTGACCCATTTCTTCCAGGACCTTTTTCTTTATTTGAATTCTCTCTACCCTGACGGTAATAAACCTTTTTCCTCAATCATCCATTAAATTTAACGAAATGTTTTAATTTTCATTTAAAAAATTCATTACTCGCTTGCGTTTATTCGCCGTTCAGGTACCATAGACAATCTTCAATGTTTTTGTACAAACTCAAGATGCGCTCAACGAGGATGTTCTTTCCCCAGAATTTACGACGTTTTAAGCATAACCGGAGTACCAAAGTACCACCACCGTCGAACAAACCATTGAGCTCGGATTTCATTAAACGTAAGTACCTTCGCCGGCATTGCGAGTGAATCGTGTGTACAAACAAACATGGAGTACAATGATCAATTTCTCAAAGAGAAATCAAGCTTTTTTGAAGATTTTTGAAGCGTTCAAATCGCGAGGCAGGAGAGGACGAACCTGGAAAACTGTTTTAATGGAAGAACGATCAAAAACTCGGTTGGAATGAGGAAACGGTCGGGTAATGAAAAGGCGAATGTCAGGTTTATGAGGTGGTCTGGGAACCGCACGGAATCCTAACGAATCCCTGAATTTCTTAGGGAAACTAGAAGGGTCGACGGAAAAGGACCACTTTATATATATATATACATATATACATATATATTTCGTGGATTTCAGTGAGTCTCTAAAGGAGAGGGGGTTGGAAAACTCCGTCGCGACGTCACGTTTAGTCAAGCACGTCAAAATGAACATCTGCAAGTAGAGTTTTCGAATTTACGACCGACAACTACGTGAATTGCCACGAGTTGGAAAGCATTAAATAAAGGGACTGTCTGTAATCAATTTACACACACATACCCCCGTCTACGAGTACATTATGCTCGACAGACCGTCCATCGAAAGACACTGGAATGTTGCTTACCGAATTTCAAAGGACGTGCAATGGAAATGACTTCTATCCCGTCCCTTCCTCTTTTAAGCTGGGTCTTTTATTTCACTGCTGGTTGAAAAAGGTTTAATTGCTCGTGATCGAATTACGCTTCTCTAAATTTAATGATGAATCCATAGATCAGTCAATATTCGTGGATATGAAATAATTATTAGATAATTAAAAACACGATTTTCAGAATTTTTTAAATTTTCATCTTCTTGTAATTATTCAAATGAATTAAAGTAACATTAATAATATTAAATATAGATTGTGAAATGATGGCTTTATTAATTCTTATATGACGGTAGCAATTTAAATTTAATTTTCATTTAATTTTGATTTAAATCGGGATTTATAATTTTAATTATTAATTTTTCTTTTATTAGAGCTTGTACAGATATATTTACGGCTATTAATAATCATTTGAAGTCGTAGAAAAATGATCAAAATTTCGCTTGAATTTTGTTCATCGATCTGATAGAGAATGGATATCAAAGCCGCGTTACTGCACACCAGTTTCCTCGCACAATTCTCAACGGTGTAACATCCCATAGACGTGTAACAGTGTAGAAACACACCCTTTCGAAGTCTGCTTTCTGTCAGACAGTTGATTGGTGAAACCATTGTTCTCTGAGCCGCAGACCTCGTTGTTTGACGGAAATCGTTAATTACTCGTGTAATTAGACCAGGGAATCTCATTTACATTCGCGTTCCGTACAGATACGAAATTTATTGTAAACTTCGTCTTGCTCTCTTTTGCGTCGAAATACCGTACAAATTTTTCACCATTTTAAATTGAATACCATAACTTTCCTCCTCTGCTTTCCCCCCCTTTTTTTTCTCCTCGATATCAGTATCCTGAATAATTTTATGTATTCGTCTAATTGCCAATCATTTTTAATTTCAAGCCTTCATAAGTTTACTTTTACTGTGGTGCTTTTTTGAAAAAAAAAAAAAGAAATTACAAATGTATACAAATTCATTTATTTTTAATTATTTTTATTTTCTCTACTTATAAGTAAGGTTTGAAATTTTAAAAACCTTATCAATTTAGTCGAAATTATAATCCAGGAAAACCTTTCGTGACAAGGGGTTTAGTTACCAATCATCATCTAATGATACCGTTAATTAATATCTCAAACTATCGTTCGTTCGAACTTGTTTTTAATCAAAGTACAACGCAGAAACGTCGATTGCGAACGGCTGACAGCTCGAAACATTAAACGCAGATCCGAAATCACAAAGAATCGCGATCCCATGGTTCGACAACGGACAGCATCGCGAATCATTTCACGCGTACCCTCGTTTCTTCCCTTTTCCGTAAAATATTCTCCCCCTTTCCGTTTTCGCGCTAGCAATTCGTGCGTGTCTATCGACGAGACAGTGAATAAAAAAAAAGGAAAAGGAAAAAGGTGACTGGTTTCCGGTGGATGGCAGCAGATAGCTGGGTATAGCTTTCGTATGAGAAAACGATGATGCAGTCACGATGCACGGTGAAAAATGACAAGGTTTTCGAAGGAAGTCACAGGAATGAAATGCGTGGATTGGTTTAGCCCCGAGCGGCTGCCACGGAACTGGCAGACATCGCATGATGGATTACCAGGCATCGACGATGCTTCGCCAAGCTCGTTTTCCATTTTCCGTTTCCTCTTTGAACAGCGCCACCTACGATTCGGGTCGCGTTCACCTTTTTTCCATGGTACACCGACAACTTTTATGATTTTACAACGCGTGCGAGCATAATTTTCGAACACCAGAATTTCTTGTTAGTCCTCCAAGTTATTTTTTTTACAACTTCCGGTGAAATGTTTGTAGGACACGACAAGAGCCAAATATTTACAACTATAATACTGTACATTTAATTTATTCTCGACTGGGCAAATTATAATTGGAATGAAATCTAAAATTCAATTGAATCGGGAATTGGAGATTACGACACGGTATTAGAAGGAAATGGGATAAAGGAGTTATCTTATCGATTTTTGCTCTCACAAAATCGGGGAACTGCGTTGATAGAATCATTGGTAGTCACCGTGCTGAAACATCGGAACATTATTCGTCACGTAGAATCCTTTGTGCAAGCGAAACTGAGTTTCTGTTCCTGTAGAAGCGATCAATCATCGGAATGGCTCCTCGAGGAGCCCCTTACCTCTCGTTGAAGTTCAGGTCAGAACGTCGAATCGTTGCCGAATACCGGCGAAGTATACCAAGGGAAGTCGTTATCGCGTCGTTTATTGCTATCTTTCGCTCATGTTTCCGCTCATATTTGGAATCTTTATCTCCATAAAGCAGTATCGAGTGAGATGTCAAGTTTGAAATTTGATTTTATGGTTTAACGTTTAACTCGAGATAATATTACACGTTCTTATAAATCGCTAACAATGTTTATTTTTATTCCAGAATTTTTTTGTCAAATTTGTTGCTGTCAATGTCAATTTTTTTCATCGATCATTGAATAGTTTCTGTTTTTCATTCTTGGTAGTAATTTTTTACTTTATTTAGTTCGTTTATTGGTGAAACGTATGATTGGAAAACCGGCTAGACTCGCGTGGAAAGGGTCGATGTCGCGGCGCAGAGCGGGTTTCATCGATTTCGTGTTGTAACGCGAACGATCCGCGATGGTCCTCGCGGACCGGTGTCGAGTTTTCTCGTGTCGATCCGCCGCGAAATCTCGTAATTAAATCTAAATCCGGTGGGCGAACGCGCAAAGTAAATGAGCATCGGCATCGAGTCTGCTTGCTTTTCCTCGATGCAGCGCTGTCGTTGCCGTCGGTTCCTCCCATTGACATTGGCAGCGAAAGCGGAAACGGAAAAGGGTAAACGACGGAGGACCAGAAAGAGAAAGGAAGAGCAATGTTGCGACGCGTCGGCTGCGTCGAAACGAGAGAGGGTGTTTGCGTGCTCTAAACTCTGTGCCTCGTGTAAATGGTAGCCGCGTCAAGGGCTCAATTAACGAGCGATAACGAACGCCCCTGAGTAAACACACTATGACGGAGAAACCGAACAGATTCCTTCGTAAACCGTGAGCAAACGCCAAAGGACGTCTTGTTCGTTTGATACGCGGAATTTAGCAAACTGACTTTGTAACACGGCCCACCTTCTCTCATCCTCCTTCTTCGTGTCGTTCAACCGAATTTTCACGGTTTGCTGACGCTGCGGACATCTTCTACTTCTTTTTGGTGGGTTCTTTCTTCTGATCGCGATCCCCCGTGGACAGAATTGAATTTGGATTCGTTATCGCTAACGAGGGACGATACTCGAGTGGTCTGGCTACAATTTTCGTCTGCTTAACGCGTTAACCGGAGAGGTCATCGGTGACCAACGCCACAAATTCGATACAGCTAAATGATTAGAAATGGAAAGGAAAAGTTGGGCTGATAGTGCATTCAGTGGGACAAGTATTTCGAAATATTTAACTAATACTAAACTAATATCGTTGCACGCAATTTCTATTGTAAAGGTTATCAAATTTGTTGGAGAGTATGGGTAGTATAAGTAGAAAATATAAACTAACAGTATTAACACGATGACTATTATATCGCTGCTGTCTTCCATTATAAATTTAATTAAATAATGTATTAATAGTGAACCAATGATGTAAGGTAGTAAATTAAAAAATTAATCCTCCTATTCTTAATAACTTGTACTGTAAATGAGTCTGTTCATGTAGCACGATTTCCACTGTGACTTGATATACCTACATTTCTCTTGATGTATACTTGATATTTAATTTAAAATTATTAATCATTTGTAGATTATATTCAATTATTGTATGGGGTAATAATTAATTTAAATTGCTTCCAATATCCATGAACAAAGTCTCGAATCATTTGGAATTTTATTAAAGCTGTAAAAGTCTTGGAATTATGAATGCGAAACAATTTATCAGATACATTTCACTTATTAATAACTTCAGCAGGAAAATTCTAATATTTTGTGTGAATCACTGTAATCCACGCTTTATCGAATCATGAAACAGGAAAGAGATAAATCCGAGTTTTCACTGTATATGGATATAAAGCATTAAAATGTAATCCTATAAAAGCGTCCTGTGATAGCGAGCAAATGGATGCTAATTCGTTTTTAATGTTTATACCGACGTAAGGGACATATCAGAGGAGCATTACGTAATAATAATGATAAACATTCGTTTACTGTTGCAGCTCAAGTCTTCTCCATTATCATTACTCCACAGGCCGGGCATTATCCTATTTGTTCATTAAAAAAATAAACAATTTTAAAAGCAACCGAACGCAGCCAATAATTTAACGATTAAAAGGGTTCAAAGTTCGTGAAGGAATTTAAAGTAACGGTAGATCAACAGAGCCACGTGGTCTGGGAATACTGATGCTTTATTGTGATTACTATGAATGGGCAAGTTGACCTTGCGTGATAATTCCACGCTACGAAAACCAGGCTTAAGTCCTTAAACAGGTTTAATGGTAAGCCGATTAAAGGTAAACAGAACCTTTGAATCTTCAGGCTTTCGATCAACACGCAAAATTAAAACACATCCCGTTATTTAACGCCTTAAAATAGACGTACTTGGGGTGAAATTTGCGATGATGTGATTTCTATTTTTATATCAATTTACTTGTTCTTATCTTCTCATTTTGAGGACATCGAGTGGCAAGATTGTGTCTTACCACACACGTCTGTATCCACTGTTTTGCAGGCAACATGTTAACCTTTCCCTCAATTTTTGGTCATTTCCTAATTCTGTTACAATAAAATTTTAAACAATTTTAAAGCAACATACCAGATGTCTATTTTGTTACTAAAATTAAATGAAAAGAGCAAAGAACTTTAAGCGTTTCTTATATTGGGGCAAAGAAGAGGTTCAGGTTTAGCAAGGAAAGGGGGGGATAGATCGATAAAAGAAATTATCCAATGTTGGAATAGCCAGATTCCTGGCATGGTCTCCTCTTGGCTTCGTCATATTTTCCATTTTATTTTCCCCCGGTTTCGTTCGAATACGCGTTTCCGTCGAGACAGATAGAGAGAAAGTTTCGACCTCTAGCATTAAGACCCGTTCTCCATAAGCAAGCGGTAGCTTGCCAGCCGTTGCAACGACGGCATCGTATTTATTTCAGCTCCTAATGAGTTTGCAGGGCGCCGGTACGCGCGGCTAAACGCTTTGCGCCAAGATGAAAACCCGTGCATTTATGTCGGACCCCGACTGGCTGGTTCGCCGACCAAGCCCAAGGGATGGGAAAAACAGTCCCTAAAGCTTTCTCTGCGCGGAAGGAATCGGTGCATACGTTGCCTTTTCGGCGTTTTCTACCTGGAGTTTCTCTTTTCCATGCTCCACGGTTCCAAGTACCGTCTACACTTCGAGTTAAGGGGGTTGGCGGCTCCGACCAGACATTTCACCCTCGTTTTCTCCCGCCACTTTCACCCCCACCCACCGTTCCTGTCTCCGTCGGCCGAGTCCGACCGCGTCTACGTCTATTTCTCTCTTTCACTCTGCCGATTTTTCTGCTCCTTCGTTTTTTGCACTGCTTTAAACACAGAAAGAAACGAGGCTGTTAAAATGTTCCGCCATGCACAATTTATTATAGGCTGCGTATGGTAAGCGCGCCGGCTGTCGTCTCAAAGTCAAGGGAGAGAAAAAAATGGAGAAAAAATAAAGGATAAAGAGAGAGAGAGAGAGAGAGAGAGAAGGAAAAAAGGAACGCGGCTTAATATTTTCTATACTGAAGAACCGCGAAGAACGCGCGCTCCGGCCCAGCTAGGCGTCTTCTTGGAGAAAAAGACCCTTCTTTCCTTTATTTTTCTTCTTTACGTTTTCACTCTGGCTTCCTTTCTCGTTCTTTCTCTTCTTCCCCTGGTCGCCGCTTTGAGCTGGAGGGGTTAAAGTAAATTACGAAGCCAGGATAAACTATTTTCCCTTTTTCTCAACGTAGGTCGTGGTATTTTTCGAAGGAAATCGAAGGATAACGATATTTTATATATTTTGCGAATCAAAGTGTTTCCTGTCGCACGTTTACTTATTACAAGATATCGAAGGTAATATTTATTCCCTATTTATTGTTTTCGCTATTCGATATAAAATATTTTCCTTTTGTTTACGAGGATTAAGAAACCAATCGTTTTATCAAATATCGTCAAATGTCCTTTATCTTTCGTTCGCGTGTGATGCGTTAATAACGTAAAGAGAAACGACTTAAATAAAATATGATGATCGTGTATCGATCGCAGTACACCTACGTGTAGTTTCACGATTATCCGCGAGGGAAAAAGGTTACTTCGAAAGACGAAGAATTCTTGTCTGGCTTCCTCCTTCGCTCGTAGAAAGGTTACAAAGTCTGAAGTGGAAGAAGTATACCGTGTTATTTCTCAAGGTTCGAGAGAGTCTGGTTTTATCCGGACATCCTTCTCGCTCTTTGCCGATGTAGGCGCAGCTGTAGATGTTCTCAGGGCACAGAAGACCTCGCAAGAGAAGCGACACGAAGGGACAACGAAATTGAAATGGCGAAAGCGGATCACAGAATAGGTTGGCTTAACAGGGGTGCTGCCGAAGCAGGCCGAGGGGGCTAATCCGTCCAGCTACAGCACTGTGCAACGGATCGTGTACTCACGCGTCTCTTGCAGTTCAATATTAATTTTAAATTTTGACCATCCCTGATCAATATTGCCCGTGAAAACGACAAATCTTGCTGAGATCCCATTGCAAAAATATTTTGGAAAATTATAGAGGATTAAATGATTTTATTAAAAATTCTTTTATCAAGTTCTCAATCATATTCTGAAAAAATTTATTTTAATTCCTAATATTTTATTTATAATCGAGAAACTAAGTTGACATATTATTTTTTCCATAGGTGCAATGTTAAAACAAGCAACGAAAATTATAATGTTATACATAATCTATATTTAAACAATTATAGTTGGAACTGCCAAAGAACGAAACAGATTTGTAACATTTAACCCGTAAGGTGATCCACGGGTCTGACTCGTATGGAACGGGGTTAAAACCTACGTACTGTCTTTACGAGCACTCTTCAGCATCGTTAGAAACTTTGGAGATCCTTCGATCGTGTAATATAAATGACCCGGGCATCGAATGGACTCGTCCAAATAGAAAACACAGCCTCGCACACGTCGTTTCGTCTTTGTTCGCGCCCTCAGAATCAGATTAACGTTGGACCAGTCAACGCCTACGAGCAGAACACCCGGACCATTCCTCAAGCTGGAAGAAACTCATTTCGTTTTGACCAATGAATCCGTACGCTAGACATCTTGATAGGAATCACCAATTATTCTCGAGGCTGGAAGCAGAGTACGAGCCTGTCAATTATCTACCTGGGCCATGAACCCACGACCATGAGAAACGATGGTTGGTCGATCTTTGGAAAAGCCAGCCCGTTACATCCCATTCGATAATTACAGTTTGTTCACAACCAAGTTGAACGTGATAATATAAAAGAAAAAGTGCTCGTTTATGATTTATGATCGTTGATACTATGATAGGACAAATGAATTATTTAACTTCGTGAAATTTATCACTTCTGTAACTTCGCGTTTCTTTTTAATAATTATTAACAGACATGTTTGAAAGTTTTAATCCAATCTGCATTGTAAATTTACAGGAGGATCATCGGTGGCAGGTCGCAGATTTAATATAATCGAATTATTAAAAGAAATGAAAGAAAATGATATTATACTAATATAATATAATGGTAATTATTTTATTTTCCACTTGAAGATTTAAATAATTACAATTATAATGTGTTTTGCCCTTTATGACTATTTTCAATTGGGATTAATTATAAAAAAATTGTAACATAACTCTGCAATTATTGTCTTCGTAATATCTGTGTGACTAAATTGAAATATACCCTTAAAAATCGAAAAAAAGTGTACGCTCAAAGGAATTGAGGAACAACGAAAATTCGACTGCTCTTATTCATGTAACGTAGGGAAGGGCGAAGGGCGGAGGGAGGTGGATAGGGTTTATTCATCCCTAAAATTCCCGACGTCCCTGAAGAGCAATACGTCGATTCTCTGCGGCGGTTTCATGACTCGTTAGCCCAAAAGGGACATCTCTGGTAGGCCTGGGATTCGTGCAAAGTCGGTGCTCTCGGTTCCCGAATTTGCATGCCTAGTTTGTGTGTGTACATGTGCAATTTGTTACCGCCGCCATTGCCGCAGCTACTGCTGATTGCTGATTATTCACAGACGCTAAAACATACACGGCTCAACCGGAGAGCTGGCGAGAGTTTATGTACACACATGCACGAGGGTTGAAGCAGGCTACGAAGCAAAGTAACGGAGGATTCATATATCCGCTCCATCCAATGGCTGTCAATGTGCACGTGTGTGCGTGTGTATACATTCCAACGTACCATTCGCATAATTGCAAGAGAAAAAGAGTAAATGAAGAATTAAAAAAAAAAAAGTAATAAAAAAGAAGAAGAGAGTTACCTTTCGGACGTGCAACGATGACGGAGCGTTTGTTTGAAAAGGAGAATAAAAATATTGTATAATCTCTAGTGCGTTTAATTTCCTGAAAATTAGCCGCATGTACACCGCCGGACCTTGTTAATCGAACTCATCCGCCATCTCGTAATTACATGTGTATCGAAATGGATCTGTGCAAAAGAGTAATTAATGATTGCGCAGCTGAATACCAGATCTTGATACAATTCACTCGACACGCGCAGAGTCTCTTCCGTTTCAGTCCGTTCACTAAAATTACTGATTAATTAATTTTCATGCGATTGTCTGAAAGAGCCCTCGGGTTACGTGTGTACGCGCGGTCGGTGCCAAAAGTACACAGTGAACGTACACGTTCTGTAAATTCAGAACTTTATTAATAATTTTATCTCGATGACAACTAAGAATTGATTAGACATTTTTTCCTCTTCCCATTAACTTAATTTAAGTAAGTCTAGTTTCGATATAAAATGAAAGTAAATTAGTTTCTTTCCGACGATAGACGATATCATGAAATCGGCACCGTAAAAAGAACAGGAGGGGGAGAAAAAAGAACGAAGCGTAGTATATTATAGGATTTTGTTTGCAGTAGTTCGAGAAATTGGTGTAAACCGAGTAAAACGACACGCGAGAACGGCCTACGAGGGGGTTGCTTCTGCGTTTTCAGTGATAAATTACGATCGTTACCGATAATTAACGCGGGACATAGTTCCCCATGGCTGTAGGCATTGCGTAACCCTGTACACCATAAAACGGGACACCCCAGGGGCAATTATCGCTGCTTACGATTATTAATAATAGGATTTTCTTGGCGACCAACGTTCGACGACCCTTTTCTTTCCTTCTCCCTTCGCCGAGAAAGGGAGCATCGACGGTTGCTTCCGGTTGGAATACAGCTTCCCAGGCAACGGTCCGTTGTAGGACAGAGCTCTCAATTTGCCGCGATTATTTTACACTCGGTGAAATTCATTTCGTCGACGAGCTTTCCCTCGAATCTGCATAATGGACGAACCGACGACGAATCGGTCATCGGAACGTAAATACTTTGTCACCGCCCCCTTTGATTAGTATTATTCAATTTGTCTTTGAATTGAATCTCAGATTACTGAGAAACTGGGTTATTCGACAGACCCGACTCGTCTGATCGTTCAAGTTTCCGAACATTCTACTTCCTTTCTTAATCCTCGGATCCCAGTCAATTCTGACTTAGGCTTAGGAAGAATTCGATTAAGATTTAAATTCCAAGGGTTAATTTAGGCAATAAAATATACTCGTGGAACTTTCATTCCCTTTCAATTACGTAAAATTAAAAAATTAATTTCAAATCTGTTGGATATTTATTAGCTAAGTAAATACAACAGAGTGTATATTTATCAGTATGTATTAATAGGATAAAACTGGTATCCACCTCAGGTAATACTAACCTTTGAGAGAGAGGGGACTGCACCAACGGACGCAGTATTTTTCTAACATTAAAAATATACAGAGCTTGCTCTCAACAAAATCAAGTTATGGATTATAAACGCAATTATAGAATGTTTAATTTTTTAAACTCGCATCTATCGATAGATTATACCTTAAGCTATGTGTCCGAGATACAGCATCGATAGGAGTTGCTTATCAAGCTTCCTTTAAGCTGGCTGCAAGAGACAAACTCTACAGCGAAGATAAGCTCTTGCTTGCAGTAATTGAACTGCAGTTGCTCTAATCTAGACTGGACGTGTTTCCAGTGGAGAGTAGCACACCGGTAGCGAAGTAACGAGAATAGTTAAAGCAACGCAGCGTATTCAGTGGAACTGTTAAATTATAGTCTGCTTGGAAATATATTTTAACTAACTAAACGCTGATGAACTTATACCACTTGAACTATCATCAATTCTAAATTCCACCGTTGCTACGATCTATGTTAATTAAATGAACTAATTTTCTAATACGATGTCCTATTAATTCCATTGGTTCAACTACTAAGTAAGGGGTTAAAGTGAAACCGAGCAAAAACAAAACATTTCATGGTAAAGATATTTTTGTCGATATTTCAAAAATATTTCCTGACGAAACGGCTCCTACACTGTCTATAGCTCTATAATATAAATATTAGAATCTCTCAAGAGTGTTTCAAGATGAAGGATTGACAGGACATTCCGTGAATAATCCAAGATATTGTCCATATTTTTCTGTCGTCTTATTCCCTCGAGTAGGAAGAAATAAAAGTGTAAAAGGGCGGTAGGAGTTTGAAAAGGGGGGGTTGCAGTCGTGCTTAGCGACGAAATTGCCCTTCAGACGATGCTTCATAACCGTACGACAAGTTCGAACTGGCGAAGAACGAAAATGAGAGTGCCTGACGTCTCGTACGTCGCCATAATCCAGATGAAACCTGTAGGAATAAGAAATGAAAATATCTAGACAAAGGAATCGCAAGTACTGTTCCGAGTGCACAGCGGAATACAAACTTTCCTCTCTTCACCTCTTCCCTTTTCTCCTTTTCTTCTTCTTCTTCTTCTTCTTCCTTTTCTTTACGAAGATGAATACTTTTTCTTCGCCGTTATGACTTCGCATATTCTTCTCGTTTAATTAAAAGCAAAATATCTCGATACGAAAGAGAGAGGTTAACGTCCGTTGGATAAAGCGCGAAACTCTTTAGCATATTTAATTAAGAGAAATCGAAAGTACAGGCTACAGCTTCGATCAAACTCAATTAATGAACAGATGTTTTTGTAAGTTCAATTACCGACCTTCGTGGCTTCTTGTTATCACGTTCTACGCGATCATCAGATTGTTTTTCTTCTTTCTATTTCAGGTGAGTAAATTCAAACGCGTTGTAGTACTATTACAATAGCACAGGTGAGTCTTGTACATTTTGGATGAACTATAATATAAATTGTGCATTTATGTACAAAGTGTAATTAATCAAAATCAATTACACTGCTCAATGGTATTTATAAGAAAGATAGTAAAACAATTAATAGCATAGGATGATAGTTCAAATATAATACAATAGTTAATAATAAAACTCTTAGTTATATTTAATTTACTATCTATTAAACATTAATGTAATTTAGAAGTTTCAAACAATAATTTAAACTTCTAAAGACTCTAAAAGTCTTAAAATATTATTAACTTTTTTGCACAATAATTTCACAGATATTCATCAGTATTAACTTTAAATATTCCATGCCCTATATATTATATTTATATGCCATCAAAATTTATTAAATCGATAATGTTTAAACGGTTTCAAGACATTCAACAACTTCCAACTTGAAACAGTTATCAAAGTAATTGAAATTACTTGAAAAGTTTCAATAGACAATAGCCGTACACAGTGTAGACGTAATTGTCGGACAAACAGAGACAAGAATACACATGCGGTTGGATCAGTGTGCACATGTGAACACGCTAGTTCATACGTGCATAAAGTAGCGGGAATACAGTGAACGGGTCACAGACAACCTGAATGCATTATTCAGCTTGGTCAACCCTAACTCACGCAAGACGCATCCTTGTTCACCCTTTGGAATAAACCAGACCGTCATACTCGTGTGTACGAGTTAAAGTTAGCCATACTAAGGCTACCTTCGATCACGATATTCTCATCAAGCTTGCCCGATAAGTGATCTATGCACGCAGATCAACTACAAATTAGTCCACCTGCTGTTTACACTGTTACTCGCTCCTTATTTTATCGACATTTTGCGTTGTTGATCAATGAAATATTAATACAGCAGGATGATACAAGACCTACAGTTAAGTATATTAAATGAATAAAAGATTAAACCACGAACATTTGTCATTCGAGATTAATTCCTGTACATCTTTGTGATATACATCGTTATACTCGTCTTAAAAAATAGCCATCTCTGTTGGGCCAAGAAATATAGTCTCCATTTAGTCTTCCATAAAACAATGGAGTCAAGATCTGGAATGGTACCTTCACCTACAACGTAATAGCTTCCATTTTGAAACACCGTTTTCTAAACTGAACATTTTTCTCTTAAACAATTTTCCACCTGTAATGTTTCCTTTCATGGAAGAGCGCAACTTCTAAGGTGAAATGTCACGTTTGGAACCGTACGTGTTGTTAGAATTTCATAAGTTATAATGTGAAACGAAGAATACAGCTCAGAAAATAATTTACATCCTTTACAAATTTTAAAAAATAATTTATCTTGATCTTAGAATAGAATCTTAAATAATTTGAATAGTTATTGGTAGTTATTGGAAGGATCCAAGCAAAAATTAATTATTCATGGCAGAACCATGAGAAAATAATTTACATTTTTGAGAAGTATAGACTATTGGATCCGTTTGATAAGGAGCATCGAATGGAACAAAAGGAAAAATGGAAAGGTACCCTTTTCTCGTGAGGAACAGTCGCCGTTGGATACCTGGGCTAAAATGTCTGTGTTGTTGGTCGTTTACACGGTCGACTGGATAATCGCGAAGGCAAGGAAAAAAATCAGAAAGAGAGAGAGAGAGAGAGCACGAAGGGGCGAGTCGGTTTTGGGGGAGTTTCAAAAGTTCTTTTGCGACTCGCGGTCTGATTCGAGGGTGGTCAGGCGAATCGAAATGGGTATTTGGTATTCTGACGAAGTAACTTCGGCCTCTTTCCTCTTTTCCGCTCATCGCACATGCACGCCAACTATCTTCCGATCGTTCAAGAGTTTCCCGTGTCTTTCGTCTTCGAAGCGAATAAATATTTGCGACAACTCGAACGACGACTACCGGCGACCAAAACCACGGGACTTGTTCCTAGGGCAAAGGGTAAAATAGAATACGGTGTTCATCGAACTGTTCCTTCCTCTTCTCTTTTCGCTAATCTGAAAACGTTCATTGATTAAAGTCAGCCTCTTCGAATTTGATCGTTTCTCAACCTACAAAGGAATGTGCAGGATATAAATTGAATTCGAGTGTCGATTCAAATGTGATTCATTCAATTTTTAACAGAACTCTAACCTTGATACATCTCTCAATTTGGTATTATTATATTAATTTATTACATATATAACGACTGTTATTAAGATATAAAATATCTATGATTTAAGCTTTAATTTAATATGCCATATGTGTAATTTTATGGTACTTTTATGTTATGAAATTATGTTAGACTTTGTGTTTCAAAATTCGTCATTATTTGCTGTAACTAGGCAATTAAATAATTTTCTGCTATAACTAGCAACCAAATTATTGTTAACTACGAGGACAAAAAATAAATAATACTTGTACGGTTACATTTATCGGACTTTGAGCTTCAAATTGAATGTAAAGATGTAAATTTGGAATAGTTTTACGTCACGGTGTTTGATTTGTTTGAAATCGATGATGGTGTGTTAAAGGAACGAAGGAGGAAAACGAGCAGGTCGCGCAGTTTTCCAGTTTTTAATTAGCGTTTCTTTACGTAATTTCGAAAGCAATTTCTTAGCGAGTTAAGAAACAGGATGGTCGTTGCAGGGACGAGTTCGATTTAAACCAACTCGCGGTAAACATTCGAGTTGGTCGAAGTTTCCACACGGTCCCCTTCGTCTTCCAGCATCAGGACTTCAAGAACGAGACGAGTCTTTCCTTCTTTCGTCCTAGACCAAACCTCTGCCCTTTCCATTCGTCTTTCTCTTTATCTTTTTCTTTTTTTTCTCTCTGTCTCTGTGTTTCTCTCTCTGTCTGTCTTTTGCTCGTTTCCTCGTGAAGTATCACAACTTCGCGAGGACCTTCGATTTGGTCGCAGCTGGGTGAGGAGGAGGGAGGAGGCGGATGGCGAATCCGCATCAAACGAACCGATTGCAGAAAACTTGTCAAGAGCCCCGACGAAATCCTTCCTCACCCCTTCTTTACCCTTCTTGAAGCCACCCTCGTTCTAGTCTTTCGTTTCAAACCTTCCCCGCTGCCGCTTCTTTTTCTCCCCTCCGCGCAACAACGTTTCCCTCCCTTTCTATCTCGCTACATCTCTTCTTCATTCTTTTTTCCCCCAATTGTCCTGGTTTTATTCCAGGCCATTGGCCCTGTCGTCCTTTCTCGCGAGTCGGTACAAGAATATAGTGGAAAACGGCACAGCTACGAGATAGGAATCAAAAGACCTCAAAGGATTGAAACCACCCTCCGGGAGATGTTGTTCGTTTTCGATCATCGCATTGGTTAGCTGAATGTGGAACACGGACTGGAATTGCTGGTATTTTTCGCACCTGATCGCCACGATTTGTCGATCGGTACCCTTTTATTTCTTTGATCGTGCCACAGATACTTTGCAGATTATTTTCCTTTGCGTACAATACCGTGGACTGCCTTTTAAAACAGCCAATTGCTGTGGCTGAATACTTTTGTTTTAATTTTAATAATCGATTATTCCATCTCTTGTTGTTCCTTGTATTTTGTAAACTGAAGTCTTGAATTTTTTTAAATTAATCTATTACACTGACTGGTAACCAATTGTATATTAAAATTTCCAAGTTCTTTTAAATTTCAATAAAAATATACTGAATAAGGACACAAAATTTCCATTTCTTTTGATAAATTCTGATACAAGAATGAATAAAATCTTCCAAATTGTCGAAGTGCAAATTGGATAATAAACGTATTAGTCATTAAGGAAAGGCTGTCTAGAAAGTTTTATCAGGTTACTCAGTAATCTTCTGACATTAAATAATGAACATCGCGGCTGTTGTTTTGTCACGTGGTTTTCTAAGAGGAAACGTCCCGGGACAGGAGGACCATTTTACCCTAAGGAGAAATATTTCCTGTGCCAGCGTAATTTCGGAAGCAACAAGAAACGTCCCCCTTTATTTTAGCCTTTAATTTACTTATAAATCTTGCAATACTACAAAACTTTACGAGGGTCCGTGCAAGTAATTCAATTATATACACACTCGCCTGCTTTTAAATTGCCGCGCCCTGTATATTATTGCCAGATAAATTAAACCAGGTACGGGCTGAAACGTAATTTGTACCATTCCCTTTATCCTTCGCAATTCCTTAAGAAACTTATGGTACATTCACTAAACAAAACAAATAAATTAGTTTGGTTTCGATTGCTTCAACTCTTTCCTAGGTGAATTATTTAAAATTCATTTATACCATTTCTGTGCTGCATATTGGCTGTTACTAAAAATTAAAGGCAAATGCGAAAGAATAGATTTCTTTTTTGATTTTTTAAATGAAAAAAAGAAATGATAAACGAGCCATTACGTTTATTACAAAACGATAAATGATAAGAGATTTAATGAATGTCGTTCTTGAGGAATACAAAGAAAAGGAATCATATTAACTGATACTTTGTCTACAATTTCAAATTTCAACATGTACGAAGGAAAACAATCAAGTTTCAGATCAATTGGGCATCGATCCAGTTTTATAATAGAAAATTGAGCGAAAGTATCCATTGGATTCTGAAAAATGTTTCATAGGACCGGAGGAAAAGAGTGCCGGGGGCTGGTGACTCGTTCTTCAGAAGGCTGGCCTGTATTGCCGATAACATCCTAACATCCTTCGAATCCAACGAGGTGTACACACACAGATGAAACACGACTTGAAAGCAGAACACATCAACACGCCCACACGGATGCACATCTCAAGCCTCGTACCCATCCATCTTACACACGCGTACTACCCCTTGAAGAAGTTTTATTCTGTAGCTTTCCAACCCTCTGGCCCGTCTTCTTCCTCGCGATAACGTCAGCCTGCGCAACTGATTGTGGGAGAAGGATGTCGCGCCCTATACGGAACTTCCTCCTACGTTTTCGCCCAGGATCATCCGAGCCAACTTAAATCTTTGACACTTCTCCCGTGAGTTCACATCGTTGCTCGTGTATTACATTATTGGAACAGTTATATTCCTTTATTTCTCTGTTAACGCTAATCGTTTGTACAGATTCTTTTGCAAAGTCTTTCTTTTCTATATTCAAAGGAATCCTTTTGAAGGCTTCAAAGGAAATCATAATTAAAATTTCTTAACCTGTTAATATCCAGTATTAACAACTTGCTATTTCATATTATTCCTAATGGTTTGATTAAAACTATACAAATTTCAATAATTTGAATAATTCAAATATACGCTGTTGTATTTTATTTCTATTTTATTTAGTAATGTATGAAACTTATCTCTTAACAAATTTCTAGAGTATTTACAATATTGATTATAATTAAAGTTCAAGTACGATAATTTGTTAAAATTCGCAGTATTAATTATCAGTAAAATTAGAAAGCTTCAATGGACAGCACGAATCATATACAATTATGCACATTCGGTAATCAGTATGCCAACACTTGTAGCACAGTTCAAGACTTTCCAATTCGAAGGTCAGACATATTTGATTATTTTCTTCCGAGAAAGATGAGTAAGAAATGAATGGAAATCTAGGCAGTGAGTCGTCATCGTTCTAGAAACACGTTTCCATATTTACATATTCCCCGGTTGCTTTATCTAAATCTGGCCACGATACAAAAGAACGTTAGGATAATGGCACTTACTCGTTGCATATGTAAATTGAAATCAAAGAGGCGTGCGCCGGCATCTGATGGAAAGATGACACATTTCGTTCGATGCCAGTCCTTTCCTCGATTTCACAGCTTGATTTCCCTTTCATTGGGAACAATCATATAAATATCGGCACACCTACGATTCTTACAGGGATCATTCTCTTTACTTCGACATGACTCGACATCCGAGGAGATAGGAGAAGAGAAATAGAACACGTAGATAGGAGTCTCAAAGCCTCCTTTCGCTCTTCAATTTCTATCCGTCTGTATTCCCTCTCTCTTCCACACGGCAAGCGAACTATCCGGGACCCCGTGTCTCTATTCTCCATTCTTTCCTTGACTGCATTTGTTCCTTATTAGATATTCCGTTTTATTGAACGAAGCCTAGAAGCCTTCCTTCCTTCCTGACGCCCCTTCTTACATCCTTTTGCTTTGCTCCTCGGCTACATACGAGGATATATTCCTCCCTCCCTTCCTCTACCCTGCCCCTTTGCTCTTCTTCCCTTCTCTAACTTTCCTGATCCGTCCTCCCACCGCCCTTTCCTTACCAAGGAGGGAACGCCGCCTCTCGTCCACGACATCATTTTATTCCGCGTCTCGAATTTCAAACGTTATTATTCACCCTTCCGCGAGCCCCTCCGCGAATCTTAGATCTTTCTCGTCGAGCATTTCCGGTTAGGTGCGCACCCGGAAGCCATTCTTTTCCTCTTTTTCTGCCGTTCGACTCTTAGAAATGTTTCACTCGGCTATACGTCTATTCCATTTCTCGTTTGGGAACGGGGGAGGGACGGGCACGGTGCGGTGGGCGCAACCGAAGTGGCGGATCGGCAAGAAAGGAGAAACTTCTTTGTACATTCAATCGAGGATCAGAAGCGTATTTTTGATGAGGAGACAAGGCCAGGGGTTTTACCGTCACTCGTCGAAACGGGAACGATCTTGAAAGTGTGGTAACGCAATACGATCATCGTGTTACAAAGTCATATACGGTTACGAGAAAATCGGGACGCCTAATGTCGTTGTCAGACGGGACGGTGAAATCTTGAATGTTTAAAATTATTTAGATAGTCTCGAATATTTGAAATGGTTTTTTACTTTAAGGCAGTTGTCTCCAATCTTTCATAAATTGGGAACCTACCCCATTTGAATCAGATTAAAACTAAGTATTTCAGAGTATAATTTAATGCTTAATTATCTTAAAACATAGATTCAAAGAAAATTCAAATACAACAGTATAGCCATATTAAAATAAATAAATGGTATCCTCCAGTTCGGGAAGTACTGTTGAAAAATCAAAATGTAAGAGACGATTAACATCGATTTATCTTTGAAAGTTCCATCCCTTATCTTCCCTTCCTGTTACCCAAGGCATGGATCTTAAGTACGACAAATGTAACAATGTCTGATCATCCCAAATGAGTCGTATCGTTCTCGCCGTGTTCTTGATCCAGGCAATCATCGTTCTCGGGCCATCATCCAGAAATGACCCGGGAAAAAGCCTTTCCTGTGGACTCCCTACACATCTTGTACATTTCTTTGATTTCTTTTCTCATTTTTCTCCTTTCACCTTCGATACGTATCCCGGGGCTTTCCTTCCTTCGTACAAGTCGTCAATCTTCCCTTCTTGTATCTTTTCTCATCTTCTCCCCGCCCTCCCCACCGCCCCTTCTCGTCTTCTTTCGATTCGATCTCACAGTTCCTTCTTGTTCTTCTTCTTGACGCTTTTCCTCGGACCTGAACGACCGATTATGTCAGTGGAAGTTAAAGCCACGTTTGTTTATCTGATGCCACGTTATAAGTACGGACAGACAGGCTACCGTTGGGCTCGTTCGCGAGCTACCAACCTCGCGTATCTGAAACGAAAAGGTAAGAGATAAAGGGAATAAGATAAGAAAGGACAGAAAGCGGCGGTATGCTCTGTTCTGTCGCTCGAGGCGAGGACGGGCACCTCCTTCGGAGAACAGTTTAGTTACGATGAATGGACCGAATGAATCACGCGAACCAATTAAGGATTACAGTAGACGATGCTCCAGCCACTGGTGGCAAGAGATAGAGAGAAACCAAGAACCGACTTCTCTCTGTGCTTCTTCACGCCTGCTTAACCTTCCCTGGATCGTACTTAATTGGAACTGCTAAATATACTTTACCGATCGGATGTTCCCGTAAATTTTCCTTCGGATGCGTTCAACGTCAACCGAATCGAGAATTTAATCCCTTACTGCACCGTGCACCGTGCAAAACAAACATTAAATTTTCATTCATTTTTCATGTAATACATTCATGGTAACTTTATTAAGTTGTATCATATTCATCACACTGTAAATATATGATTTTTTAATATAAATGTATACAGTTGATATAAAAAAATATATTTCAGGATTGAAATTCCATTGAATGTTTACATCGTTTATAAAGCAGTAATATAGATAGCATTCAGAACATTTAACACCTTGACAATTCTTTCATTTATTCTATCAAATACTAATTGCTATGTGACAACCACCAACTCAGCACAATTAATTGAATAAAACTTTCAAATATAATTCTATTAACAATGCTCTGCAAAATTGCGTATTTATTATCCCCGATTTCACTCGATTAGCGGTATTAATAAATAAACCAGTACAAAATATATCGTTATCGGGTTTCAATCTCGACCAACAAGTACGAGTTTGTCTTATGTAGATTTACGACGAATTTGAAACAAGTGGGTGTCGCAACCATTCCTTTCCTATGTCCAAAGCCAATTTATTTTATCTACCAATCTATCGCCGACACAGTACATTTGTCCACGATTTTCCTTTCTTTTATCTGTAACGAGATCACATTCTACGTGTTATGACTCTAATGCAATAAAGCTTTAAACGACTGGGTGCATACCTACCAAATAACTTAATACCTTCACGATCTTGATAATATTTACAGTTTTTATGTCGTTATGCATTAATACAGCTTTTTATACCCTTAAACCAGGATTCAGCAATTATTTCTTGCCCCTCTTGGTTTCTGAGAAATCGGTTTACAAAGGATTTTGATAAAGCGGTTATTAAATAAATACTGTTATCTTTATGTGCTTACAAGAATTCAGCAAGATCGTAAAGAATCCCTGTTCTTTAGACACTAACATGAATTACACTTTCAAAATATAAATTGTTTATATCAAAAGGTTCTAAAAAGTATACAGTTTAAGGGATGAAGACATTGTTCCACAAGGGAGAAAAGGATCACGTTATAAAAAACTTTGAACTATGTCACGAGATACGATACCCGAGCTTGCGATACAAAATAATAACATCTTCAAGTAGATTTCTATCTCAAATAAGTCAAAAGCTTACGTCAAGAGAATTGTACGATTTTCCTTCTCAATATCATTTAACCTTTCCCCCTGTCGTTTCTCGGATCACTTTAAATTCGATCGATACAAACGATAATCCATCATAAGTACAGTCTCATCAGTGATCGATCAGACTACTCGCAGAAATCCCCAGAAGAGGACCTAATCTACTGGCTGGCGGGAGTCCTCGCCTTACGTCCTCGAGCGAGGCCGAAGTGGATGTTTGACGCGAGAAGCCGACACCTCTTCTTCCTCCCCGGGCCTTTCCCGACAGAATGCCTGCGTAGCGAACGCTGTCGGCGGGTGCCGATTTAGGGGATGAAACACGGAAGCGGTGTTACCCCCCTCGTATAGGTGCACGCATCCTTCGTGTAAGAACGGGGCAGGGAAAAAAGGGGTAAAAGCACAGGGAAGAAAGGGGAGTAGCGATACCAGACGAGGAGTACAAGCAGGACGACGACGTCGACGATGTCAGGCTACGTCGTTGACGGCGGCGCAATGTCGCCAGGGTGTCGTACGCATGCGTCGGGTCCAAGTAACAGCCGCGTACTCGGGTCGAATCGGGAAGCCGAGTCAGTGCATTGCCAGCTCCTGAACTGCGAACGTTCAATTTCGCATACGCATCCGTATATTCTAATCCGCGGTTCCATTCCCCTCCTCCACCCCCCGCTTCATTACCGTTTTAACACGCACAATGTTTCGTTCCGCCAAACCCGCATCAACACAGACTCGAAAGTTGGTCCCCGTTTCGCGCCGCCTAACGAACTAACGTCCGAAACGATTCCTTCCTGTAAACTCGTCCGATCGACGAAAGTGAACAAAATTTGAAAAGAGAGAAAAAAAAATAAAGCGAAAGAAACCATCAGAGCAGTGTCGGACGTTGACGTGTTATGTACATGTGTTGTGCGACAGGATACACCGGCTGCCTTTGGATATACCCGTTCAACACCGTTGTTTCGATCGTTGTGACTGCATCGTACAATCGATTCGATATATCGAGGGACGTGTTTTTCTATCGAAGATGATCATGATGGTGATTTAAGAGTGTGTCGTGCAGTGCTGTTGTGCGATGACACAGAAGCGATCGACGGTGTTCTTATGGCGTTTTAGATGTACCAATTAGGTGAGTGTTATATTTTAACGATTTCTTTTACGTCTCGTAAGGGGTTGCGGTCGGTTTCACGGCGATCCCCTGTCGTTCTCGTCTTAAATCGTGCGGTCCATCTGTGTTTTTTGTCTCCCCACCACGCCCACTGTGTGACGGTCCGCTCACTGGACCGAAAGTTGCTACTCCGGAAGTTGACAAACGGTCGCAATTGTATTTTTTTTTTTCGCGATGAGCACCTTGTCTCGCGAACTGTTTTTCCTGCTCGAAGGATTGATCGGTGGACTTAGACGGATGGAAATGGATCGCGTTTCGATAGAGCATGATTTATAGAATTTCAATGAAAACTCGTCGAGTGATACACTTTTCGAACGGCTCGGAAAATCAAATCGAACGGTGTACTGTTAAACGATTTCATCGAATAAGGAATGAGAGTGATTTGAAAAAATAGCCATTGTTGAATTGCATTTGATAACAACTGTGTAAGCTAAGGGGGCAGCCGAACCTTTCGAATCGTGAAAGTCGATTAACGAGCTCATGAATTAGAGGGAAGTACGATCAAACCAGATAAGATTCATTATTTATTACGCTGCTCTCACGGCACGAGTGGTATAAATCATTTTGAGACACGAAAGTCATTGTATAACAATCGCTGCGCGTGATACTTTCGGCCGGAGTTAACCCTTCGAGTTAATCACAGCTAACTTATACTTTTTAATACTTCGACGATCGTGAATGTCACCGAACTTGCGATTATTACAATTTTATTTCGATCCGAAACGAGACTTTTATACACCGTAGTTTCTGTACTGCAAACCAGCGAGGCATTACGACTTTACAAAGTCTGACTTGTATAGGGTTCAATAAAAAGCAATGTAAAAATTCATAGTGTTAGTTTAGTTTCTTAACAAATATCGAAGTTTGATGCTAACTTTATTGTTGATCGGTCGTTGGAACTGTCTAAAACTCGAATTGAGTATCAATAGATTCAGTATAAAATTATAATCAATTTCAAATTGAAACCATTATTTAGGGAAAAGTATTACAAGCACAGTGATAGAACAATTAAAATCTAACTAAATAAATCTCTTAAAGCTTCTAGGCTCAGTGTAAAATAGAATATTAACCCTTTGGTTGAAATTACCATGTACGAAATTATTTTGCATTGAACGTAACTAATTATAAATTTCAGAATAAAGTAGAACTTAGAAAGTCAAATGCAATAAGTTATATTGTCGTGAAGTAATTTTTAGAACTATATATTGATATGGTGTCTGAGAGCAGACATACGATTCCAAGGGTTAAATGTTTGGAACCTTAACAACCTGGTAATGACCGGCGGATACATTTTCAAAATCAGAAATAGCTATTTTACTGCGCAATCAGTTTATGTAATTTGCCCCATTTGTATGTAACAATAATAATAATTAATATTAATAATATCAAGGATTTCCAGTGGTGTGTATTGATCCCCGTTGATCAGCTACAGACTGGGTTGTTCAGAGTTACATTTTGGAGCCCTGTTCTAATTAAATAATTCTGCTCTTCAAGTACAGTTAAATGAGAAAGTTAAACATATACAATCCTTTTTTTAATCAATACATTAACTAGCCTAATCTTTCTATGCAAATTGATTGAAAAATGTTGGTCTCTAAAAAGGCATAAACTTTGAGAAAACTATATCTTGACATTGAAAGCTTCGATGTTTCCAAATTGTACTCTTAAACGAAAAAAATTAGACCTTTGCAAAGATATCGATTCCACGAATTGCAAATTCTACTGTTTACGAACACGATCGTTTCTCCTTTGGAATTTTCGAATGTAAATTTAGGGGGTGGGTACGGTTACGTCTCGGCCTATAGATGCCATTTAAACGTAAATAAACACGGGCCCGAGTTTTCTTTATTCAAAACGGCTCACGTTCGCGTGGTAGCGTGTCACACGTGCCGTTGGCAGCTACGAAAATAGTTACGCGAAAAATAATGACCCGTAGAGAGAGCCATGCGAACTGGTGCGAAGTAGAAAGGCGAAATTGAGCAGGATATGGTAATAGTAGGTAGCCTAAGGTAGGGCGTGTTTAGCCTCCGGGCACACCATTAGGCCTCCCGTCACGTAGAAAACTATACGCGACAACAGAATTACCAATAAAATCGGGCTACATCTTGAAACTCTAGTCGTACGATTCTAACGAATGATCGTTTCTGCCTTGTTTATAGCTTGCATACATATTCATGCAAAAATATAAAAATTTTCTTCCTTTCCTGCTTTTAAGGAACGTTTTCTGCGTATACATGCGATAGTATGCCGTAGCGGTTCGTGGTTTGGTTTTTAATTGCTTATAAATCAGATTTGCTGACCCTCCGTTTCATGACATTTTCAAGCTGAAAATAATACACCATTTTTTGTGAAATGTTCTCAATAATTGCATTGACAGTGAAATGTGTCGGTCACATTCAAGTCTGTCACGTTTAACAAAATTTAAGAGCTTCTTGAAATAATGTTGTCATCATTATACGTTAAAATAAAGGGAATTATAATTTTTAATTTCTGTGTAAATCTTTCAAAAATAAATAATACGTTAATACTGAAATGATTAAATTACTTTAAGCCAAAGTAATAAACTACAAACTGGTATAATTACAGTTTAATTATTATTCTGTTGCAAGTAGCGGACCACTTGGTCGAATAAAAATTGATCTTTTCATTTCGCTCTCGAGATTTTAATATTCCAAGACGGCCAGAAATATTGTAATTAGCTCATCAAAGTTCGGTTAAGCTCGTTAAATTAATCCGGAGAAAATTGATTCCTGAAGCGATTAATATTTAAGAAGTTGGCGCAATTTGAAGATCAACATTGATTTCGCTCATTAACGTTATCCGGTCGTAGAATACGTTCATTACTCCGAAACGTCGTGACGGCGACGGACAATGCGTACCATTTATGATCGGACGTTGAAAATAAATTGCGAGGAAGAGCAAAGGTCGGCGAGCGTGCTTCCTCCTCCGGGGTCTTTATCCGTCAGCAAGAAAGTGGCCAAAGGTTCGCTTGTCGATCAATCGAAGCCCGGCTCGGAAGCCATTGCACATGATTCACGCAACGGGCCCGACAATGTCTTAAAGACGATTGAACGTTACTCGCTGTCGGACAAGTTGAGAACAAACGATAAATGACTACGATTAGAGGTTCTCGGTAGCGTGGCAATCAATTGCTCTTGATAGAACGGATCAGTGAATAGGAGAACGAAGCGCTCCTTTGGTCTGGCCGCCTATTAAAAATACTTAACTTGGCCGGTCGTCGACCCAAGCCTCGTCGATACGATCGACATGCAAATGTAGTCCGCGTGTGCCTACATATTTATGCATTCTTCAATTCTAACACTCGCCGGTTTTATTCGCCTCGCTTTTCAAACCGAGTTTCATTACGGAACCGACCAATGCGTATTCACGGGCTCGATTTACTTTAGCCGCCTCTAACGCGGGAGTTTTCTAACAGTTTTGTCACGTGCCGTCGATCGAATTTATGATTCCAACACGGGAACATCGGACACGAATTGGATAATTAAAGGCGTGACGATTACGCCGAGAATAGACGTGTTATTAACTTGTACAACGACCGTATCGTACGGTATAACTTTCATAATAAATTAAGGTATTCAGTTTGGTGACATAAAAGCATCATAAAATAGCACTTGTGATACTTTGCTTGGAATACGTTTCAATGTTTTTCACGTATCGAAAGTTGTCCGCGCTTCGGATTTTAATTTTGGCGCATAAATATTTGTTGATATGTATCAACAAGTATCAAGTGTGTATAGAAATTTCGGTCAAAATAGAAGTTCAAATGTTGAAATCTGACAATTTCGTGACATAAAGGTGCCTCGAAATGACACTTATATTACATCAGTTTAAAGTTTAAAGTTTAATAAAACTAACTATTTAAATGCTTCGTTAATACTTTTAAAGCAACATGACTGATTCTTTATCACAGCAAATTACGAATCAACAAGGAATCCACCATTTTGTATTAGGATAATTAACGAAGCATTTATATAATTATTTTATGTAAACTTTGATCTTTAATTTGATGTACAATAAGTACCATTTTGCGATTCTTTTATGTCATGAAACTGCATTAAACTTACTGTATATTATAACTGACAACCAGCTATTTTGTATTAAAGTTATTCATGAAGCATTTACGTAGTCACTTTCTTTAAAGTTTAACCAACAAATTCACGTATCGTGAGTGGCATTTCGCGACACTTTTATGTCATGAAAATCTGAAAATCTTTCGTTTATTATGCAACGAGCTAATGCGTGCGCGTACGTCGACTCGTAAGTAAGTCACGCGTTTAAACTTTTCCCTTCGATTCCCTTTAAACGCGAGGCGTACATTTTCATTCGTCCTGAATATCGAAGGAAACGGAGGAAAACTCTCAGGGAAATGTGTTATCGTGTAACGCGATATTCCGTTTTACGAGGAGCGTACGAAATAAAAAGGGGGCTACGGTATCCTTTTTCCTAAGGCAACGTTCCGAAGAAAAGGTCGAGTAAAATGTCGTCGAATTCGAGGGTGGGCGTGAAAGCAGCTAGAAAACGACAAATCGTAGGCATCGGGTCGAAACGTACGAAAGGTGAGAAGAGGGTCGCGAAGGAGAGGGGAGGGGGTAGAAAAAGAAAAGAACAGTGGACAGTCACATTTAAAAATGCAATCAGGATAATAGCGAGGCGGACCCACGAAGGAAGAACGACTTTCGTTCCTCTTTAATATGTCTCTGTTAGTTTCCTTGACGAGCTACCCTCGCCGTCGGTTGTTTCGTCTCTGTGCATCCCTCTTCGCGAGTTCTTCCCCCTTGTGCACCGATTTGCTCGCCTTCCGACACGTGTTTGCGCGTGAAACACGCCTTTGTCCCTGGGCTTTAATTTATTAAAAGCGCGAAAGGCAACGTCTGCCGGAGGAAATTATGGGAACAAGCGCAGGGAAATCAGCCGGGCGTCGAGCAAATATCAACGGGAGAGATTTTTTCAAACGGGAAGAGTAGACGAGAAATAAAATAACGTTATACGGAAACAAAAGAAACGGGACATTAGCTGTCATGATTAAAAATTGTCAGAGACTTGTCGGTGTCTAATGGACGAGAAGATTCCGTGGAATTACTCGAGTTGAAAGTGATGAATGCGCGGCATGTGCAACGGGATCGGGCTTGCCACCGCTTTCGCGTTAACCGGGACATTTCGGCTTTTAATAACAATCATTAAACTCCAGTTTTAGTAGAAATATACTTATAGTTTACTATAATAATGTATTTTATTTAACATTATTTAACATTAACAAACATCTTCTGGAATTCTGGAATTTTGCTTATAATTGTTAATAATATGTTAGGCAACGACATCTATCTAAAGTACTTATTAGGGGTATTTGTTTATTCATTTTTCTCAGAATAATCTAGGCATTTGAACGTTAATTATATTTAGCATAGCGGAGTTAAAAATTTTAGCTTTATTTTTATATATTCTGTTTAGCACTCCGTTTATAATTATAACACGATTGCAACTTCGAATATCTCAGATTAGTTTGCTAATAGTTTGAAAGAGCATCTGTCACGTTAAATACGATTTCATGACATAAAAATATCGCAAAATTCCACTTACTGCATATCAATTTGAAGCTTAAAGTATAGTAAAAATAACTACACAAATATTTTATTAATGTTCTTTATACGAAGTAATTGGTTTTTCATTAAAGAAGAGGTATTTCTCAACAGTGAACTGTTCATGATTAATTGCTTACTTTTCAATGGAAAACTAATCTGTAATAAAAGTATGAATGAATTGTTTATGTAGTAGTTTTCATTAAACTTTGAGATTTCAACTGATGTAACATAAGTACTATTTTGTAACACTTTTATGTCAAGAAATTATGTCAGACTTTCTACGTTTGGAAATCAGAAAGGTTTTGTTAAGTTCATCAACTAAAGTTACCTGTACAGATTTATGTGTTGGATTCTTCATTGCATTGGAGCGTATGCAACTTTGTGACAAGGTATGTACTAGAATGTAGTACACTGCTTCAGAGTACACGACGTGTAGGAGGGCCTTTGGTTCGAGTCAAGTAAGCTCCCTGAAATCCGACATCACTGGCCCTGATACTGTCTATCAACCCTATCGCTATGCTGCGATACAACAGACTAATTTAAAATACAATCGAAATCGATTGACGCTATCCGAGATGCGATCCATCGCCGTTTATGGGGTTCCATGTGTTTCGCAGTGACGGCTTAACGCTTCTTTCTGCTTTTCCCATACGTCGAGTGAACGATCGATCAATCGAACGCCTCAATTGACGCGATTTGAATCCAAATTCTTTTATTTGCACAATAATAAAAGCATAAAACGTCGATAAAGTCGTTTCTGATTTTTTGAAAATATTGGAAAATTGAATGGGTAGCTGAACATGTATGACTGATTACAATTAAAATTTGTGTAATACATGTCAGATTAAAGAGAAGGGAGGAGAGGGTTAAATGATTATTTTGTTGGTTTTAAATTAAAAATTTAATTATCCTGAAAATAGAAATTGCAAAATTGAAGGTTCTACATTTTTTAAATAAATTTAAAATTAGTGCTCGTTTCAAAATGTAAATTGTACATTTAATCAAATTTAAGATTTGTCTTCTTTGGCTAATATTAATTTTTACTATCATTTTGAAACTATTTCCTTTAAAAATCAGATTTATCAAAAATACATATGTCTTTAGTTATTGGTACTGAACACTAGTTCTTTTATAACACGGTATACTCTGAAAATACAGTACGAAAAGTTCTCCTTTAAAACACGTCTCAATACATTTGTTTTTCATCGCACGAAGTATTCTAACTGTGCTATAAAAGGGCTGGCATTGTTTCAACCATTGAAATGCGCATTTTATATAGTCATTGACATTTACTAGGTGAGTAAGGATTAAACAAAGTAAAAGGATAAAAATAGGTACAGTTTAATTCAAACTTTATCATCGAATAAAAATAAAAGAAGCTTCAATAAGCGGAGCAGCGACAAGTATTGAGTCCCTCTTACCCTAGTTGTTCCTCAAACATTGTTCGTGCTTAGAATTGAAAATCAAACTTGAAAATAACAAAAGTTATTCCCTACCCAAGAAAAACTTCTCACGGAAAGTCCGAGGTATGAAGAAAGTAACGTTCCAAGATTAGTTGTTAAAAACACTGTTCTGTCATGAAAGTTAACTTTGCGACAATTGTGCGAACTTCGTTTCAAATCTAAAGCGAGCCACTTGCTTCCTATATGAAACTTTCCTGGTGAAAGACATGAGGCGATTAAATAGTTAACAACTTTCATCGAAGTCTAGCAATATTCCAGATGTTACATTAAAGGACTTTTTACATTTTACATAATTATTTTGCTTAATTAGTTTTTATATATTAGTGAAAATTTAAAAAAAGACTAAAACACCCTTCTATATGAACTTTGAACTTTCGATAATTATTTAGTTTATAATTTATCGTATACACGGTGTCCTATCTAATTTTTTCATAAATAGTAGACGAAAGACCTTACATAAAAAGCATACAAAAAATTAAATGTAATCTTTTTGAAGATCATTAGTTGGTCAAATTAAATAAGCGAACATTTACTAATTCTGAAGTGGTCGTAAAAATTAAGTATTTAATCCCCGATAAATTGACCTGAACTGCAAATTTAATGTTTATTAAATTCTTAATAAGACACGCCAGTCTTGTAAAATCTATTGACGTTTAATAAACATAATTTAGAGATAGGTTCATTAAATAAAGTACTATCGGTACGAATGTAACGAACATTCCAACAGTGCACAAAAGCTAATGAACAACAGTATCTTCGAATAAAAAAACGCATGCTGGTCTGTTTCAATATCGAGGGAATGTTAAAAAGTGCCTTTTAATTCCCCCGAACAGCATGGTATTTTTATTCGAATTATCTCAGTCAGTCCGTCAAAGGAGTACAGCAAGTACATTAATTTCGAGACGACACCCCGGACGCAAACTTACACACACGAGCTGGTGTGTGTTTGTGTATGTGTGTGTGTGTGGTCGCGTATAGGTGGTCCGGAATAGTGACCACGACACGGTATATAGCAACGGCTAAACCCTACTAAAGCTCGTAATGTATAGCCTAGCACAACCCGTGCTACGCCCTCTGGCCAAACCCTACGATCCCTCTGCCCTCTCAGCCCCTCATCCTCATTCTCTCTGTCTTTCCTCCACGCAGCCCGCTTTTCCGCTACTTTCTATCCCCTCGTGCCGATGGTAACTAGAAAGACCCCTAGGATGTTATCGACCTATCGCGATGGATTAAACAAGTCGCTGATTAATTACATCGAGCCGTGCTCGATCTACCAGGTTTACCTTGATTCCTGGAGAATCGACAACGCCCGGACCTCGCTATCTCAACGTATCATACAAAGTAATTTGTATTTAATACTGATTATCTAAACTTTGAGAAATTTTTATGACCTTTTTTTTTCTTTTTAAAGGGGTGGCTCAGATTAACCGTTCGCTCTAAATGAAAATTAGGGAGACCTGGTCTCCTTTAAATAAAAGTCCTAGCTACGCCATTTGAAGCTGGTCCAATAATTTAAAGGGTTAAAAAGAATGTGATTAAATCTTACATCTAAATTCGTTTCCATCCCCATTTTCTAAATTTAGTACTACTTCTTCAAATGATATCATTTGTCCAATATATAAAATGTCAGATTTTAGTCAATATATTAGTGTAGGACTAGAATTTTCTCTATATCTTTTTTTTTTTTTTTGTTTAAGTATGATATATAATCTTTTAACGAAATGTATAGCTATTTTTAAACCTGATTCAGGCATGACTACTATCAATCAAAATAAAGACAAGTTATAAAATTGGTTGCACTTTCTTAACAAGTTTTAAATAATCTCGAAAGTTTCCACAACCGAAACTTTTATAACAAAACTTTTTTGGTTGATAAAATAATCTAAATATTTAGTCTCTTAACGGTTTATCCTGAAACTCGGGTAGAGCATTAAATACTGAACAATTTGTTGAAGAGAAATTCAAGCACAATAACGCAGGAAGATCGTTTCATCTACTATAAATATTTAAGTTTAGAATACTTATAAATTTTGCCCCTTTGAAATTTTTCACAACAAACAAATACACCATACATTTCTATAATTTGATTACATTGTTAAAAGATTAATAAAGAGTGAAGTTTATTGAAAATAAATTGAAAGAACTCATGGTATATATTTTTCTCTATATAAATAAATCTTTTATTACATTCGTTAAAAATGTCATCACGTAGTCATAATTGGTGTACGGTTAATGTCAACTTACATGAATATAATGAGAGGGTTAAATACCCTGTATAAATTTGTTATGTCTACACGAGACCGAAAATGCTTGCCTTTTACAACTTTCGACTTTAGATATTTTTTCCCTTCTGAATGGATTCTTCTTGATTCAGTGCGTTCAGGGTAACGGTCAGATAACGAGGCGGGTCTTTAAAGCCTTCGTTCCGGCATCACAAATCACCTTAAGCACGTTAGGATTAAGGTTGGCAGCACTGGCGGAGGCGGTAGCGTCCGACTCCAATTACGCTCACCGACCCCGTCCGTTGCCTATATCCCCCCTTGCCCTGGTCCTGTTTTCTTAAACCTAAATTTATTGTTTATTCTCCGGTGGTAGTTCGACCCGGGTGTTTCTCGTGGGAGACACGGTTAATAAATCTCCGTCGTGTTCTGCGCCGACTAGGAAAACAAGGTCCTTCGCCTTGTTCCCCGCGGTCCTTTTCTTACGCGTCACTTCCGGTGAAGACTTCTTCCGTGGAATCAACCAGCTGCTTGAAAACAACACGGTTGAAATTAAAGATAACACAGACTGACAGGGGTTGGGGGTATTTTTGGAGCAATTATGGCTCGATTAGTGTAACAAGATGTAGATTTCATGTTATTTTCTATTTTTTCCTGGTGTACAGTGTTCAGATTAAAAATAATAATAAATTGAAAAAGTAGTATTTTTTTTACTTATTCCAGTTAAACATTTAGGAAGGAAATAGCATAAATTATTAGAAGTAAGATTAAGATATTTTTCATACTTGTAACCCTTGTCCCAATTTTAAATGTTTTACTTTTCTAACAGATACCTTATGAACTTATCACAAATGATATTAAATCTTTATATTTACATGAAAGACAAACATTTCATCGGCTTCGGTTAAAAACAATTTCGAAGTGTCAAAGTGTTGTCTAAAAAAACAACAACGCGAACAGAAGTAATTTTTCCATGTATCAGTGTATAACCGTGAAGTTAAATCGATGACATTTTTTTCCCCTCCTATCAACAGATCGAGGATAACAGCAAATCGAACGTTAGTTCATTTGTTCGCCATTTCACCACTCGACGAACCAATCTACGCGTGCTCGAGACAATTGAAATGACGACAAATATGAAAGAAATCAAGTAGCCGTGCTGTTGGTCGCCGGAACAGAAATTGTTGTTGCTATTTTTTTTATCCTTTTTTTTTTTTTTTTTAAACGAACACGCCAATTACATTGGACGTCGAGGCAATTGTAACTGGGACAATTTCCCTATCGGTGTCAATTAGACTGGTTTTAATACCTCTCGGTCGTTCGCGAACCCCATCCCCCGTAGTTCGACCAACGATAAAATGGAAAAAAAAGGACGATGGAACGGGGAACGAGATCGCCGATTTCCCTCGATTTACTCTACCCAACGCTGGGAATTGGCGAATGGATTCGCCCATCGGAAACTGCTTGATACCGTTTCGTCTCACGCACCCGCTGAAATTTATTGTTGCTATAAAATGACTTTAAACCAGACGCATAAGGAAAAAGTGGGATGTAAAGAAACATTGCGGGGGAGGCAGTATTCCGAATGGAAAAAATAAAGAGGAAGTAAATCCTTTACCTCGTGATCTTTTTCTTTTTATACTGCAACATGTGTCTGAATTTGGGATTATATTTTCTTTCCATTTTAAGTTTTAAAGTATTCCTGTAAACATTCTTTCGCCCAAACTCTCATTGTTTAACAAACTAAATACTATGATATACATTTTTGAGTTCTGGATCATAACTGACCCGGTTTCATCGTTCAGAAATCGAAACCTTGTTTGCTAGCATCTATGAATGAAAAATACCAGTTAGAACCATTCCTTTTAATATCAATACCTAAAACTTGCAAACTTTAGGTTTTATTGTTATTTAATATCGCAAAGTCTCTGAACTTCTATAATTAATATAAAAAAAGAGTTCAAAATAATGAAGTCCAGTGAAAGAGGGATGATTAAGCGCAGCGAAGTAAATTAATCGGGAATAAAGTTATATTTAATTCCAGGCAGTAAGTAGAATCACAAACTCACTAATCGTACTTTCACGAGGAGTTAATTAGGCGACGGGAAAAACGTGTTACGTGGGTGCATTAGTAAGCAGCGGAAATTTGTTAGGAATTTGCATGTTTACGGTGTTCACGTACTTACTCCCACGCGAAAACATTTACCTTCCCTTAGTTTTTATTATTCCTGCCCGTTACGAAACCTTCGAATGTGAAACTTTACGGACGAATAAGTTATTTTCTCTGGAACTCTCATTATTTGGCAAAAATATTCGTTAATACCTTTCTTTATTCTCAGCAAGTTGGCTTGAATAGTGATTAATTTTGTTATAATATTAATTCGTGTTTAACTTTATTGATTTTAAGATTATCACTGTTTGCTCTAATTGGTATCATCATTAACTAGAACTGATTGCCAGACGGTTTGTATTAAACCATTAACTGGTGGAATACGTTGATCAAAAATTAAATAAAATTCTTTTTATTAAAAATAAAGAACGAAAAATGCACTAACATTTAGATAATAATTTTCATTGAATTTTAAATTGATACACAACAGATATTACTTTGCAATTTATGTGATAAAATTCTACCAAACTTTAAACGTCTATAAATTGTGCATCGTCAGCTGTAAATGACAGACAGTAATTTTTTAATAAAAAATATCAGCGAAGAGTTTAAAATCAAATTCTTATTCCATAAGTTTTATTTCGTGATACTTTTATTTCATGAAATGTACCCGGTAATTCTTTTCTGTCGTCAACGTTATCGTTTATCTCTTGCACGGCTAAACGCCGTCGCATCTATTACTTCGAAAAAGGAAAAAGGAAAAGAAACACGGGGCGGTCGGGGTGTGTCTGAGCTATAAAGAAGACAAAAGGTATCGCGCGAAAATCCCGAGAATTCCACGGAATGCCGCAGTCTAACCGTAAGTTTACCAACGGAGAGGTACGTTTTCTCGCAAGTTGCGCGGCTCGTGGAAGAAGAAGAGAAAGCCCGGGTGGACAGAACGGGACAGAGGGGAGGCGAGGCATTTCGGGGATGAGATATATAAGCAATGCCTACCATCGACGCGATACATAAATAACGATATCGGTGTTTTCACAAGCACACACGTTTCCAAAGCGTGTACAAGGGAGGTTACTCTAGCGTGGCGGATGGCTGCGGTATATAACTCACCCTGTCGAGAATCGTGTACGCCGAATAGAGTCACCGGGATCGATATCTATTGGCCTGCACGCTGATACGCCACGGGACAGGAATTTTTTCCGATTCTTCCCCAATTTTTTTAATCCTTTCTGACCGTCACGCATTCATCCTACCCGTGAAAATCGTTCCAGTTTCGATCACTCGTTCGCCAGTTTTAAAACGATGTCATCTCATCTAGTTATTTGTTCGATATTTATCGATGCGCATTGAATTTTTCCTGCACAATCTCTTCACGGTATACGAAAATATAGGCCGAGGCACGCATGAAATAATTAACACGCGAAAACTACCTCCTTCCGCTAAAATGTCACTTTTTTATTCGACCAATAATACGCTTCTATAATTTTCTGGAAAAGTACACAGTCCATGCAATAATTGTAAATTGGAGCCAATCTAAATACTGGCTTGAAATCAATCCAAAATTTAATTCCACGCGTTCGTAGTTGGCTCTGATTTAAAAAAGGATCGAATAAAAAACTTTTATATGTACTTTTAGCTGCATTGAAGCTTATTTCCGTAGATACGAGGACACCGCCGTACAGTAATAAATTGTTATTATTAAAATTGGCGTAAAATTGCTGGAACGTTTCCCAAACGAACGGAGAACACAATACGCAACTATAATATATTACGGCATCGGATTATTTATCACGCTCCGACGCTGTAAATATTCGAAAAGGCCCGAAACGCGTTCCCGCAGCTTCGTGCTATTTGAAAAAAATAGAATTTTTCATGAATTTTTTTTTTTTTTATTTCCCCCTCGAAAATTCACCGAATATTTCTTCAGCCGTGTTTCACTGAAAATCGAACGATTCGAAAGAATGGCTCGATTATATTAACGTAGAATTTATCCTGGTGGTCGTTGGAAAATTGCAGTCGATTTACGCGCGACAGAGAGGACAATTTCACAATGGGGTCGGGAACGGTCGAATTTCCGCGTCACTGCTAAATACTTTGCTGCAGGTTTCTACCGTGACGCTTTATACGCGGCCAGTTTCGGTCAGATGGGCTTTTCCCGGAGTGTTTAGGGGTTTGGGTGATATATCGAGGGATAAATACAACCCCGTTTCTGCGGTACCGTTGCACGGCGACCCGTGTGCTGCTTTTACCACCACCACCGCCGCCACCGTTCACCCCTTCTTCCCTTTTCCCTCCCTCACGGGATCACGCGACACCAAATAATGACCGACTCTGCAACCCTGGATTAGCAAATCCCGAGCGGAATTAGGTTCGGTGTGCAATGGTTTGAGCCGGTAGCTTCGCGATCTCGTGTATAGCCTCGTGACTACTCGATCGATTGTCTTAATCACGAGCAGGATTAAAAGCGATAAGAAAATCGGAATAGATTTTCTGGAAACCTTTGACGAGTACGGTTGTGTCGGGGCAGATTGATCGAATAGATCATTCCATCGGTCGGGAAATCGGTTCGTGGTTGATTAAAAGTTTTTATTGTTGGATCCTGTTAATTTTCTTCCCATTCACCACTTATCGATCTCGTCCATTTTACATTCAATCTATTATTTTCCGTAATTTTTATTGGTTTAAACGGTAACCTCCCAGTCACTTAATGAGCTTATAAATTTAAAAGTTTTGTAATTTTTATGTGTACGTAACCCCTAAATACGAACTTTCACCTCCACGCTTAGGTCCTAAGTACCTCAGTTTAGTGCCAGTCGCTAAACGAACCACAGGAAACGAAATGGACATTCAGAACTCGACAACTTTTTAATTTCTGGAATAGCGAACTGACTTAACACAAGAAAATTTGAAATTGCTAGTTTTATGTACCCCTGGAATGTATAAAGAACGTTGTCCTCTGATGTCGTACCCCGTACAAGCCATTAATAGCTGGGATTCGACTTAAGCGATGACGCATCCCTTAATTATTAATGTACTTCGACAGATGTGAGAACGAGCGATCAGTATCGTAGGGTATCACGCGTGATTTGTTCCGCGTCTCGATATATCTCGTCTCGCGATCGATACGCCTCGAAAGTGTAACATCAGAATAAAAGGGGATACGAAATGGAACCGGTCTAATCAGGATCGTACAACTTTCATGAATAATGCAGCGTCTATATGCGTCTTAGTTCCCGTTGCAACAACTCTATCCATTTCCGGAGATTCGTCGATGTACGGCTAATCTTGTCGGCCAATCGAATTATTCGATTCTATCGTTAGAAGTGTCTTTCCAAATTCGATTCGCCGGGACAGGAATTCCGTGGACGTTCCGTAAAGTCAATCAAACGTCACCTAAAATACCTGTTCCCCTATCTGGAAGAAAGTGTAACTTAGCTAATTTATAAATTCAATTCTATAATTTCTATTACACAGAAATTAGTTTAATTACATTAGATCTCGTGTATTTAACATTAGAACTACCGACGTTTAATGTACACTCTCTTCCGAATAGAAAATAAAATAGTAAACAAAATAAATAAGGGATGAAACATACACTATAAAACAGAACGATTCTTTATTTGGGTAATAAAGAACTTAATTTGGAAACAAATAGAGTAATTAATCGGCATTCCTAAATTATAAATATAGATTTATTCTCTTAACAAAAATAAGTTTTTACAAAAGAAATAAATTTTTATCTACGTTCACGTTATAAATGATAAATTCATCGATGATCGGCCTATTTCCGAGGGTAGAGAGGGAAAGAAAAGCGGAAAGAAAGTATGTTTCGCGAGTGCGTGAATACAAACAGGTGGTGACCGAATGAAACGTCTAACGCTAACCAGGCTAATGATAAAAAAGTGGTCCGAGGAGGAAACCGTTTGAGCGGAGAGGGAAAGGTGCATACAACAGAAAGGGGGTTGCATCGCATCGGTGGCAAGTAACGACGGTGCAACCACCTCGCGATGAAATATGAACGATCGTGTTCTCTCGGCACGGATGGTTGAATTTGAGGTCGCTACTTCCTACAGCAATAATGCTCAGATCGATAGGCTATGACTATAGATACCCAGCCTACCTCGGATAACCCCCTTTTCAAATTCATTTCTCTGCTAGCAGTGCTTGCATCGGCTCGAGCTATCTTCCTCTCTCTCCTCTTTATATACCTTTGCTCCTCTTTCGTCCTATCGATTCACTTTGGCTTATGGCATTTTTATTTCCGGGAGGAGAGCAGCTTGCTAGGAAGAACCTTTGAAAAATTAACCAGCTGCTTTCGATGATTCCGCTTTATTACTTAATCACGCTGACCCCGTGCACGTTCTTGCTTCGAGGAAACACGGGGCAGCTGATCAAGTATGAACGAGAACTGTTTGGAAAATCTTTCTTCTGCTCTCTCTTTTTTTTTACCGTTCCATCGGGAAATAGAGAATTTCGTTACGTCGCTGTAAGAGGCATCGAAGTTCGCGAAAGCGTTAAAATTAAGTTTCCAGGACCGTTCACGAAAGGGCTACAAATTATTTTCCACCGTAACTGTTGGAAATATTTTCCTGAATGGTCAAAGAAGATGAAAAGCGGAGTTTTATCGGGGCTTTTTTCATCGTATAATTCCCAATTTGTTTTATTTTCAAAATATAAACTGAAATGTTTTTCCGATGTTCCATTAATCATCTTTACAGCATCACTTTCACGAGGAATTTATCGATGAATTATTTTCGAAAAATGTTGACCGACGAATCGAGAGGCGAATACCTAATTCGATAAAAGATGCACGTCTCGCATATTCAATTCCGTTTGCATATTCATGATCCGAGCTTGGATTATATACGACCATTTTTTGTGTTCGAGCTTCCTCTTGCCCCGTTCAGCCCTACAATCGAAAGAATCTTACCCCCTTCCCGGCGCATACATTAAATATCAAAAGAATTGATCTTGCACGCCGGCTTCCAATCAAACCATGTCACGTATGATTAATAGAATAGGAATTAACTTTCAATTCTGTACAAGCGATTTTTGCGTAAACCGCTTGTATTCTTTTCCAATAAATTACAGATAAAATTGTTTCCGCTTAAATTGGAATAAAAGTAACGTGCTCGATTTTCTTTTTATTATTTGCACCAAGAAAAAGCCTCGATTAAGTTCTAAAAAGGTTACTGTCAAATAAAAAGGTCCTTGAAAAACGCCACCGCAGGGAGCTTGTTAATACGAAGTATAATTACGTTAACTGTTAGCACTGGTATGAACATTTAACGAATTTTGCGCAACAACCCTTGGGAGGCGACTGATCGCTAAGGGGCAAGCTTGTAAATTTGATCAGGTATTGAACCTACCCTCTCCGTCCTGTAACTTTGCGGCCACTCGCTTTTCCTCTCGGAAACGTACGCTCTTTTCTGTAATGCCGGATAATAGAAGCCATAAATAAATTCCTTTCGCCCGTGTATCGGCTAGCACCTTGAAACACGGCGGGGGTAAATCTCTCGGAACAAAGCTCGCAACCTGGCGAGAGTACAAAACAAGAGGCAAGGTATGCAGCACGAGCCGTTGACCAGTGGTGACAGTCATTTTTAGTCCCGGAAATGGCCAGGGAGCCATTAACCCTTTAGCCTACTGGTGAAGACCGAGCGACGACAAGTAGGACGGGACAGGAGGGACGGCAAGGGACGAGGAGGAACGGAAGCAGGTCCATCGAGCGGCAGGAGGGTAAAATACGCGAAGAAGCGTAGAAACGTATGAAACGGGTTGGAGGAAAGAGGGAGACAGAGTTTGGAAGCGGACGACAGAAAGGGAAAAAGAGGGTGGTCGAGGTTACCATGGCGACCCTGTGAACCAAATGGACCCACACGCTGTCAGGGTATGCCCGCCTTGAGAGTGTGCAACGGGGAAAGAGGAAAGCGAGAGGATGCTGTCATCTCTACCATTACCATCAGCCTCGTCTCACCATTCTGCCCGTAGCCGCCTTCCGTCCGTATCTGCCTCTCTCCTCCTCCCTTTTCCTCCTCGAGCTTGGCGAAGGCGCGCAGCCGACGGAATTATGCTAAATCCTCGACGAGGAAAATTCGAGACACGACGTTACGACGTGTACCTGCCTCTACGTGTTGTATCGCCGTCCAGAGAAATCTCGACCTCCGCTTCTGGAGACGACAGTTCGATCCAGATCGATCCGGCTGCGGAACTGTCTCAATAGGGATTGTACGGATGGAGATAATCAATAGATTCGGCATACCTTTGGTGGAGCTGCGAGATTTTGGCTAAAACCTAAAATAAATGCAATGTTTAAGTGGATATGGTGACAAGGCTGGTTGCAATAATCATTTTTATTCTAAACTCTTGGGAACTGTTCAAATAATATATATTCTCAGTATATTTTTACAATCACTCAATCATATAGTAAAAATGTTCAGCAAAAATTAATTATAGTAGTAATAAAACTTCCTCTTGGTGTAGTTTGATGTGTATCTCGGAAGCATCTCGGAATATTTCAATAGGCGAATTCTAAGCATATTTGGTTCGCAGTAGCATTCTAATGTAAGTGGTATGTACTGCAGTCTATCGTAAGTTCATAAAGGGCTAAGTAGAACAACTGCATTCCGCCTTAACTTTGCATTACTAGGTAACCAGTATTAAATATTAATTACCAAGTACCAAATAGCAAGTACTAAGTACTTAATATCAAGTATCGTAGAGCAAATATTAAACACCGATCAAGCATCAAGTATAAACTATTAGATAACTAATAGCAAATACGAATGATCATGTATCAAATTTAATTTCAAATATTAAGTGTAAGGCACAAATATTAAATACCAAAATACCTATACTATACCCATACTTATAAATACCTGGAACTTTGAAGTACTGATATTACATCGATAAGGAACATGAATTAGCGTTCAAAAGAAGGCTACTGTTTAAACAAGAAACTGTGCAGTTTCTGGAATGCACCTCTTCTTTTCCCAAGCATGAATATAAAGCCTAAGGGTGTAACCCGGTCTCTGCCCACACTCCTTTTTCTTCTGAAATAATTTTCTTGAAACGAGAGTCAGCCCACTAACACTCAACGGGGGATATAATACTTTCTTTGAGGCGGTTCGAGGAAGAAATTTCGTGGGTGGGCCGGGCAGGGTTGTATGCAGATAAAGGCCGTAGGGGCACTTAAAAGTCCCATTAAAACAATCTGCCTGAGTGGCTACGGTCGTCTAAAAAAGACTAGGCCAGTCGGCCAAAGTCGACGAAGCACGATGTTCGTATATAAAACAGACCCCTCTTGAGTCGTTTCTCCATCAACGATATGGTTGATGGTGTAATGTTATATTCCATTCGAATAATTTACGAGCACCCTTTTTTCCCCCCCTCTCCACTTTCCTTCTTTCTTTCACCGAAGGAAAACGGGAACGCTGTAGCGATTCCATTATACCGGGTACGCGCCTTTTAATCCGTTTGAAGTAAACTAGTTCGCGTTTAGCAGCAAGTATCAGCGATGCTTTCCGCGAGGATAAAAATCGGCGACGACTTTCGAATCGTTGTACGTTTGTGCGCGCGCGGGAACAACGGACGAGGATGCTATATTATATATTTTAGGGGCACGCGTGCGAACGTATATACGCGTCAGAATAATGTACAGAGCTTATGATATATTCCCCCTTTTGTATTATCGCAAGCCCCATCTCGAGGCAGCGACATATTTCAAGATTTGTTATCTTTAATGCTGTGCCGTGTGCAAGAACGTGAGCCGACGCTTAGGCTTAAGTAAAAAGGCTACCCACGGCCGACATACATACGCCATTTGATACGTCGAAAGTTTCCCTTTGTGTTTGCATCGAATGATTTCGGCAAAGCGCTCGAAGCTGCTAGAAATTTCGTTAATCGATGGTTTTATTTTGAACAAAATCCTATTATCGAGATAGGACGGTTTCCAGAAAAGATTCACGAGATACAGATGTCCGTTAATTAGCTCGCGAGAAATTGAAGTACGATGAATAGAAAAGTCTGGAGAACTGAACTCGATTAATCACGTTGTGTACGTTCGATTGAAACTTAACGAACGGACCCGATAAAATTGTAGCCGTGACACATGATCGGCCTGGAAATGCTAGAGGCAGGAATAATTCTATACGAGAGAAATTAATATTTCCCAGCGACGGGGGTATACAATAACTTCGGGTCGCTCGTTATCGGCCGGAAAATTTAGAAACTCTCCTTCCTTGCCGGTAAACATGGCAGAATATGGCCGCGGGGTGAACAATACGATTCGATAATGACTTACCTTTTTTCACCGCTGGCTCGCAGTCGCTAATTAAAGTTGCGAAATCTCGGTAGCATCGCATCGGTGCACACGGTTAACAAATTCACTCGATATGTTTCACTGTGACACCGTGCATGATTAAGCTTCAAATGGATAACGAACGAACGAAACTGGAAAGGTAGAAGCGTGTTATTTAAAATATTCGTGTTCTGCAGCGTGCACTGGGTGTAATCTATTTTTATCGTACAGTTGTTAACAATCTGTGAGATTTGGTACAAACATTTTGTTTCCTTGACTTTATTTGCTTTTGAGAACTTTTTGAAACGCGCAGCACAAATTGGAATACGATCAATGAAAATAAACTATAGAATCCGAATATAAAAAGTTACGGAGTAAAGAATTGACACGTGAAGTATTAATGTAATTTACTGTTAAAAAAATTGGAAAAACTTTTCCGTCAATCAAATCTTAAAATATTATATTATATTCAGTTTCACATGGTTTTCATTTACAATCAAAGTCTGAATTTGCTGAACTACTTTTTCCAAATTTTGATAATTATATTTGTCAGATTCAATCAACGTCGAGCTAGAATTTGATTTCTAGAGACATTAGCTGATTACTCTATTTCCTATCATTTCCATTTATAGACTTCGTTTTAATTACCAACATTTCAAACTGTAACTCGTTCATTTAGTTCAATAAATTGCTAAGAGCAATTAGTTTTCGAATGTTAGGTATATTTAGATTCCTGCCAAGGCAAATTTGGCACTTGAAGTTCGATATTATTTTACAATTTTGTTTAATCTTCCAATTATGCAGGATCGATGGAAGCCCGTCAAAGGAGAATGGAAGAAATCTGAAATCTTTTCCGATTTATTCAACTGGCTGGAACCGAAACGCAATACGGTTCTCGTGATAAATCGAAAATGATAGTTTCGACGATCCGGTCCATCGTCGGGATAAATCGAATCATGCACGGACCCCTGATAATCCCCCGGACCATTGCCGATGGTTCGATAAGACCTGTATGATCTATTCCGAACTGCTCTGCTCTTTTCTATTTCCCTCTTTTTCGATGACGGCCACGTGCGTTTCTATCTCTTATCGCGAATCAGACCCCCGGAACAGTTAACGTTCCCTGGCCAGGGAGGCGATCTGACGCGTGTTACGCGAGCCTATTATATTCGTAGCTTGCGCGTGAGAGGTTGCATTGTGCCGTGAGCACCACGTGTGATTAAGAATTGTTATTATTTTTCTATCAAATAGCTATTGTTGATTCTCTATTTCACTTTCTCTAACATTTTTATATTTTACTCGCAAACGCATATTTTTTCCTAAAATAATAAAATAGCTGTTAAAAACTATTTTATCAGAACTAAAATAGAAACTAAAATATCAGAACTTGCTATTTTAGCAATTATTAATGGATAGAAAATGATTTTATAAAACGAAAAATGGTTAACTTTAATTCTCTAAGTGTCCACTACCAATTCAGGATAATTTATAAAGTAACAAATTCTTGGTAATTAAAAACGTTGATAGGTAATTATTATTAGCAATTAAAACTTTCCTCACTTTCACAAAATATCTGTCATAATTTGATTTAAGTGGAAGAAAACAAGTGTGAAATGACGACTAATCTTTCGAGGAACCCATTAGTGAAATACATCATTGCAGACCACATAAATTTATATTAAGCACCCACACACAGATAGTGAGAATATCACACTGAACGGATTCATTTTCTTGCCAGTTCCATGGAGCCTTGTTAGACTCGTCTCATTTGAGAAACAACATTCCACGGGAATGCCCATTAAAAATGGCCCTCTCGTAGATCGTGCGTAGAAGATAGACGAGGGCCCCCGAAACAATTAACGCATTTTTCGGTAATTATTCAGTCACGACCGGTTGCCACCCAGGTCCGATCCAGTCGAACGGGAACCCTAGCTTCTTATTTAAATCCATCTCGGGACTCGTAAGACCAGTTGCGTCTAGGCGTCTGTCCGATGAGGATTTTCTTGGGATTTCTGTGTGTGAGTATGTATCACAAACTAGCCACGAGCTACGGAACGAGTCGGAGGGTCGATTTTCGACCCTACACGAAGAAGACAGGCGTCTGGTGGTTTGTCGGCGGACGGCAACAAACGCCGGGCTAAGGTTGTCTCGGAGATTCTTGACAGAAAAACGGGACCAATAGCAGCTCGTTACAACCGTCCTATCCCAATTCGTCATGCGACTTCTGTGTCTTCGTTTTATTTTCGCGGATACGCTTCTTGGAAACTCTGTTGATCGCAAAGAAGAGAGTCTCGGCTCGAAGGGGACCCGGCCGCGAGTGATTTAGAGACTCACGTACAATGGCCAGATGAGCGTGGGCGAGACGTTAATTTACGGATCGCGGCGTTAAACAGAACGTTTGCCTTCGTGATTTTGTAAGATAAAGGGTTTTCTTGGATCGTATTCCACGATCTTGGTGTTGCTCGTTCCGAGAACGGACCAAACTCGTATCTTTCTTTACGTCAATGATCCTGCCTCGTTTTTTTCCGAGCATCAACACTTTGGATACCACACTGAGACCATTGGAAGTCTCATTTGATGATGCTTTTATTTCTTTTGTTAAGTTGTTTGGTTGGTGGTCTCTCGTGGACACTTAAATAGCTGGCCTCACAAGTAAATATGTTAACGATGTAAGGCACCTCCATTCCCTATAATACTAGAAAATTGCTACACATTATAGTAACTTTTTTTCTAAGTAAATTCATGTGTTTTGTACCGAGTAATATGGTAACATTCTTCTACTGTTCCATTTTCCCTAAGGAAGCTTATCGTAATGAACACTGTACCATGGGGGTCACCCATAACCATAAGAATTTAATTTCAAGTGGTATTATTAATTTGTGACTACATAATTTTTACTGTGATAGTCAATGTATTAAAATTACTGTTGCTTATAATAATTTCTATACCTTTCTATCAGTAAAAAATAAAATACAAAAATTGATGTAATTCATAATTACTAAGGAGTTTTGAATTTTTAATCGCAACCAGACTTATTGTCCAACAACAACGCAATGTTTAATGACGATGACTCGAGAAGGCACGGTTGTAAACTTGTAGCCAATCATTCGTGGATTCACTGTAGCTACCAAAGGCTCGTTTATGCTTTTACATCCTGAGAGAACCGGACGAGGAGTGCCGACATAACGACACATTATGCTTTGCACGTGTTCCCCTGTACTGCATCGTTGATTCACATGTGAATGGCATTCTTCGGTGTTGTAGCATTATAAATAAACCGATCATGAAAGCAGTTTAATGCGAGAAATTGTTTAATCTATCCCAGGTACAGGCAACATGCAAGATTATTTTGAAAAGGGATTATAAAACATTTTGTAGCTGAACTTAACACTTTCGGGTGGTGATATTTTATTTTTTAGTCGACAGTTAATTTTTACATTCCCAAATTATAAAATAATTGTCAAAAAGATTATCCTTTATTTTATTTTACGATAAATAGATAATTCACAGAAGGGTTTAAATTATAATTTAAAGAAATAAGTTTAAAATTTAATTAAACCGCAATCACGATTATTTAAGATATAACAAGCATTGCTCTCTTAAATCCTTAATTACGATTATTTTTGGTATATGTTGCGCCACTGAACTAACCTTGTACGTATATTCTTCTCAGTGCAACGTATTTCGAGCATCCATTTAATTAACTTCAATTACTCAATTAAAAACGAAGCCACGTACTATGCGCTTAATTTGACCCGTCTCTAAAAACAACTTGCCGTCGTACGAAAATAATTTCTGAAACGTTTGAAAATTAAGAGAACGCGGGGCCATTGTGATGCAGCTTCTTTCCCGTTCAATTCGACGTAACGAAGGATAAATCCAGAAAGCCGTAGCGTACGTGGATTTAATATTCCTCGGTCGCGCGATTAAAATGTCCAATCATTGTACGACATCGCAATTAGTCTTAATTGTTCCACGGGTCCTGGCAAGCGTGCCTTCAGCTACCTCTTTCTACATTGTCCGACCATGATAAGCACGACGGAGCGGAATCATGGTATAAACTTTAATCGCGCGAAGCTGTGGAGTCTATCCCCCTTTTTCTTCTTTGGAATTACCATGTGTTCCTCAAGCACATCGGCTTTAGAAATACGTGGGTGGTCGACGACGACGACGGAAAGAGAAAGACGGGACGGATCCGTCTTCGTTGATCCTTCATTGCCGCGCGAAATTGTCAGCAAAAAGAATCCGAAGAAAGCGGAAACTCTTTTCCGAGGGGAACTTGTAGCACTGTATTTATAGTTTATCGACTTTTTCCCCCCTCTTTGGTGGAAATAAAATCACTTGACTTCGGTTAAAGACCTCTCTTTTTCGCTTATACCCTTTGAACTCCCTTCGTTAACACCTGGCTCGTCAGGTATTTCTGGACCTCTTTTCATCGCGTTCTTTGATCAACATTTCTCAGTCTACCTCGAAGAGCAAGCAAAGCAGTTCATCGCACGAAAAATTGTTCGTAGTTACCGACAGATTTTTGGGTTTCTGTTTGATCGCTTCTTTCGCCGTTTTGTGATAGCAGAACAATAAATTATTAAATGGAAAGCCATGTAAAATATGATTTGTGGATACTATATGTAAAAATATTATAATTCCACAAACAAAGGGATAGATACCAGGATATTCGAGATTTTGCTTTAAAAAACAATAAAGAAAGAATACAAATAGAAAACCATAAACACATTATTCAAAAGCTATAAGAAAAATACAAAGACCATATTTACATATTTTATATATAAAACAGTCAGATTGGAAACACCCTTTCCTTCTTAAAACAATTTCATCGAATGAAATTCGTATCGTTGATTACCGAGCCAAGTAACGCGATAACATCGATCATCCTCGCGAAAGAACAGGAACTTGCTAGTTCCTCGAAACGCTTACTCGCAACCAAAGAAGCGATCTTTCATCCTCGATATGCCAATCTCCGTAAAGACATAAAATCAGAATCTCTCGTTTGAATTGTTCCGGAATCTCCGAGCCGTTCATCGTCGATCATCTCGGACGAGGCCAATATCAATCAGCAAATTTTCGTCGGTTTCTCCGAAAAATGTATCGAAGAACAACGGGGAGGGAGACGAAGGTACATGCAACGTAAGGCGGAGGATGCGATATCAAAGACGGGATGGTTTTCCTTGGAGTTTCCTTCGTGCAGGAGGTTGGTACCGTCTGTCGGGAGGGGTGTCCGGTCAGATAGAATATTGGAAACTTTATTCCCGGTCCCGAAGTGGAGGCTGGAGGGAAAAGATGGCGAATAAGGGAGCGGCTGTAAACCATGCATCCCGTTTTCCCATTCAATAAGGGGGATGCGCAATGATTTAGGCGAGCCGACCAGCCGAGAAAGGTGCAATAAATAGGATAAGCTTACGTGCCTGGAATTCGCTTGTACCTTGGACGTCGATTTCGGTGGGACGAATCACCGGCAACCCGGCTCGACGTATAAATTCAAGTTTCACCCCTTGAGATCTTAATTCAAAGAGTAATAAAAAACGTCGGTTTGCTCTTTTTATGTTACGCGTCAAAGCTATGAGGTCGTCATTGAAATTCCTTTTAACTATTATAGTTAGCATTCTTCAAATGGTTCCCCGCAGATGGATACCAACAATCCAGAAGGTCGGTGACGTACAGGACTCTTGGTTTTGAAATTTCAGATTTCCAAATCTTGTTTTGTCAAACTTAGAAGCTTCTAAATAAACTAAAATTGTAATTTTATCAATTTTGTTTTAACTTTAAAACTGAAATTATTAAAACTATACTTACTCTAATTGGAAACAGTTACTTGGTGCGATATAATAAATATTTCTGAAGAAAATAAATATTGCTAACTTGGTAGTAATTAGACTTTAATTTCTACACGAGTCCTCTTCGAATAGTTTCAATTTTGACTGTCAGTATTTCATGTACAATTGGTAAATCCAAAGTATGTTGAATTTAAATTTCAACTTGAAAAAGATCCTCTCTGACTGGCGAAGAAGAGGAAGAGAGATGAATGGTCGAAGGATGAAAGCCAGGGAGGGATGGGTTCCTACGGAATAGATTTTCTTTCCGTTCATGGGGTTGAAGCAAAGAGGTGGAGGGCCAGTCTCGATTGGACCAAGTCGTCCGAGAATACGGCAACCAGGATAGGGCGGCATAATTCCGGCTTGATAAAGCACGGATGATCGGCGAAAGAGATCCCCCTTTTCCTCTTACGTACATACGTGTCCATGTGTGTACACGTCGAGGAGAAAAGGACCGGCCTTTTATCGTGGCATTATCTGGCCTGGAAATCGACACTGGCTTATTGGCGACGCGATTTGAATGCACGAAGACCGTGTGTGTACTTTCGTTGTTGATTGAAAAGCACGAGCAGACGGTGCCCGCGATCATCCCCCCCCGTCCAAGGATTACAGGAATTCGATTAATCGAAAGGGAAACTGCAATTGTTTAGTTTGAATTAGTTTAGCTATCTTATTTGAGTTACGTTTCAGTGTTGTCATAAAAAATAGGGTTTCAGAAATGAATTCGAACCTCAAAATCTGCAAATCATTTTTTATTTACTGTTGATTCGAGAACAGAATTTATTTATTTGTTTAATTATTGTGAATCTGTGGGTTTGAAAGGATTACACGATTAACAAGAGGCTCGGAAAAATTTGAATTCAATTTTGAATTCTATGTTATTTTTATTCCTTTAGTTTTACACCGAGCATGGACCGTTTTCGTTAAAAAATTGATATGGTAATTTTAATTAAAATATCGTTGAATACGTTCGATAAATTTGGATCACAATTGACCTGGTTCCGGCGTTCGATTGTTTGGAGACTGATCACTTATTTTCCTTTCAAATTACCCAAAACACGGGTACATTGTAATGTTAATTAAACGTGTTATAATATTGTGTGAATAAATAAATGAGGCAACTGATTCAAATAAAACAAACACGAATATGCATTACAATAGGAAAATGAACGAACAATTGTTGCATAAAGATATCATGTAAAATAATGAATTTTTTCGTTTCACCCGAAAGAATGATTAATTATCGGCGGTAATGATAACAATTATTCCCCGTACGAATTACAAATGGAAATGACAGAATTTGTCGTATGAAAATTTGAATTTTAAATTTATAAAAGCATAGAACGAATGTAAATAAAGATGAAATAACGTTTCACGCATACGAAATGATATTTGCTCCAAAAATTTCATCCTTCCGATGAATATCTTTCGCACGAAAATTCGAATAATAAAATATACCTAATTTCGCGATATCCTTTCATGAAGAAAGTCTCGATCGGCCGTATCGATCCGTGCGATCTCCGACAAATAGAAGAACGAAAATTAAATAAATCAAACAGGGGGGTTGAGTCGTCCCTTCTGTCTTTTATCTTTTCGTCTATCTACGATCGCTGTAGGGTCCTGCGCGTGTCCCTCCGGCTTGAGGGATCTTTCCGTTTACAATCCTAACCCTGGCGAATCCCTTAAGCGAGATTTTCAAGACTCCTTGCCCCGTAAACTCGTCGAAATGGCTCCGTTAGGAAAAACTTACCCCCAAGCGACCCTACACTTTCCTACCGGCCGTATAAAGTTGTGAAACGAAGGTCGGTTCTCCAATACTTATCTGGAAGTTATGTATTTTGAGGGTCGGGATGAAATTCCGAAGATTTGGAAAGTTTCTTCGCTCGGAACGATCGTGATATTTATTGTTGACCACCGATTGCTTCTTCGAGGAGTTTAATCGGTCAGAATTTACTCGAACTTTAATCGACTCAGTCCGTTAAGGATTAAAGGTTTTCATTTAGTTGCACCAAGATTAATTATGTTCATTTTTATGGATAAGTTCTTTTATCGTTGTAACGTTTCGGGCTTTGATTCGTTATATCGCGCCACGTTCGACGCGGTATAGATTTTTCAAACTTAAAACGTCAAACGTTTATCGAATCGATATTTCCACGGATATCCCCTTTTTATATCCGTTATACGCTCGTTAATGGGCAACGGTGCTTTTTCCCCGACTGTTTGTCATTCCATCTTGCAATTCAATCAAAACGAAGAATCGTCCAATCCACGCTAAAAGTCTGTCTGGGCTACTCTTCAAGTTCCCTTTCAACGCAAATTTCGAGGGTCGAAAGAGCCGTGCATCGTACGCGTATCACGTAGCTGCAATTCGTACAGACCGATCATGGCCGTGTCTGTTTCTCTTTGTACATGTGCGAATACACATACCGTGCCACGAAATATACAGTACATACAGAACGCGTTACATACGTCCCCGACAGACCGAGTATTCCCAAGGTGGCTATAGAATACATTCTGCTTTCGTCCCTGAATGTACGTATGCTGGAACGATAGCCAGCTGATAGCAGGAACGAGCGATGACCGGTTGCTTTGACAAAACCCATAACCATCCCTCTTTCGATTCCGTTCTTTCCCTTTCTCTCTCTCTCTCTGTGTTTCCTTTTTACCCTGTACAACCAGTGATCTGCTCTTTCAGATCACAGACTAGGATAATTTCTGTAACGAGAACGGATTAATCGAATCTCTTACGTTTTCGAATAATCAAAGGTACATGAATACGCGAATCTTTGCTTTGGAACGGAATCACGCTACTCTGTGATCATTTGGGATAATAGCCAGTGATATGGGATAAATTTTGAGTAAAATTATCCAGTTTTTGATTCATTCGTTGATCAGTCGCCGATTCGAGACAACCTTCGATTCGCTCGCTATCAGTCTTCTGTAAGCGTCTCTGATACATACTTATCCATCAAATCATCAATTTTCATATTATTTACGATTGTTGTAAAGTATCTGGAAAGGTCCTCGTGTTGTGAAATAAATTCTTTTTCTCGCCCGTGACAATTTAAATATTTTTGGATCGTCTGCTGCAGAAGTCTAGTTTCGTCCAACAATGGTTCCTGTCGGTATCGATTTAGAATTAAACAGGATCACGGTCGCGTAATCCTTCGATGTACAGAACGAGACAAAAAGTGTTCCCAGCACACACGATGGGGTAAGATACGTTTGTTTCGAAGTCGACCCTCGATTTTCCCCGGGACATATGCGTACCACCGTCCACGTTGAGTAATTGTTACCGATTTATCAAAACGATATGTCACAGCCATATTGAGGGCGGGGTCATCTGGCGCGTATAATCTTCGTAGGAACCTAACGTTGATGTACAACAATGAAACTAAAAAAAGGAACGGGATGAATACATCCCTGACTCTGTCCTTATCTCGGAACGCTGTTTTCCAAGCAACCACACGGAACATTTAATTGCGTAAAAACGAGAGGAGACAAAAGCGGTGGTGCAAGCCTCGTGGACAAAGACTTATTCTGTCTGGCTGCGAATGTAAATGGGAAAAAAGTAAGCGAACGTGCAGAGACGAAGGGAATAACGTTGAGATTTTTACGTGTCGGCGTGGCTGTCGACGAAAAATTTCGTCAAACAACCAGGTATTTTCATTTATGAATAAAATCCCGACGAATAGATCCGCTTGGTACCGTTTAATCGTGCCTAATTGTTTCAATTAAATCTCCAATTACAGATTAGCAAAATGAAAAATAAAATAATTTTCAAACGAACTTATTTATCCAAATTTTCAAAAGCTGTTCACGTACGACAGATTAGAGAAATTGATCGAATTTTGATTCAATTTCGAACCCCCGTTGATTCTTCAAAATAATTTTACTCTTACAATCTTCTGCAATAGGGACCGTCTACTCTGTCTACCAAGTTTTCGTTCGCGATTATCAAAATTCTGTGGCTTTCGAACAAAAGGCGATCTCATTTACGTTCCCGGCGAAACGCTGAATACATCGGAGCTAGTTAGCCCGGTAATATTTTCTTTCAATTTAGCGGAGGGTGCCGTAGGAAAATGAAAGGGCGGCCAAGGGTGTTTCGGGTGTCGACAGGGACTTTGCCGTAACAGCGGTACGGCTATCGGTGACGTCAGTTGGCAAATTATAGATTAGTATCAACCGCACGTGATCCGAGCAGATAATGCGGCAAATGAATAGGCCAGCTTCGACAATGAGGGACCACCGTGACTCTTTCATACGGGCTTAACTCTGACCCCTCTTCCCACCCCCGCCGTTTCCCCTGTTCCTCCCTTAATCAGTTTTCGATCCCCTAATGATTTTGGTCGCCGTCACGGCCCTTCGTTCTCTCCGAAACGGATAACCGTTGGCCAGGTTGCGCGATGCTGAAAGGTTTACATAGTCATCATCGAAGCGACCGTGGCGTGATTCGCGATACCCTGATGCACATTTTCCAACAAGATTGATGGCCGATCTATCATCCTATCTACGGGATATTTCTTTTGATGCGTGCTTCCTGTTGCCCTTTGTTGCTTTTGATGACGTTCTCGTTTTCGGCCGTGTTCCCTGCCCCACGACCCGCGTGCGTACGATTGCTCTACATACGAATATTGAACATGCTTCTTTGATACCGGGGTAAATTGGAAATTTTTCTTCTCTTTTTGATCGATCAGCGCCCATGATTTTTGTACATCGCGTGACGGCAGAATTTTTGCGCCGCGGAATTTTGATCGAACATTTCTGGGTTTATTGGTGGATCTGTTAATTGGATCTGTTTTTGATTGAATGTTTGAGCGTCTTTGAAAAGTAATTAGATTATTGATTTGAAATAATCTAAAGCAAGGATTGTAAATTTTAATGAGATTAACGTTTATTCACACATTGGAAGTTTGATTATTAAAGATCCGTTTTCAAATGTAAGCTTTCGGTTGATGTCTTGTATTATTGATTTAATATTAGCGCTGTTTACGGTTTGCCTTCTCTTTTATTTTATTAATTATTTGTATAAAATTTGAAGCGCCAGTTTCTGGTAATTCTCACAGCAGTTGATAGTTTAACCACTGAAAGGTACTGATTGTTTGTTCTGTTCCTAAAACAAAGTTTACAAATCATTATAGAGTAGTTTTCCTAGTTAACAATTAATTGAAGATGTATATGACGTGCTGATAATATTTTTGATGCAGTAATGATAGTTATACAGTGGTTACAAATATTGTAATAAGCAAAGAATTATTTATTTTACATTTTGAACTAAAATTGAAGATCCCTATAAATGGAGTAGTTTCCATTATTAATAATTAGATTAAAAGTTGCATAGGATTATTTAATACATGAATAATTGCTTTTAGTAAATAGAATAATTAGTACTATTAAATAATCAAAAGTGATTTACCTCCTATGTTGCCTACCTATTTTACTCTTAAAATATTTAATAAAATAGCATATTTCAATGTTAACAAATGTTCAATGTCAGCAAATGGGAATCCTTTACAAGAAATTCGAATAATCATATTGGCGGACTAATTGAAAGGAATAATCATTGAATCAATGAGCACGCATAATAGAATCAATCAATGAAGCGTATTACACAGAATACAGACTAACGAATCAACGTGGTTCTCTTTAAATCGTAATTCAAAGGGGGGGAATCTCCATCCCCGAGCTCCTTCGACGTAGATATCAAGACAAAGGGGTGTCGTAAAACAATATCGCCTGGTGGATTGCAGTTATTACGAGCGTGGAACGCTAGCTAGAATCATCCGGCCAGTTAAAGATTAAAATCTAATTAATCAAGTCGGCGGTGGCGCCAACAGAAAGGGTGGGAAGAGAACAGAGAAAGAACGAAGTAAGAGAATGGAGAAATACTCAATTAAGCTTCGGGCCTTTTTCGTCCCTCCCTGGAGATTCGAGAGATTTATCTTTGGATAACCAGCCACGGCGGTTGCGTATTTAAATCAAAGTGGATTGAGGATAAAAAGAATAAGATGGAAGGGTACGGGTAGGTGTTGAATTCGAGACAAGAGCTCTCCTTTCCACGACGTCACGGGATGCTCGACGTGGTTGAAGCGGAAACGAGCTGAAAGCTCGTCTAGCTAGACCTTCTGACGCTGATCGAAGGTATTATACATAGTTAACCCTGTTAACCTGGGCCTGGGATCGATGTCCTCGTGAATATTTTCTCGAGATCAGGTTAAACCACGGTGTTCGAGTGGCGCGGGTTAAGATGTTGAGTGTACCCTTGAAATACAAATGGTACTAGGCGCCTCCACTTTTGCTCTTGTTCGATCTCGCCTACTCTACCTGACGATCGATTGTATTTACGCGGTTGTATACACACTAGGGGGGCGAAATTCAAGCTTTCGACTTGCTCCCGGTTGCAAACTTAGGTATTAACACGTTTGCTACCAACGTTTTCGATTTCTTATAGAAAATTTTTAAAATTACATTATTTTATTTTATGTCATTTTATAAGAAAAAAGAAATCAAGCTATGGTGGACGAATCTTTAACCCTTTCCCTTCGATTGTCCCCTCGAGGGGGCATGAAAAGAATGCAGGTAATGTTTAAGAGAAATATTACTAATTTATTTTTCTTTTTCTAAGTCTCTAATACTATATTATCTTGTCTACGATGGTATGATTCTCACTACTTTCTAAATATTTTTAAGTTAATAGTAAATAATCTGAAAAATTTCCAATTGCAAAGGGTTAATTAAATATTGATAGCGAACGTGTTAATTTTGCCAAAATTTCAATTTTTAAACACACCATCTTCGTTGATTAAACCAAAGAACATCTAAAAGAACACTTTGAAATATAAAAAATATGGGGATAGTCTAAAACTCAATGCAAATTATTTGCTTACCTATTTAGCTTTCTATTTGAATAATCTTTGAATAAATATGCCAAATAAACCAAAGTTCTTTACGAATAACGGGTAATTTTCCATCGAAATTATGCATAAGAACGTTTCTTCGATGTGTTTTTATTTAAACAGTGAAGAAGCGAAAGAAAACAGTGGCGTTGCGTTGATTAAAATGCATTCGTTGGATTTTTCGTCCTCGCGTCTTTTTTCGCCTTACGTGAATCGCCATGCAGGTTCTTGTGTTTGCCCCACTCGTAATTAACGTTAATTTTTTAATTAGAGTGCCGCAGTAGCGTGGACATCGCAGAAGAATAGGAAAGCAAACTTTAAAGAGAATCATTTATTTGTAGGATTAATATTACCTAACGTTAATTAAGAACGCTATCGCATGGTTTTATTAATTTTGATCAGTGTAAAAAAAAAAAAGAAGGGAAGATCGAATGACGCGTCTTTTCAGAAGGATCCTAATGAGACTGTAATTATCTTGCCAGAGACAGAAACACAACTTTCGCCCTTTCATTGTCTTCTAACACTGAAATCCCAGCCCCTCGTTCTTTCTCTGGGCAAAATAGAGAAGAGGAAGTTTAATAAAGAGTTTCCTCTTTAATCTCACTGTTCCCTCCCCTTTTTATTTTCTGTTTATTAAGGATTAGGGTAATGTTCATTAAAGCGTACATACTCGGTTTCAGAGATCGAAATTTATAGGACATGCTAGAAATTTCCGAAATATACTGAAAAAATTGTATAAATTAAAATGATCAACTATAACATATAAAGTTTACGACGATTGCTCAAATAAAGTTTCAATTCATTGTTAATATAAAGGGGACGAAATTTTTATTTAAAATTTATTTATGTAAGTGTTTATATACCTTAGAAGATTTATTTGAAGTAATACCTAATATTCGATTAATTTGCAAATTGATACGGTACAGGATTCAAGGATGAAAGTTTACACAGAATACGCTGAAACGTAGCCATATTGTACACGGAAATTTAAAAAAACGAAGCGAAACATCGTAAAAATGAAAATCAACAACTGTGACATCGTTGAGGTTCAGCCTCATTGTTTACAGTTGAAAAAGTTTTAATCTTTTATTTAACAAATGTTGCATGGAACAATGGTCCTTTGAACCATTTGGACGATCCTGCGTTCAGAATTGTCTCCTTTTAATTTACGTTTTTCGATACAGTCGAGTTAGAGGACTCCTTTCAATTATTCCGATTCGTGTTTCGAATAACGTAATTCGACCTGCGCTCGAGTTTTTCCGTGCACGTTCCTTCTATTTTGCTGTGTTACTATTTTTTTTTTTTTTTTTGAGCGTGTGAAGTGTAAAGTATACCACAACGACAGAAGTGAGGGAGAAAAATGAAATTTTCAACGATTGTTCGCTACCGGCTAAATGGGCTTTCGATCGACTCAAATGACCACCCCTTTAATTGCGTTTCTCTTTTTTTTTCCTACCACCGAGTTGCCGTGTAATTTTCGCTTGATTTAAATGATGCAGTCGGCCAATTCAATGCGCCGTTTTTCAAATCAAAGATATTATTCCCTTTTCTTCTCTTTTTCGATAATAATTGTCTGTTCATATTTATTCACGGGAAGGTTTTGTAGTGAATATTCAGATTTCGAGATTTGATCGTTCTTCGATGATTGATTAGAAAAATATGTTATTTAAAAAATGATTTAACATTCTGTTTTTGAATCTGGATATTAAAATATTTTTACTTTAAAATCAGAAGTCCTTAAGTGTCTCATTAATGAAGAAAGTGGAATTGTTCCCCTTTCATAATAAAGGGTAATATTTCTTCCTTATAAAGTCATAATTACAACCGGAGTTACATAATCAATTAAATGGCAAAATTAATTTTAATTAGAATCTCCTTAGATTCGAATCAGTTGGACTAAATTGATTCTCAACAAGTTTGAAACTATAAAAGATAATATTCCAAAACAAATATTTATACTTTATACAAATACTAAATCAATTTTAAAGGGTATATAGTTAACATATTAATTGCCATAACAATTACGGTTTCACAGCAATATAATCGAATAATAAAAAAAATAGCAATAGTGGACAAAAACAATTAAAACAGCAGTATTATTATACCAACAATATGAAATTGAAAATTGAGAACTTACATTTGAAAATTAATAACTCGTATTTTTCATATTTAGGATTGCAACATATCTTGTTACGTACGTTTGATTAATCAAAGTGTTGATGAATAAATACAAGCTAGTATTGTATTAACACTATAAAGTAACAAACTCGTACCTTTAATACTTTACGTCCAATGTATTGGACTACATACTATTTCCACTGTGCCAGTTAACGCATTACATCTAAAACATAATAAGTACGATGAAAGATAATTAAAAAATCTAACGAACCTAATTTTTTCTGTTTCAGGTAAGTGGCGAATAAACGTTAACAAGGATTCGAGCGACAAGCCATCGAAGCAGTAAGTTATCAGATTCAAACGATCACAGTTTACCGGTCCATTAATAAGCGGTCGTTCGATGGCAAAGAGTCTTAAGTCGTGGCGTTCCCCTAATAAATATAGATCGAGGCACGCGCGAGTTTGGGGAATTAATTAGTGAAAATTCAACAGTAGAATCAAGGGAAAAGGCGGGCCTGGGCTGTAAAGATTGGTCTGCAGGTTGGGTTAAGGGTGCCGGGGCCGATGGAAATGGTAGACTTTGGTACTCGAGACTTCGCCCTTCCAAAACCCTCGTAGCAACGAGGTTCTCCCTTGGGAGAGCTGCTGCCGTTGCCGTTGCCTCTACCTTCCTCTTCTGCTCATTCAACCTTCGTTCTCTTCTCCATTTTCCGTAGCCTCTCGCCGATGCTTGGTAGTCGGCTGTTTTCTCTCTTCTTCCCTCTTTTTCGAACGATACTCAATATTAACCGCATCTCGCCAACGCCAAGCCGTTATCGTTATAATAAAGAAAGAGGAAAAAGGGGTGGCGAGTCGCCTGAAAGGGTGGTCGGGGGCGGTTTGGTCGAAACGAAAACGGTGCAACACGATTATCTACGACCGGCAGCTAGAGGTGCCTGCCGTGCCAGATCATTTCGGGAACGACTTGTAGAAAGTGTATAATATTTTCTCGACTCGGGCGTAAATTGGAACACCCTGGAATATAAGGGGTAATATTTCACGATTATACGCTGGCGGACAAAATTCTAGAAACTCAGCCAGCTTCGTTGCCCTCCGCTTCGTTAGGCCGTTTCAAACTATTAACGCTTTGGATATTATTTAAATTTAATCAATTAAATTTCTTATTTTACAAAATAACCATTTGTATGATAATCATTGACATTAGAATACTTATTACTGAGCACCCTATACTCAATATTCGAGCGTCAATATTTGAATACAAAAATGAAGAAAAAGAATTGTGAAAGGTATTACTTTTACTACTTGAACATTAGTTATTTGTACTTTTATCAAATTAAATAAAATATATTTGGCAATACTCGAAATGATTAAATTTGCAAACAATTTTGAATGAAATCGACGGAAATATAGTGTAGAATAAAAATAAGGGAACTTCATTATAAATATAATAAAAAATACGTTTGTTAAAGAAGAAAATAAATGTCTCGAGGCTCTGATTCTGCACGTGCTTTTACGCGTTTCTCTGATTGCTTTCTTAGACAAATTACAGCCGGCCGACCCGGTTACTCATTCTGAATAAATGATGAGTTTCGACGCGGATGTACCCTCGTTGTTTGGTGATTTTTTCACGAGCCACCGACGAAATAGCACCACGCCAGAAACAGAGGGTAGAAACGCAGAAACGGCCGAGTACCCTGGGGCCTCGTGCTATAACCCTCTTCACCCTCTGCCGCGTCACTTTTCGCACTACACTCGATTATCCGATACAAAGACGAATCACCCCCATACCGGTATTCCAAGATTTTCTGGAATTTCACGCGATAATGTTTGCTTGCCAAATCGAGTACTATTTTCTACTACGGATAGAAGAAAAATTAGTTATCTAAGAGTAAGAAATCAAGATTATATTCATTTTCACCGAGAAGAAATTAAAAATTATTACGAAAAATGTTGCGATTAAATGTTTCAATTAATTTCTTAATATTACCAACTATTTCCCCAAGATTCTAGAGGTATTCTAATAGAAAAGAAATAACAGCCTTCCCGATATTTCGTACGCGCTAATCCATCAGACACAATCTAGATCCTTGATCATAAACTTAACGACACACTTTCCTTTTCCGTTCGCGAAAAAAAGCCTCGTTTCCATTCTCCCGCACGGTCACCCTTGGCAGAACACTAATGCATGTACAATCACACGAAACCCACCGCCATTAAGGGTGGTACTTTCAACAGCCTTCGATTCCCCGCCGCCGTAGATAATGTCAATTACTTTGCCGAAGCGTTTTTTTTTTGCCAAGGTAGTCCTCCAGCGTGCGTCTGATCCGATAATAGAGGCATTCTCGGCTTGATTTTGGTACAAAGGAGAGGGTGGGGAGGAGGGGTGCCGAAATCGGTAAATGCACGCTGGAGGCTTGGCCAAATGTAAATTTCCGTATTGGGGCGTTGTCGAACGGCGGGATATCGCCTTAGAGGGTCGAGTGAATTTCGAGATACGTAGTTCTTCTCGCCACTTATACCGTGAGCTTGTTTCAGCCGAAACTGCGGGCTGCGGGAGACGTAAAAAATAGCATTAAAACGTTATTCATGAGAAGCAACCCCTACCCCTCGTCGTTTACGACAATCTAGCCGTTCTCTCTGTTCCCCACGTAGGTGTTCCACGCAACACAACAACCACTCGCTGACGCGATAATAAATTCGCTCGTTCGTCTCGGTGGCTCATTCCGGGATATTATTTTTGCCGGCGCCCGTTCTTTTCTCCGTTACGATTATCATTTCGTGGATTCGGTATTGTTTCGACCGCTTTCTTTCGTCCTTCTTCCCGGTCGATAAAGCTCGACGATGAATCATCCTCATTTGTCAACGTTTATCGTTACAATCCTCTTAAGAGTACATCGTATTTTTCGTTACTTTCAATTTTCTTCGCCGTCTGTAATTAATCGAGAAACAACAAAGCTTCCATTCACCTTTCCGCGCTGATCGATAAAGTTTGGAGACGAGCTGGATACTTACAATTAGAATCCTTTTAATTCTTATTCGCTGTTCAAACGTAATTAACCGAGAAAGGAAATTTTGTTTCCTTTCACGCCGCTCGATAAAACTCGAAGATGAACTAAAGAGGAAAGTTTCAGGGACTCGTACACACGTCCTCGTGCAAATCCTCGTTCATCCCATAAAATACAGGAAGGCGCACCCCTTCGGTAGTCGTCGAAATTGCCGCAGGAACGGGAGAAGCAATGATAGAAGGGATTCTCGTGTTCTCTCTCCTCTCCCTCACGGCTCTCCCTCTCTTTGTCTTTTGTCTTCTTAACATCACCCTCTTGGCGTGGATTCTCGATTATCCGAGGCAACCCGGTACTTTGAATCGCTCGTAATCGAACAAAGAAGCCAGAGACAGCGTAATGGCACGCGTACCGGCGCGAGAATCGAGGAATTGATCAAAAGAAAGCGGATTCGTAGGCATCGTCGCGCATTAACGTACCACAGGCAGGATAGCCACCACGATTGTCCTATGAAATCAAACACGGTCAAAATCGAAGTACAAGGAAGCAAACCGTTTAGATATTTCGATTTTGATGCATGATAGGTTCCTGGTATTGGGTGAGTGTAAGAAAATTGATTTCTTTTCGCCAAAAACATAATACGATCCCTATTTAAATTAAATGTGTCTGTGGTATTATGATAATGTCAGTTGTTTATAATAGAAATTGGCTATTTTGAATTAATAGTAAAAGCACTGAAATAATATCTTAGTTTTCAAAGAACACGTTAAAAGAAAAAATTCCTTGATGTAGGTATACTTGATTGAAAAGAAACAAGTACTGTTAAAAATAGCAGAAACTATGTATTTGGTTAAATAAATTATTTTCTGCAAAACAACACAATCTATCCATTTATCGTATAACAAAACCCATCAAAACTTTTCAATTCGTCGAATAGAAATTGTTTTCAAATGTTTGTAACGAAAATTTTCGTCTGATTTGTATTACGAATTGCTTCGTGGAACTTTAAATGAGTTTATGCTTTTGAAAGTATTTCGTGAATACTATTGCTGGTATTGGTACGCTACATTTATGTAAGATTATATTTCAGTCGTGAATTGGTAGGTTTTGAATTTGGACTTGATTTACACACCCACGTGTGTAATAATTATTAACCTTGCTACTCTCTACTTTTATTCTAACCTTCTTAGCTAATTAACTTTTACTTGTCTTGTCGTTCGAATCGAAAGTTTACTACATTTAAAAAGAAAATGTGCCAATTGATTCCTGCGGATAGAGGATTGTTTTAATTAAAGATATTTAATTATATGTCACTTCAAAAGAAAAACTATGAAATCTTAACATTTTCATTACTTTCTGTTAACGTTGACAATTGAAAACAGAATTAATCAATTGCTCAAATTGCTAGGCATTACCACGTTAAAAAACAATATTCATTACACCGTTTTGAGAGTACAAGTAATTAGTACAGTGTCAAAACCAGTACACTTCATTCACCATATCAATTGTCATTGACTTGTATGGAAAGCGTTTAATCCATTTAACCCAGGGAGCAGCAATTTTGACAGTGTCAATGCTCCGATCGATCCACGGCTCAGGTTCCCCGTAGAAACATCGAATCGTTAAAAATATACGATTGAACGAAATCAAGCCTCCGTTATAATTGCTACTGTTATATCAACAAAGAGGCTCCTGGTTCCAGGAGTCGAATTGCCACAGGACATTGCTGCCAGGAGCCGATAACTACCCAGAAAGGACGAATCGATGAATTTCGTAACAGCGAATTTCCGCGGGTAAAGGGTGGCGTGGTACTCTTGGGCGAGTGGGTGGGCACCAGCACCAGCACCAGCGGAGGGATGTAACTCGTAGCGGAGTCGCTTGGAACAGGGTGTGTAGGTGGTTGGTGAGCGAGGACGAAATCAATAGCGCCGTCGGGTTCATAGCGGCGCGCAGGAAGTGTCCCGTAGAAAAGGGACAAATGTATATAAATTTAAATCAGATCGTTCGTGGGAGCCGGAGTTAGTTTCTTGTCCGTTTCAGGGCTCGTTGATCTCGAAAGGAGAATTATTTCGTGGCAAGGATCGTATGGAATAGCGTCAAAGGACGAAAGATCGAAGATCAGCCATGGAGGCCAGCGGTGGTCGCCACCGCAAATTTGATATAATTAACGCGTTGACTGCTGCGGGGATCACCGATGACCTACGCGTCAAATTTAATATAATCGAATAAATAATAAAAGGAAAGAGAAACAAAATATTGGATAGCATTAATATTATACTAATAATATAAAGCAGCAAGTTTAAGGCATGTATTTGATAATTAACTATCTGTATCTTTAATTTGACCCACTTGTGCACATTTTCGGCGTGGTGATCTAAATTACCTACGTTTGAAGTGTTCTTAAAAAAATAATTAAAAAATGAAGCACTCATGCAGTGAAAATACGTATCTAACCCAAAATTTTTCCTTTGATATCTTGTAATTATTTCTTCGTATATTAACATGGATCCCAAAGGGATTGTGAATCGAAAACGTGAAAGGAAACCAACAATTTTGTTTCGAAATGAAAAAATTACAAATATTTATGAATTTATTTATTTTCGCTTGTTTGATTTACTCAAAATTCCACGCTTGAAATTTTTCTATAAATTACGTACCCGAATCGTGGGAGTTAATGAAATGCAAAGATTTAAACACTTTCCGTACACGTGGTTAATTTACGATCACTTGTTTCGTATTGTCAGATACTTTTACTGTCCGGATTTGGCATTAAAATTTCAAGGGACAAGAAATCGATTTGCTACAGGCCGGGAAGGTAGCTATCCTTCATTTATGAATCAGGTACGGACGTAGTTGGTTAGATGATGATAAAAGATTCAAAACGGAGAAGAAAAAAATGTCGATAGCTATAGACATGGTATTACGATCTCGTACAGAGACTTAGTTACACTTTATCGGGGTTCGTAACAACTTAGAAACAACGTAGGAATTGTATCAAGATGTTTTTAAACTTTCTACGAAGGATTCGAAATACCCTGCTAACATTTTTGACAATTTGTAATTACAATAAAATTCAGAATCAGTAATAGGATTATTAGGAAAGTAATTATAATATTTTATTCTCTGTTATGTATAGTGTAAATTCAGAAAACGTCTATGTTGATAAAACTTGAAAATGGATAATTTTATGCAGATATAGAAAATAAATGTATAGGCGTTAAAGAATGGGTGATCCGATAAGCAATCGTAAGACGTGGCAAAGTTTTCCATGCGAGCAAAGAATTCTAAAACGGCGGAAAAATTTCTAAGCGAAAGTCTCCATTGAGACGGAAATATTTAGGCAATGGTGGTATTCAAAATTTAGTATCGGAACTCTTCTGAAATTACATTTTATAGAGGCAATTCGTTCTGCGCCGCACCGGGATTGGCTTGCATTAATAATGCCTTTATGTGACGCACCGGGTAACCCCAAAGTCAGCATACTGCCGCGATTTTTTACAACATAGAAACCGGCCAGTATAAAAGCGTGATCGAAGAAACAGCTTCCGCTTTTATCTCAAACTTTCGAACCTGTCCTTTTAAGTGTGATGGAGCCGTTTGAAATTTTCTTTGATGGAAATTGACTATTTTATTCTATTAGGTACGATAAAACGGTAATAAAAAAATTGCACATCAACTTTTATGGAGATATTACAGCAGGATAGCTTGAAATTTGTGGTGATTTGAGTCACGAAGAAAATTGTGTAAGCTTCGTAAAGTCATTCGATTTTGTAAAATTTTCAAAAACAAAAATTAAAGTCGAATTCTTTCATTACACTAACTACAGTAAAGTATAATAATAGTCAGATGATTTTCAAGGAATAGTAAAAACTGTTGAAAGTAGAGATAAATAAAATAAAAGATTAAATTAAAATTATTGCTGACTCAACAGTCCATTGTTCAAAGGTTAAAAGTTTAAACCCCATATTGTCGCGTAATTTTGTAACTTCTAAAAAGAAAAACAGCTTTTAATTTAAATCCAAAGTTCCTAAGCAATGTTACATTGTGTAACAGCATGCTGCATAGTATTGCATTAAGCAATAACTAATAGCAATTTCGTTAGAAACCGCAATTGCTGTGACCACAAGTGGAATTGTTTCGAGGGGGGTCGCTACTTCGTCTACGCTACCCTGAATAGCAGCAAATTTAATTGCACCCGGAAGTTCTATAAGACTGATTTGTCGACGCTTTCACAAATATTGATAAATTTTAAATGAAAATTGCGGCTCCTTCGGAATTGAGGATATATAAATGAGGAACAATTTTACTTTTCGAATTTTTTAATTACAAAATATGTAATATATCGATATACCTCGATAACGAAAATGGATGAAAATTGCAACACTTGATTACTAAATATTTATGTCTTAGACAATGTCATGATATTCGAAATGGTGTAAAATTACTTAGCAATAAATACAGAAGGCATGCCAAATTTTACATAATAAGTAGCTCAGAAGATAGAGGAAAGTGTGCAGATGATAACGCAATTTGTTGCATCCCGATATCTTAATTAGTTCCTGAGATATAGGGCTTTAAAGTTTACAAAGCGATGCCGCCACGCGGAAGGGGTATCCCCGTCTGGCGCCGCCAGACTTTTTTCCAGGAATTGCATATAAATACGTAGAATAGTAAAGGGTTAGACGTAAACATTGTCTACCGTGACCAGACGCCTAGACACTGACTGACCGGGTGCGAGTGAGACGCAACCTAATTTTTATGAAAAATTATGTATGTCTTCCAACGACGATATCTCAGGAACCAATAGAGATATTTACATAAAACAAAAACTGAATTAAAGAGGAAGGTTCCTACTTTCTTACAGATCTAACCTTATATAAAAATTCCAAACAGTTTTTTGTTGGCAGCAGTTTAAACTTTTTATAATTTTAATACGAGTTTCTTATGCATTTTAACATGCAGTTGTGACTTACAGTTGTTTCTACGATATAATATCATTAATTTCTCGATTTATAAGATAAATATTAATTCTATTATTATTAATTTATTAATTTAGTTAGGTATTGTGTTTTTGTTTAGGCTTTCATAGTTGAAAATCTGTTGTACACGTTAATTCAAATGTTACCAAACTAGAGTTACTTTTTCTAAAACTGTTCTTCAATTGTTATATTTTTCGAGCTCAGAATTTCACAGACCAATGTGAAACATTCGCAGCAGCAACGGCAGCGAAATTTATGTGTATATTTTTACAGAAATGCATAACTCAAATGTAACAACCTTTTTGCAATGCAAAAATCGAAAGTTCAGTGTGTACAGAGTTTGTAGAAAAATGTGCAGAAAAATGAACACAGTTTTTTTATAATATATTCCTGTTTAAACAACTGGAAGCTCGACAAATACAAAATATAAAATTAATTTACACGATTCTCCTATCTTTGTTAGTTTTTGATGTATTTAACACAATAGGTTTAATACTTTGAGGACAGTTTGCACCCCTTAAATATGGATGGTGATTAATAAAAGGAATGTAAAATATTTTTATGAGAACTGCAAGCCAAGTCTCATTAAAACCGGTGATTAACACCTCTTGGATTGATTATCTCCAATAGCATACATAGATATGGATCAAGTACGGTTCAATTATGTCCAAATTGGTCTTTAAGGTGACAACAACGAAAAGCTTTGGCTAATAAGAATCTACGACGGATGTTAAGTCAGTTAGCTGAACTTCCGCCACGTAACAAGTTCCTAGCAAGGTGACCCAAGTTAAGTAATTTGTGCAGCAACCAGCTGCGACGAATAAGTCATAACTAAGGTAGATTGTGATTAATTGTGTCCCAGGTGGAAAGGTTGCCAGTCGTTTTCCGAAAATGGATGATCGCGTGTAAAATTCGGTTAAAGTGAAATTTAAGTCAATAATGAATGATATATCATTAATTCGATTAATTAAACTCGATTTACTTCTACTTGAATTAAACGAAACAGGACTAAATAATTTTAGTTAGTTTATAATTATACTAATCATACCTTATCATAACACACCTTTACACCTAATCATAAAAATCTACTTGATTGTATTGGAAGTATTGCCGTTGGGGGGATAATACTAGAAAGCTTCCATGCATTATGCCTAGGTTAGGTCTGAATTAGGTTAAACGCGACAAATGTTTGGCTTAGTAATTATTTCAAAGCAAACTGGTTGATTTAGCAACGAGGTAAAATGGATGAGGGGTTAGCTTAATCATCGTGTCTATAAAATAAATAACGAGACTTCTTTTACCCCCATTGCCATTTTCAATATATCTATTTACTTCCTCACAATTAGTGATTTTTAATTTACTACTCAATGCACATTCTAATAACAAAGATTAAAATTTTAATAATTGTAACAATGGTTAACATATTTTATGATGAATTTTAATGAATTTTTAATGAAAATATTTTAATGAAAAGTGGATTTATTGTAAAAAATGTATTAAATTGATGTCAGCGCGTGATCGATTTTCATTGAAAACAAGCAGAACTAATGAGAATTCGTGTTTCATATCCGTACAATCGGTTTCCATCTTGAACATTTCTGGCTCTAACTTGGACGGCAAATTGCAAGCGGTCGGTTGAAAAGCTTTAAATTAAATTTCAATTTTGTTAGTATTATGTTAAGCAGCGAACAATCCAATGGCGAGTAACCGTGGCTTTCGTTACCAAGAAAAGTCTTGTTCCTTGTGCAAATCCACTTTGACTCGATAAGAGGTGACGACGAAAGGAAGACAAACGGTTTTACGAAGAACCACGATCGACTCCGCTTTTGAAGCCTCCCTTATAACTTTTCATTATTTCCTCTGGCCACAATTCAACCCTTTGTGCTTCTCCTCTTCCTCTTTCTTCTTCTCGTCTCGCGAATAAATACATATATTTCGATTGTCGTACACGTTATCGATTCTTCATGAAAAAAGCTTGTCGAAGTATTTAATGTGTTTGCACTGCGAACAGACATTACTATAAAATTGCTTCAGCGTTTAATTAATGATATCCAAGCACTGGCAAAGTTGTTAAATGATTAAACTCACTACATACTACTGGTTTCTATTTTTAAAAAATCGTGCAAATTCTATCTATTTTCAAAAATCGATGAGTATTTAATACATATTTAAGAACATATAAATTTAAAGTTCTTTGCTGACAAATTAAATAATTTCAGATGCAATTTCTTAAAAGGTTAAAAATTTATGGAATAATGTAATACGAATTATTACAAGCAATAGAATTGATAGGCCATACTCTCTTCAATCACTTGTTATTCAATAACCAACAGGAAAAATATTTCTTTTTTACTTATTATATACTTTAGAAGTGTTCCATTTATTTTGCATCAGTATTGTGTTGAGATAATGTCTGAGATAATATCTACGAATAAATATTCATTAATTTGTTATATGTACTAATATTTTAGTATATTTCAATGCGAAGATAATGTCTCATCTTCAGGAAATAAACTCATGATTTAAGGTGTCTGTAAAAAAAAAAGAGATCTTTATTTCACAAGTCGTGCTTATTCCTGCAAACGGGCCCGGATTAAGGCCTGATTAATGGGTGTTAGTTTTATTTCGTTTCCTACTCAGCTTTCTAGTTGGCTGTTGCTTCTTCGAGGTTGGCCTTTATCTTGCAAGTCGGAAACCAGCTATCCTTATAGTCGTGCACTGCTCGACCGTGAAATGGTATAATGAAAAAGACGCTGTTGTGTCATCCCTTTATTATTATCTTTCTTTCCCCTCTTTTTCTATCGTTTTCACGGAAAACTTCTCTACCCTCCGACAAATTTTTCTTACTCCGCGACCTTTTCTTGTTTGTTTCGTTCTGTGGATCGAATAGTTCGTGCGAAATATTTTAATAATCTTTTAAATATTCAATCCTCTAATTGACAAAATTAAAGACTAATTGCCGTGAACTTTTATAAAGTAAAACACATTGTTTCAATTAATTTGATTTTTTAATTTTCTTGAAACTACTGATTAGAGATGGGGGGAGGTTACAACAGAAAAGTGGTCGTTTTATCATTTTTAGGTGTTTCATATACTGGCTAACATTGTACAGTAAACATGAAGTGATTAAAAATCTTAACTTTCCTTTATTTATTTAATCTCATTTTCAAAAATCATATTGCAATATAAGTAATAATATAGAAAAGTGATGATTTGAATATTCACATAACCCCTCGTGAAAGAATGTAGCCAGTTTAGAAATTTAAAGTTCATTGTATTAGTCGTAGCTTGGCACTCGATAAAGAAGGTCGTATGGTCTGTGTGGTTCGTATATTTATTTACAACAATTTATTTTACTTTCAAAATAAAGCAAAGTCTCTACATTTAACAATTTCGTAAATAACTTTGAGTAATAATCATTTAATTATTAACAAACCAGAAACTATTTAAAACTTTTAAATAATATAGATTTTATTTTTAGATTTCCAAGAAGTGGCACGAATACCTTCTGGTGTATTATGCTCTCCTGATACAGTTTTGCAAAATCTAGAACCTCGGTTTCTGAATCTAAGTTCTCGTGAATTCCTGGAACTTGACGTCACTAAAATTCAAAGAAATGGCAAATGGAGAATACCTCCTTTCGCAGCATGTTCCCCTGATACAAAACTTTATTTTCAAGCGAGCAAGATTTGAAAGTGCGCTTTAGGTAATTTCTGGAATTCGACGTCACTAAAATTCCAAGAACTGGAACGAAGAATACCTCTTGGGACATCATGTTCTCCTGATACAATTTTACAAAATCTAGAACCTTGGTTTCTCAGTCTAAGTTCTCGCGAATTCCTGGAAATTGACGACATTAAAAATTCAAAGAAATGGCAAGAAGAATACCTCCTTTCGCAGCATGTTCTCCTCATACAAAACTTTATTTTCAAGCGAGCAGGATTTGAAAGTGCGCTTTAGGTAATTCCTGGAATTCGACGTCACTAAAATTCCAAGAAATGGCAAGAAGAATACCACCTTTCGCAGCATGTTCTCCTGATACAAAACTTTATTTTCAAGCGAGCAGGATTTGAAAGTGCGCTTTAGGTAATTCCTGGAATTCGACGTCACTAAAATTCCAAGAACTGGAACGAAGAATACCTCTTGGGACATCATGTAATCCTGATACAATTTTACAAAGTCTAGAACCTTGGTTTCTCAGTCTAAGTTCTCGCGAATTCCTGGAAATTGACGGCACTAAAATTCAAAGAAATGGCAAGAAGAATACCTCCTTTCGCAGCATGTTCTCCTGATACAAAACTTTATTTTCAAGCGGGCAGGATTTGAAAGTGCGCTTTAGGTAATTCCTGGAATTCGACGTCACTAAAATTCAAAGAAATGGAACGAAGAATACCTCTTGGGACATCATGTAATCCTGATACAATTTTACAAAATCTAGAACCTTGGTTTCTCAGTCTAAGTTCTCGCGAATTCCTGGAAATTGACGACATTAAAAATTCAAAGAAATGGCAAGAAGAATACCTCCTTTCGCAGCATGTTCTCCTGATACAAAACTTTATTTTCAAGCGAGCAGGATTTGAAAGTACGCTTTAGGTAATTCCTGGAATTCGACGTCACTAAAATTCCAAGAACTGGAACGAAGAATACCTCTTGGGACATCATGTTCTCCTGATACAATTTTTGAAAGTCTTGAACTTGGTTTCGCAAAAGGAGATCCCGAAAATTCTTGGAACTTTACGTCACTAAAATTCAAAGAAATGGCAAGAAGAATACCTCCTTTCGCAGCATGTTCTCCTCATACAAAACTTTATTTTCAAGCGAGCAGGATTTGAAAGTGCGCTTTAGGTAATTCCTGGAATTCGACGTCACTAAAATTCAAAGAAATGGAACGAAGAATACCTCTTGGGACATCATGTAATACTGATACAATTTTACAGAATCTAGAACCTTGGTTTCTTAGTCTAAGTTCTCGCGAATTCCTGGAAATTGACGACATTAAAAATTCAAAGAAATGGCAAGAAGAATACCTCCTTTCGCAGCATGTTCTCCTGATACAAAACTTTATTTTCAAGCGAGCAGGATTTGAAAGTACGCTTTAGGTAATTCCTGGAATTCGACGTCACTAAAATTCCAAGAAATGGCAAGAAGAATACCTCCTATCGCAGCATGTTCTCCTGATACAAATCTGCAAACTTGAGATCCTTGGTTTCTGAGTCTAATTTCATTTTACCAATAAACAATGGAAAGGATTTATCTACGGAGAGTAAACTGTTCTTCAATAGTTATACTGAATATATAAGTACATATGTAATTGTAGAATGTCTTTATTTCATAAGAATATTGTACTGCGCTTAAGCTATATGTTAAATAATTATAAAAATATGTTGTATGTAAAAATACTGATATGTAAGTTTTACAATTTGTAATTATAAGTGCGTTAAAGTTAAGAATCTAATATTTAAGTAAGTTTTACAGTTAGTAGTTATAAGTGCATTAGAATTAACAATGTAACATTTATGTAACATGTATAATTGAAAGAATTTTCAATAAACATAGAGTTAAACTAAAGCAATTGTTTATTCATTTATAAACCTAACTCCCTTATCCAGCCCTTACAAAATTTCACTTAAAAAGCAAGAAACAATGTAGAAAAACATTGCACAGAAGTTTCGAAATACAAAAGTAGAAAAAGAAACGAAAAATATCGGTTTGATACAGAGAAGAACAAAATTCGGTACAAACGGTTTCCAGGAATTCCTGGAATTCGACGTCACTAAAATTCTGGGAAGTGGCAAGAAGAATACCTCCTGGCACATCATGTTCTCCTGATACAATTTCGGGATCCGAAATTCTGTGAATTTAAATTTTATAGTCTTCGATTTGCTATTGTTAATTTTCATTATTTTCTGAAATTATTTATAGGATAAGGATATCAAGAGAGGTTTATTTAAATAAATAAACGAGTTCTGGGTTATTTTTGAAAATCTGCATTTATTCAATAAACTAAATGATTTATTATACATTGAGCTTTAGAATAGTTATTAAATTATTTACAACTAACGTTTACAATGGTAATTTTGCGCTCTATCTATACAACTTAATTTATAACCGGATTTGTTATAGAATTGATACAACAGGTATCTAAGTTCCGATTATTAATTAAATCCTTGGTTTCTGAGTCCAAGTTCCCGGAAATTCCTGGAATTCGACGTCACTAAAATTCTGGGAAGTGGCACGAAGAATACCTCCTGGCACATCATGTTCTCCTGATACAATTTCGGGATCCGAAATTCTGTGAATTTAAATTTTATAGTCTTCGATTTGCTATTGTTAATTTTCATTATTTTCTGAAATTATTTATGGGATAAGGATATCAAGAGAGATTTATTTAAATAAATAAACGAGTTCTGGGTTATTTTTGAAAATCTGCATTTATTCAATAAACTAAATGATTTATTATACATTGAGCTTTAGAATAGTTATTAAATTATTTACAACTAACGTTTACAATGGTAATTTTGCGCACTATCTATACAACTTTAATTTATAACCGGATTTGTTATAGAATTGATACAACAGGTATCTAAGTTCCGATTATTAATTAAATCCTTGGTTTCTGAGTCCAAGTTCCCGGAAATTCCTGGAATTCGACGTCACTAAAATTCTGGGAAGTGGCACGAAGAATACCTCCTGGCACATCATGTTCTCCTGATACAATTTCGGGATCCGAAATTCTGTGAATTTAAATTTTATAGTCTTCGATTTGCTATTGTTAATTTTCATTATTTTCTGAAATTATTTATGGGATAAGGATATCAAGAGAGATTTATTTAAATAAATAAACGAGTTCTGGGTTATTTTTGAAAATCTGCATTTATTCAATAAACTAAATGATTTATTATACATTGAGCTTTAGAATAGTTATTAAATTATTTACAACTAACGTTTACAATGGTAATTTTGCGCACTATCTATACAACTTTAATTTATAACCGGATTTGTTATAGAATTGATACAACAGGTATCTAAGTTCCGATTATTAATTAAATCCTTGGTTTCTGAGTCCAAGTTCCCGGAAATTCCTGGAATTCGACGTCACTAAAATTCTGGGAAGTGGCACGAAGAATACCTCCTGGCACATCATGTTCTCCTGATACAATTTCGGGATCCGAAATTCTGTGAATTTAAATTTTATAGTCTTCGATTTGCTATTGTTAATTTTCATTATTTTCTGAAATTATTTATGGGATAAGGATATCAAGAGAGGTTTATTTAAATAAATAAACGAGTTCTGGGTTATTTTTGAAAATCTGCATTTATTCAATAAACTAAATGATTTATTATACATTGAGCTTTAGAATAGTTATTAAATTATTTACAACTAACGTTTACAATGGTAATTTTGCGCACTATCTATACAACTTTAATTTATAACCGGATTTGTTATAGAATTGATACAACAGGTATCTAAGTTCCGATTATTAATTAAATCCTTGGTTTCTGAGTCCAAGTTCCCGGAAATTCCTGGAATTCGACGTCACTAAAATTCTGGGAAGTGGCACGAAGAATACCTCCTGGCACATCATGTTCTCCTGATACAATTTCGGGATCCGAAATTCTGTGAATTTAAATTTTATAGTCTTCGATTTGCTATTGTTAATTTTCATTATTTTCTGAAATTATTTATAGGATAAGGATATCAAGAGAGGTTTATTTAAATAAATAAACGAGTTCTGGCTTATTTTTGAAAATTGCATTTATTCAATAAACTAAATGATTTATTATACATTGAGCTTTAGAATAGTTATTAAATTATTTACAACTAACGTTTACAATGGTAATTTTGCGCACTATCTATACAACTTTAATTTATAACCGGATTTGTTATAGAATTGATACAACAGGTATCTAAGTTCCGATTATTAATTAAATCCTTGGTTTCTGAGTCCAAGTTCCCGGAAATTCCTGGAATTCGACGTCACTAAAATTCTGGGAAGTGGCACGAAGAATACCTCCTGGCACATCATGTTCTCCTGATACAATTTCGGGATCCGAAATTCTGTGAATTTAAATTTTATAGTCTTCGATTTGCTATTGTTAATTTTCATTATTTTCTGAAATTATTTATGGGATAAGGATATCAAGAGAGATTTATTTAAATAAATAAACGAGTTCTGGGTTATTTTTGAAAATCTGCATTTATTCAATAAACTAAATGATTTATTATACATTGAGCTTTAGAATAGTTATTAAATTATTTACAACTAACGTTTACAATGGTAATTTTGCGCACTATCTATACAACTTTAATTTATAACCGGATTTGTTATAGAATTGATACAACAGGTATCTAAGTTCCGATTATTAATTAAATCCTTGGTTTCTGAGTCCAAGTTCCCGGAAATTCCTGGAATTCGACGTCACTAAAATTCTGGGAAGTGGCACGAAGAATACCTCCTGGCACATCATGTTCTCCTGATACAATTTCGGGATCCGAAATTCTGTGAATTTAAATTTTATAGTCTTCGATTTGCTATTGTTAATTTTCATTATTTTCTGAAATTATTTATGGGATAAGGATATCAAGAGAGGTTTATTTAAATAAATAAACGAGTTCTGGGTTATTTTTGAAAATCTGCATTTATTCAATAAACTAAATGATTTATTATACATTGAGCTTTAGAATAGTTATTAAATTATTTACAACTAACGTTTACAATGGTAATTTTGCGCACTATCTATACAACTTTAATTTATAACCGGATTTGTTATAGAATTGATACAACAGGTATCTAAGTTCCGATTATTAATTAAATCCTTGGTTTCTGAGTCCAAGTTCCCGGAAATTCCTGGAATTCGACGTCACTAAAATTCTGGGAAGTGGCACGAAGAATACCTCCTGGCACATCATGTTCTCCTGATACAATTTCGGGATCCGAAATTCTGTGAATTTAAATTTTATAGTCTTCGATTTGCTATTGTTAATTTTCATTATTTTCTGAAATTATTTATGGGATAAGGATATCAAGAGAGATTTATTTAAATAAATAAACGAGTTCTGGGTTATTTTTGAAAATCTGCATTTATTCAATAAACTAAATGATTTATTATACATTGAGCTTTAGAATAGTTATTAAATTATTTACAACTAACGTTTACAATGGTAATTTTGCGCACTATCTATACAACTTAATTTATAACCGGATTTGTTATAGAATTGATACAACAGGTATCTAAGTTCCGATTATTAATTAAATCCTTGGTTTCTGAGTCCAAGTTCCCGGAAATTCCTGGAATTCGACGTCACTAAAATTCTGGGAAGTGGCACGAAGAATACCTCCTGGCACATCATGTTCTCCTGATACAATTTCGGGATCCGAAATTCTGTGAATTTAAATTTTATAGTCTTCGATTTGCTATTGTTAATTTTCATTATTTTCTGAAATTATTTATAGGATAAGGATATCAAGAGAGGTTTATTTAAATAAATAAACGAGTTCTGGCTTATTTTTGAAAATTGCATTTATTCAATAAACTAAATGATTTATTATACATTGAGCTTTAGAATAGTTATTAAATTATTTACAACTAACGTTTACAATGGTAATTTTGCGCTCTATCTATACAACTTAATTTATAACCGGATTTGTTATAGAATTGATACAACAGGTATCTAAGTTCCGATTATTAATTAAATCCTTGGTTTCTGAGTCCAAGTTCCCGGAAATTCCTGGAATTCGACGTCACTAAAATTCTGGGAAGTGGCACGAAGAATACCTCCTGGCACATCATGTTCTCCTGATACAATTTTTGAAATTCTTGAACTTGGTTTCGCAAAAGGAGATCCCGAAAATTCTTGGAACTTTACGTCACTAAAATTCAAAGAAATGGCAAGAAGAATACCTCCTTTCGCAGCATGTTCTCCTGATACAAAACTTTATTTTCAAGCGAGCAGGATTTGAAGGTGCGCTTTCGGTAATTCCTAGAATTCGACGTCACTAAAATTCCAAGAATTGGAACGAAGAATACCTCTTGTGACATCATGTTCTCCTGATACAATTTTACAAAGTCTAGAACCTTGGTTTCTGAGTCTAAGTCCTCGCGAATTCCTGGAACTTGACGTCATTAAAAATTCAAGAAGTGGCACGAATACTTCCTGGCATATCATGTTCTCCTGATACAATTTCGAGATGTCCATCACTTTGAATTTAAATTTTAGAGTCTTGGATTTGCTATTGTTCGTTTTATTATTACCTAAAATTATTTATAGTTATAAGGATATCAAAAGAGGTTTATTTAAATAAACAAACAAGTTATAGATTATTTTTAATAAGTTGCATTTATTCACGAAACTAAATGATTTGTACATTAAGCTTTACAATGCTTATTAAATTATTTATTTTTAAGGTTTATAACTACAATTGTGGGCATTATTTATACAGGTAGTCGGATTTCTTATAGAATTTATACAACAGTATAATTACTCTGATTGTTACTACCTATTTAATGTTACAAATTATAATAAATGAAAAATTGTTTAATATTACATACTATACATCAAACGTCATCATTCTTAATGATTATTTTAACTTATTTCTATTGTTACATACAACAGAGATGCTTAATTACATTATTTTATCTTAAACTATGAATAATACAATATCTTCACTCCTTACATCTATAACTACGTACTAACTTACACCTAATTTTATATATGGTTTTGTATCAGGAGAACATGATGCGCGAGGAGGTCGCTAAAATTTCAAGAAGTAGCACAAAGAATACCTCCTTGCGCATTATGTTCTCTTGATACAAAACTTTATTTTCGAGCAAGCAGGGTTTCGAAATTCGTTTTCGGTAATTCCTGGAATTTGACGTCACTAAAATTCCAAGAAGTGGCACGAAGAATACCTTCTAGTATATTATGTTCTCCTGGTACAATTTCGAGATTTCGAAATAGTTAAAAATATATGTGGTGGCACAAAGTATCGAAAACTTATTTTACGTTTTTTGTTATTTTTTAAAGGTGGAGTTTTATAGAATTATGGATTATTGAAGGGATTGTTAATTAAAACTCGATGTTTCCTTTTTATTTCATATTTATTGCATTCCTTCAATACCTACAGCTATTGTACATAATTTTTTACAAATTCCATCGTACAATTATTTCTTATAATTTATCCATTTGATATTTCAGTAGCATTCCATGGTACAGTACGTTGGTTGCCACTGTTTCCAATTCTAGAACAAAAAGATAGAAGCAAAGCTTTAAATAATGTTTTTCAACAATTCATTTAAAGATAAAACATATTCCCACAAACTAACTACAATCTTGCAAACTTTCATTTGTTAAGTTATTGATTTACAACCTTCTCCTTATTATAGTAATAAATAAATCATCCAATAAAGTTAACAGTATTCTTTTAAATAGCTACGTTATTATAAAATATCCCAACACCTTGTAATTACTTCTTATTACAATGGAAGACCAGTTATTATGTGATATAAAGAGTAATTAAAAAACTACTGAAATAATAAACTCATAAACTAATTGCTTATAATGAACAGAAATTAATGACTCGTGTAAATTTAAAGAATGTAACTTACTTTGTAAGTAAGGAGCGAAGAATTCTTCGTGAGACATCCTATATCCTCTAAAGCTGAATGAAGACTGAACCATTTGGGGGTTGAATGAACGAATAAAGTTCTCATCTTTCCTTTAGCTCCTTGATATCCTATTAACAAAGAAACATCAATTCATTATACATTAATAGTTCACAATATTCTTACTTTATTCAATATTTTTATTAGTTCACATAATCATGTATATATATTTCACAATAAAGAGCGTTTTATTAACTACAGTTACAGTTTAATATTTGGACACAATGTAGTTGTCAAATTTTCTGGCTTGTATTCAGTGGAGCAATTATTATTACTATCTTACATTTCGAATAAACACAATTTGTCATCGACATTTTCCATCGAGTCGCCTGACCTTTTCTAGTCTGCGAAAGAGACAACGTACATACATATGTACGATCCTGCTTGACATTAAAAGGCTCCTTGTCGTCGGAAATGCGCCTGGTTTCAACCTTTCCCTTCGCAGTTGGCAAATTTAACGATTCTAATTTTGTAGACACCCTTCGCTCCTTACAGCGTTCGTTAATTGTTTCGACACCGGCTCAAGTAGATTCGTACTTTAGCCGAGCGTCGAAATTGGAACGCAAAATACACGGCTGAAGATTGTTTAGGCAAAGGAATTTCTCCGTTTTCCTTCAGCGAGGACATTTAAGATGTGCTTCCTAATTGCACCGCTTCGGTTGCAACGGTCCTAACGAATTCAAAGAGAACGAACAATCAGAATTCTCCGACGATCGTTCGTCACGATTTCGAACAACGGAATTTCATTCCACGTTCAAACATCATTTCCTGCTCGTACTGGTAATCGATCGCCAACAAATTGCATAAACACTTTTCTAATTGCTTTTGCATCAAAATTTATTCACAGAATTTTAAGTATTAAGGTTTCAGAATGAAGTACTTTCTATTGTAAAGCAAAATACATTTGATTTGATTCAATTTATTTTAACCTGCATCTGTCTCTTAAGTAAGTGCATAAAAAATTAACCATTTCGCTATTAAAAGTGGCTATAAACGTTGCATGCAAATCATTTACATCTAAAGACCGCGGTATTTAATGAAGTCCCCTGGTATACTATTAGAAATGCTCATTAGAATTTCTCATTGGACATTTACTTGGGTTTAATTATTTAGTTACGAAATAATTTCTGGTCTAACTATTTCCACTTACAATTAAATTTTCAATTATTTTATTTACATCCTTCGAAATAGAACAGTATTTAAACAATTTTTAATTCAATAGTTATTCTATCTTTTTATGAAGTTAAGGAAATTAGTAAATTTAAATATATTAATTTTTCTATAATAATTAAAAAACGAAGCCTCATCCGTCATTTTTGCAAAGGAAATTATTCAAAATCGTCTCAACCACCTCTCATTTTCGGTTCTTACACTAATTCTGGACCACCCTGTATGCCAGATTGTCACACTCCGGCGATTTCTAATAAAATGTCTAATAAAATGAAGGTTGAACGTGCGAGAAGGAAGCGAAGGTGCAAAACGAAGGATAGACAATCCCGCTGTGATACAGTGATGGACAAAGTGGCTATTAAACTTGCTCGTTATCTACGTAAGTTTTTTGAGCACGGTCCACTCGTGCCAGCGGTAATACTGGGTCAAAAGCGACCGCTATAGACTCCGGCCGGGGTCAGACGTCGAGTCGGTTGGCATTTCTGAGCACTTTCAAGCCTCGCGCTCCGTGCTCGTTTTCTTTTTCTTGGACTCTAACGAATACACCGGGCCCGTCCATTCGTTTTATGTTCTTCTCTTTAAGGGATCCAGACCCATCGTGCTAAGCTTCTTCGACTAAGAGATCCTTACTTTTTAAATTAACGATGCTACTTCCATTACTTTCCGTTTCTTTTTTATCCCCCCAGCCTTTTTACCGACAACCTGCACGGGAAACCGACGTAACACGGGCTACGATTTACAAATTGTAGAGAATCCGAGCGTGCTGCGCCGTATTCGACGTACAACTTTGATAATCCGGACGTTCCGAAGTTTCTTTTAAAGTTCTCTGATCTTGGATGCTGGCGCTATCTTTTTCTTTGCTTCCAGTGCCAGAGATTTCTCGTTTGAGGGATTAGGTCTAGTCTGGTCTGAACAATGTTGATAACAGAGACAGATAAATACGAGGCTCGAATATGGAGAATATTAATTATAAATTTGGAAGTTTAATGTTAGGTACTTCGAATTACAGCACATTCGATAGCAGAACAAGATGGTATTGTTGACTTGAGGCATTATGGAGAATGCAAAAGCCCCTTATCAAATTATTAAATTAAGCACTCTTTAAAACACATTGATATAATTATTTGAAAAGATCTCGTTAGTTATTTAACATGTTGATTGCCATGGTGGTCACTGGTGACCGGCGTTTCAAATTTTATGTAATTAAATAAAAGAAAAAATAAAGTAAACCATGAATATTGCTAGTATTAGACTGGTAGTGCAAACTAGTTATTTGAAAATTAATCGACAAAAGTCTCAATAATTGGAATTAAAGTGTGCCTTACCACACATGTCTGTTTTCACTGTGGCAGTCAACGTGTTAAATATTAAATTGATAATTAAATTCGTGGCTTTCATATGTTTATTTTTCGCCCAAATTGTTGGAACTCAAATGATGACTATTTTAATTGGAAATTATTGTATTGGGATAAAATATCGAGACCGCGAATTTAGATATTGACTCAATTCAAATAAAAAGGGAATATTTATCTTGAATATCGTACGATTAACAGAACAAATGATTTACAGGGGTCAAGCATCTGGCTTCAGTCTTCATTTCCACGATTTTCATCGTCAAAACGTCGACCATACCTTAGACTCCATTAAGAGCCGGAATTCAGAATAGCATCGTCGGCGTTTCGGCCGATCGGCGCCGATGGTTAATTAAATCAGAATCAACATCAAATTAAATTGAAGCGGCGCCGTGCCGCAGAATCATCTCTTATTCTACGTAGCAGTGCTCGGATCGTCTGAAAACTTTCGATAAGAAGAGGCGGACAAGGAGGCAGAATAGCAAAAGGTAGTCGGTTGAAAAGGGAAAAGAGAGCTTGGAAGGTGGCTAGAGTAGATCGAATAAGTGTACCCTAAAGTATCTGGCCGAATCCAGCTTCCTTCCTCTCTCAGCGTCTTCCCTCTTTACCTTCCTTCCTTCTCTCCTTCCTTCCTTCCTTCCTTCCTTCCTTCCTTCCTTCCTTCCTTCCGTCCTTCCTTCCTTCCTTCCTTCCTTCCGACCGTTCCAAGTTTCCAATGTATAATTCCGAACTTTCCGCCGACAATGGCAGTTCGCCGCAGTTCCGCAACACAATTGATCGCTCCGTCGCGATTCGCCTCCTTCCCTCTTCCGCCGCACTTCGGGGAGGGTGAGGAATCGACAAGACCGGGGAAGGTCCTTCGCGAAAGTTGAATGTAAGTAGGTGGGTACGCGTGTGCCGGGGCCTAACGTAGCCGACAAGCTGACGAGCCGATTTTCGTGGAGCTGTTTTGCACGCATAAGCCGATAAAGTTCCGCCGAAATCGTGAAAAGCGCAACGCGTGCGTGCCGACCAACTTCGAGGCTGAAAATTCAGTTTACTCTGCCCTATCGGATGTGCTGGTGAGGCTGCGGAAGAGATGATGGAGCGAGGAGAGAACACCTACTGGTTGTCTCATCAATGAACGACTGAACAGCAATGATTACACGTGGAAAATTACAGTCACATTTAACACTTTAACTGCCACGCTATAGCTACTAAAAATTCTATTTGATAGTAATTTTATTTCCACAATATTTTGTTATCTTTATAATTTTCAGCCAAATATACGAAAGAATTCTTAATAACATGGGCGACGGTTTCTAATGGAAATTCAAGTGTCACCCATATGTGAGTGACGTGGCAGTCAAAGTGTTATCACGAAAAATCCTCTGGATTAACAATTTTGTTTTCCATAAGTATAGTAAACTAGATAGCGTTACAAAACTCAGGAGCTGTTATCGGATAGACTTTCAATATTTAACAAAATTATTTATCCGTGTCAAGGATTCTCATTCCCTATCAACACAAATCGTAGAGTCTTTCATCATTTCACAATCCGCCACTTCGTCTCCAGGGGTACAATCGGCTAAAGATTGAACGTTCGACTTACGGATCGCCTATTATAATTGATAGACGACTGCTTATCTATCGTATTACCTTTCGAAGCGTTCGAGTCTCGCGGAAAATATGAAAATGCAGAAATCGAAGTGGGTACGGTGGATCCGACACGGCGAGGGGGGACAGAGGCAAAGTCGGAGCATCTCGAGGGTTGGGTCGTTGGAAGGATCACGGGGCGCGATAACGGAAAAAAAGTGTCATAAATCACGGTTGGCTCGGTAGAATCAGAAGCGACAGATAAAGGAATAGGAAGAAGAGGAACGTCGGAAAAGGGAGAGGAAACGCGAGACCGAAAGTCGAGCGGGGGAAGGCTCGAAAAGTCGGGACGAAGGGAATATATCACCCGAGCTATCTCGACGTCTCTCGAAGCGTGGCATAACTAGTGTAGCGAGATGGTATCGGGTTGTTTCTGACCGGTGTAGAATCGGGGGTTGGATGAGTATATTAGACGGCCGGCAAGACCCTCTTTAGAATTCGCTTTGCACCGAGCCTGACGAATGTGATCTAGGCACGCGTACGACTAGGCACGGCGTGGTTTCGCCTTCGCGAATATTCATTCCAGCTGATGTAATGGACTACCTTGACCCCCGACATCCTTCACCCCACACCTCTGACCCGGCCTGTATTTAAATAGTACGGTCGATGGTAAATCTTGCCATCTTCGCACAAAAGGAATCGAGGGGGGATAATGGCTACTAGGGGTTGTTTAAATAGCAGCTGATTAATTTCAATGGTGATTTCTTTTTCCATTTTTAGGGAAGATAATCTAAGGGTGACGTTTGAACGTTTATGCTGATAGGAAATCGACATAGAACTAATGTAGAATTTTTCTGTAATAGATCACTTCAATATTTTGAATTATTCAATTGCCACAGCTGTGTTTTAAACAAAAGAGTAATGAATATAATTAAGTTTATACGAGATATTGTACTCTATACAAGTGCTTGTAATAAATAATGTATAATTTCTGTTAAAGTAAAAGAAAGCATTAAGTTTACCCAAAAGAAAACAGAATAGTCAGTGCTTAACACATTACTCTGCCACTTTTTAACTTGAAAATAATTAAAATTTGGAAGAGTAATTTTTTACTTTCAATTTATTTTCCGACGTAATGCATCTAACTGTCATTATTTTAATAGTGTTATCTACTCTTTAATTTAATATGGCAACGAAAATAAAACAATTTCTTGTATAAGAATTAATTTACGATGTGTACTTGTATATGTAATTACAATTCTTTAATTTTCTTTAAAAAATTGATAATTAAATCTGAGATGTATTTACAAATGAAACTAATAGAAAAATATACAAAACCTTATGAAATGACCAGTTAACCACAGACCTTTCATGCATTTTGTATGTTTCTACTTCTTTCAATTTGCACGTATATTGATTTTACTTCGCAGACACTTTTAACCATACCGGATGCAATTATAATCTGTAACATTGTAATATCAGATATTTCCTTTGCGTATCACAGTTTCTAGAGTGTCGTATTAAAAACTTTGTTAAATTTTTGAACCATTTAAAAATTTTTCGGACATGAATTATTCCCATACGAAGGGAGAAAGAACGTAATTACTTCTCTTTCGCGTTTTAGGGAGATTAAACGTCACCGTTAATAGTACGTGCAGTGGAAATCTGCTTCGTCGAGATTTAGATAAATTTGAGAAATTGGCTGCAGTTATTCAGATTTCACGACAGATTATAACTCTGGGTAGGGTAATTAAGCGGCCGGTTCTGGTCTGGCTCACCGACGAACGTGCCATCCAGTTAGACCTGGCCTTTTTGGCGGACCACCATGGAATTTCAAGTGGAATTGGGGGATTATTTAATTCGCGTCTTTCGGCCAGAGCTTTCTGCCCCCCTCTTGGTTTCGTTGACCGTTTTAAGCGTTTTCCATAATGCCCGCCTACGTTTACCTCGATGAATTAGCATTTTAATTAGATGCCGGTACTCTAGTTCGACGTGTCTACAACAATTCCATTATACCTTTTAATCAATTCGTAATTTCCTGTCCGGTCGAGGGTCGATGGACGGCGCACAAATGCGACTGCTTTCTGGTATGTCCACCGTAAGAAGCTTAATTTCTTCTTTCATTGAAGAGAATCAATTAAACGTATCATTCAACGGAGTTGTAACGGATAGGCAATATCTAAAAAAACAGCAGAGCTTCCGTTTCCCGAACGCCCACGATTTCCTGCCACAATTTCCAGAAACAGTGGTTTATCAGGCCGAAGGCCATGTACGCTCGAGTTAATATCGATATCTCGAGTCACACGATCGTAAATCTGTATGTTGCAACCGCATCGCGACAAAATCGTCGATGTTAACCCTTTCGCAAGCGATAAAGAACGAGGACTTGTTAATCGTACACTTAGTTGCAAGATTAAAAAATGTAAAGAGACACGTATGAAAAGCCTCGAATACGCGAAAATCGTGAAATTCGTGCCGTTTGACGTTCACCGTGTCCTTTCTCCGGCCTTAAAGAGATCGATCTAAATGAAAAAAAGAGAAAAGGGAAAGGTCGGTCTTCGTCGACGACGGACTAAATTTTTCTCGATGGCAAGCTTTCGCGTCGCAAAGAGGGAGGACACCGGGGATAGGGTGGAAGAAAGGAGAAGACGAAGAAAAAGAGAAGAGGAACCCTTCGCCGTCTGTTTACACGGTCGTCTAGGCTGGCCGCAATAAAGGAATCGGCGAGAACGTAGAATTCGTTCCGACAGTCGGAGCTAGTGGTTTCTCAGGAGCGACGAAAAAACACGCCAACGAAATCCAACGGAAAGTAAGGGACGGATGGAGGGAGAGGGTGAACGGAGAGGAGGACGATCCCGTTGGAAAAGAAACCGGAGAGAAAATGAGGGACGAGAGATGCGAGGAAGTCGGTCTGGGATGGGTGAATGGGCTTCTTGGAAAATGAGAAGAGACTTTATCCAGCATGGATGGATACCGAGTGAGAAAGTAACCCCTGCAGCCAGGGAAAGCCCCGCGGAACGAGATACTCGAAAGCTTTTTGGCCTTTAGCCGACATCCACGGCCGACTTTAATCGTATCCATTGCCCTAAGACATTGACGCTGATTTCCCCTTGCAATTGCACCCCGTTATTAACCCCTCTATGTGTGTGTGTGTGTGGGAGAGAAGAAAAAAAGGGTGCTTTCGTCTGGCTTGAATCGGGCCGTCCGGATAACAAAGCGTTGCGTTTAGAGAGTAATAAGTGGATAATGATACGGCGCTGAATAAAGGGAATTGATTACGATTATGATGGCGGATAAAACTGCTACCGACGAGGTTTCTTGGATATTGGTAAACCTCTTTGCAGCGGAGAGGACGTACGATTCGAAATTACAAGAGAATTTTGACTCAAAGGATAATTGAATCGGGAAAATGTTTGTGATTTGGTGTTATGGAAGTTACTCGGTAATGTTCTGAGTACATTAAAAGAGAATATTTCTGAAATATGTTAAGTGATATTTCCGAATCCTAGTATTTAATGGTCTACTGAGGTATAATTGAATAATATTTCTGTTAAAAAGGAATATCTACTTAAAGGAATTCAGAAAACTTAAATTTATTTAATTCTGTAATAACGAGTTATCTACCCCAATTCTACGAATTCAATTCGATTAAATAATTAAAAAATAAAAACTAATATAATCTGCACCAATAAAAATATCACTGTACGTTTACGAAAATTTCGAATTCAATTCTACATCTTTCACCAGTTTCAACGTCCATTTCAACAAACAATTCATAAACTATCGACGTTCAATGAATGATTATACGTACACAATATCCCACCATAATACCAGCAGGATATTTGTGTACAACTTGCCACGTACTGGAAATCGTTAATATTAACGAGAACGACGAATTAAACTGATTATATTATAATTAATAATTTAACGGATTGGTAATAATTTCATGAATGAATGCCAGTTTAATTATAACGAACGCCGGCACACAAACCATCGCGGTACAAATACCAGCCGTGGGTAAATAGAGATCTCTAATCATCGATTAGAAGTTTTTAAAGTGGCCGTTTAAGTAAATGACCAATTCGTGTTTCGCCGTGGAACAGAGGCTCGTCCTAGTGTATCTCGGCTAGATAAAGCCATCGCATAAACGGCGAGGGCGGGAGGGAAACGGGGTGGGAGAGGAAAAAAAGCTTGTATTATACTCCTCTGTAGTTTAGATTCTCCGAGGATTTGGTACACGTACGACAGGTGGGTTTCGGTGTGGGTGTAGCTTAATGGCTAGGAAGCATCCGATATCGTCTTGACAAGAACACTGAGGCGCGCATGCACCGCCTTAATAACGTGTGCTGCTATGCCCCACAGGAATTTCGAGAATAACGGTCCCAGAATTTACTGTACCGAGCAACTTTAACTTAATGTAAATTAGTACACGGCTGAATATAGATCGGCTCTGATAGTCGCCACGACGAAAACGTACCCTGCTCGTCTGACGCCGAGGGATTTGAAATTTTCTGCCTCGAATCAACCATGGAACAAGAAATGTTAAGAGGGGCGTGGGTATTCCACCGTGGACCTTTCAAAAATATCTTAATTCTCAGATTTTTCCAAAAATAATCAAACACTTATGTAGATAGAAATATAATTTAAAACACGAACGTATCGCGAATTAATTATTGTGAATTACTACTCTATGCGTTCAAGGATTATATTGTAGCTTCAGATATATACGTGAATAACCGTGATTCCCTGTTTGTTGGCATAATTTCCAGTACTCGATAAGTTTAATATATACTACTGGTCAAAAGTTTAATCCATCACTTTACCTATCGAAGTTCCATTAATCCCTTCCAATAGTAGGATTCCATGCGCAATCATCGACTTATTTAGCATTTATAATCCATACTACAAGCCATTATTAGAATTCGTAATTATCAGTATTTCAATGATAATGGACACGAAGAAACTTGTTTAACCCTTTACACTCGAGTGGTGCCTCGAGTATAAAGTAAATGCATTATTAGTATTTATAACCTTTTTCTTCCAAATAGGGTTTTTAAATTTTTGAAGTTTCGTTGCAAAAGAACACTAGACTCTTAATAATATTGATAAATGCTTCGAGTGCAAAGGGTTAATGATTTAAAATAACACCTCTCATCGAAAGACCCTTTAATAACCTATGAAAACGTTCAGTAGTTGCTGGTAACGAGCATTACAGAAATATAATAGTCGAAGAATTTGTTATAATTAATCGTTACCAAGGGTGATAAGGGAAGGAGAAGAAGCGGGGAATAGGCAGAAGGTACGGGGCAAGAATCATCTTGCCGTTCGGGGCCGTGTATGCAAATGAACAGTAGATGCCGCGATGCTTTTCTACGCTGGAAAACGGCCGGTTGCGTGCACGCTCCGTGGTCAGATAACCTCGCGCGATTCGGTGAATTTGCATTTTTAGCGAATTTACAATTTGATTAGGCCCCCGTGCTGCCTCTAGCCGCTGACGATCTCTCTCGCCAACGCGTGCTGTTATTTTCCAGCGGTTTCGTTGCTTCGGCTGACTTCGCAGAAGACAGATTTTAGATAATACACCCCTGGGACATATTTAATCGGAACCCTGTCGTGCCTGTGCTTCCTCTTTTCTGTTCCATTTCCAACCTGTGCTCCAAGAATTTACCTTACTTTTTTTTATCATTTATACTTGTATCAAACGTTAACGATAATTGCGCTGTGTACGTTTATTTTAACACTTTTACGACCGCGTTGTAACTTCCCGTTTCGTTTCATTGCGGGATAAGAATTGCCGAGATACGCGGAAGTTTCTGTAAATTACGTCTGAAAGTTATCAGTTTTCAAATTTTTATTTATAATACCGTGCAAAAAAATATAATTTACACGTTGACTATCCCAGTGAAAACAGACGTGTGTGGCAAGGCACTTAATTTCTAATTATCTACGATTATCTGCAAGCCTTTGTTCAATTAAACGTTTCGTTGAATTAGCGAAATTAATAGCCAAAGTCTGTTAATTTTTGATTCAGTGGATAAACAATTAGACAATTACAAAGTGACGTGTGAGGTACGGTTGATGGTAGGTAACGATACTGTGATAGCATTTAATTAAAGCATCGTTCGCATGTTTGTTATCCAGGGACAGACTCTTCCATACTCTTATCTCTCTCTCTAGCCGCTATCAATCACTGTACTCCTTTGTGCGAAATCACGAAACCCTTGGAATAGTGCTATTAACCGACCGTGTGGCCGGTGGAAAAGTCGTGGAACCAGGTGTTTAATGGCGTCAACAGCTTGTAATACGTTCAAAGTGACAATTATATTCCAATAAATTAAAAATAATCGGATTACGGTCGTCAACTTTCTTATCAAGAGATTACATACGTAAGTTTCCTTAACCAAGGTAAGAGCGTTGTGTCGTACATTCGTAAGCAAATAAAAGTTCTTCTCTTGGATTATAAACTAAAAATAGAAAAACAGCGGAGTGGAAAAGGTCGACGTAAAATTCGGTAAAAAGAAGTTCAAAAAACTGAATTAACCTTTCAACGAAGGTTCCAGGACTGACGTGACTCGTCGGTGCTTCGACTAAAATTAGACATTCAAGGTTTTAAATAAAAGACTATTTAGAGGTTTAAATTATCACTATCTTAATGACCAGCTAACTTTGTCTTGGATCAGAATGAAACATTGCTTCTGAACATGTTTTACTGTAATAACATTCATTTCCATGTTGAATTATAATTTAGCAAAGTCTATTAAGTGTTAATATAGACCCATGTTCTATTTGATGAATTAATGTTGATTGAAAGATATAACAAATAAAAGTATGTTGGATTATGTCAGAGATCAAAAAATGAATAAATTTTGAATAGTTATAAAATGTATATATAATAGAATACCTCACAATTGTCTTCGTTTATTGGATCAAAGCACATTAAATCAATTACTCCTTTAATTATCGATAAAGGCAATGACGAAATGGTAGAACGATCGCGGACAGAAACTGCTCGTGCTAAAATATAATGCCGTCGAACAATAGTTTACCAAAAACAATTGACCGATGTGATTTCGCATGCGGTCTCGAAAAGATTAACAGTATCGGTGATAGAGTGAACGAAATGCGGTCATGTCACTCGCGATTGTCAATAAAAGTGCGGTTTATGGTCACAATGCTATCGATTGCCGCTGTTCCGTCCCACAACTGACAGAACTATCAATAAATACATACGTAACATTCTTTGTTGGACAGTTTTTGAAATACACAGTTGCTTATCCGTTTAAACATTGAACGGTGCCCGTAATTTCGTCTAATAAATATAAGAGGGAAGCACGAATCTCGGTGCACCACTTCCGTCCAAGGGAACTGACCCTGTCTTGATTAAAGACTTCGATATATCGAACGCGTGCGCCGACGTATCGTGGAACGCGAAATAAGGGGAAGAACCGAGGGAAACTCGAACTCTCCGGCTCGTCCGGTTGATCCTTTATTTATTCCCCTTGTGCTGCTGTAATATTCATTGGGTAGAAATTGATTTAAAATTAGACCTTACTTCCCAGCCACTCTTCAAGGTAGACGTTGCCTTCTCGACTAACCTTTGTTTCATTAACCCTTTCGTTCCAAAGAACGTACATATACGACAAAGAAGTATATTAAAAATAAACTATCATTTCAGATTTTGTAAATTCTTAACAGTGCGATGTTAATTATCTTAAATTTCTATTAGAGGGGATTAAGGGCAGTTTATACAGTCCGATAATACGGAACGATGAAAAGAATGACCAGTAGGGGTCGAAAAGTACCCTCTATCGTCGTCGAAACAAGAGTCGGAACCGAGATTTCTCCCAATGGATCGAGACGACTAAAGTGATCAGAGCCCGGCGCTGGTTTAGCTGGTATAAAAGGGGGGTAAGGGACGGTCGATGGGTGGAGGGAAAGGGGATGATTCTCGACGGCAGGTTCGCGTGCTGGGACGACATGGCATGTCAGGATATTCCTTTCAGATCGGTCGATGCTAGTACGCCCCGGTCGCTTTGACAGCGTGGTTGGCGTGATACCGAAAGCTTTAGAGACCGCACCGGATATGAAACTAAGTTTGTTCGATCGGGGCGCATCGGTGGCTTTGAAATGCCACGGTGAAACGAAACGGGTCGTCACCGCCAACCCCTATCTGGAAATGAGGTGTACGCGTACTCCAAAAAAACAAAAAAAAAACCAAGTATTTAATCAAAGAAGCGAAACTCCGTGACTAAACTCGTTCACAGGTGGCGAATCGAAATTACATTAATTAATCAATCCCCCCTCGATTTTTCGGCCCGTTACAAGGGATAAAAGCCGTCCCTTGTGGTCGGCACCGTTTCGCTCTCACGCGAGACAACGCGCAACGGTGTCCCCCGGTGTTATGAATGCAAAAACAATCGACTATCAACGGGCTCGAAATTTCATTTTAAGTACGTTCGACGAAATTACGGCTTGGAATCACGCGGCGGCCACGGCGGACAATGAGAAAAATCGATCGACCCACGGCTCGAAACGAACCGTTGCACGTAAACGACTCTTTTGAATGTCAGATACAGGTGTGCGCGCATAACGGGAAACGGGAACGAAATAATTATGCAATTTTTAAACTTTGTTCGAACGTTTATCCAATAAACGGTCGATGAATGAACGTTCGGTTTATCTAATCATCCCATCGGTTTTTCCAACCATCGATATCAACTCCATTACCAAATTATACCATGAATGCTTCCCGCTTTGTGCGAACGGTACCAAAGATATTCAAGGTAGATTTAATTGGACACTACTTCTGGGATGAATACCACCCGGCATCGATAAGTACCACTTCCAACTTTCTTTTCCTTCCCGTGTTCATCTCGGACTGCCTTCGATCCCGGCGTGCTTTTCCTCTTTCGTCGAACGAAGCCACGAAGTTTCTCGTGGCCAGTTTCCCACCCACCCCATTCTATGTCTTCGTTGCCACCCCTCCCCCCTCCCCCCCTCTCTTCTACCACGGATGTCGGCTAACGAGCGACGTTAGACAGGATGCAATTAGCAAAAGTCCTCTTTTCAGGTTAGGTATAGGTTTTTTTTTGCCTCCTTTTTGTCGGAGGAACAAGTGACGGGCAGGGGAGGAGAAAGCTCCGGGACACCCCCAATTGAAAGTCACTTCGCCGCGCACCTAATTTATTTCTTTCTCTTTCCTTCTTGTCTGTGAATGCAAATGTCCCTGGCCGCGCCAACTTTTTCTTTTTTTTCTTCTTCCCTTGTCCCTCTTTGCCGACCTCCTATCCCGGTTCCTCGTCCATCCCCTCAGGACACAAGGCTGACGCCCTTCAACCCCATGGCTCGCATCAGTATTCCTCTCATTTGTCTCGCACTGATTGTCCGGGAAGCGTAATAGCGCAATCTCCAGGGCCGAAGCCGTGCCGAAACGAGTACGACCCGACCATGACTCGAACCCTTCGTCGGGTCACGTATTACGGCTGAATCAACGATCTATGTACCCACCGGGATAATCAGTTTCTTTGGAGGGCGAAAAAATCGCTTAGAAATTAAACGTCGATACGTAGGAAATGGAAATGATCATTGTGTTAACGAACGGGGTATGTTAGGGATGACGTTGAGAGGCAATAGGAATCGTGAAATATTTATAGAGGTTCAGAAATTGAATGAGTTCCATTTTAAAAGTAGATTCTGGATCGCCTATGTTAAGTTTAATTCTTCTCGCAATTTATATAGTAAAGATACAAAATAAGTCAGAGGAATAAAGTGCAAATCGTGGGAGGTGGAAATCATAATTTCAATGCAAGGGTAGGTGGTTCATGAGGAATGTAAAACATATACTAGGTAGATTATGAAGATGGATGATAGTGATTACTAAGTTAAGATTAACTCTAGACTTTTTGCGCGATGAGCAATGGCGAAGACAAAATAAGGAAAATGGTAAATGGCTTCATACTCGCGGCATAAAGCTATATCGTGATCCTGAGAAACGGCAAGAAGAATACTTCTCGTAGCTAAGTTATGAAAATTAATCTTGATGAGTTCCGAGGTTCGAAACGTGGCTTCTCTATGTAATAAGGAAACGACTGGAAGAAACAAGAGGCTGAAAGATCATAAAATGGCAACGGCATAATGACAATCAAATCAGCTTTATGATAGCGGACGGATAAAGCAAAATGGACCTAAGTGCGAACAAAACTCAGGTTATGGAACAATGAGGGAGCCTTAGGCCATTCTCCCATTGAACGTAATTCACGATCAAGACGGCGGAACGAATCCGGCAAACGAAAACCATCCCACGCTGCTCTTCCCTTGCTTCGCGTCGGGGCAAAAACGTTGTACAGATTTTTCCGTCGTAGTCCTTCTATCCCTGGATGCGCGTATTCCCATGATGAAAATTGCTCACAGGCTTTGAGCCGTGATGACGTTTACGAATCAGAGCACGGCCGACCGAAACGAAACTCATCGGTTCGACGTCGCATAGCTTCGTTTACGTGTGTGTTACGGGGGTGAGACACGGGTGGGACCGGTACGGGCTTATTCGGCACGTCGACACGCGTGATCGTGCACGCGTACGAGACGAAACGGCACGCGTGCGTGTCCGTTCGTCCACCGGAGCCGGCTCACGGTTTAACAGAGCAAGGGGGTCACGGACGACTAGTTCGCGTTAAGGGTCACACTCGGTTGCATCCTACTTGCACACTCGCACGCCGGTCAATGCACGTTGACCGGCCAGGTTCAGAGCGGTAATTTCTGATCCCCGGGTCAGAGACGACGGATTGGCGTGTGCGGAGGAGGAGAAATGGCAAACGACCAGAACAGAGATGCATCGGCCAAGGAGAAGGGGCGAATGGCGCGTGGGAGCAGAAACAGATTCCTTGCTGCACAACCGGTTCGCACAACGTTGCTCCGTAGTCTCTGCGAGACCGCAAGTTTATCATGCCTTGGGCTAGCCAGACCCGCTCGGGACCCAGGAGGTTAAGTAACCTCCCAGAATCGTCGAGAAATATTCATCGACCCACGTCCGTTTCCTTGTCTTCCCATCTAACCCGTCATCGATTTTTAATAGACTTAATGATGGGTAGGCGGATAAGAGGATAGACGGATAGCCGATGCTGTACCGGTCTCAGATCGGTTAGATGGGATTTCGCTATCTCTGCGGCTCGAATGAGCTTCTTGGCGGCTACGATCGTATCGTTACCAAACGTGGAAACGAATATCGATTCTGCCATTAAGGACCTTTATAGAATCGAGTTTCCTACGATCTTTATCGTATATACCTATAGGTATGTACACTTGGAAATCATATGCGAAGTCTGGAACAAGCGCAAAATAGGGAATATTGAACTTAAAGTTGAAACATTGACCTTAGCGTTTCCGTCCAGGCAATTTGCTCTCGAGGATTTTCTTATGTGACCTGGGTTAGGTCAAGGTCTTTATCGTACGTACCTATATATCGAACATCTACGTAGAATGCCAAAATATTGTACTTAAAATAGGAAAATTGATCTTAATTCGCCTGTATCATCAAATGGTGTTAAGGGATGAATAATTTAATTAATTTAGCTTGCAATAGAATGTATCCACGTGAATATTAAAAAAATCTAAGTTCTGTAAATCATATAAAAAAATAAAACATCAAACCTTTGCAAAATAAAAAATTTGGTCAATTGAAATATTTGATCAATGATTGTCCTGCAAGTGCTCGATTGACGTCAATTCGGAAAACAGCCCGTGACTAAAACGGAAGTATATTTAGAAGATTAATCATCGAATATCACGCACAGTTTAAGATTACACTTAATTTAACAGATTCTACTCGAAATCGAATCTACCCACAGACCTAAATTGATTTTCGAACAGAGTTCGTGCAGGGGTAAGCGCGCATGTACCAATATGTAACCCTTTCTGACCCGGTTTCTTCGCCACGAGCCAACACGCCGGATCCAATTAGCATTCACGAGATATTGTCAGTTTCCATCTATATTTAAACAGCCTTGCGAGCACAAGTTTCCTTGCACGGACGTCTTTGCACGACCTCTGACGAATGCATTTCGATCCTCTGGCTAGGAAAACCTTGCACCGAGAGAGAGAGGCCCGATACATAGAATCCGGAAAGGTTAAAGGGGAGCATTGAAGCATCGACGATTAGCGAAAACGCTTTGTACGATTTAGGTAACACGGGGCGAACATTATTCGATTCGATGTCCTTTGGATTGAACGATGGCGCGTGCATCGATGCCGCGTAAGCAGTATTGATCGAGCAGGTGCATTACGCTGGTGGCCCCGCAGAAGATGGCGGAGAATACGGGCTTGCACAGATCTTGGCAGCATGGACAGCCACCACCAAAATCTACCATGTCTTTGTAAATGGGATACCCAATCCAAATTTATTTTCCCTTCAGCCTTCAATTTCAATGCCAGTTGGTTACCATTTAAAACTACAAACTAGTATCTCCAAATCTTTTAATAGTTACTTGAAGACACCTGCTGAGGGCCTTCATCCAGGATTGAAAGGTTACTTGATAATAAATTATAGATAAGCACACCCCGCAGATGATGCCTAATCTAAGTTTATAGTCGAATACGAACTAACCTATCAATCGTCATCAGTTTACCAAATACCTAAGATTTCTGATACTTAAAAATCAATGACCATTTTAATGGCGACCTCTAATAATAAATACGACGGACGGTTTAGCAAATTTCCTTCTTCGATTCGCTGTATCCCTCTTATCGGATCATTCTCCGCCAACAGTATCTGTATTCCGGTATATAGACACCGAACGATCAAGCAAGTCTGCTTCAACTATCGACGCTTTACGCTTGGTCGCCAACCCCTCAGGTTCGTTCGTCGGTTCCCTCTGACCTCGTGCGGTCAGCTGGATCCCGTGGCCGAAGATATTAATAGGCATAGTTCCGAAAGTGAAGTATACCAGTTTCAACAGGGTGTAGAACATCACGAACATATTCGCAGGATGATGTAAGCTACGGAAGAGTAGAATGCTTGCCTAGCCAGCCGGCTGGCTCGATCGACGTTCATCGAGATAATGGATTCCATGTGCAATTTAATAAGCAGCCTTGTTTCTGATTTCGATGCCACGCGAGCCTACCGAGCTTTCCTACCGCTATTGGCAGCTAATTACAAGCAATTAGGTGGAACGCATTACGAGATTAAAGGGGCACGGAGAACAAGGAAAATGCACCGACTTGGGAATACCAATTTGGTTCGAACTTATCGCGAAAGTAATCATTTACAGACGCTGAATCAATTTTATATTTAATTCGTACAATTACAGTTTTGTTGAATCAATGCTTTGGGGATTTTCTATTCAATCTTAAATCGGAAATTCGACAAGCGATATGTTGCTGGTAATCTTCAGCTGTAGCCCTGAATCGAACAAACATACCAAGATTCATCCAGCAAGCGTTATAACGTTGCTTTCGTCACGGGAAATCGACGGATCACGGAATCGACGTGAAATCGCGTCGAGAACCGTCCTCTGGCATCGGTGTGTATGTTGGAACGCAATGGTGGACGCCGTCCCTCATCACTCTGACTGATTAATTCATTGCTCGGCAAGGGGGGGGTGCGAAGGGGGAATGACACGAGAGATGGACGACTCATACACGCGAACGCACGTGCGTAAAGGGTGGAGAATGTGTTTGGTCCATGGTAACGGACCGGTCGGACGTTTTGATTCAATGCCGCCTGAACGCATTGACTAAATGACTTGAAATTAAAACGGATAGTGCAGCAGGTGCGCCAGTCGTGGCTCAATCGGGAAATGCGAGGTTGTCTGTGAATATTACGTGAATTTGAACAAGTGTATACACACTTGTGTGTACAGGGTGTTGCGTTATATTCAGGATATTTAAATAAGAAGACGAGTTCATGTGCAGGGTGAGTCAGTAAGGACTGTTATCTGAAATGACTCATTACCGGTTGGTTGTATCAGAAATTAATTTAACCGAATTATGCTATGTTTCAAGAGACTCATGGACTTAATAGAATTCGAATTTTTTAAAAATCGATTTAAAGATTAATTCAAAATATTAATTTTGGAAAGATTCAGAATCAGCTTGATATCTCAGAGAATATAATGTATAAAAGAATTAAATTTCATCTGTTCATCTGACTGAACGTTAATGAAGTATTTTAATATCTAACAACTACCATGGCTAAACATTTTACCCCATCCACATTTTAATATTATTTATAATAACGTTATTGGTATTAAAACCTAAACAAATATCTAAATGATGCTACTGTATTTGTTGCAGGCATACCACTTAAATTTATCTAGGGGTGATATTTTATGACAGTTTTTAATGATTCACTCTATCAATTGGTGTTTTATAAATTATAAATCTGAGTTAAGTTTGGAAATGAATTTATCCATTTGCCAGGTAATCTTTGATGCAAGCAACGTCTAGCTTCACGACTAAAATGTGGTAAAGCACCTTATAATGTCCATCGATACTTCATTCAGCCCCACTTTATTTATTTTGCATGAAGTAGCAATAAGCAATCCCTATTAATCTTAAAAGCAAAAGGAAAGTTCTTATCAAGTATTTGCAAGAATATCTGCTCATACTTCAGAGCAACTCGTGTTATTCGTGTACGGTTGCATCCCTGGCAGAGTTAAACAACACCATTGGGATAATTGAACGATCTGTTAATTAAGGTTCCGATAATTAAGGATATATATCTGCCGGGGCAACGCTTTTACCAGGAACGAAACGACTCGATTCCCGAATCGATATATAAACAAGAATACTTCCTTCTTCGTGCAGAATGTGGTGAATGTAAGTGACGGTGGGCGGAATCGGCGTGCAAGAGACATCAATAGAGAAAGAAGGAAGGAGAAAAAAAAAGAAGAAGCATCGTCGAGAGACAAATCGAACGTGGACATTCCTATTGTACGTGGGAATGATCGATCCGTAACCATCGCGTTGCCTTTCAAGGCGCACTCTCGAGTCCTTTTCTTTCGAGTATTCCGGTCGATAGCTTAGCTAGCGCCTGTCTTCTGCTAGGAAAGATCCTATCTGCTGGAATCGTGGCGACCTATTTCTACTGTCGAGTCATGCGATATCAACCGAGTGATTTGTACAGTCGAACAGTACTCCGTTACGAGCGAATCTAAACTCTTGATCGTGTCCCGGCTCGACTTTCCTCCAAGCCCCGGATAATCTGCTGGATGCACAGGAAGCTTGGTTTTAAATGTCGATAATTAGATGCGTCTCTCAGAATAGTAATGGTGCACCTTCAATTTTATTGACACTATCGCTAACAAGGGCAATTATAGTCCCTTGGAACGATTAAATGAATGATTAAAAAATTGTGCTGTGATTATGATAAATAATTATTGATTCAAACGGTAATTATTTTCATTGAAAATTTAAGATATCTGATGAAGAATTTATCAACGATATTAAACTCACGAAATGTTGGACTTAATATTTGACAGTACTATTCATACCGTTTAAAATAAAATAAAAGGTATCTGTAAAACATAAAACAAAAAAGAAACCAAAATTTAGCGAGCATAGTGACAATAGAATGACTATCCGCCCTTAGATGGACAATCATTGAATAGTTCCCCTCTTCTTTGGCATATTTTGCCGGGGCTCTTCGGCATATAGCCTCTTCTTTCTTCGGCTAATCAAGCCTCACAAGTATCACTCGAGAAATTTTACGATTGCTCGAATACTCTTTACTTTTTGTCAAATAAAGAAAGAAGAAATATACGTGAGATTAAATTATTAGATTGGCAACAAGATTTTATGAAAATAGTGCGAATTTTGTACGAAGAAGAATAAAATAATTATTACTAATGTAAGAGGAAATTTATTTCATCAAAAATTATTATATACTGATTTAAAATGAACAATTTTGTAAAGAGAAACGTGTAAAAATTGCCAATCTAATAATTATATTTCCACTACTGTTCCCTTCTCATTTTATTTACAAAAATAATAGAATGTGCAATCGCAAAATATATTTCACTTCACTGAACACTTTTCACTGATATACTTCATTTTTGTAATCGGGTCTAGAACCACGACTACGACTTACAAACTAAGGCTTGGCCTGACGAAAAATCGAAATCAAGAATATTGGAAATCTAATTTCATTTGCATTTTGATTATTCTTTTCGATTTTTCGTTTAATGCTACCCCAGATACAAACTTCTCATGTATGAAACATGAAAGCTTGCTCTGGCCCTGCCTACTTAAAAGCTAAATCACTCATACAGAAGTAAACTACCTGCCTGTCTGATGCTATATTCAAAAATTGTGCAAAAATCAATCACACCAACACACACACTCCACGATTCTCACACACACCACCCGGGTGCAAAATAGCCTAATCCTAGGGAGAACGTCCCGGGACGTCTCCGACACCCGAGTTCAAATTCACAATCATACTCTAATTAAAATCATACCTGATTTGCTGAAATCGACTGACAATCGATGGTGAATGTTTCAAGTGCAAAAGTGAATAAATTTTAACCACGCATATGTATTAAGCTACAATTATGCAAGTGACTCTAATAGCTGAGCAAATAATTTTGATTTATTACTTCAGATGGTCTTTAATTCAATTAATCGATACAAATTCCACATCCTAACCGCACACACACATATATGGAACTTGTATCGTATTAAATTCACTAATCGATTGTTAATCGCCAAAAAGATTAAACTTAAAACTACACCTTGTCCACCTGCCCTAATTCATTCGTGTACATCTAAGTACACGTATGAACTTCGAGCATAAAAATGGACAAGGCCAGGTGAAATTTCACCTACCGTATGTCTTCATGTTTGCTGAAAATCCTGAGCTAACAAGTATGATTAGTAACAAGACTCTAATACTTCTTAAATAGAATTGATTGAAAACTTTAATAAAAGTATACTGAATTTAGAAAGAATTTAGAAAAGATTTACTACGCAAGACTCGAAAATTAATGCAAAATGACTCTACGTTTGAAAAATGAAAGAAACTTTTCATAGAAATAAATATGTATCTACAGTTCGATATTCGAGAGATTCCAATATCAAAGTAAATGCTCTAACATTAAGTAAAGACATTTTTAATCAATACTTTGATATCGAAATCTACTCCGCGAATTGTTCTCTTGTACGTAAGAAATATTTCAATAAAATTGTCAGTGAAATTCTTTAAAAATGATTCTGAATTCGATGTACGAATATTAAATACGCGACATACAAGAAAACCCCTATCCTGAGTTAATAAATATGAATACAGGCAATTTTCACGAATACTATTGTACGATTATACATACAGTAATATGCGTGGTCACTATGCTCGCTCAAAATGATAAAAATTACAACCAGTTCCCGTGTCGTTTCGGACCTTTTGTCCTACGACATGATGGAAACCGGAGGAACCATGAAGCATGCGACTCACCGATCGTAGATCTCTTCTACTGCACTCGTATTGCACTTAGCAGGTGACCCAAACTTGACCCAAGATTGCCTCCAGATTGATCCAAGTTCGATCCAAGATTGACCAACGATTGACCCATGATAGACCCAAGATTGACTCATGATACGCCATCCTTGTCCCTCAACTCTGGATTCTGAAACACAAGTATCCAACTGGTTAGTAAAATCTTATCAATTTGCGTATTAGAAAATTAAAATTCTTATACAGTTATTCAAATACGAATAAATATTCAAAGTTCATTTATTAGAACTCAAAATCGTATTAGAAAGTAGGTTAAGATATGTACGTATACATTCAAAACTAGACTACGAATCATGCTGATATTTGTGAAATTCCATGCAATATTATATCATAAATAAATTCGTCTAAGCATACAGAAACACATAGAATGTTACACCAACACCTGTCAAATTAATTCACTAAATTGAGTAAATAATTCACATAAACATCAAATGCAATAATACATCAAAAATCAAACACAGGTGAATGTTCATGTATATAGACAGACACACTAGACATCCATGGTACCCCATATGATAACCCATAAGTGATTCCATAAGAGAAAACTCGATGAATTGATTCTTACCGTGTGTGTGGTTTCCAAGTTGATCTGAACTCTTCGATGTCTGCAGTAGAACTGATAGAATTTGACCTGCGTCAAGTACAGCCACTGTGACAAAAACAAACACTTCATGAATAGCTAGGTGATGACTCACTGTTGTTACCGGCTCGTTACATCACTCGTTAAACCACATGCATGGCTTATTAGTTCTTCGTATTTCTTAATTTTGAAATTATTCGTTCATTATTTTATTTATTATAAATAATTGTGCAGTATACTTTGTAAAATTTGTACAAAATTATACAACGATCAATTCTGATTCATAGAGATTTTCTTAAATGTTTATAGCAACGTGAACCATTGACATGATACGATCAAACGCTCAATGAAAAAAAAAGCTAATAAATCAGACTTTCGTGCCGTACATCAAACGAACAAAAAAACGTAATATTTCATTTGAACACGCTTTTGCTATCTGGCAATAGTAATACAGCGAATCCCGGTTAGTGCACCGATATTGATTAAACACTTTCAATGGAATTTACGTGATACGTTTGTATCCATGAACACAAATATATTCTGCGTGTATTCTGTTCGAGATCAACAGAAACTTTATGAAAAGGAATTTTATCAATCATTGTGCAAATATAATTATTGAAAATTTCTCGTTTTTTTTTTAAATCTGTTGACTTTTGTTAAAGGTAATTGAAAAATATATTTTTCCAATAGAACCATTATATTTTAACCCTTGAATGGATTAATTTTGACCCAGACTTAAGGAAAATATAAATAAGATTACATATAACAATTTTTAGATAGAAAGGTTTTATACACTGATAAATGATATTATCAGTAGAAAATAAAGTAAAACATTAAATTTAAATTGTCAGCGCCTCAACGAGCTACCATTCAAGAATGGTAAGTTTTGTTTAAAAACAAAATTTATCAAAATTTCCAACGATTTAACGTACTATATTGGATGTCTATGAGAATGTGATAAAAATTCGAACGGTATACAAGGACTAATCGGTCTGCAAAAAGTGAAAGAGGTCCTTAGACGGCAATAAAGAAGGAAATTGATTTTGCCCTGTCCTTGGTACCCGATAATCGGGTATGTGTTCGCATCGTGGGCAAATATTTTAACGAACGTTAGCGAAGCACCGGCGCAAACATCGTCGATGGATAGAGAGTTGGTCGTTGATCAACTGTAAAATAAACCGTTCGCGTTACAGGGACGAGACGGGAGAGGGGGGTATATAATGCCTGTTAATTCCGAATCGAAGTGAAACTTTCCGTTAAATCAAACGAGACATTCATGACTGCGGTGACCGGGGTCTGATCAATGCGACAGCGTTTACACCAGTTCGTTGGAAATCGAGTTAAAGAGCGTAGCGTGTCCACACTCTCGAATCTGCTTTGGTTCACGTGTGCGCCGCGAGTGTGTACGCGCATTGATAGTAATCCCAGGCTACGTAAACTTGTTAATAACGAGGGTACCACCCCCTCCCATCCCCCGAAACTATCGATTTTCAGTAACACCCTTAACTTCGATACTGTTGGTTACGATTTTATGTATATTCATGCTAACGATGAACTAAGAGTGTCGGAAAGAAGTAAGCGCTTCGGATCGAAAATAAAACGAGAGGAATCGATTGAAGAGCTGTTTCCATTTAAAAGGGTTGGTTTTAGGTAATTTTTCATGTAACAAATTGCAGCACCGTGAAATTCGTATGATGACATGAACATGAAGGATTGATGAAAATGACCACACGAATGTTTCCTATTAATTGCCACTTAGGGATGAATCTAACCAGATCTTCATTGAACTTTAAATTGATATACTGTACGTAGGAAATCGTGGGAGACAAGCGGAATTTACTCACCAGAAAACGTACCTGGGCCGACCTCATTTTTCCCTAGACCAAACGTCATCCACCGCTGATTATTCTTTCACGACGCTTCTTATGGGAGGTCGTGAACGTCCCGATCTTACATATATTTAAGTGTTATTTTATGGCACTTTTGCGCCACGATTTTACGTATTAAAGTCAACCACTTGATATATAAGAATATCGTGTATCGTCTTCAGAAACTACTATCAATTTTCTGATAACGGGTTAACCAATTTATTTGAAATTTTACGTACATATAAAATAAACGGTTCTTTATTATTAACACTAGAATTACGGACTTCCGATCCACATTTTCTTTAAAATTTAAAACGAAGAAAATAACAAAATATATACTAGCAAATACAATAATTCCTTTAAGAAATTTTATGATTCAAAATAAAAAACCCGTAGCAAGTCTGCGTACCTCAAAGAATAATGGAAATATTTGTTAACGTATCGTTAAGATAGAACTTTCCCATAAAACCTCACCGTACAATTCAATTACACGCAAAGCTCGAAATGATGAACGACCGTACGAGAATTCCATATCGAAACTTCAAAGCTGAAACAAAATTGCAGAAGATTAGCTAGTTATCGATCATAGGAGTCGATCTTGTCCAGCAGATAATTGGATCGAGGCTACTTTATGTATACAGAGTGGCAGCTGGTCGGTTTAATAACCTCGTGCCCGAGATTCGTCGCCTGTCGACGCGTCACCGGCAAGCTGCAACCCGCTTCCGGGGTGTTCCATGCATCGACGATCGCCTTTGGGGATGGCGGGTTCAAAGGTTGACCGTGTAAATCAAACGTGCATGTTTTAAAAGGCGGGCCTACCGGGCTACAAACATTTTCAACGAACAGGGAAGGCTATGTAAATTTCCGGCCGGTCATTTACATTTAGATTTTAACCGCAATTATTCCGTTTATTGAACGAGAATCATACAGTCCCGGACAAAAAGGTAGCACACGCGCAGGTTTTGTATGTTTGTTTGCACTCCAACTTTTTTAGCGATCTTCTTCGCGGTAGCACAAGAATAGGAAGCAGCACGTATTATTGCTGTTGTAGCGCGTTCAGATAATGCTGCTGGCCTTCCTGTATTTTTCTTCTTTCCATATGCACTTGGAACTTTCAGCAAATTGTATACAACTTCTCTTGCAATTTCAGTCACAGACAACTTTTGCTTCTTCAGAGCCAAAATTGTATTAATTTCTCTTTTACTAAGCTTTTTTCCGCGACTCGTTACAGAGATTGCGATATGGCAAAGCTCTACGCACAAATTGAACGTAATAACTCCGTGTAAGTTCACGAAACACTGCAGAATATGTAAACATAGTTTGGGCGTGGCATCGTTTGGTGTGCCCCAAATTATGTGTCTCTCTTTCCACTAAGAGGACTCCTTGAAGTACGGCCAGTATGTTATGTTTACATATTCGTAGAAGGTACATTTTACATCTATGATAACTCGGTGGTTTCACGCCAACGTAATCCTGATACAAGAAATTAAAAATAGCACGCGTGTGACCTACATTTTGTTTGCAATTATCAATTTGATTGCCACGGGGAAGCTATTAAAAATTTTATTAGGTGGTAGTTTTATTTTTAACAAATTTCATTTATTGTTTCCATAATTTACATTCTCAGGTACCTGTTCCGAGTATTTCTAGTGAAATAAGTTAAAGAATCCCTAACCACGTTTTTCAAACAGTAATTTTTGTGTTTCATCTTGAAAATAAATCATTTGTACTTACATGACTTCCTTTTTCCATTGTGCCGTTTCACCAGGAACGATCCATTCTGCATTTTCTCTTCGAAATGGATGGTTTCGAGGGAAATTCATTATTACCGCGACGGCATATGCGCATCCCGATTTTGTTGTCTTTCTTTTTTCAGAAGAAAATCATGCGGAATATAGCATACAAAGGACTCTACCATTGGAATTTCAAATGCTTCGTAAAATTTTTTCATTTTTTCTTTTTTTTTATCAAACTCGAATGATCGCTTCACGGTTTGTTCGCAGAAATGCTTTTACATCGTGTTATTCATGGATAGAAACCGATTCGTTCGTAAAAATCGTTGCACGTCAAAGATACCAGCGCATTCAGTAAATCGTAATCTTAAAAAGGAAAAATTACAAGAAAAATTTTTGTAAATTTTGCCCTGAAGTTCGTAAATTTCTACAAATCTTTTAATTCGGTAAAAATTTCGTTTCATGAGTATCTAAAAATATATACAAATTTATTTTTCAAAGATTGATTGGTCAATTTTGGAGGATATTTGAATTCGAGACATTTTACTGCCCTAATCGGGGGAAAATTAAGAAATAAATTGGAAAAGAATCCAGTAGGAGATAAAATTTTATTTCTATAATTGTTTCACGTTCACGGAAGCATTTCCCAGAAAATAAAAAGGCCGAGCTCCATCTTCGACGAAAGTCCGTCCGCGGTAACCTTAATACATCGTTTTTTCTAATCATAGCTTCAAAGCGATTGTTCGAAAATCGCGCCGGAAGTAATATTCGTTTCTCCAGAAGCTGCGGGATCCTCTGTGCAAAGGGATTTTTCTAGGAAACACAGTTGGGACAAATTACAGTGAGGATAAAAGAGCGGCTATTCGGCAACGGAACAAACGAAACGACAATAAGCTGTCTCGGCAGGAAACATTACTCTGCTAAATATTCTTCGAACGCCACTATAGAGAAAGAGACTCGACACTGTTCGATCTGAAAAAGAAGTGAAATTAGACCCTATCCAATCGAGGAAATGAACTACTCGCCGACGATCTCGCAGAAATATGCAAAAAAAGAAATGATTGCACCCGAGCCCCGTTCTCCCAGCTAGTTTCTACAACGTCCGACGAAAAAAGGTTTAATTTCCGGCGAGAAAAACTAACCAGACTCGATTGGTTATGTACGACAATCTCAAACAAGATACATATTGTCGTAATTGAATGGACCTAATAAATCTGCTACAATATTTCTGTGTTATCAGAACAAACTATTTATAATTTATTATTTTAATTCTTATTCGACTTTTAATATGATTTTTCTTATTATTTACATGCTGTAATAAGCATTGCTTAATTATTAGTTGAACAGAGAACAAATTAATTCCAAACTTCTTAAGGGGTTGTTTTAAAAAATAGAAAATTATATCGTACCTAGTAGTATACTAATCCAAAGTTTCAAATTATGAATTTATAAGTCATTTTTCCAAAACTTGTTACTTTTATTCATATTTCTATTTGGGTCCTTTAGGACACTGTTAAATTGAAAACTACTTTTTAATGATATTTGGTTTAAAATAATTCCCATGATTTTAAACTAGTTTTATGAACATTCCTTACTACTTACTCTTCACACAATTGTATCTACCAATTATAAATCTGCAAATCATTATTTACACCCCTCATCTATTTTAGAAGATCAGTGTCTTTCGTGTTTGAATGAATTTTTTCAATATGATGAACGAGCCAATTTTGCCTCAATCTTTCGGAATATATTTCAACCTACTTTTTCTTCGAATAAATAGTAAATAATTTTGAACAATATTTTATTTCATGAATCCTCTGAAAATCTGAAAGGTTAAAAAGGTTCCAATTTACAGTAAATATCTGGCGGGTATCGCAATTCCCTTGGAACGATACGTTTGCACGTCGACGATTGCGAGCTTCAAGACCATTCACAGGAACTCACGAGTCACGAACATCTCTTCCGGCGGCAAAATGTACAGGACTTAGCCCGGGAATGGGTGAATTTCGAGCTCGTTTCTCGCGGCTTAAATCGCCCAAGACCACTTACGGCACGTTCGCGAACCGCACGCCTTCTCTGAGCGTATCGACGCGAGTATACGAGATTTTGCTATTTTAATCCAACTTCCGAAACAAGGACACTATAATCAAAATACTATTTCATGCAGTTATGATAATAATATATCGAACGGAGACCATATATCCTCCAGTTTATCCTTTCAAACCTTTCCAGTCCAATGCTAGCCACATTTCTCTTAAATGTTTTAAAAATTAGGAGTTCGTCAAATTTGATTCCACAAAAGCTAACAAACAATAATTTTTTATTCGTACATAAAGCGGTATTATATAGTTCGTATAATATTTCAAACCATGGTTGAACTTTTTTAATGGATTTTATTAAAACATTTTAAACAACAATTTGATTGCAGAAAGTTATGATTTTCCTGGAATTTAAATGGAAGCTAAACAATCTTTTATTCTACCTCGATTTATTATCAATTTTGTATGAAAGCGTAGGTATTCTATGAATCGCTTAAGTGCCTATTGAATTGATTGGAAGTTATTAAAAACGATTGGATCGGTTCCATCGTTAGCCAGGATCGGTACAAGTTGCTCCTCAGACGTCTCGAAAAGAAACTGAAAGTTCGCCGGAAATCACCCATCTGCATCTGACCACAGTCCGTTTCTTACCCCGCCTCTTTGACCGGCTACTTTTGTCTCTTTTGCTCTTTTCCTCCCTGCCCTTTTTCCCGTTTCTATGTCAGCTCTCCGTCCCGCGGGATCTCTGTAATCCTCTTCCATCATTTCGCTACGATGATATGAAAAGAGTACTTATGTGGGTTCAATTATGGGTCCCCACGCCAATAAAAACTTCCTCACTTCCTAGCTTTCTCTCCTTTCCTTGTCGCCGTTGCCTTTTCACCTGCGACCGTCTCTTTCTCCATTCAGATATCTAACTTTAATCTTAATTCTATGGTCTTGTACGGTATCCAGTGGCGGGGTAATATCACGGAAAATAGAAGCATTGATATCGAAGGGAAAAAAATTATTATCGTTTTTTGCTGAATCGCCGGGGGAGAAAATTGATTGGGAATTGTTTTGTAAAGATTGTTGAGCACTTTTCACTGGCAGTCAGTGACTTTGCCTGTCAAAGATATTGTTTTACTGGCACTGACGATTGAGGACGTTTCATCACGTCCTTTTGGAGAATTGAAAATTAGAAATTGAAAGTTAAGTATTCGAATAAATTTAGATTTAGGAAGGAAAATTTGGGACAGTTAAGAACTAAAAATTGGAATAAATTGCAAATTGAAAGCTTGAATCAGTATCAATCGAGAATTCAAATAAATTGAGAATTAAAGATTTAAATGAATGGAGAATCATTGGATATTAAACATTTAAATCAACCAAAACTTGTTATGTATGTCTTCGATTTGCTGTTTAATCACTAATTATCGGTTTCAAGGATAGTTGTAAAACTGAAATTTCCAATTTAATTCTCATCGTGAAAGGATATTCGAAAGGCAATCAAGCAAACTTCAGGCGGAAAGCTATACTTCCGGTCAGTGTTTCCGGTCACTGGCACACTCTCGAGCGTGATCTAGTTTCCGTCGTATAATTACCTGATATCACAGCCAGAGATAATTAACCGATAGCGGTTGTCATACGGATGAAATGAAGGGGCGTCATCAAAAATGTATCCTAGTTAATCGTGAATAGAAGTGATAACGATTTTGACCTCTCAATTTGATCGAGAATCACTTGGGAGTTAATTAAATTTACTCAGTATTTCGTATTCCTTCAGTTCTGAGGCTGAAATTGATTTGCAAATTTGCAAATTTCCAAATTGTTGTTGTCTGCAAACAAGATTGATGCCCTGGGTAATATCCCCGTATAGAACATACAATTTAACCCTTTAACACTGTATAAGATACTAAATAAATTATGAAAAGGATATAATTTCTTTATAAGTAAATTATTGTTAACTTAATAATACTTTATTTTATACTATATTTAATCCTTTCGCAAGCAACTTGGTACTCAAGTACCAGACCACAGGTTCCACATATTCTGCCTAAACTTTTACTTTGGAAACGCTAATTATAAAACCTACAACCTACATCAAAAAGCTAGGGATCTTCCAGCAGTTGCCCGTTTCCCATTACTCATCGTCCCAAGGCATTTCTAAGCAAGAAGCCTGGAACCACTTGATCGACTCATTGCCAGAAATATCGAACAATAAAATGAAGCAAAAGATCATGCAAGGGGGCAAACGAATCATCCCGAGAACGTATCCGCGAAACGGTCCTCCCTATTAATAGCCGGTAACGCGTCTGCTACTATTCGAGTCGTCGTATGTCATCATTTTATTTTTCCAGCTAGTCGCGACCACGGTCCCTTTCATCTTCGGCTTGGCGAGGAACGATGTATCCCTTGTAGTCTCATCGTACGGTTTCTTTTCGAGCTCGAGGACGTCGTAAATCGTGTCTGGAACACGGCACGAAGCAACGCGCACCTTGGGCTGCTATTCGCAGATAGAAGAAACCGCAATGTTACCCGACGTTCCCTTGCGGCTCTTGTCGTATTCCTTGTGCCCGAATAATCGTTGGTAATTTCTTCGACCGAACTATACGTCCCTGCCTTCTTCTTCTTCTTCTTCTTCTTCTTCTTCTTCTTTTTCCATCGTTCTGACAACATGTTGAACAAGGTGGAGCCTGTGTTTCGGTTTCGCAATTGATTTTGCATAGGCCTATTTATATTATTCTATGTTTCACGATCGCTTTCGATTTATCAAGATTTTGGTTAACGTAAATAAGAAATGGGACCCTTGCGAAGGGACAAACATCATTCTTTTTTAAAAAGAAATATCAAATTACAAGAGCCAAAATTTTGAAGTACAATATCTTGAAAATTAATTAATTAAAATCTTATAGAGATGTTAGGTTCACAGAGATTTTAAAAAATAATTCCTGGGAAACCAAGTTAAACCCCGTATGCTTGGTGGTAGTGATTATCGGACGCTAAACCGCCTCGCGAAACGAGCGAAATTTATTTTTAATTAACGTGCAAATGAATGCACTGACGACCGTTTGCTGCTTATCAGAGATGCCATTCGTTGGCGTTGATAGCACTTGCGCATGCTGCCCGAAGAGATTACTACTCGTGTCCCGGGACGAATATGTCCGCAAAACGACTGTCCAGGAAGTGACATGGACATCGTCATCGTTCGGTTAAGAAGCATTGAAACGAAAAATGTCGGGCTTCGATCGTTCGATTTAATTCGATGGACATCTCGTTGATGAACATGTAATCTTCCAGTTCAATATTTTTCGTATTTTAATATCGTCCTGTCGTACAAAAGAACCCTTCATTAATGATTAAAATATCATCTGTGATCTATAATAGAAATTTTCATAATCTTCAGAACTAATTTCTTATTTTAAGGGGCTCGTTAAATTCCGTAACCAAATTTATTTCTCCTGATATCAAAACCTTATTTCATATAAATTGCCAAGGATTGAAACTTTGTACTTAAAAAGCAAATTAAAATTTTGAAAATTCCAAATGTATTAACAGTAATTTTTGACATAGCACATGACACGTTGATTATTTGAAAGCAGCTCGTATCGACGACGAATTGGCCGCTGTAGACGACACAGGATTAACCGGATCGCACAGACCAGACTTTTAAAACGATATTTTTTCCAATATAACGATTCGAACGACGTCCGATCAGGCTTACGGGAGGGAAAAAGACGATAACCGTCGTCGAAAAGGCATTACGGCAAAGGAATTAATTCAACGGAAGAAAAAACTTGCGGACGTACGCGACGCGTTCCCGTGGGATAACACGAACGCTTATATTACATTAATTAACACCAGCGTTACAGTGATAGGCGCGAAACACGTATCAACGGCCGGCCGTAACGTTAACGCATTAAATCGACCATTTCCGGTTGATTAATCGACGATTGATGACCCTGCGCAAACTGGATGCGTAATAAACCGATTCGAGCCGCGGTGCCATTGACACGTAGTGGCGAGCCTTGCCAGATATACACTGATTAATGGTACTATTGCAACAGCTGTGTGTTCGCAGATTAAACAGAGACACTTTTCATTTTGAATAACAAAATATTCTTTTGCCGACTTTTTCACTTTTTGGAGCGTTTTATCAGAGAACAACACGGTGATTCACTTTAAAAAGAAAATTGATGCTTGGATCAGACACGGGGATTAGTTATCATTTGATATATTCCCTGTACAGTTTATATTAAATTTGAACTCGATATTTTTAGAGTATTTTATTGCTTCAAGTAATCATCCAGAATAATAGGGGTGTATCTCCAGTTTTATTAAAAACCAAAGTCGTACAACGTACACTGTCGAGCACTATTCTTATATGGCTGGTTCAGAATGACCTAACTCTCAAAGTTGATTCTCCCGTGTTTAACATTATCTTGAACATGTATACGTACAGTACAGTTTATCGTTTTAATAAAACTGGAGATACCCCACTATTATTCTGTCTCAAGATCTGGAAGAGCCAAGCAACCCTTGTTCTTCCAAACATTTTTGAAAATTAACACGATACACATTATTTTATTTAAAAACAATATGAATTAACGTATACGATATTACATATTTATATCAAACTTAAGATTTGTAATTCTATAGTTTCTATAATTTTCCGTCATTCAAAATGACGGGTTTCGTAAAACTAGTGTTAATTAGCAGTTGTGCAAAAGAAAATTCAATAAAGCTAAGTTTTCATTCCATTTAAATATGAATACTTGCGCATAATTTGGCCGGTGGTAAACTTAGAAATAGAGCTAAACTGTTTATCACTAATGCAAGATCCTTAACCTTTGAAGTGCTGGTAATTTAAGTTTAACCGTGAATACATTGTTAGGCATTTTTGCAAATTCCCTTTCTGGATTTACGTGGAACGCAGCATATCGTTAAATTATCATGCTTACACGACAATGCGACATGTTTAATTAAACGAGCTGCGTATTTTCGCAGCCACGAAAGTTCTACGAACGATACACCGTTTCAATTATTCCACAAATGTGGTTGAATTATAACTGTATAAAAATCAGTAGCCTAGTTACACGACAAAGACATGATTTTCTAAAAAAAAATCGTATCAAATATTCACCTGTAGAATTAATCGGGGAAGTTCTATTTTCATTCTTCATGTCATACCGCATGAAGAATTCATTGAGCATAAATGGTTTATTTGTGAATGGTCCCCGGCTAAGGTAACAGGTTAAAAATAGTCGGAAGGTGAGATGTACCCAAAGGTGTGCACGTTCGAAGCGACAAAAGTTTCGCCGGTGGGGTCATGTTCGAACGAGGAAACTTCGCCAGCACGTTCGTCGAACGTAAGAGGCGTGAGTGACGCGTAATTACTCGCATCCGAATAGCAGACAACTGAGATTGAAGGGTACCAGGGCTCGGAGTGACAGACCGTGTCAAAGTTAAGCGCATGCTAGAAAAAGATCGTGACACTAATTGCTCGAAAATATATAGGAGATTCTGACACGGTGCCTCGCGGAAAATCCTCTCGCACACGTACACGTAACGCGCACACATCGACGAGCCTGGATCCTGATCACGTCCTTCCTTGCACGCCTGACGAAGACGTTTCCAATATCCAACGGGAATCCATTTCTTATCGATCGAACGCGTAACCATAGGAAACGCGAATTTTTATTTCGCTATCAAAAATCAGGTCCAAAATTTGCAACGATATTAGATGTTCTATCAAAATTATTGTATCGCAAACATGGTTCGTTGGAAAAATTCGAATGATTGAGAAAGCTGCAGATTTAGAATTGTATTTCATTTTATGTAGGCCATGTAATTTAATTAACTGTCTCGTAATAAAATTACTCTATATTCGATTTTAAAATGAAATATTTTAAATATTAAAGCTCCGGTTCTATCAGAGGATGGAAAGTAGCTAAAAAATATTGTTATATCCAGAAATCAGGATTGCACAGATCTGGAAATAGTATATCGATACCTTGAATGTATATAAAGTATTTTTGGGAAAACTATTTTTTTTTTAATTTTTCATATTAAAATCAAAAGTGGACATAGAAATACTAAAATCTCAATATTATTTTAAAGTGCAAATACATTGTATTAGAACGAAGATAATATTTCTCGAGCTAACCCAAGAAAAATTAACCCTTTAACCTATGATTTATCCAATGGGTGCGTCAGTTAGAGCTAAATGTTTATTGCCACGACGTTAAAACAAAAGAAGAAAATTGAAATATTAGTTATACTTCACACTTCATAAGTCTTAACTGCATTAATTATAAGTACAATTAAATTTAAAATTGAGATGTAGTCAAAATTTGAAGGGGAAAGATCACATTTCTGTAATCAATTTCGGTAGTCGACAAATGATTGAGAGACAAACATTTCGAATGCTGTTTAAATGGCGTAGATAATTGAAAGTACAAAATTTGGCATTGAAACGAACAAACTGTCTAAACCGTTCTATGTCTGACTACACATCGGTGTTTCTACTGCGTTAATCGACAGAACGGAAATCGCTGGGTGCTGGAGGCGGCCGATGTACAGCTGCAGCCGTCTGGTACGGTCTGCTTAGCTGGACAAACCGGAAGCTTACGACCTATGGCAACGGGTTGCCGCGAATAAACAGTGCACGAGGAGAAAGAGGAACGCTGGAGTACAGCTCCGCGAAGCGTGGAGAAGCGGGTAAAGTTCGCCGGAGACGCTTCCACGCCCTTTCACGCGGTGTTATTCCACCCTCCAAAAAATTCATAGTTACGTGAACCCGACAGCTGACGCAATTTATAAACATCAGACATGGCCCCGCTCCCCCGCTTAATATATTGAAAAACTTTAATTGCCGACAGGGTGCACTTGAACGACCCGCAACGCTTGATTCTTCTCGCATCGCGTGGCTTTGTACTCACTATTTCATATAACTTTTATATCAAACGTGGTACGAGATTAAATGAGCACTTTGTGCATTTATCTAGGCAGGATGTTAAAGAAAGAGTCCAAAACTTTAAAATATTTCTGCCTTTTTCCACTTCTTCTATTTTATACATTTTTCTACACTTTTTTTTTATGTAATTACTGTTTCTTGCTACTGTAGCAATAATTAATAATTTAAAATGTTACTAAGTTCGCTTAGTTGAAATTTGTTAAAAATAGTTATATTGAATACTTAGACGTGCTTTATAGTTTCTGAGTCACGCTTCGATTTTGGGATTGTAACCCTGATTTATTCTCGTTTCAAATGTACCGTCTGTTCGAAATTGGATCATGAACATTGGCAAAGCAAACGGAAATATTGAGCCTTCGGATTTGGGTCTGAATGTTTTAGTAATCTTGCGAAACATGGGTGAGCATGTACGTATATATACACCCGTTTAATAAAAAAGGTATAGAGGGTAAGGATAAAATTATTCTTGCTAAAAGAAGATAATTTTCCAGTAAATTGGAAAATACAGCCAAGAAACTGAAGGAATATCGCCCCTAGCGAAAGACTATTCTTACAAGTAGAATGTATCCGTCATAACTCAAACAGCGTTCCCAATTTCGCAAGAACTACTATTTCGATTTGTGAACTCATCAAATAGGGATGGCAGGTTATTTGCACGGAGTTTAAGTTTGTGATTTGTAGAAAATCTGTATTTTGAAAGGCTATAATTATTATGGAAGTAGGATAGCTTCGTTTCTTAAACAAATTTAATTTTCTCTGAATTTCTTTATTGAATAAAAAAATATAAGAAATCAGTCTTTTTTTTAATGAAATTGCACCACTTCAAAATATTGCATAGCTGAGGTTACATTTAGTGGGATATTTGTATTTTTAATTTAAATAAATAAAGATATATTGTCATTGTATACTTTAATGTTTAATCAGCTCAGAATGGCAATAAACATTTGTGAAATTTACACATAGTTATTATCGATCTTTCACATTTTTATTAAGCACGATTTTAATAGTAATTAATAATTTTAATCAACGGATGGTTATTTGTACGAATCAATTTAATGGAATCGAATTACACAAATGGGTATCTAATTTTATTAATATTTTCCTTGCGTTTCAATTAATTTTTTAATGATCTTCTTGTGCAAGCGTACAATTGATATTATTTGAGGTGGTAAAAATCAATAATTTCCACCAGGATATTAATTAAATTTCTTCCGGGGGCTTAAAGTATTTATCGGCTGAAGATATTTCCAAATTCTCATTAGCAGAAGTAGCGATTAACAGGTCAAAGCTTAGGAAAGCCACAGACCAACGCTTATTAAACCAACCCCCAATTATATTTCAATATACGCTTGCGAACGCGAGGCGTTCAAAGAAAGGAGATTGGCTAAGGACGAGGAAAGGTTGACGATGGTAGTTCGCGAGGGCCGGAAGAGGGCGAAGGGAGGCGAAAACGATGCAAGGGGATGTTGGGGTTTGCGCTTCCAGCTTGCAACCCCTCTAGACCACGTTGGTTACCCTCGAGCGTGCAGATAAATTTGCCGCTCGTCGATCCCTCGGTCTCATCACCTGCTCTGCTCTAATTAATAGCTTCGTCATAGATTACAGAGGGGGGATATTAAAATAGTGTTCGATCCCCCTTGCGAGCATTGAACGAGTAGTTGACGAATACTTGGAATTTTTTTAAAAGATATAGATTAAATTTGAGAATTCGGAAGAATAAAGAAATAAGTATTTTTTTAGAGTTCAATGCTCATAGACAATAGTTGTAAGTCTTAGAATTTGTATTAATTTGTTTTAAAAAAGCATTCGATTAAAAAATTAATTTTTGATATCTTTGATTAACCATAATGTCATGTATATCGTTAACAAAAATCTGACTAATGGTACATAAGTATATTTTAACACCTTGATTGCTAATTTAGTCACTAATTGATCAAATGAAAGAAGACGTAAGCTTTAAATAGAATCGGTATTTTATTAATAACAAACTGAAGCGAGAATTTGAAAATTAATCTCAATAATTATTTTAATGTGTCTAATTGAGCATATGTGTCCATTTTGCATTGAGGCAATTAACGTGTGAAATGCTTTTATAATTAAAATCGGTACTCATTAATCATTATTAAATTTCTAACGAATGATTCCTTTTTTTCTGTTGCAGGTAAGTTAATTGCGCAGTACGCAGAGGAAATGTAAGTAAGTACATTATCGTGGTAATACCGGTGTTAATTAAGGCTCACCCTCAAAACATTGTTAATTAAAATTATTTCGTCGATATTCTTGATTAAACAGCGTACAATATTGATCTTGCACGGTTGAATATTAGGATTTTCTCCATTAAAGTGGGTACATATTTCATGCTATAATTTACAGCAATTTATAAACTTGAATTTTCAATTTTAAGTTGAATTTTATTCATACTATTTCGTAAATATATTCGACGTTTTTACTGAAAGAGTATATCGATATTTTTTGTATGTTTTAAAATTTACTTTGATAGGCGCAATCCTTTGACTCCCGAGCCAGCACGCTTTAACAAAAATTCTCAAAAAGGGTCTTTTTTATTAAAAAAAAAAGCTAGTTATTTTAAACTTTAAAATTTACTGAAAATTAATTTCCCGGATAAATTACCGGAAATTATTAATAAAAAGCGCTGATGAAGATGTTTTACAATTGATCACATGTAATTAAAAATATTTTGATATTTTTATTCAGCAAATGACAAAGTTACTAAAATGAAATTCTTCATCAACGCCAACATTTCATCAGAATTACTTAAAGCAACGAAATCACAGCTTGCAATTTTTTACAACGATTGTTAAATCATCAGAAGGAATGTTTTGAAACTTGTCGTTTGTTTAGTAAAAAATAAATGTTATGAAAAATCGTGCGGTGACAGGTCGGTGTTTCAAGTTATTTGATCTGGTCTCATCCCTTCGTGAACGAAGTCGACTACCCCTATTATCCCGTGGAAAAGCTTCGCTCCCTCCCCCCCCCCTCTCTCTCTCTCTCTTTCTCTCATGATCCGTTTCACACCTACCCCTTTCACCTTTACTGGCCTCGAAATATCGATTGCCTTGGGCACCGATTACTCTGTGTGCAGTGCACTCTGACACAAGCTCGCCGACAGTAATGGCCGTGATTACGAACGGATGATTCCATTAAGGGTTACGAGACTCACAATCAAGCCGTTTGGCCTCCTGGCAATCGATTAAAAGAGAAAACCAAACTTCTTGTACAAGTGCTTTTTTTGTCAAACTTCCACTGTACCATATCTATTTCTATAAATTTATCAAAACTTGGCGAATTTGTTTAATGATATTACAGTGTTAATTATTGATTTCTTATCAAAGTAGGATTTAATTCTTTAAAATCATTAAATCGTTTTAATTCATTATAGTTACTGAAAAATATTTTGGATAGTTGTTATAGAAAAGGTAGTAAGTTCAATACCTATTGCATCTTTCGTTTTTAATTTTTTATTATTCACTTTCATCTATAAAAGTAGGTAAGGGTGAAATAATTTCCAAAAATCGTCCAAATTATTTAATCCTTAGAAAATGGATTAACTAAAATTACGAAACAAATCAAAATGACTTGCTTTAGGTTCCTCATTTTAAATCATAAAATTCATTAAAATGCTTTTTTGAAATGTACATTCATTTTTATCAAGCTAAAAGGTTACTGTATTGTACTATTTCATCCTTTATTAATTTTTTGTCCGTTTCATTTTTACCTTGAACATTGATAATTGTACTCCCAAAATACGAAATATTTTCCAACAAAGAAGGTATATACAGCGCGAAAATGCTTCTGCATTCGTGGCTCGAGTGTTAAGTGTTGCAGAAACAGTCGATAGGCGTTAGCGAACGGTTTGAAACCAACACGATTCCCAATCGCAAAACGGGAATCTTCTGGTAACGTATAGTTCTCGCGAATAAACAACGGCGTCATGTTGCCGTTTTCGAAAATCTGGTACAGGTACGAGCAACCATGCAGTCAGCAAAAGAGGCTTCGCGAAGTGTGCAAGCACGATCCATCACTCGTTAAACGCAGCTGCGCTCGCAGATTTCCATTGTCCGTGCACCTGCTGTTGCATGTTTGGCCGAATTTGGGAACCGAAAAAGGTCGCATAACATTTTCTAATTCATGAAATCGTACTTTTTTCATTTCTTTAAAAACAAAAAAGAAATGATTTAATTTCAATAATTTTAAAACCAATTATATGTGAAATATGGAATGGGAACAATTTAAAATGCATAATTTTTTTGATATAATGAAATATAAAAAAATGATGAATTTAAATGTGCATAAAACAAATTGTAGAGAAATTTTATATCATTTTATATGGTTTTTTAATTAAAAGATACCTTTCATACAACATGTGTATAAAATATGAACAAATCGTAAATAACTGCTGCGAAAAATTGTAAAGCATGTCTGAGTTGAATTCCGTTGAATTTGCTAATTGCAAATATCTGGAAGCAAAAGGACAAAATGAAATAAATTATGCAGAGTATAAAATATAGAAAGTTGAAAGTTGAAATATCTGCAGTAAAACAATAATAATGAATATGGTTATTAAGCTTCAATTATGTTTAACAAATATTTTAACCTTTATCGAGATACATTTGAAACATATTTGTAAATTGAATATTTATCCGTGATGCATTATACACGATTAATATTTGTTCATTTAAATTACACGAATATAAAGGATACGTAGGGGGATAAATATTAATTACAGTAAAATTTATCTCAATGCAATCTTTTAATCAACAAATATTACACTTTATAATTCCTTGTACAACCCCATGTTTAACTCGGTCAAAATTTACTTTTCATAAAAAGCCTAATTACAGGTATATTTGCAAACAAATTAGACGCAAACTGTACGTTCGTACTTTTGTTTTTCATTGAAAATGAAATAAATCTTTTTGAAACTAAAGCCACGAATATTCTTATTTTCTTGTTTCGTCTCGAAACACCAACATATACAATCCCGTGGCATTAAATTGAAAATTAAAATGTTTTCAATAACCGATGTCGTTCAATTTTTTCCCAGGTATCCTAATTACAAGTAGAGTATATTTGCGAGCAAATTCGAACGTACGAGCAAATTCTTTTTTATTTGAATTTCAACGGATCCATTCGAAGCTGAAACCACGAATATTTTCTGCCTTCGTATTTCCGTCGATCTCGAAGCACCAATAATATTCCATAACGCATATTTCTGAAGTTAAGGATAATATCGTGACCGGGTCAAGGGTCGAAGCGGTTTCGACAGCCGATATCCTCCAAATAAATATAATTACAACGTCACGAATTTACCGGCCGTGTATTTGCCAAGCTTTCGAACCCCGCGCTATCCGCGACTAGTAAGTACCCTTTGTTCAAGATAATCGTTTTGTACGATTATCGACGTCCATCGCAGAACTCCACGGTGGAATGGTATTAGCGAAATCGTTTACCGTCATTTTCTACGTTGATCAGCAACAACAGGATTTCATTTTGTTTCACGATGCTGTTGGGGTCGTTCACAAGTGTGATTACTTATCGGGAATAACCGCGGAGCCTCTTGACACGAATGTTCGTTACAGTCATTACGTTTTGATGGGGCTACGCGAATATCGATACACACGGAAACATGAGAACAGCTTCGTGGGTAAATAGACGGATAAAAGAGATAGGGATTTAATGTGCTTAAAATGGAACGACGAATGGTTATATCCTGACGGATAGTTTCTACTTTGTCGAAGACAGTGAATGTACGATAAAAAATGAATATTTTAACAAATTCGAAATTTAACTTTTACTGCAAGATTGCAGTATATTATTAATGATTGCTTTGAGACATTACACAATAAATTAATTTTATTGAATAATGGAAAAAAATATTCAATTTTTAGTCAGATTTAGTTGTAAGTACAGTAAGTTTAGTACTGTAATTTTTCTCAGAATTTCCAAGCGTTTCAGACAAAATGGAACAACGTTCGAGTGGTGACATTTTCTTAAACGGGTCGGCAATTAATTTTCATGTCGTCGCACATATTTTATCGTTCAATTTTTCATCAAACTGCCTCGGCAGATCCTCGTGAACACAAATATTTTCTCCCTGAAAAATGTCTTTTCCCGCTGCGAGTCGATGACACGGAAAAGCCTTGCGATGATTAATTACCACGTTAATAAGGAAATTGGACCAGAATATTCGATGCTATCGGAATAAAATCAATTTTTAAATGGTTATCGATCTTCCATTATACTGGCGTACTCGGTCAAATTTATCAGACGTTAATGTCATCAATTTATGTCGGACACGTCGTGAATAGTGCAATAGCAGTTTTTATTAGATCTGTTAATCTTTTAACGTTGAAACTCGAGCCCCGAATTATGCTATTTATAAAGGTAATATATATATATATATATATTTTTCTTATCAAAGGATGAGAAAAACCTTCCGGGTGATTAATCATCGCGTCGACGAAAGAATTAGAATGAAAAGGAAAACAGGATGCAACAAACACACCGTGCCATTGTCTCGTGTTCGTTTCTGAAGGACACACCAGCGAAGGTATTTGCACCTTTAGAACGAGGAACGAGGGTGGCCAGGATGATTAATGAGCTAGTGGAGTTTTGATTGTGGTAAAGCAGAGGATGGCCCGTCATGCAATTAGAGGATGAATCATTTGTAACCCGAAATCGCGGTAATCCGACTGAGAGACCTGGACAGAGGGTGATATCGAGATTCGAAGTTATGAATAATTATTGGTTCTATCTTGGTCGTCTTAACGTGCACCTCCCTTATCTTTTTCAATTTTATACCTGCATTCAATTATTCTAACTGTACGCTCTGATTATTCATATTTTCGACATTTTTCATGCTTTTAGTCGGATTTAAAAGCTCGAATAAATTTTAATGACAAAAGGGGTTAATAATTTAGACAATTTTTACGTGTGGTTCTATTTCAATATCCAAGATTTTTAAAATATGTTTAATCGCTATCATTTATTCCTACATTACAAGTTCTGATTTTATCTCTGATCATTTTAAAAATACACCTAGTTCCAGAATCTTTACATTCCCGCGAAATTATCAAAATTTATTATTGATGCTTATATTTTATGCATACTTCTTTAGCGGTGATTCCGCTGAAATCTTGTTAGTTTTTAACCGATTTTCATGTAAGATTTAAACTTCATAATCGGGAAAGTTTGAACTTGAATATTTCACTCTAACGTAATTAATATTCACCGTCGTGTCAGCGCTTCGCTGCTAATGAAATAATTACCGGGCTTTATTGCGGCATACCGTCGTAATCCTCGTCGAGACATTACAAAACGCTATTGTCAGTCATTTTATTTAAACGTTCGCAGCCGAGTGCGAAATCTCTTCGTGGTAATTATCACGGAGGCACGCTAATTATGATACGTAATACAATTAAGCAAGCATTGTCGTCGGCTAATTAAAGAGATGACTTCAACTTACCGTAGCCAGTTAGCAGAATTAATTAAACCGAATCGCTATATGGGTGTACAACTTGACATCTTGATTCGTCTCCCAATTTTCCATGAATTTACATATACTGTAATTCAGTTTCCAATTTAAATCGTTCACTTGCCACCTTGCTTAATTAATAAATTAATAAATTCATCTAATAGTGCAGTAATCTTTTATAATTAGAATTTCAATACGTTTTACCACACATATCCATTTCCACAGTATAACAATATATTTTTAATACCATATCAACAGTAGAAAAATTCCAAAATGTTTTCTTTGTCAACCACATCTGTTCATCTAAATTAACTCCTAATCTAACCCAAAATCGAAACATTGCTCGTCAATTCATATCGATTTCGCGAAAGTGTCTCTAGCGAGCAGTACGCTCGAGTGTTTTGCCTAGTTTTTTCTCCCTTTTTCCTTGGATAAGTATGATCAGCAGACCGTTGAATCGCGACCAGCTGGACGGGCACAAACCGACCACTGTGCCCTGGCTCCTTTGGTATGGGTGCAAAGAACACCGAGCCTGAAAAGAGGAAGGGAAAAAGCCAAGACGAGCATGGAACGCGTGTCAGAGATCTATGCGGCAGTCTGGCCTTACAATGGCGCCGATTGTTTATCTCGAGATCGCAGCAGGCAATGAAAGCTCACTCGAGCCTTGAGCTTGGATATACCCCAGCAAACGCCATCGCGTTGAGAGGCCAGGATCAAGCAGCATCATTGTCTTGACGTTGTCGTCGTCTTTGTGCCTATCGTGTACCGTTCGTCTCGAAAGACTCTTCTTCGCGGAAGAGGTCGAAGATCGACCGTTGTCTGCTACCACGGCTTATACCAGCAATTCTGGCTCGTTACGATGTACCCTGGCCAAAGATTACGCGAGTAGATCCCTCCCCCTTCTTTCTTTTCCTTTCGCGTTTTCAAGTCGCTTCGTTTATTGGACAAAAGAAGTGTCGAGACGGGGATGGTATGCCAGACACGCGGTTCCCTTCTTGCGTAAGTGCAGACATTAATCCTCGAATAAAAGCTGGCTCGATTGTATTACATTTAAAAAGCGAGATATATACATTTCTAAAGAATTCAATTTTAATGATAAATAACGCTTCAAATAATATCAGCAAACTTAAAAAATGGGAATAAACTAGATTAAACAAATTAAATTAAAATTTTCCCTGTATCGACAGAACAAAGTGCACGAAAAATTAAAATTTCAAGAAATTAACGAGAATCACTCACACTCCCACTGTTTCCCCTACCGTTCGTCCATCGAATTCGCAACCGTGACGATGCGGCTCTCGGTTCATCCCCTTCGCTATCCATCGAACAAAAATCCATCCCCCTCCCCCTATATGCGAGGACGTTTCAAAAGACTCGATGTTTTTCTTTTTTCAAACAAGATTTCGCATCGTGGACAAGCAGGGTGGTTGATGAGGGAGGTGGTGCGGCCGGATGCGCATAGCGGGATGGAAACGGGCGGGTCCGCAGCAGCGGGCACAAGAACGAAAACATTGCACTCTCTCGGCCAACAAGCCAGGCTTCGTTGTAATTAGTTTCTGTAGAGCAAGAGTTCAGCCGGCTCTGTATACAGACGAAAACACAGAGAACCAACACGAGGTGGTCGTACACAGAGCACACACAAACGGATGACAGGGGGAGGGGGGAGGGGGGTGAAACACGTACACACACGTTCGCAAGAGGGGATGGCACCACCTCTATGTATGTACACTCCCGTCCACAAGTTGTGGGACACCTTGACGTTTTAAAATATATCTTAATTATCCGTGGTAATTTTTTGGGTGTATCGATAACGACCCAGAATACACTGCTGGAATATGTAAAAATTAACTGGAACTGAACCTTCAGGGATCCTGGATGGTCATTTCTGGCTCAGTATCGTTTCAAGATTAAGTGGGAACGCGAGGGATGCAGTAAAATGAAAGATTAAAATAATTTCATTTATAGTTTCCAAAAAAAAATCCTTTCCTCGCTTAGAATCAAAGACACTTAAATCCAATCGTGAACTGATTCTAAAAAGCAACAGAGGTCAAAGATTGTGATGTTCTAATTACAAGCATGAATATTTGATTGAATCGTGTCACTTTGAAGTTTGACTTAGTTTGACGGGTGTTTAGCGGTGTTCATTTGAACGTTTACCTAAAAACTATAATGGCAAGTGTCCCATCGACTTATGAACGTGGGTGTACGTGTCGTCTGGTTGCGCTATTGCGGCCAGCCTTGATGGCGGAGAAGCAAATAGGACACAATAAACATGGCACTACATCATCCACGAGTAGTCCTTTATCCGTGAGGATCGGCCGCGGGCCAGCATTCGAACTCCCTGCGGATAGTTGGTTACGTTGCACGGGGAATTACCGTCAGGTATGCACATGCCCGTCTGTCTGTTTGGTGTTCTCTGAGGATTTCGTAAAAATGAAAGCTCGACGAAGAGAGACAAATCGAGGCTGGTCGCCGTTCGGGTCGTTAACGAACGCGCAACCTGAAAGAACGAAAGCCGGAAGCTTTGTGCACCTTTGAATTTTTTAATTTGTCCTGGTAGCCATCTGGCGAATTATTAACCGATAATTGAAATGTACTACGGGCACGAGATGTTTCGTGTTGATTACCTGTAATTTTATATGTTAGTTATACGGAATGTTCGAAATGTTGCTAATAACATAAATTAACCACGATTACAAACGTTCATTTTATCAAAAATCTAATTTAGCTAAAGTTATTAATAAAACTTCACATTCAATCATTCGAGTCCATTTTTAAGTATCGAGTCCAAGGAAATCGTACAATACATTAATAATTGCTATTTTATTTGAACAAAACAGAAGAACGGATAAGAAGTATAAAAAAAACTTATAAAATATGTACAAAGTATCGTTTGCCCATAATAGAACCACAGAGTACTGTGAAATATCTTTATCGGAGAAACACGCTCATCGATTTAGCCTCGCTAACGGTTTCATCGTTGTTTCCTTGCCTTAAAATGATTCGTTATTGACGATAGTCAAACGATCTTTAATTACGTTTCCAATAACGCCGATGCAGGTAAATTCCTGTAGCACGAACGAGACACAATGGACCAAGAAAGTGTAACAAAAGGAGAAATCGACTGCTCGTTTGTTACATTGCTGATACGATGGGAAACCGCGCACTGAAACGCCGTTAACGACAATGCTCGTCCTCCGCTTTTATCGATAAATTGAATTTGATTCGACATTTGAGACGTACGACAGTGTAATTAGGCTGGATGCATTAGTCGATTTCAATACGTAAAACGTTTGATATGATTACCCAAAGATATTTCAAAATAGCACTTATAATGTACATCAATTTGAAGCTTGCAATTTCAGTCAATCTATAATAATTGTGTTATTCTTTGTAGTTATCTTATTTCTTGTTAATTTCTGAAACAATTTCAATCTGAAATTGATTACATGAATAGTTAGTATTCGTTCCAATGGAGAACCAGCCATTTTGAATTAAGAATATTGATGAAATACTTATGCTATAATTTTTTTAAAGCTCTAAGCTTCAAATTAACATACCATAACCTTTATTATACAGAACTCTTATGTCATCAATTAACGTCGATTTTTGTCAGGTTATCATCTTCTGCAACCGGCAACCGGTCATTTTATATTAAAAACATTAACGATCCCTTTATACAGTCATCTTTGCCAGGCTTTATGCTTCGCATCGATGTAGCACAAGTGTTACTTCAAGATACTTTTATGTCAGCAAATTGTGTCTGACTTCTCACGTTCCAAAATCGCCTGTTTGATATGCAGAAACGTAATAGACGAAAGAGGAAAAAGGGTGCGGACGGGGTAGCAAAAATTGCCAGGGCCTGTGGAGAGGATGGAAAGGGTGGAGAAAAAAAAAATGGAAAGAAAAGAGGGCGATCAGAGCAGGGGAGACAGGTAACAAAAAACCGAGAGGGAAAAACGAGAGAAGGTTCGATGATTGATGGATACTAACTGATTGAAAACTGCGCCGGGTTGTCTGGCCTCACGACTGAATTTCGCGTTTAAATTCGAAAGTTTTCGTACCGGGACTCGTTTGCCCGATCCTGTGTCCATTTTCTGCGATTTCGCAACAATGAATACGATTCCGTCGGAGCAAACCGAAGATTAATACCTCGAGCTGTTCGTCTTTCTTAGGATACGCGTTCGACAAAATTTATCGATGATACGGGCTTGGTAAATCGTGAAAAATTGACGCGGTTAATGGGGATGCTGTGTCCGCCCGTTCAGGGGGGTTCGATCGATAATATAGTACCTCGTAATCAGATGTTGAGGCGGATAAGAAAAATGATTTCTGGCGAATATGCCTCGAAACTCTTCGCGAAACTTGTTAACACGAATTTATGGAGGTCGATATTTTGTTCGGTTGCTTTTCCTGTCAACAACGTTTCTCGATGTAAATTAATTCAGTGTGCACTGTGCGTGATTAGTTTATAACTCTTTTTATTGTAACTTAACATTAGAATTTGGAAAATCATGAAAATCTGTTATTTAAATGTACGTTGGGTAATGAAAATTTGAGAGGAATCAAATAGGAATTAAGAATATTTAATATAAATTTCAGTTTATTATATTTCACGAGGTTATGGTTGACCTTAACAAAAAAAAGTTACAAGTCATCATAAATTCCTACAACCATACTAAAGTGATAATAATTTTTAAGAAAAAATCTGTAAATTATTTTACACTTTAATAATAAATATAGAAAATTTATTCACACAATAAATAAACATGTCAGGGTAATTAATATTGACAATTATTCAAAAACAACTTTAAATTATTGTCACAGATGTAATAGATCTGCTGTTAATTACAAGTGATAATTCTTTGTAATTAAACGTTAATGCAACCAAATAAGAAAAATTCTTATATCAAAGTTGTTAATCTCGTTTCTTCCACGGTGTTTCTGCTTTCCTCAACATCTTCAGGGATCAAATTATACCGCGGTACTGATTGTTTTTCATTTCGTCTTTCCTGGATTATTCCAAGAAATAATATCGTCGGGAAAGCCTAACGGTGAATAATTCATAAGACGTCGGTCCTGCCGACGTTATTTATTAAGCTACAACCTCCCCCAGAAGGGAAGGTTGAGCATGAAACATATTCCATCCGTACAGTGTTTCTCCGGTTGTAATTTACGATTTAATCGTAGCATGATCATTAATTAAAACTGTAAGATGATCCAAGATATCGAGATACTTAAGAGGATTGTACAATTTATAATTAATCAAGCACCTAGTAAACGTTTACGAATTTCCAGCTTAATTTAAGCGTAATTGATACGATCAAGCATATCTGCGAATAAAATTTTATTTTTTATAATAATTCAGAATACATTCTTTGCGAACAAAAGAATAATCTTTGAACAAAAATTGTGAATAAATTTATGTTATTAATTTCGCGATTAAATTTGTAATGGTACTTTAATTATAAGACACAAGTTTCATTATCCTTTCCGCATGAGTTTTTATTTCTGATTCTCACTTTTATTAAATATTGGCAACACAGTTCAATATTTATTAATAAAAATCTACTTTCTTTCGTTATGTAATAAAACACAGAAATCTATGGCAACAAGCTTTTATTTATCGATGTGGCTCATAGGATGTGTTGTCTTGTATTTCAAAGTTTTCAACATCGTTCGAAATGACAAAAATCACAATCGGTCGAGCTATCGCAGTCGAATAATCCTGAGTATCGGACAATCGTTGAAAGCTTTCGTCAATCACGCTAATAAACGATATTGTTTTTCACGAGGGCGACCACCCCGGACGATTATCGCGTTACTTTTTCATTCGATTTCCGCGTTGTACAGCGGAGATTTTACAAATTGTTGCCAACTTATTTATGGTCTCGATTTTCAATCAAATTTTCCAAACGTTGTATTATTATGAATACGAATTCTTCTATACTTTCAGTAATATAATAATTAATGGATTTCCACACAAAATGAAATTAATTTCTAGCCTCTGAGTGAACCATCCAACTTTTTATTAGGTGAGGGATTTTCAGAAATTTCAAGTATAACTGTGTATTTTTTTATGCAGCTTGTACGTAAAAGAATATTTGAAAATAGTTTCCAAAGAATCTACAATTTATGAAATATTTCAATTTTTTGTGTATATCTCAGGTTTGAATTTAACTAAAAAATCGACCTATATAGAATTTTTTCATTATTATATTTAAATAAAGTTGTAAAATTACCTTCAAATGATTAATAATTTTGGTCTAAAAAAAGGAATAACTATTGCTACGTTATGGCTTTACTAATATTAAACAATTTTTATTAACAAAAATTTCTTCACCTCTTGATAGAAGACAAAGATAAAATGATTCAACTCTGATAAGGATGATCAAATTAGGTGACTTACCTCGTACGTAAAAATCTATTAAAATAAAATTTAAAATGTTTTAAATACTTCATAGGAAGTAGAGACAAGATTAATCCTATAATTTGAACTCTCGCAAGCGTAATACATTTTCACCTAATTCAAAGAAAAATTATTCAAACAATCATTTTCCCTTCTTTAAAAATGTAACTTCTCTCTGTTTATGGTTAATCCTTTATGACATTTTAAATTCCATATGTTCAAAGTAAATCCGTATGATGATAATAAATGGAAAAAAAAATTGTTCGGCTCCTTACACGCGGAAAAGCGCAACGGTTTAGCTTGAATTTCTCAGTCCGACGATCATCGCGGTGCACCTGTTCCACTTTTTAATTAAACCGAACACGCGGCTCAATGAATTCGCTAATCACGTCATTGCCGGTGACCGGTTGGCCAGGACGGACGCGTGATTTGTTCCGTGAAATTTCAATAAAACGGCTTAATCGATTAAAATCCATCTACTAAAAGTGGGGATGAACGAACCGGAGCACGTGAATCCTTACACATAGAGGTAAAATTGCACGAATTTGTTTCTGAATCGATATTTTCGCATCCGAAAAGGAAATTGACCTACTAAAGGCGCGGCAGAAGCAAATATAGAAAAACATAGTATAAAAATAATGCCTAGGATCTAGAAGATGTGGAGCGAACAGAAATATTCGATCTCAAATGATATTTGTTACGCGAACTGGGTTCTCTTATCCAATAAAACTAATATTGTTAGTTCACAAATTTTTGAAAATAGAAATAACAAGTACTAATAAATTCCCTTACATGATAGGAGCAAGGTATTTAATTTATTTATTACAATTAATTAAAATATACATAATAACTTTCTTGCTTATGGAGCTATAATTGGATACTTTGTCTTAGAGTTATTTGTAAAATTTTATAAGATAAAATTATATTATATTAAAGTTATCTGTCAAATAAAAACGACTATATTTTATTAAGAGTTTAATCAAATATTTCCAACTTTCTGCATACATACAGATAACGTAATTTCATGAATGTTCCAGCAAAATGTAATGCTAATAATTATTTCATTTACATTTGAATTTTTCATTCTAGATTTGAAATGGGTCGAGGGTTTCATTAAGGAACCAAACGTTAATGTTACAATAATTCCATTTCTGACCCATCATATTAAAATGTGTATTTACAGAACTCGTTCTAAAAGAAAATACAATTCTTTTAACATAAATTGTAATTATTGTCATTCAATAATTCATCTATAGTGTTATAAAACATAGTTTTGATAGGAAAATGAATTTTGAAATACAGATCACGAAAATTTTTAGCATGGGTCATGAATGGTTCAACATTCAGCCTCTGCCTATTAAACTGTTGGGCTGTTCGAGGGTTAATCAACGATTGAAAGAAAAATAAAGAAAAACTGAACACTATTCAGAAATGAAAAGAGTGAAACAAAATTAACGAAGGAAAAATTTGTAAGAAGGTTTCTCTATTCACATTTTACAAAGTCGTTTGTTAATAACGAGGATTTTCTTGCGAACAGCCCTATGGAATGGCAGCGAACGGCCGTAGGGCAGCTCAAGATTTCGAAATGGCAGTACAGAAGGTATACCGTACGTATTATGCACAAAACGCGAGCTACATTGAGATTTCTGTACAAGCACTACCGGGCATTGTTATCGTTACACCAGCTGCCAACCCACGGCTTTAACCTGGTTGCTGTAAGTCCGTATCTACGACCCAGAAATACACCTGACCTCTTACTCGAACAGAAATCCACTGGGCGTTCCTTAACAAGCTATTCCCTTACCGACTAGGATCAAAATTCTCCATTTTATTTTTCTCTTCGTATTCTTATTTATACAAAACCATTATACATTATTAAAATTTGAAATCGATTTCATGAGTTTGATAAATTACTTTCTGTCAATCTGACAAAGTTCCTTTTTTGGAAAAACGCAAGACGAGTGAAGAATATCTGTTTCGAATTTAATGAATGAAAAATAGAGAGTAATTGTTAATACTTATAACTAAAGATTAAAAACTTTGAACTAGGATCTTATACTTTATTTTTTATATTTTTATCCCATCTAGTATTTTGAATTATTCAAATGATCGCAAGGATAATATCATTTTAATACAAGGAAGAAACAGTTATTAAAAACTTTGTTTCAAAATTAATTAACAAATAAAATATATTGCTAGAGAAAGATGGTTGATATATCGCTGACTAAAAATGACAATAAATATGGATTTCTGAACTTTATAGAAATCTATCTAAAAAATGAAACAAGCCTCGCAACTTTTGTTTAAATTAATATTTTAATAATAACCATCAATTGAATAATTAACAAATTTATTTAAGAAAGTTACCTCTGTACACTTTATAGCATTGTTATCAGAAAAGAGAAGAAAAAGAAACGATAGACCACCCTGCCGTCGCGTAATTAAGGAGCCAAGAATAGACAGACTAGCAACTTTCCTAAGCTTGATTGGCTCTTCAAGATTCGAGACGCACGTGTTCCCTAGGGTTGAAGCCCGAAGGGTCCCAGGGGGGGCTCATTTGACGCGTGTATCAAGGAGGACGATTTTCCAAGTTACGCGAAGAAAGTTTAGTTGGCTCGCCAGTACCAGGTCATCGACTGTCGGGAAAGAAGGGAGAAAAGCCGCATTTTCGTGCGAAAAGGGACACGGTCATGGCATGGTGTTCATAATTAGTGCCATTGGGCCACCTTGCTAGGTCGTGGTAGAATTTCAGCCCCAGGCTACGTTCGACCATCACGTACAGACCTCTCTACGTACCGAGTGTTTCCGAAATTGTCGAGAAGCTTACACAGGGTGCTTCTATCCTCCGAAAATTAAAATAAAAATTGTATTTCTAAATGTTATTATATTTTTAGTGAAGTTCGATAAAGAAATTTTCCTTTTTACATCGAAGTAACGAACAGGGGACGATTTTTCGACGATTCTTTGCATGTTCGATCAAGAGAAAAAAAGGGGGTGGAATGAGAAATGGATGATATTAGGGGAACGGTATCCCCCATCGATGCAAGAAGAGAACTCCCTAACAAAGCGCCGGACAGATAATTCCCCGTCTGCTGCAACGTCATTAAGTTCTTCTTATTGCACAAGTTACACCCTGTACACCCTGTTCCTCGTAACGTAGCAGGGGGTTTCGTTGTATCGGGAGGAACCCCTCCTATGCCATTTGTAACTCATCGATCAACGCGATGAAAAGGAAAGAAAAAAGAATTCCGGGGTATCCACACTTTTGCGAGCACGGATTTCCTCCGTAATCGAGTTTGTTCTCGATTATTGGCGGTCGCACCTACCGGAAATACCGCGTTTCCTCGATTCACCCCTCAGACCAATTGTTACTACGTGAAATAAAAACACGAAGGGCGTTCCATTATCCCCTGTAACCTCCTATGCTGATGTAACTGTAAAAATTATAATCGTTTGTTAATTATATGAAATTTCCAATTTGCCGTGTAACCAATTATCGTAAATGGTTAAGGGGTGCTTCTGTGCTTACATGTAATAAGCACCAATATATTATTTTCTAAAAATATATTTTTATAAACATCCACAGTTTAATAATCAATTTTTGTAGAATAGAGATATTAACATATCCCAAATCAATTTTTTGATAACAGTTCAGAACTAATACTTTTGTAACTTCAACTCTTATAACACTTGTACTCTTGTTTCTTTTTTTCAACAAAAGCTCTTAGCACACATGTCAGGAATCTTCTGAAATTCCAGAATTCTCGCTTCACGAAAAGCAATAAATTCTCAGGAAAACTCATCTTGCACGCCCTGTTTCAATTTCGTCGGTAATCCAAGCATGATCAATGTCCCCCTTAACGAAAAATCACGCGACACGGTCAAAAAGAGAGGCGAACAGCGTTACACGATTTTGCATGGTCGGCGTTAATGTCGTCACAGCGAAATCCGTCGGAACGCTTACGGCCTGGCAATTCCTGGATCGATTCGTGACGCCGGCAATCCCATAAAACATCCGATAATAATATTCATATGTGCAACGTTGAATACCAACAGAGAAGAAACGTGAAATCAGCGAATCGAGCCGAGCGGTGTCCCGTGGGTGAAGCCCGGCCTAAAACGTCCCTTCCGAAACGACATCCCTGCAGAACGATCGTCACCAAGGGACACCGCACCCTCTCCTTCCTTTGACTGTCCGGCTAATGAAATATCACGTATGCGAAATTGACAGCAACGAAATAGACCGACGATAATGCGACCCCTTCGTGTTCGTGCCTGGTCTTCCCTCGGGAAACCGCAAAGGCTGGCTTCGCTTTTTTTTTTTCATCTCCTTTCGAAACGCGTAATTTACGCGGCTTATGGGATACACGATCGATAATTTCATTTGTTTTCCGTATCTATGTATATCTTCGTAGAAAAATTTTAATTTTGTTCAGGGTTGGGCGTTATCGCGTTCGTAATCATTAATCAGTTACTTAATCGTGACCGAAATAAATCAATAATCGCGACTACGTTTGGTGATTTGTAATCGTGGAACGAATGATTAATTTATCTTTTCATGATTAATCACGCCAATTGATTAACTCAGAATTATAATTTCTGTCTGAATAAATCCTGGTTATTCAAGGATAACTAATCATTTCTATTCTGGATTGAAATTTGAAAGAAAATTAAAATATTCGAGAATAGCAGATTCGAAGTCGAACAAAACGAAATTATTCGAAAATAACGAATGATTCTTAATGGAATAAATTTTCATTCGGGATAAAAATTTAATTATCTCTGAATAACCTCGTTTTACTCGAAATCCCTATTCGAATAATGTCGGGCTCTGAATTTCAACCATTTTTTTCATCGTCGTTCGTAACCCACCATTGAATTGTATAACGTTAACGCATCGCAATTTGAAAAACAGACACAGTCAAATCGTCGGGGGATATTGAATTTTTCGTTTGAATATCGGCATATTTTTCGATCACCGTCAAATATTTGAACTGGTATAAAATCTTTGCACCGAAATTGGTATTATGTATCGGAGGTTTCGTTGGTTTTCATAAATGATGAATGTCAATGGTACATTGGAATAATAATTGAATGCGTGGGCACAAAATTAAGAGGCATTTTACAACGATGTTTCGTTGCGATCGATTGGCGGAGACATTAATTTTGCCGATTTTTGATACGTGAATAATGGTTTACCGGTGTATCTTTTATTTCCCAAAACCCAAATTAAAACTGAAACACTGAAAATAAAATTTTATGAAAAGGTTTCAAAAGCATTTCAATTAAAACAGCAGGCTTGTTTCTAACGCTGTTTCATGACACAAAAGCATCGTAAAATAATGCTTATAGCGTATCAGTTTGAAGTTTAAAGCTTGATAAAAAATGACTACATAAACACCCGTCGGTTTTCATTCATCAATTATAATCGCTGCACCATTTCTTTTTGTCGTCGCTCAATTTTTAATCAATACCAAATACATGACTTCTGACACAATTGTTTATCTAACAAATATCGCAAAATAACATTTCTGGTATATGAAATTAAATTTCAAATTTTATAAAAATAATTATACAGACCCTTCATTAATATTCTTAATACAAAGTGGCTGATTGAGACGTGGTATTAAATAATCAATTTTTGAAATGTATACAATCTGACAAAATTTCATGACATAAAAATATTGCAAAATAATACTTATAATACGTCAAATTAAAAATTACAGTTTTATGAAAATGATTACAGGAAATTTCGCAAAAATTAATTAGCATTACAGTTATTATCCATCGTTAAATATTCAGTCGTTTGCTTCAACCGGCAGCCAGCTATTTTGCATGAAGAATATTGATGGATACTTTTCTGTCGTGTTTTTATGTTTCGAAATAGACATGCAGTAAACCAGATACTTAATATTACTCTTTACCTTTTTATACGCGAACAAAGTTTCCGGGGAAGAAATTGTTGCAAAGAACAATAATTTTCCAAGGTAGGAACGAGATCGCAGAAAATCTTGGACCCAGTTTTGTAGCCTGGTCAAACGAGCAACGGGAAGGATATTTCTCCCCCGGAATAACGCTCGTAAAAGTATAAGGAACTTGTCGTAAAACGTAATCGCCGATTAGCTTGGGGAATCCGAACGACGACTCTCCGAGAGTCCAGAAAAACGTGCTATGTACACAGTGCGACGATTGAATCCAAAGAAATTTATTAATCGAACTATCAGTCATTAGAATTCTCTCATATTTGCAACAAGATTCAATAAATAACAATTCAGTGGATAATCTTTTGCCTTATTTTGTAATGATTCTTCCTTGATAAAATTGGAAAAATTGTGAAATAAAATACGTAGAAAAATCGCAAATTTATTTGAAGAATCACGGTTACATAAAATAAAATTTTTAACATTTGGAGAGCAAACTTTAACTTCTTCCTACAACACACGATCAAAAGTTTAATATTTTTTTCTTATAATGGGCCTCCAGGTTTGGATTCCTGCTTTCATAAATGTAATGAAAGTAACCTTGTTTTTATAGTACATGCTTTTAATAAAAACAAATATAGATATGATTCACTGAAACAGAAAAGTACTGTAAGTCGATTTTGAACATTACAGAAAAAAAATATCAAGCCATTGTTAAGTAAGTTTCCACAGTACTTCCGCAGTTTTTATGCTTTCAGGTCAGTTAATAGAATATTCCATTGATAAAAATGTGCCATTAATTGTTCTTTCTTGGAAGGATTGTTTGACCCTTAATTTCTCTCGGTTGGGTTAATTTTTTCCCCTAGCCATTATTAAGCTTTATCCTTCAAACTTTTTTAAGTTTCTAATTAAAGATTAACCTTAGCTACAAAAATTGTTACATAAAAATATTTCGTGCAGTGACAAATAATAGCAGAAAATTTGGAAGATGAAAATAAAATGGAACAAAAAGCGGAATTTAAATTGTCCGTGTTTGATCTCAATTTCGCTCAAAAATGGAATATGATTAATTAAATAGATTACACAAAAATAATAAAAATTAATATTTCAAAATAAATATAAAAATTTGTTAAATGATAATGCAATAATGTTATTCGTTCATTTCTGTGCAAGGACGGCTTTCCATGATTATAAAAAGGCAGCCATCATTCGCAATTATTCGAGTCCACTCGGTTCTTTGTTTTATTGGTTGCAATGAGGGACAATGATGTCCAGTAATATTCACTTTTGTTCTCGGTAAAGTAATGGCCAGAATCAAACCGGCGGGGTATAATTTGTTAATTATGACGCATGAATATGTTTTATTTTTTATATCATCTATTCACGGCAGGATTAAATCGGGCATGATTATATCGTTAGCGGTAATTGTCGACGACAGTTAATCGATCCTTCAATAAGGTACGATTACATCACATGACCATTATTGCTCGGAAACAAAGAGTATTGTTTTATCTCTGATACTTTAGTTATTACTATCGTAATTATAACATTATTATGCAATACTTCTGCATGCGATGAAGTATCAATCGAAAACAGCTTAACATTTTACAAATAATGGTAATAATTATTGGAACCTCCGTCGATTTAATTTTAACCCTTCAATAGAAGCTGCATGTATAAAATATTTTAAGATGGATATTAATTATGGAAATAAATTAATTTCTATCACTATTGATTAGTTTATTTAAATAATAAATTCAGATAATAGAAATTGAAATTGAAAGATACAGTATCAAATTTTGTTAATCTCCTCTTTGATATGAAAACAAGATATATTATTAATAGCAATTGAAGAGATTAATTCTTATTTTTTAGACATTCGAAAAATATCTTTTCAGATGAATAATGTTAATATGTAATGAAATAATCAAAAGTGAACAATATCTTTGAATGAAGGCTGGGCTCGTGCGACATTCGATGAAGCTGGAGGGTGAAAATTGAAAGAAAGAAAGCTTGAGGGGTCGCTAAACCGGAAGACGGTCGAGAAAAGGCGGAAGACCGAGCTTAAGGGTCCAAAAGACCCATTCAAAACGAAGCTCCTCCCGTTTATCCATTGAAACACCGTAACACTACACTGTCGCACCACTTAATCCATCGTCGTCTGCTTCCTAATTCCCTAATAACGATCCTAAACAACAATGGAATGTCTGTGATTCGAGCTGGAATGGTTAACGTTCAAAAATGACCCAACTACCGGCACGTAAAGAGACAGATTTGCGTTGGCTTACCTAGAAACGGGATTTTCCTTCGTGACAAAGCGCATTAAACGTACCCTGGAAACGAAATTGATCACAATCGAGGCTTTCTCGAAGAAAAGAAGATGTCGTCGAACTACAGAAGTAAGTTACTTACGTTCACTTCGTGCAAACAGAACGGGTATTATAGACCCCTTGACCTGAGTATACATCTCTAAATATAAATGAAATTGCGTTTTATAGAATTAAAAAGTAAACATTGAAATTTTTGATGCAGAAGATTATTAAGGACCAAGATATTTAATTTTATTACAATTGTAAATACTTAATCATATTTTTGTTTTTAGAATAGAGTAAAAGTTTTTCTAACTGCAAATTAAGTTACTTGTTGTATTTAATACTTTCCACAAGATGGAAGGGTACTTATTGTCTGCGAATGAAACCATAATTTGTTTTTTGTTTCTTACCAGACTGCAAAAATGATTAAAGTCATGATAATAATGATTTAGAATGCTGGTATTCTACTGATCTACTTTCAAATGATCAAATGGACGAAAAGTGGGTCAGGAGTACTGTCCGTCATAAATGACTGTACGAGGTATACGTTAATTCTAATAAAACGAAGATTTATATTTATGTGTATTTAGAAAAATGATGTTAGGTAATATATTCTGCTTAATATCGCATATACAATATTAGGCATCCATCTTTACACATGACACAAACCACTATCGTAAAAATCATTCTACTTTTAGATAAAAATATTTCTATCCGTATAAATATATCATGCAAATATGTTGAAAATAAGCTCTATTATGTATTTTTAATAATATGACGAAAAAAAGATGTTAACATTACCTGAGAAGGACTTTTGTTTATCGCACCCCCTGTGCGTCTTAATATCTTTTTTCAAGAAAAGTATAGTTTTTCCAGGTGGTTTTATAAACCGTTATAACAACTTAAGGCAAGCTCTGTTGTATTTATTTAGTAAATAAATATTCAACAAAGTAATTCACAGATAAGAGGGGTGGTTTCCTCCGCATAAGCCGCTTGCAATTTTTCTAAAATATCAGAGAACCTCAACGAAGTGTAACCATCATGATTGCGAATTGCAATAACTAATATCGATTCAATATAAAAAAAGAGGAGAAAGAAAAAAGGAAATGATCGATGCGGATATGACGAGTCTTTTTCAAGTATTAAATCATTTCAATTACACGGATGGAATATCGGGATTTCTTTTCCCTTCCGCGCTGGTGCCGATATTCGTCGTTGGAAAATACCAGAACTGGAACGACCATCAGAAAATTCGGTGACTTTCATTCGGCAGAACGGAATGGTAGAAGCGGAAATCGAAACCGTTAAAATTGTCTGACGTAATTAACCGCGACGAAACGAAGTTTCGACGAGTTCGGTTCCCTGTATCAGACTCCGGCCTCACATGCTCGTCGAAAATGCATTTTGTCCAGCGGGTAGAAATTTGATGAGATTTTATATTGTCCCGCGTTTTATCAGCCATTTTCGCGGGCATTAATTCCGTTAGCGGCCGTGTTAGCATGAATACAAATGAAAAGCACCGGCCTGTCGAAATTGGATCCGAAAAATGCTATTTTCTTCCTTTTTTGGCGTGTGTGTGTGTGCTCGATTGGTACGAAGCTCAAAAAGCGTCCGGTCGTTGCGTTTACCGTTGTACGATTTGAAAAAAAAAAAGAGGCTGGATTACAATTAGAACGTCGGCGAAGATAAAAAACTGAGCTACGGGATGAAACCCGTTGAAAATTTTCCGAGAATGAACCGAGTTATTTAATTGAGGCCGTAATTATGACACACTCGTTTAATGATTATAATAACAGGAAACATTTTTCAGGATAAAAATGAAACTACATTATGCCTTCGGGTATTTTAAATATAAAATTTGTATCACTTATTCTTGCCTGATCAAGTTTTATAATATTACTTTGAACTTTAAACTCGCGCAGGTATATGGTACACGTTTTAATTAAAATAATTTCGATATGATTTTATAGGCTTCTTTTGATGAGTAATTAGTTTCGTTGTTTCGTTATTAATTCTTGGTATCTCTTAACGAGTAACCTTCATTCTGAAAAAAGAAATGGAAAATTAACTTTGTTTAAATTATAAATTAATTCTTTTCACTCTGTTTTCAGTGCATTATTGTTAAATTTATATTCGTGAAGAGAAATTGTTAGAAAAGTCTGGTTTTTTGGTACTTACAAAAATTATTTTCAAACAACAAACTATGATTGTTATCAGATTACTTTTTCTTTTATTAGTGTATACTAATTAAAACTGTTTCGTAAAACTGAATCATGCATGAGATTGTTTGAATAATTCTTTTCCTGTCCACTTTGGTCCATTTTCAATCAGTGTAATAACCTATCTCAGATTTGCTTCTAATCGATCCTAATTAATTTCTAGTCGGTTCTGCAGCTTCCTTCCAGTTAGCCCATTCGAACCCGCTGTCTGTTCGCTCTCCATTCGTTTACCGTTCAAGAATCATTTCTAATCCAATTCTGGTTCGATCCGTTTCTAATCAGCTTGATGATCCCATCTGTTTATAGCCGGTTCAGTAATTCACTATCAATAAATCCGATGGTCAGCTTCTAATCAATTACACATACCCAGTGTGTTTGATAATCTTTGTCTTATCCATTTCTAATCGATACAGTAATGCACTTTTAATCCACTATCAATCAATTCGATGGTCCTCGACCCATATAGGTCGACCATTTTCATTCCACTGATTGTACATTTTTCCACTCCATTTTCGGTTCGTTCTAAGAGGATCGTCCGTTTAAATTATAAACTCTCTACGTTGTCTCGAAAGGACTCGTTTACGTTTGTAATTGCTTTGAAAAAACACGGTTGACAGTTGTTTCGATTGTCATTTTTCCGTATCAGATGGAAACGGTTTGAGAGCGTTGATCAATGACCACGCGAGATATCGCGAATCGCGAGGGTGGCTTTTCAACGAGGAGAACCGGTGACAATGGCTGGGACAATGCGAGCACCGTATGCCGACACAAAGGCCGACAATAGATTGGTAAGAAGGAAACCAAGTAAATACGGGGGAAAGCTCTCTCTCTCTCTCTCTCTCTCTCCCTCGTCCCGTACACGGGTATTACATTAATGAAACTAACTAATGCTGAAACAATGGCCAGGGAAACCCGGTTCCTGCCATATTGCAACCCATTTCTCTCTCTTCTCTGTGTTTCGAGGGTGAAATTCAACGCGAGCATTTTTACTTTTTGACCGCGCGCATGCACGCGGTGTAATTTCGTCGAGAACGCGTTCTTTGAGTTCAAAAAGGCACGGACAAGGTGCGCCCGGTGATTTTCGTCGAATTTGAAAGGTCTCGGAAAAGGTGACCAAACAATCTTGAACGCGCAAAGCTAAGGAGAGAGGAAGCGTAGATTTTTAGGTCAACGAAGGTCTGACGTTGGAATATCGGCTCTCGATGAAAGTCGAGGCAGATTAAAAACTTCATTATGTATGGAGTTCGTGGGTCTGGAACGAGATTACCCTTTGAATCTGGTAAAACTCCGGTTCTTCCTACAACTTTGTACCGTGAAAGGTGAAACTTGACGAAACGTCTTGGCTTTTGACGAAAAATTCTAAACACTCGCCAAACGAATTTGAAATAGCTCCGACCTGACGATTCATAAAAGTCTCAAGTTGATTTTATAGGTGAAATTTGTTTGTTTTTGTAAATAATAGAATTAGAATTAAAACTCTAAATCGTTTTATAAGGTTTTTTTTATTAAACAACGAGAGATACGTTTCAGCGGAGGTTACACGATAATTAAACGTTCTGATAATTGGCGGCTTGTCATATCTGAAATTAGTCGATGGGAGACAATATAATTCGTCGTGTACTCTGTGATTTCGGGGACGATTCTTAATAAGGGCTTAGGGTTGCCAAATTGTTACCCCTTGGTCGATCGGACCCTCCAAGACGCGATTGAATTTCATGACGTGCTTTGTTAAAACTAAGACTGCCTCTGTAATAAGTGCGTGTTAGATGGATTAAAGGTAGGAGTCGGATTTAACCGAATAAATGACGAACAGCGGGAACACACGCAACTCTCCTTCGTATCGTGAAATAAATACATAAATAAATGATCGACTAAACATTTTGCTTAAAAAGTTTCACGAGATAGATAATGGTGTATCGTTATTTAAAGGAAGTGCAATGATTAGGAGGTAATTCGTAATTTATTATCGTTCCAACCCCCGGCAACGAGGGTCGTCTGGTCGGTCCGTGGAATTTCGTGGAAAGAACGAGACATTCTAGAAAATATAGCCGAACACCGTCTCGATTACGGCTGGCATTCTGAGAATAACTGAAAGCTGGTCTTGCCCGGACTGTGTGTACAGGAGGGAGGAAAATCTGATTGCCAATACATTCCATAGCCCCGCGAATTTCAAACCAATTTCCTCGGTCTATTGCCAATCACAAAGAGGCCGAAATTCCTGGCTGTCGGCTGGAACGAAATACTTCCCGCGATTCCTTTCAAACCGACCCCAAAACCAACCCCCTTCCCACTCGCCGCATCTTCGGTTATTCTGGCTACCTTATTATTCTTAGACAGTGTTCCTAAGGTTTAATCGATACTACCCAGGTATCGATACTCTTATTCCTCGCGTATACTTGTATTTAAAAAGCACGTCTACGTAGAAGGAACAAGAAAGTGTGTTTTGTTGAAAATTTTTAAAGATAAAGTCGATACACCTTTGTTAAGAAATATTAGTCTATTGTAAAGATTAAATATTGGAAGCTATTCACTATATTTCCATTTTTTAATTAAATTATTAAATATTGAAAATTTAATGAATTATAGACGATGGCTTAGATGTTTTAGGTAGGTAGGATTGAAACACTGAATTTTGATAAAAACATTACAAATATTTGTACATATCACACAAAATCGTTTGCTTCCTTTTTTATACTAAAGTTTGTAAAAAACAAATTAAATAACTTCCTCTTTTCTGTTACTAAGAGGATATCCTAATTGAAAATAAAGTCTGTAAAAATCAGTCCATACTATTGATTTCCAGTCTCGGTCTGGATCTTAATTTCGTTACTTAACAATTCTGGATCATGGTTGTCCCTGTTTCGTCGTTCGAGGGATAATATTCGATCGAACCTAAAACTGGCTGCGATACTGTGGACCGGGCCTAAAGCTCGTAAACGGAAGTTTTTATTATACTTTGTATACGGGGCTCGTTTATGACGAAAGTTTCGAAGCTTCAAAAATAAATGACAAATAGACCATCCCTATTCCGCGATTTTTCCACGCAGTCAGCGAACCGTAGAAGACAAAACTATTTGCATAAACGAGTTTCCAAGCGAACGAATGTCGCGCAATTCTATCACGCGAAACTTTTCCGGAGCAACGTGTGTAAACATCATACATATATCCCAGTGACGTAGCCAATAAGCGACCGTTGTATACTTCCGAAATTTTTTGACAAACATCCTCCATTATTCATAACAGCCTCGAAAATGTTTAGATGCAGAGTGTCAGTTTCATCCCTCGCCTTATCGCCACACTTGTATTGAGAAAATTGATTTCAAAATCGTTTCCAAACCTTCTTCCAAACAGGATATTGTCCTAGAGAAAAGGACCATTATGTGCGTCACGACCTAGAATAACAGTGATGTATCTAATTTTATCAAAAACGAAGTCATACTACATAGATACACTGTAGACCATTGTATTAGTACTGTAATATAACTTACCGTTAACATAATGTTATACGGAGAGTGAACATATAATTGTAGCAATAAAAGTGTCACATAACGAGACGGTTATTTATATAACACATACGAGCAGGTGACCGAGATAATTTCTGGAAATGAAGCTACAATAAAGATCACCGTACAGCTAGACTCGCTTATCACGTATGACCAGGACGATAATAGTGTGTTGACTTACGTTTCGTGACCACGATATTACCATAACAGCACTATATACCTCAATTTTCAAGCGGCACGAAAGATCCAACAGAAAAAGCTTATCCCTGGGTCATCGACTAGGTCACCCACTTGCGATTAACTATAACCGTCGTTCTATTCGATTTCATACAGAAAATTAATCGAAAATGTGCAATACAACTGTTTTAAATAAAACTTTTCGCAGGAAAAATTCGAAAAATTGGTTTGTGAAAAGAAAAATGAAAGTTTAATTCATTTTCTTTTTAATTAATTCGGTAACTAAAAAAGTAGGTGATAGAAAATAATCTTAGTTGAAACCCCTCTTTTATTCATTCAGTTTCTTTTCTGTTTAGTCTAAATTATTCTATCTGAAAGTACAAACACGAAACTTTAAAAATACTTCTGTAATGTTTTTCGAAGAGTTTAGAAGGTGTTTCGAGTTTTAAATCACTTGGGGTCGCTTGTATACTATTTTACATGATAATAATAATTTTCTGTTAGATACCTGTTTATTTTCAAGCGGGAAGAAAAAAGGTAGTACGCGCCCTTTCTCCATTAAAGCTTTCAATTTAAACGCAGCGAACACCGAAAAATAAACTGGAAGACAACAAAGAAAAAAGCTGCAGAATACAATTTCGTAACATTAAACGAGTAAAGTATCTCATTACGGGTGGTTATTTCGATAATTGTCGAAGTTTTATCCCCGAACACATTTACGATCCAATATCGGGCTTCGATTTTACCTCTCGAATTCTTGCTTATCGATTACCGTCAAACAATACACACCCCGGCTCTTCAAACAAGAGGAAAACGAGCCGGGGGTAAAAGAATTCTATAAAGTAACTCGGCGGCTCGTGTTTTGTAAGGATGAAACGAAGCTGCGGGGAGCCGAAGACAGCTCGATAAAAACTACCCCTCCCGTGACGGTGTACCGATGGAATGTATAAACCAAACGAGGAAGCCAATTTCCCCGGGCGTGTATGGTTACGTCGCCCTTTCGATAATAATTGGCAGCATGAATGGACGGTACTGCGCACACAAACGGCCAGAAACGGTCCCTGTAACATGTTACAATTGAAATTGCGCGTGGACGTGCACACCCGTCATACGAATTTGATTTCTGGATGCGTCTGGTCATTAGCGAGTCCAGCTGCGTGGGGTGACGTTCGATCGACCGTGTGTGTGTATATTTATACATGGCTTGTGTGTGTACGTATGTCCCCCATTCACTCGTACGCCGCCTCTGTGCACCGTCTCCATTGGGAGAACGGCGGTTCCTGTCATATCCGACGGGATACGAGAAGAAAGAACCGACACGACGAGAGAATGCGGTCGAAAAGGGTGCACGTGTCACGTGATCGGTAATTCTTCGCGAGAACGTTTTGAATGAGACATTTTGAGGCATGATCGAATTGTTGGCGAGTAATTCCGATTCCTATTCGAATCGATTAATTTTATTGAAGGGAAATGGAAGGGTGGATCCGAGAAATATCAAATTCTTTCGTATACGAAAAGTGTACAGTTAAATCTAAATCAGATATTCTTAATCAAATTTTATCCAAATCTAACATCAATTTGAACGACCTCAGAGTAATTAATAATATCTTAAGAAACTGTTAATTCCAATCTAATTCCAACCTAATCTTCAAGCGTATAATCAGCAAACAGTATCTCAGAAATGTGTTAATTACCGAAATTAAAATTCACCTTAATTACTTCTCACGCTTATGCAAACAATCTAGCCTAATTTCAAATTAACTGACCTAACCCGGGCTTCAGATTATGATTAACTCATTAACTGCGCCGAGCTCCATTTGGGAATCCCGCATATTTAACGCCAGAACTTCTCTTCTTTTGATTCTTTGCACGATCACGTGCAAACTTTCGAAAAAAAGCTTCCGATTAACGGATCAATTATTTTCGCTTTGACAGAACGTGGCTAAAAGGATTTTTTCCCCTGTTCGAGTATCTCTCTTCTCACGAGTTGCTGGAGTTCAAACCGATCGTATTAATTATTGATGCACGATAGGAGGTACCGGCGACCCTCGTGTTACAAGAAATTGAGCGAGCTTAATTAAATTTAATTAATCACGGCTGGATCCCGATAATACGATTCGCGCAGCGCCAAAGAATAACCTGCTTGTGAATTAATTACAATAATCGATACGTGATGATAAATCTGACTCGTATTTAATACATCCGATCGTCAGATGCAAACGATACCTAAACCACAATTTATTTATAGATGAAGAAACCACTAATTTTTATCGATAGAAATCACTCTATTTTATTATTGTTTTTTCCATTATTCATTTATATTTGGTTTATTTATTAGATAAAACTAAACTTGTTATAATAATTATAGCTTTTTAAATTATAACAATACATCACTTCAGTGAATACAAAAATAGTATTTTGATGTAATTTTTAATTTTAAATAATTCATATAATATTATATATAGGTACATAGTTATACTTTTGTATTAATTGAAAATGTTTTATTGATATATAAATAGTCTCAACTACGAAAGACGTTTTTATACAAAGAAAAGATATACTTTTGGTGATATTTCTAATTAACAGAACACACAATATTACAAATTCTTACATGACGTATAAAATAATTCTTTTGCCCGAGCGAATAAGAAGGAAAAAACTAACTGACTCTATAATGGTCCGTCAGAAGGCGTGACAAATCGAGGCGCGAAGAATCATCGACTTCCGGCGTCGTCGACAGAAACAACGCTGTCCATCGGCGTATATGCGGGCGGTTCTGACTTCCCGAAAGCCCGAAACGAAAAAATGAACACCCGACGCTATCGTTCACGCGTCCGATTGCCGCTTCGAGACCTTTAAATAGCTTCGGATTGTTTCTTTTACTGTTCGTCACCGTACACCCACTCGATTTTCCCATTTCGGCTCGACCGCTTTTAATCGACCGTTTAATTATAGTAATTAAAGGGAAACGCGCACGATTCGTCGCGTATCGCGGGAAAATAATGCGTTTAAGGGCGGAAAAATAGATATTTGCATAAGCACGGGCTAGATCGAAGGCAAACTCGAATATCGACCGGCAGTCCGCTGTTGGTTTTGCATTTTTACATTTTCATTCGACCGGCTGGCTACCTCTTGGGACACGCTCGCTCTTCCGGTTGCCTGCAGGCTGGAATTTTGAGTTCCGTCGGAGAACTCGATTCCAACAGCCAACGAAACGGACAAAGAGAGGAAGTTCGACTTCGATCAGGCAATTGGACGAAATTGAATGCCGTTTCGACCACTTTCTCTGGGAATCAATTCGCCAGACAGATGGACTGTTTTCGTTCGAACCAATGGACGTGGCAAAGGGGCTCTTTTTTTTTTAGAAGGAAAAAAGTATTAAAAGGTCGGGAAAATATTAAGAGGTTAATGGAAATTGTGGTTTCTGAACTGTTCTTCTCCGTCAGATTTCCTGGCGAATAAAAAATTAATTGAGAAATTCTTTTACATTTTCTTTTATGTTCTTGTAAGATTGCTTCTTTGTCTTTGTTCTTTAGACATGTCAAAAGTAATTTACATTTTGAGAATAAGACAATTTTCAGTTACTCAAAATTCAAATACTGTATTTCATTGCACAAAAATAAAATTTATTGTGTTCTTATAAGAGAAGATTATATATTTATTTTTAAATTGCAAAATGTAAAATTGCTACTCAATTCTTTCTCTAAAATTACATCCCTTAACACTTCGACGATTGATTACAGTATTTGAAAACTATTAACATAATTTTCTTAGTAATTTCTTGTTTGGTTTGAACAGAAATGATTCCATCAAACCGATGAAAATTAAAGTTTCTTTTTTATATCATATAAAACGTAGTTACACCAAACAATTGTTCAATTAGTATATTTATCTAACAGGCGGCAGTAAATTTTCGAAGGCACCCTCTGTAAACGTTGAAAAGAAAAATATCACAGTTTCGTTGGGTAACGGAAGAGACTCACCCCCGAGTCTCGTCCTTCTTCATTTGTACCTTTTCACCGAACAAGGGGCTTTATAAATCTCATCCTTCCTTCGATGTTGCGATATTTTCCTCTAACCAAACGTGCAGACGGGGCTAACACCGTGAAGCAGAATCAAGGTGGTGAGAACCGAGGGGGTTTGGGTGAACGGACCTGCACGAAACAAGGAGAAAATCACAGAGAATAGGGGATAAAACTGAAGGAAGATGGAGAAAGAGACGCGTTGAAAGAGAGACGCTTAATTTCCTGTCGCGCGTCCTTTATTTCATTAAAAACTCGTCAATAATATTACGTTAATTACGCGAGCTCGTGCGGGTACGTGCGTGTGTTAGTACAATGCTTCCATGATTTCTTTTTTTTTAAAAAGGTGTTTTCTGCTCTTCGATATTACTTTTATTTTTAATAGCATTTCGATTTTATTATTATCTGATACCCCAGTTTTCAAAATTTAAAATAAAGACATGATTTTATAAGTTTCGAAGGAGAAATATATTAAAAGGATGAAAATTTTTAACGTCACTCTTTAAAAAGTGTAAAGACGTTTGCAAAATAAGAATAATGAAATTTGTATAGTAGAATTTATAAATAGTTCATGAAAACGTTGAATATTTCGCATCGACTTGGTGTTTAAATTGGAATTAATTAACTGAGGCATTAAAAGCGAAGTACACAGAGTGGTAGCCAATCTTCAGTATAACAGGATAACGCTCGAGTTGTGAGCTGGCTATAGCTCGCAACTTTGACATTAATGATCCTATCCGATAATATCCATCGACCGTCGTGAAAGAAGAATGATTGTTTCGGGTCACTTGATGCAACACGATACCACGTCGCATAAGAGACTTGACATCAGATCAGATTTTTAAGTATCAGGAGAATTGATGAGACGAGTGGCTATAAGTGTTATGCGACAAATTAATTATTTCGAGTAAACTTGTAAACGCGAACGCATTTTATCTCTGGAATTAACTTTTCCGTTTTGCTTCGCTGGAAATAGTATATTTTTTAAAATACATTGTTAACCTACTTAAGTAAATAACAGAACTTTATATATACACGATAAATGTGGTGTCAATGCAAATCAAGTAACGTAATTTAAGTTTTCTAAACTTTTTTAAGTAGATATCTCTTAACAATATTTTATATTCTTATAAAATTATAACGCGTTGATGCACGCGTTCCAAATACAAATTTTCAGACCTTTTAAATATTAAACTTGCAATAAATATCTTGATACTAAGAAACCTGCATCTTTTGAGAATTCGAAATTACCATTACAATAAAAGAAGAAATAACAGAACCATATAATGTTACTTTATGGATGCTATTAAACCCAAAAATCGATTTTTCAGAAAATGTTTCATATCACTTTTATCCATCTATGCTTTCAATTATACTTGAGAGCTCCTATAAAAAATGATTTGATAAAATCAAATGCCTTGTGTTTTATCCTGTACTATTTCTCTGAAAAAGATTGTCAGAGGTGGATTCAAAAACCTTAATCAAATCTTGTATACATTTTAAAAATTGTTTAAGAATTATTTATTAACGCCTTTTAAAAATATTTTTCCAAAAATAAAAGAAGAACATGTATTGAAAATCTATGCCGGATCTCAGGAATACTATCCTTATAAGATATAATATAACGATTAATTTTCAAAGACTGCGAATGAAACGATACCGATATTTTAGAACAACGGATTATTTTTAATGATTCACGAATAATGTATTGATAGTTTCCTATTCGGTTTCAATAAATATGCCGAATTTTGTCAGAAAGGACAACCAGTACAGAGAGGTGAGAATATCCGTGTACAGGTCGTTAGTTATCGATTGGTGTATCGTGTTCTGATCGGGTACACGATGTCCCAATTTCGTGGCTACAAAAGAGAGGCTGCACCAGCCCCTTGTTGTTGTTCGCCGATCCAGAGGGCAGGACGCGAAATATCGGCTCGGCGGAAGGTGTTCCTCTTTTTTAGAGAAAAAAAAAGCAATAATACGTTCCGTTTTTGGACATCATGCTGGTCGATCTCTTTGATCTTGTTCAAGCACCTGGTACAGAAAGTCTGTCATTCGTAATAATAACTCGGAGAAAGACTCTTTTGGGGGGTCTTGGCTTATCTTTCGTCGCATCTTATTGTGAGATTCGTACATTGTCCCATATCCCCCTCTTATTCTCGATCCAACGAGTTCTCGTTTCCCGTGATGCAATATAATGAAATTTTTATTAATGCAGAAAGAAATGGTTCTATTACAAAGAACACAAATGTACAGAAAAAGGCTACAGTTATCAATTATGCTCTGTAGTTTAATTAGAGAATATTCATCGTATTTTTCTCCAGCAAAGTCCCTTTTCTCGTTTTTACACGTATTAACCTTTGAACAGCGAATACCGGATGCATCGTGATGAATTATTGATTAAATGAAAAATTGTATATTTGTTATTTGTCCAATTAAAAATAGCGAAGTGAAGAAAGTTTACAAAGCAATTACCTTTTATAATATTACTGGAATATTCTTACGAATGTTCAAATTGATACATTTAATCTTTCAAAATTTATTTTTGACCAAGTCCAAGACTTGTTCATTTTTTTATCATTCTTAAACGCAAAAAGTTTATACACTGCTCAATGTCTGCTTTATCATATTATCTCTCACAGAAGTAATATTTCACCCCAAGTCGATGAAGGTAATGAAAGGCAATTAAATTGTGTATCATAATTGCGATAATCATTGCAACTAACCATAATGATAAACTAATAATCATATAATGAAAATTCATGATAGGCTTTAAGAGTTAATTGCGATCAAACGACAAGAAAGTAGATATCGTAAAGCCTGAAAGTAACATTTATTATTAAAGCAAATTACGTAATCAGACATGTAATTAAGTTTTAAGGGATTACTTTTGGACCATGGGAGATTAACGAACGGTCGATTGTTCCTGTTAGGGATTATCCGAAGCCATAAGTGAATTTCGTATAAACTCTTTGTCAAAATTTTGTCAAAATTTCGCGTATTTGTTGTTTTTACATCCATAAAAATCCAATATGTTTTACATATCAAAATTTTAATGATGTTTTCGAATTATAAATATTTTTCTATTTGAAAATTTTTATTGTAATACCTGAAAAATTCTTTATTAATAAAAACTAATAAAATAAAAAGTATCACATGTACTAATAATAAAATTATAGACTTATTGCCCATAATAAATAAAACTAAAACCATTATTAGTCCTTCCAGCCCGAAAAATATTTTCCACGTTTAATAATAAATTTAATATTTGATTTTCTTTATTAAAAGGTCCCAAGAAATTTTTATTTACATATTTGAAACCATTATGCAAACATAGTGTGATATAAAAAAATAGAAAAAAATTTGTCCTGGAAGAAGTTAAGAAGCGGTAATAAATATATGGAAATACGATTTGTTGAACCTATCCAAGTATTCATAATTCAATGTCATCCTCCAGTAATTGCTCACGCGAGAAATCGGTATAGTGACCTATATAATGGCGCACAAGTGTTGGTAGCGTCGTATAAGTCACGTTTGTAGAATAGAATGGTGAAAGACAAATTATAGGAAAAGTATAGGAAAGAAAGGTAGTCTGGATCTGTTAGTTTAGGGTTTGCCCTGAAGAAACACGACACCACGTTCAAGCGTTCGAACCATTAGCTATTTACGGAAACAGCGTAGCAAATGGGTCGTTCGACGATTTCCCTTTTTTTCCTCTTTCGTTCTGTCTCGTGGAACGTGGATGAAAGAAGTATAGAAGGTTTTTCACACAGAGAACGGAATATCGACCGTGGCTGGAAGGGTTGCTGGTTCCTTTTATTTCGGGAATGGCGTGCGTCGAGCTAAGCGTGTCTCACCACGTGGAAAATCGTACGTAACGATGGCTCTGCTGAACGAAAACGACTTTACCCTCTTTTCTCAACGGCTCGACTGCTTTTCTATCTTCCTTTTTCCTTTTTTTTTTCCACCCCCCTTTTTCCAAGTCCTTTTATCGCTCGAGACAGTCGTTGCACGTCGATGAAAAGCTGTGTCGGTCTTTAAACTATTTTCCTTAGGGTGACCGAAACCGTTGCTGTAATTAGCGCCCTGTTCGTGGTGTCAGAATGCGGAAACAGGGTTGACAGAGGGTATTTCGACGCTAGAATTACCGGTCTTCGATGCATGTTTACTTTTACATTGAAAATAAAGTAGAAAAGTAAATAAATGTATAATAATATTTAACGTTCTCTATCTTGACAAAGGTATCTTAATTAATTTTGTAATTTAAAATGAGATATAAAATTGTATTGACATAAGAGCTATTGCAAAATAAATGATTCTTATGATTTTGGTTTAGAAAAAGTATGCAACTTGTAATAAAATTTTACAACTAATATAACAAAACAAAACAAAAAATAAAATTTATGTCAATGGCTATTTTATCGGAATTTTTTTTAAACATTATGTAACACCGTTGATGTACGGTAATCTTAGTTGTCAAAGGTGTTTATCGGTACTTAAGTGTTAAGTCAGGGGGCCAAGAATATCATTCTAAAAGCTTACTCTATCCCATCCATCATCCTTTGAAGACGTTCTTCAAAGAGTTGCTAGCTGCAAAAGGACAACTTTATTCAGCTTCATAGAGCAGACTTCACACACTTCGTTAAACCTTGTAGTTTCAATAGTTTTTATCACCGAGGACTTACTAAAAGGGACAGTAAAATTCCAGAAACATTTGTAGCTAGAATGCGTACCAATTAAGCGGGTTTGTAAATGCAGCAGATCCTTCTATATTTAAACGCTCATTATCACTGCTTAAAAATTGCATGAAAAATTGCAGGACAATCCAATTTTATACGTACAGAATTTTTAAACGAGTAACCCTGATAATTCACATAAGAATATTCTTCGATATCCATAATAAAGAAATTTCGATTCAAGAATAGAGACCCTCTGTACCTTTACTCATTGACAGTAAATTACATTTTGATAATAATTTTAAAAAAGTGTTAAAACACACACGAACATTTCTGAACGATCACAGCCATAAATAATCGAAGAAGCAAGAAACGAAGCATGCATCCGATAATGAAGTGTGAAAAGCTTGGAAATGCGCTGAAGATATTTATCAATCAACAATAATAGCTGTACAATATAATCAGTCTCGGGAAGCATCAATTTGGCAATGACAGTAACAAAGTGGATAGCCTCGATCGTTGTGATATCCACACACACGGTATTAGGAAGCACTATCGATCGGTCGGTTCTCTCTTTTTGTCGCTCAGGTTAGCTCATAAATTTTTCAAGAACCAGAGTGCTCCGATCGCGTGCGCTAATCTCGCAAGCAGATGCCACGCAATGCCTCGCAAAACCGATTACCAGAGAAAAAGTGAATGTGTGCGAGATAAAGAGGTATGTGCAGGATAAAAGTGGTGGCACTTTTAAATCCATCAAACGGCCTATAAACGGAATACGAACAAAGCGCTGTCCTTCCCAGCACGCTGACCCCGCCACTCTCTTTTTTTTTCTACCCAAAGGACACTCGGATACTGTAACTAAACGGATTTTCTGCCTTTTCCTCGAGATCCCTCGCCATTGTTGGAAACGAACGTTGTCATCTACCTATGGCATGTGACCCGAATACCTGGTTGTATTATTTAGACCGTCCGCATGCTCGTTCTATTCTTTTGCTACGTACAAAATTGATAACGAAAACGTTTCCTAGTTTCACATTTAATTTTACAGTCTTATTCTTTTAAGTATTATTTCTCACTGTCTAACTTGAGCCAAAACATAATCAAACGTAGAACCAAACTTCTATAACGTTAATTTAGAAATCTTATGTGTAGTCCTTTTAAAGGTACGGCTAGAAAGTGGTGGGGAATGAGGAGAAGGACTGATATAAGTTCTAGGACTAAGGAGTCAGGCATGTGAATCAGGGTTGGTGAGTAATTGTGTGTACAGGATGAGACAGGGTTTGGACTTATCTAAGCAAAATGATCTAATAACATAGACCGATATCCAACAATAACTATTTTTGTTCCTTCCCTCGTTTATTGAACACGCTGGATAACAACACACCTACGAATAAACCATGGAACCTTCAATTCCATGTCATTCAGACATTCCTAATTATCCTCCTCGTTCAACTCCCCCGGATGTACCCTTGTACGCATACCCGGGTGTAAGTCAAGGGTGGAAGAAACGAAAAAAAATAAGCAAATCGTTCTTATTCACAGCACCTGTTGAATACGCGTACACGCGTGTCTACCTGTTCGTAGATCATCGGCAATTACTTCATCGCAATAATCTAATACCATGGGGTTACGTTTCCAGTCCTCGATACCGATCTGACAAACGGTGAAACGTTGTCGCGTGTGGACGGGAACGGAAACGTACAAGGGACGGAAGAAGGGTTTATATCGCGTGATCGATATTTAATGCACGAAGAATGCCGATGCAACGAAAGCTATCCCATCCCATTTATCCTCGTTCCGACGGCCATCAAGGTCAGACGCGATCCTGCCACGCCATATATCATCGTTACCAGGCAAGTCAGAATACCCAGTTAAGGGTTAAAAGCTGCCTTTATCAATCCCCGACCGAGCCCTCGGGTCTTTCTCATACATCTATCGCGCTTCCCTGGCCCGGACATGCATTTCCATTAATCCTCCGCTGCTATAAACAGACTTTAAAAGCTCGATCAGGAGGAGGATCGTCGTGTTGGCCTCAGAGAAGACGAAAGCATACATATAGCGAATTTTGGCATATTCAGTGTGTTGCGACATGATTTCGAGTCATTCACTCGAGTCCACTTTCTGTCCACTTCTGTCCAATTTCTGATACTTGCTTACCGCACAAAAGACACCTCCAGCCCACTCTCGGTTAATTCACCGATCCTCTTCTAGTCGATTTAATGATCCTCTCCATAGTCCACTCGCCGAACTCCGTCGAGTCCTCCTTTCGTTCGCTTAGGGCACCCTTTGCTTGTCCGCTTTCTGTCCACCAGATCATCAACGATGAAGCACTTTTAGTCCGCTTCCAGTCCAGCCGATTCGACAGTCCGTTTTGCAGTCCATTTACTCAAAGCTGGCTGTCCGTATCAGTCCACTTTTCACCCATTTACTCAACGCTCTAAAGACACGTTCGATCCGTTTTGAGTCCATTTTTTGCCCGCTCTAAAAACGTTTCCAGTTTGCTTATATATATATATATATATAATCCGCTCAGCAGTTCATTTGACCGGCTCTCCAACACTTAGCTTCTGTCCATTTTCTGTTCATTTCTGATACAGGTTGCTTTGTCTGCGCTCTGTCCACTCTCGTCCGCTCGCATTTTGATCAGGAATGAGCGAGAACGCGCGGGAACGAGGGAACTCGATACGAAAGCTATTTCGCGGGTCCTAATTGATTGAAGCACCTCGGTTTACCGTTGAACGGGTGATTTGGTCCAATTAAAATAGTTCAGAGGGTGGATCGTTTGCTTTCAACCAATTAGACGCATTGTTCGAGATGATTTAGCGTGTTGAATTTATGGAATGTTTTGAGAGAATGAAATAAATATCAAGGAAAAATGGAGATATTGTGTTTTACGAATCTTTTGTTCGGCAAAATGATGAGTTCCATTTATTTTGTTACATCGGACAGACCTTGGATGTTTTATGCATAAACCATAAAGATATTTTACTGTCGGGTAGCGGAATCGAGTAAATCGTAATCCCAATATACGAATACGATGCTTGACCAGTTGTATTTTCCAAACGAAGGGGTTATAGGTTGTAAAAATAATTTAAAATTCAGAACAATTCACGTATCTTTCAATTCTTTGAGAAATATTACTTTTATTTAACCCCTTGCCGTACAATATCGAGTAACACTCGTGACGCGCCTTACAGTTCAGATATGACCTCTCCTCTGCAAATTTTATTTACTACTTAATTTTATATTTAATTGCAATTATAGTTAACGCAGTCAAGGTTTACCAAATGCGAAGTATAAATAATATTTCGGGTTTCTTCATTTGGAAACGTCCTTACCTATCAGCGTTAAGTAAATACTTGTTTTATTATTAATAGAAAGTAATACCTCTAGAATTAATGGTCGCCCTACTGTCCCTTAATTTTTTATAAAAACCGTGTCGTCGCAACGGTATAATTCGCTCTGTCCCATCCGTGGAATAAAATTCTCAGCCTCGTTACGCCCAGAAGTTTGACAGCTCGGGCGAGAAGATTGTCTCTGTGTGTTGAAAATTGCTCGAAATTCGTGGTAATTTGAGCGGAATGCGCTGCACCGCCCTTTTATCCGTGCAATTTTCCTCGAACTAATGATCCCTTTGCGCTCTATAATTATTATTCCGTTGGCATGAGTCACTGTACGGCCCGAATTAATCTGTTACACGAACCGATTAGAAGGTTCTGCCAACGGATCATGATAATCGGGAAGGTAAGCATCGTTCTACCTGTCGGTAAAGACCTTCGACGAAGGATCGAGTCATTTCGTGGGAGGATCGAAACCTTCCGAAGACGTATCCGATCCACGATCATGAGAAAATAATAGCGACGAATAAATAACGCGGCTCGTGACTCGCTGAAGGGAAACGCGAAGCGTGGGAGGCGCCTATTTCCGGTACCTATAGAAAAGTTCCGGACAATACGGAACTTTGAGTTCTATAACGAAACAATAGGGGGATGCTGAAAATTTCATACAACAAATTGATTGCTTTTATTGCGTTGCATTAAATTAAAAATTTTCATTCGACACGCGTGTAAAGTCGGCAAACATTTCCTTCAGTTTTACATCGTTGTTGCGTAAAATCTGAACTTGCGTTTGTCCGCCTCACAATGTCCGGGAATTTGAAATAACGAGGATTTGTTTACTGTTGGAGTTGGACATTCATTACGAAACTAATAAAAATTCAACGATTTTTTACGCGTACGCTGCTATTTAAAAGTTTCAAACTTATTTTGATCCCGAAGGACCTATTAGCTTCTTTAAACGACTAAACGAATATTAATTCTTTATTCAAATTATTATTTTTTTATAATAATAGAATATTTTTATTTATGAGGAATTCCCAGAAAATTATTATCTTCACAAAGTGTCCTTCAAGCTTTTGAAATATGGATTAAATTAAATAACTATATTAGTTGTTTAAAAGTTTCTAGGTTTCGAAGATAAAAAATAAAATAGATACAAAAGGTATTTTTAAATTAAATTTTCTTTCCTTACATCTAAACATTACACCAAAAAAGAACATTGCAATTTATAGATTAAAAAAATATTTTGGTCATTATTAAGTCAAACCCACATATCAGGGACAAAAATGCAAACGTCCTAAATTCCAGCAAATCTCAATTAACGGTGCAAGTAATTTTGATTTACGCGCGTTCCAAGCTTGGCAACTGCGAGCGGTACCCTTTATTCTTGAAGATACGCTGCCACAGGAACCATTTTAAGGGAGGGGGGGGGGATAAGTTATGTAGGTGCTCGTGGTCACCTGCTACATCGGCCCTCGAGATGCTTTCGAAGCTCGTTGCTCGTGCAGGTGCATTGTGCACGTCAGATCGGCGAACTTGAGATCGCGAGAGACCGAAAACCGGCCTGGAAGACAAAGGAGCTGAAGCACCGAATGCTCTTCAACGTCGACTCGAGTTTGGGAGAAGTTGCGTTCAATCCACGAGTACATAATCGCACTTTGACCTTTCGCGTCGAGTGTTTTCGTTCCTTGTTAAGTGGTAGCCGTTTAAAAAGGGTGAAACGATCATGAAATTAAAAAAAAAACTCGGTAGAAAAATTTTCGTAAACAATCGAGAAAGTCTTCTCTTCGAGTCTATTTCAACCACTTCAAAGAATCCGGACTTTTTTCCTTATTTTCTTAAAACCTCCTCGACCGCGGTTAACGCTCGACGAAATATTTAACGCGTTCCTGAACTGTGTTTCATTTCGTCGCGAGACAACCTCTTACCACAAAATGAAAAATCCTCCCCCTTCTTTTTTTCACGCGACGCTCCCGCCTGTCCCGCGGGAGAAGCGACATTTGTCTGGATTTCCTATCGTCGAGGAGGTTATTCGCAAAGTGCAACACACAAGGGGATGCGCGGTTACGAAGAACCAGACACGAATTAACGTTACGCGAAGGGTTGCGTTTTTAATCTGAGGCGTATGAGTCACACGACACCTTGCGAGTTTGGGGATACCTTAAACACCGTCATCGGGGGGTTGCAACTTGAAGCTTCGTCACCCTCGCCGCTCGCCAACCCCTGAAGATTGATGGTGACAGGCCGAAGGGTAAACCAAAGTCATCGATTCGAGAGACAAAAGAAAAGTTTAAAGTTTCGCCAGAACACGTATTGCCTTTTAAATACATTCAAGCTCAACATTTCACGAACCAGACGTTTTATCATTGCATTTATGTTGTTTAAGGATTAATGAAATATTTTAGGATCGATTGAAGTTTTACAATCAGTTCGGATCGTTCATTTTAAGCTGCTTAATGAACGTTCGAATAACACAATGAAAACTGGGATAAATATTCGAAAATTGTTACAGATTTTTAACTAAAAATTTGCTTACGGAATGCGAAACGTTTATATTATTTTTCGCGTAGCGTACATTGTATTTATTGGCTGTATTAATGAATACTCGTAACGTTATAATAAATGGTACTCGTATCATTTTCCATGTTAAACAAACTGGAAATCAAAATGATTATTGTTTCTGTAGCAAATTGGGCAAATTACAACGGTTGCAATGAGCAAATGATTTCGCAACCAGATGAGAGTTATTTCATTTCGCCGACCGATGATTAATAACATTGCAAATGAACGTGTAATTACGAGGAATGTGAAAATATTTTATTACGAACACGAAGGAAACAAAACGAATTCCTGCCATTTCTAACGAATGAATTTTTTCCCTTTTTTCAGGTACGTACACTCGATTTTAAAATACGATGCACACTGATGCGCTCCACTAACACAGACACGGACGAGACGTCGTGTAAGTAAATTTGAACATTTTTTAAATTTATACCCCCTCTTCCCGTTTTGTATACTTTTCGTCGTTGAAAGTTCTCTTTTTTCTTTCTTCTTTTTTTTTTCGTTACGAAAACTTTTGTCTATGCATGTTAAAAAATTTGAAGACATTTTATATGCACCCTTAGGTTCTTTGAGGAATATTGTTAGAAGTTTCCCCCAAGTTGGTCTAATATTTTACACTCGATTACTTTTCCACTTTCGCAGTATATTACTTGGACGTGAATATTTTAAGCTCCGGGGTTAATTTCGGCTCCATTTTTCAACGCGTTCGCGAATCAAGTTTAATTTAAAGCAACGAAAATTAATATTACATAAATAGCTTTGAGCTGGTTAATTTATTTAAATGATCATTAAAATGTGTAAATTCTCAAATCGAACGGTTTGAGAATTTTCTTCATCAATATTAATGTCGTTGGCCACAAACGTTGCCCCGAAGGGCCTAATCAAACCCTTACGACATACGGTAGGCGATGAAGATGATGATTTGGTCGTTCGTCCAACCCAATTGATGACGGTTCTCAGGCACAACCTGTCTTCTGATCTCGAAAATTAGCCTCGCATCATCATCTGATTGTTCTGCTTGTTTACGAGTCGGTTAAATCAATGGTGATTTTTTGAGCTTCCTGTGAAAGTTTCACCTCCTACAACATATGGCTAACCCTAATGGTTTCTTCTAAGGCGCCATGATTTCAGCCCTTTCCGAAAACCCTTGAAGTCAATTTTTTTTTACACACCGTGGTCTAATGCTTTTTTAATTGGCCCAACGACTACTGTGAAGTTTCAAAGAAAAATTGAAGATCAAAGTTTGAACGAATATTAAAGTTTTCAACAACGAATCAAACATAGAAATTTTACTTTTATAATTTTTAAATTATAAAATTATTTAATAGTCAAAGATTCGAAGAGAAGTTCTTTGCCTCTTTGAAGTTCTGGACGAGTAAAATGATTTTTTTAATAATACTTAAGTTTGTTATAAACCTTAAATGAAAAAGAGGAAAATCTCGAGTATCTAAAAAGGTTGGTCGATTCACGTGGCTCACAAAGACCCGACCGACCGTTTTTGCAATATTATTCAAGCCGAATAGTTGAATAGCGAATGGAGTTCGTCCTGAAGGACATTAAGAAACCAACGCACAATCGTTTAGCACTTCCCTGACAAACCTTTGTACATTGAACGAGGAGCCTCCTTAAATCTGACCCAAAATTTTACCTGCTTTAAAACGATCGACAATTCGACCGTGTTTCGCCACGTTTAAACCGAGAACTAGCCTGTTTGTGCAGCCGCCTCCCGTCGTTTATCCGGACCAAGATCACCTGGACTCGAGACTCCTGACGTCTTGTCTTTACTCGGTGTTTATCGAAGCAATTTTCTGCCAGTGAAATAGGTCCAGATGAATGTCCTGTTCGTTTAACGATACTTGAAATCCTTCGTGACTCACGGGGGTAAAGATTTTTCCAAGGTATTTAGGTCTCGACTATGTTTATCTTCGATTCGTTCATAATTGTTGGTAGTTTATGTATTGTTCGGTGGTTTTATTATTTCCTTTCTTCAATTTGTAAAGGATTTTGTATTAGTGCAACAACATAAAAGCTTCGTACATTTAGAAACTTGGCTAGGAACTTTTTCGATTTTTAAAATTGTTTCTATATTTCTTTTGGTGATTTTTGATGTCTTTGTAACAGAATTAGATCAAAATTCACAACAATTTTTAATTAATGTTTACTAATAGCAGATAACGAGTAATCCACTTTATTCACAATTTTAGCTTCAAAATTATTCTAATTATTAGTTACAGATTACCTGTTCATTAAATAAACTTCGATTCATAGATTACTTCAGCAAAAACGAATTTGTTATCTAAGAATAACTTTGCAACCTTCTTCTTATTACAGTAGTAAATAAATTATCCAATAAAAAGTAAAATATAGAAACCATGTAGTTTTCTTGTCATTCGATAAAATCTGTAGAAAACGCTTATTTTGATAAATTAAGATAATACCCACAATTTTTATTTGACAAATAATGCAAAAATAATGATACGATGCGTCAGATTTTGGTAATCATAATAATTTAGCTAATTCCATAATTACTGTCGCACTTTCCTTCTTATTACAAAATAAACGACACATTATTTTCCGGTGTCAATTCCACTTCTCTGTTAAAATAAAGAAGATAATAGTGTCCCTACGCACCCTATGACATTTTTCAACGAACCATCTTCGTTAATGTTATTTTCGGAAAACAAACAGGGTGGTCCGGTTACTGGACCAATCAACCGGTCTTGCCGCCAAATAGCCCCTCGAAGTACCTGAAATGACGAGACTCGTTCTCCGCTGCTATCGGTCACTAACGACTCAATTTCCCTAGTCCCGGTTGTTTGTTTTTCCAATTTTCCGTGACCCAGGTAAACAGTCCTCCTCGGTCGAGTCGAAAGTCCATTTTTTCCCGAAGAATCAACAGTGTAACGGAGGCCTAAAAGAGGCTAATTGTGTCCGTGGAAAAATTAGGACTGCCGTCGAACCGTACTTCAAACATCCTGACTGAAAAAGGGGATCCTTTTTCTCTTCTTCCGAAAGAAAAAAAAAGAAAATATTCACCCAGCGGGAGACACACGGCGCGTCTGGTATCCAGGAGGTCCGAACGGGCCCAAACGTCCATTGTCCTGCCCTCGGGCTCCCCGTCAGGACTGTTTAGACTTTAAATGCAAATCCCTCGCGAGGACAATACTTTGGTAAGATCGGCGTGAACTGGTCGCTTTGGGTGGTTCGCAATGTGCGCAACAGATACCGGTATACCGATATTATACACGGGATCTCGTTGTGCCGTCTTTCCGGTGACCGGCGAGTTTTGCTCCGTCACGGACACAACAGCATTCAGACATTTTTTATTCATTAACCTGGCATCCATTTCCTCGCGGACATTAAAAAATTTCTAATTTATTCTAATTGAGATCAATGATGATCAACTTCTTTTGGCAACAGGTCAGCTGCCAATATACCTAATTTAAATTTCATTAAAAAGAATAAGTTGGTTTCATTTTATTCTAAATTATTTTGACTTTAAAATCAAAACACCTTTCTTCAGTTTCCTAATAAAGTAATTATCTGAATCTTGCATTAAACTCAAGCAAACTGTAAGGGAACACCTCCACGATAACAGCTCGTGCTTTTTTAATGTCTTAGTTTCAGCGAACATAGCAATTTGCTACGGCTTTCGTAACAGTACGTACAATGCTTAGTTCTCGTGTCGGAGGTTGGTCAAATTGTTGGCGTGTGCACCACGTGCCGCTTTCCGGCGCGAGGAAAACGCCAGGCGGAACGGCAGGCTTGCTACGTGACGAAGAACAATCGGAGACAGATCTCGGAACAGATGGATCTACGATACCACCAGATGAAATCCGGCAACACTCGGCACGTTCCTGGCCGAATAAAGGAAAAACCGTGCCCAGGAAGCTTTTTACGAATGCTCCTGAAGATTCTCCAGCGTTGATCGATAACAAATCGTGCCACTTTTGTTCGTCCCATTGCTACTTTAGAAACGATCAATCATGGTACAGATCTTTCAAGCATATTATACATCGGTGTCTTAATTGCGGGGCACTCAAATCTTTAAACGAAAAGTCTTGAACAGGCGAAAAATAAAATTAGATCAAGGAGCCAAATCTATCGTTCTGAGATCAGTAACCCATGTTCCTACTCCAAAAATATCAAAGGCGAAAAATTTATTTTCGATGCGAAGAAAAAAATTGTTAGATAAATTCTTCGTTTTAACTCGTGGGGTTTTAGTAGACAACGAAAATAAATTTTTGGGGAACTTGATACACCGTTTAAATACGTGCCCGAAAGTATCACAATGAAGCGATAAGAAGCTACAAAGCTGGCCCGAAAAGAAAATCGAGATATGTACGGCGTGTTTCGGTTTGTACGTGGGTCACGTACGGGTTGTACATCCTGTGAGCCCGAAGCATGATCCCCTGACCCGACATCCAGCTGGACCACGGGAGCATGACACTTCTTAGCACAAACAATTCCAGCGGTGACTGAGAGAAGTGTTAAGAGAAACTTCTGTTTATGACGTCTGTCTTTGTCGAATTTCAAGGTAGAAATAATATTTTAACCCTTCTCTACTTAAACATCCCTCTAAGCGAATTTCTTATACGCGTTTTGGAATTTTCATCAGAAGCTATTTAACTCTTTGTTGCTCTCTTATATTTTGCTTTATTTTGTTAGTAGCTTTAAGTGACAGATAGCAATTATTTGCAATTTTATAAGAAGTTTCTATTCAAATACAAAAGACTTCTAGCACTAAAAGGTAGCAGCAAAACCTATCCGAATAATAAATAATAAATACCGTCCGTCATAAAAATTAGATTTCAAATATTCTTATCACTTCGCTTCCCATAAAACCGACGTTGTCCCCAATACGTTGGTTTATATCGCAATATTTTCGAAAAACGATCGTTTAGGGGAGAAAGAAATTCCTGACGCGTAGCAAAACAACGTGAAAGCGGTACCGTGACGGAATAGTGAGAAATACGGGATGCAGGGATTAGCAATTTCTCGAAGTGCGGCTGCTTTACGTCCCTGGGGTACCGTAATACCCCCCGACAGCAATCGATGGTGCCATCGATCACCCGAACCCCGCTCTCAAAACACGAATCTTTCTTTGGATTTCTCGTAAGTCGTTATGCACATTGCTGATATCCTCAGAACGATCCTTTAGCTTCGATGCGTCCTTGATTTTTTCCAAAAAAGCGACGATTCTTTCGTAAAACCTCCTTAACCCCTTCATCTATGGTTCTTCTACCGGGTGCGTCAGTTGGAGCCAAATATGTATCGCTTTCACATTTGACAAGTCTTGATTATATAAATTGTGATTAGAATTAAATTTAAAGTTGAGGTTTAATCAAAATATAAATAAAATATTAATAAAATGTTGGAGATATATAATAAGATAAAAATATTTAAGAACAGAAAATGCAATTTTCTATTGAAATAAAAATATATTGGAGGACTCGCAGTGTTAGATTCTCGAGGACCTTGTGTACCGGGGTCGAAAAGATGACTCTTACACGCTTAATCGGCATGTTCAGCGAGACTAATCGGACTTTCGGTTCCTAAGGACATCTGTTACGGTTGGACCGGATGCTACTTCCACGCAAGCAACACGCAAACGTGTTTGTCATACCGACGACTTTTCGGTGTCGTCGCGGTGCTCCAAGGAATTAGAGAACCGCTTATTCAAACACGCACGGTTAAAAGTGTCCCTCCCGCTTCGAATTCATCTTGTCAGCTTTGTAGAACCGCCTGTGAAATTGAGGGCAAATGCAGGGGACGGTGTTTCCTATTCTATTTTGATTTGCTATTTTTTTTTTTTAATAGAATAAATAATAAAATGATATACTAAGAGTATCTATCAGATGAGTAATAAAATTAAGAACTCTGTCACCATTTCATGACGTAAAAGTACTTCAAGATTTATTAATATACTTGTAGTAATATTTTGGTTGTAGCTGATACTGACTGTGCTTTTGTAAAAGAATTAAAGAACTATAACTCAAAAGATACATGACAATTTTTAAATTCCTTGAAATCTAAATTCATAGATTAACTTTTCCTATTGAAATTAAAAATCGAAGTTAATTCGATACTCGAAGTGCACGTTTTTCCGAACACGTCATAGTTCATAATTAATATCCAGGTTGAAAGAAGGTCGTTTTCAACACAAGTACCCTAACGATATATATTTGTTTTCAAACTTATTTGAATTTTCTTTTTTACGAGGGGATCGTTACGTGACAACTTCAGACTGGGTCGTGATCATCGACAGAACGCATTAGCGGTGCATGTTCTTTTTTTTTTCTTCGTCGTAAGGTTCCATTAATCATTCACAGGCTCCAGCTGAGCATCGAGATCGATGCCGCGTGACAAGTTTTGAAGCAATTAGACACCCTTCGAGATTCTTTGCTGAAGAGTCATTCCTGTTCCCCTCCCCCCTTTTCCCATCGAAAATCCTCTTTAGGTCGTTTTGATGAGGCTCGATAGGACCGAAAGAAATCATCGAACACGTTCCTCGAATTATGTCACCCTTGGATCTGGGACTTAACGAACCAATCAACTCATTCAAAATTATTAAATGTATCTTACAAATTTTTAGATTTTCATTGTACTATAGCCGACTAATAAAATAAAGCAGTAATTAGTGTGTCTATGTCTATATTATGTGATTTTTAATATATTCATACGAATTATTAAAAAATAAAAATTTATTGTGAAGAATTAATTGGTAATGTGGTTTTATAAGAGTAGGAATATTTATTTCGAAATTTTTTTTGTTCCATAGTATTTTGAATTATTATTAAGTTGTGTGCTTATTTAAAATCCCAAAAAAGGTTTCATCAATTTAAAATTGAAAGTTTCCTTACCCCTTCTCTTTATTTTATTATTCTATCGCATTAGAATTAAATCACCGGTTATTAGTGACCGCCATAGCAGTGAAAGAATGAAACGCATCAAAAGTCATTGAAAATTCGAAGCGTGCATAAAATTTCGATTCCTTAAAAGCTTTTTACCGTTAACGTACATCTTCGACCTATCATCGATAGTTATTGGTATGTTTTAGTACCTATCACGTCGCGGCATCATTGTTACTCCCTCAAAAACGATTTTCCTTTTATTGCCACTTTAGAGGTCGATACGGATCCCACCCTTTCGGTATCGAAAGAAAAACGCTTTTCATTTCGTCATCGAGCCAAGGGAAAAAGTGCTTACTCGAGCCACGAGACACAGGACCGGTTGAATAAGGCGTATAGGGTTTTTCTCATTTTGTCTTCGAGCAAACGTTCACCACCTAAACGTATTACGATCTCCACGTTCCTTGGAACGAGTACCTTTCGCGGCCAGGCAGAAGAACGAGGAAGAAAGAGGAGGGCACGGTCAATAAGAGACCTCGTGCGTGCTGATACGAGCATATTTCGTCGTCGAGAGGGTAAAGTCTGCGGTGAAATAAGGATCCAATAACGGCCAGAGTGGACTCGCGCTCCTGCGTCCGGTTAACTATCGGACACGAGCCAACAAAGACGAAGAAAATTTTATTTTCACTTCGATTTTATTGAAATATTAAACAAAAAATACAGCCTTTATAAGGAAACCATCCCAAATGTTGACCTCGGATCTTAATACGTATCTAAAATGGCTTTAGGAGCTTTAAAAAAGGTAATTTTTTTTCTTTCTTTGAAAAAGGTAATTCTCATCGTTTTTAATTTAAATAAATAATATTCCGTGTCAAGCACCAGAACACTTTGCCCGCAAAGGGTTGAATTCGTAAGATTGAATTTAAAAAATGAAGAATTATCCGTACAAATCTCATTGAGGAGGAAAAAGACCGAACGACGAGATTGGTCAAGGCAAACGTAAAGGGATATTAAAATAGAAAGATCCTTCCGGTACTTGAACGTCTCCAGGAATTTGAAAGTTTTTTAAATACGTCCGTCCCTCTATTTTTCTCTTCAACTTATCTGTCCAGCGCTTTCCTCTTCTTCGCGGGCTAAATGGATTTAAATAAAGCTGATAGGTTGGCCGATAATTAGAGAAGGTTTTTTTCTTTATTAGTGGAAAAGCGTGTCCCCGGTAAAAGCATTTCCAGGCTGGTGTCCTACGCGTTTCGTGGAACACATTATTCAACTTTCGGCCTTATCGTTGGATTAAATTCCAGACTTTTTATCATAATTATTCGAATAATCGCCGACATGGATTGTTGTGTAATTTTCAACCGCCCTTAGCCGAGTTTAAACGACATAATTTGTTGCCGTTCGATTTCGAACTGTTTGCACCCTCTTGGTGACTCGTAAAATTCCTGGTGAACGGCTTAAAAGGGGAGGGGGGTGAAAATTCAACGACGCGATTAGACGGTCAAGTATGTTTACCCACTCTAATCGAGCCCAAAAGTAGAACCAACGTACCCTCGTCACGAAAACTTTCTCGGCTTTTTTCTTCCCTCCTTTTTAAACGTCCGTCGGTTTGTTCTGTCGCGCCAAAGCAATTCTCGTGGCCATTATTCCCCCTGGAACAGATTCGATTCTCTTGTCAGTTATTGAATCTTCGAAAATCGCCAGGCAAAGAAGAGAGGGGACGCGAGATAAGATTAGATGGGCAAAAATGGCGGCGTTGCCCGTTGAGACCCGTCGTCTTTTAGCAAAATCGACTTTATTTATCGCCGATGATCCCCATAGAAGTCTGAAAAGGTTCCAGAGGAACAATGCTTAATGGTATCTTTCGCGTCCCATCTCTTAAATTTGCTTAACCGCCGCAAAAGAATATATTCCAACAAAAACAATTTAGCAAACGTTCAATTCGAGATTTCTTTTAAATTACTGGACAAAGTTTAATTTCTTTTTGAGAAAAACTGGATGATAATTAAATTCGTAATTGTTAATTATAAAATTATTCGTATCTTGATGGATCTTTCCACCCGTGACCCTGGCAACAATTAGAATGTTCAACCCTAAGCCTGAAGAATAATCCGGTTTAACCGTACAACCGTTTCCTTTTCCGGTCGAATTTTCGGCAGGTGGTGGCCGGAGTTCCTATCCGCCCAGCTAAAATCGCAACAATGTGTCGCGTTCTTAAATTAAACGCGGCGCGACCCCTAAACACGGGGTGCCTCGTGTAAAGGGGGGAAGTAGGTAGGATGTCCCCAGCATTCCCTGTCCCCCCCCCCAAATAAAATAGGAGAAAGAGGTAACACGAGACCCGTAGCGTGTAGCGCGGCGCTGACAAATGCCTGGTAATAAGCCCGATTGTTCGTTGCCGGGCCAATTTGAGTGGCAGCCTAGCAATTTCAAGTGCGGGAAGCTCCCACCGGAAAAGGCGATCCCGGTCGTTTCTTTTCCCTCTCCGTCCGACGCCACAATGCTGGCAAACACGCGCGCACACACACGATCTAATCTGTTTCGAAAAAGGGTTGCTTGCTCGTGCGTGTACACCGAGTTTTTTCGGTCGACCTTGCCATTCGACGCGCACCCCGTGCACCATATGTCGCCCGTGTCCCAGGAAAGAACGATGGATCAGGACCTGGAAACGACGGGAACCAGTTTCCAAAATGTAACCGTATCGTGGAAACGCCGTTATGGTTTACACCCTGTCGAACACGCTAGCCTTGCCCAGAGAAAAATTACTCGAGAATTGTTACGTGTTTCGCCTGACTGCTCTGAGTTACTTAATGTTCCTAGATGAAGGATACTGTCTTCTTATCCTATATTACCACTATTTCTTTAAAAAAGTTTGCGTGCACTGTACAGTCGCGTGCAGAGATGACGTAGTTTTTCTCTAGCTTGTAGGTTAATGCACAGACTTTGCACCTGTTAAGTAATCGTAGAATTTCTATCGAGCTATTCCCAGCCCGTGTACACTTGGCTAAGAGTGAATGTAGGAGTCTTGCTCCACTTACCGCAAATCTTAAGAGAACGTAGGAGATTCAAATCCCCTGGGTGAAACACTTCTTCTTCCAGACTACCCCTCGAGCGAAGAAAGGCTGCATTGCGAGCGAACGTACATGCATGGCGCATGATTCTCGATCGGAATTGCCAACGATCAGTCGAATCGCAACCCCCTCCGCTTTGGCCCGGTCGTATTAGATAATCAGTAGCAAAGGGAGAACGTGGACAGTCGCCAGAGGGACTTAAAAGGTTCCGACATTCATCATCTATGGACACACAGAGCGGGGAGAGACCCCCTCTTGTTCGTGGGGAGAGGTCGGTCGATCCTGGACCTGTACGCGACTTCCCTTTCGAAAATGTTCTCTTTGTCGCGATCTGTCTCTCTCTCTCTTCTTCAAGCTTTTGTCGCTTCTTTCGTACACGGCCCCTGTGTACACGCTAGGGTAAACACAATGTCAACGAGCACATTAATGTTACACCACACTTGGTCGCCGGGTTCTTTCGTGACGCTCGATCGACCGTCCTGCGAATCTCTCGGAAATCGTAGCAAGAACAATCGTCGAGAGATCGGTCCGCTGGATAGTTTGGCATTGTTCCACGGGCTAGTTTACGGGTCATTTAAGAGGAACAATCAATGGAAACTTGTTTCGTTGCCTTTGCTCGTGCTGGATACATAGGTGGCTGCATCGCAAACGCCTTCTTCGATCGTTCGACCAACTTTGACATCGTCCACGTGGCCATCCTTCGGTTTTACTGGCATTGGTTAACGCTGCTGCTCCAGATAATTAACCGAAACGGTGATTAGTGTTTTACCTCTTTGATTGTGATTCGGAATTGGTTATTCGGTTCACTGAATCAGCAGAATAAATAATTAACAATCATATACTATCTAAGGTCCAATCACCTACATTTATTAGACCCATTTTGAAATGATAAAAAGAAAGGAAAAATTCTGGATAGTATTACTATAATTATAACATCAGAATTAGTTATCAGTAATCTTCATATCCAAAAATGCCTCGAGTGCAAAGGGTTAAATATGTCTTACTAATAAAATTGTTTCGCGCCATTTATCAGAAACGCTAGACGTGTACTTGCACGAGCATCGTAATAGATATATAAATTTGTAATTTAATTGCTCGGCTGAATAATAAGTCATTTAACACGGTGCCAAGACACAGGAAAGTTTTGTAATGGAAAAGCCTCTCCATTCAGGCGGAAACGCAGTCCCAATGCGTATAGAACAGTTTTAATGGAAATGTAGGTAAACTCTTGCTGAACTTTAATCGAAGATCTTACGTATTCGCATAAATATCTCGTTGCACGAAAACTTCGAGCTCGACCACGGTTTATCGGGCTCAAAATTTTCCACGTGAGCTTACCCGTTAAGTAACTTGACTAATAACCCAAGGTTCGTCGAGGTTCATAAATATCGCCACGAGAACCGATTGCGGTAACTCATTCTAAACCGTGAATAAAAATTTATTGACTGCTAATAAGCGGTTAGAATCTTCAGACTGCGGCCGCTTTTTAAAAATCCTACATTCTAGATTTATATACTTTAAGTGTTTCAAAATAACGATCAAAGGAAAGGGCTTAAAAATTGTGTTTGCGTGTTGTAAGAAAGATTAACATTTTTTTTCAAATAAATAACTATAAAGAATAATGTAAAACTTTATCTTTAGACATCTAAAGGTAGAATATTTTATTACAGCGGACAGCCATCGGTGCATAAATGTCGTTTAGCGAAAAAGTTCCAAAGATTGGCGGCGTGAAAAGAAGAAAGTAGGTTTTTCGGGGAAGAATAAGGTCGCAGTCGCACCAAATATAATACCGGAGAAGGCACGTGGCTCACGTGCGAAATTTTGAAGGAAACGGATGGTGATGCGTGATACGGTGGCCTCCGTTTGGCCGAGCTTCCTGCACGTTTTACGTTTCCGTGCGTGTTCGCGCATGAAATAGGCCAGAAACAGCTCCCGAACCTTCTGTTTGCAATGTCGCTCCGGGTCCCCGAAATCACGGATGTCCGACACGCTTCCAGTTAAATGGAAGCAGGAGGAGGCTGGCGAACAGACGTCGCTCCTCAGGATGGAAAATTCTTTGACGACTGATCTTCTGTGAAACGTTTATCGACTGATGCCGAATGAAAAATGTTGCGGCACTCTTTGCCACCCTCCTATGGGAAATTGGAATATTTCGGTACATTCAAAGTGGAAGCCACTGTACATTTATTTCGGTAACAGGGAGCAGAGAATTTTATTTTTAACTCGAGTTCCCAACATTCTGAATCTATATATTGACAGATAGATTGAATTATGGACATTTATTTTGATACGAATCGTTATTGATAAGGTCAAGATTGGGCACTTATTAAACGGTCATCGTATCGCAACATGTTTTCAGGAATTTAGAAACTATGCGATCTTTGAGGTTCTCTTGGTTTAGATTCTTGTAGTTTACAATACCCACAGCTTCCAAAGGTATTCTAACCCTGCGTTGCTATAAACAACAATGTAATATTGCATAAAAATCATTGTTAAGTTGCGAATGTTACTATGGAATGTTATAATAAATATTATTGCATGTTCAGCGACATTTGCGCAACAATATTCGAAAGCAGAATTAACCCTTTGCCACGAACCATCTTTGCCACGAACCATCTTGGACAATATTTTATTTCTTATAATTTTGTATAGTATGATAAATTTTGTACACGTTTCACAATAATAAGTGGTTTCACGCAGTTCTCAAAAAGTTGCGCTGGCATAAGTTGATTCCCTATAATCACTAATAATCTTTAACGTCCCCTTAGAGGGGACAACGGAGTGCAAAGGGTTAACACTAAAATCTTTCATCTCTCAGAGATCATAAAAGTGGCACAAGAAATTGAACGGTCTGCGTCTAACTTTCTTAAAGATGTCCTCTTTAAATCACGATCAGACTTTGCAGGTAATCCTACATGATTATCCAAGCCTGTCTGTTTATGAAAGACAGAAAGAACTATCACTTTAATCCGGATCGAGCCTCAAACCTGATGTATCCAGCTAACTGAAATACCTAATACTTTCAGTTGGAAAGCGTGAAGCGGCCCAAAGAAATACGATTACTCGATCCGGAACGTATCGGCTCCGATGGCAGGAAGGGGGTGGGTGATCATCCACGTGGACGTTCGTAAACTCGGCAACGGGTGAGGAAGGGCATTAGCATAATTCAGGCTGAGGCTCAATCGAGATTCCTTCGGCAAGGAAGCCTTCGATTGTCAGATGGCCCGGTTCGGCCTATGAAGAAGCCGGCAAACCCGGCGAGGAATCTCCCGTTGGGCCGTGGAGAGTTTCTCGTATCGAGATTAGCATCGGCGTTCGTAAACGCCATGAAAATAAGCGACCGAACTGGCCCCTCCCGCGCATTGTCGACCATCGAAAATTTATTCCAATCCTTTGTTCTCGAACGCCCGTTAGTTATCATTAGTACGCGGCTCGCCTCGAGCACTTGTCAGGTAGACAGGAATACCTGGGAACGACGAGCGAGGCGAGGATGCGGTACGCTCGTAAAGAAGCGTACGATTTTCTGCTTGAAGTATTTATTAGCGGCCCCTCTCAGCGCGGATTCTCGCGTATTTCTGTTTGACGCATCGCTACCCGTGCCTTCTTTTCGATACTTTCGTTGGATCGTTGGGAATGAAGAAAAGGATCATTGAGACTTAAGTCGATAATGGATGACGTCTGTTGTGATAAGAATTTGGTTTCTTGGGGGATTGTATAGAAGGGGTAAGAGGGAAAAACTAAGGATGTCATAAGACAGCTTTATTAAAGAAATTAAGCTTTAATACTTTAATTTGCAAGTGAAGGAAGCATCACAGAAGGAATTAGGTTCAAAGTTTACTTAGTTTGCTTAAAAATAATTGTTTATTAAGTCCTGTGCTGTAAAGGAAACAGTGCTATTTTATGTAATGTGATAAAAATGAACCAAAATAATAATGTTTTGTTTTGAGAAATTTACTTATTCAAATGAAATTAAGAATTTTGAATTGGTAATTAATAATATCGGGGTGCTATAATAGAGCGGTGCACAATTATTTAATATATTTTACAGTATAAAAAAATGGATAAATTCTAGAAATCTAGAGTTTTATTAATCATCTAAAATTTACCTATTATATATAATTGCCTGTATATCGTTGATATTTGTTCATGGTTTATGGTATAATGAAACATGTGTTCTTAAATTTCATGATATTAGCTTCCGTGAGAAAAAGGGGGTAAGCTATCCAAAAAGCACGATCTTCATGATGAAAAACGTCGGCGGCTCAAAAATACTGGTCCCGCCAGTTTTTAGTTACCAGTCATTTAATCTCTCGTATCTGGTGGTCCATGAAGCATCCTATAGCACGATCTTCTTCCTTGGTGGTCAGAAAACCCCTAACATCTTTTATTTAGCATTTAGGTCAAGAAAATCTGAGCCCCTCATAAATGTTTTTTTAGATTTTGCATAAATTCTTTCTCATTCCTTCAGCTTAATAGTTTTTTAAGACAACATTTTATTGTAACTTTCAGGTACTTTATAAAATACTTATTGTATTTAATTAAGTTTATTACACTCTCAATTAAATACTAGATAGACTAGCATTTAATACAATTTTTGTCTATAGAAATCCGACAAATAATAATAATTTAACAAAGTAACAGATATATAATTTACTGTGTCTCGATCGATAAGATTGAATAAAATCGTGTATTCGATTTTCGCTTAGCGATTTCGACTTAACATGCGTTTTTCACCAAGGAATGGACGTTCTTACCAGAAACCTTAGCACGATTTCCTGTCTCTCGAGGATACTGCCTTCCCTCGCCCCCGCAGTCCATAAACCTCTCGAAAGCAAAAGGGATAGGCCGGAACTGGTCGGCTGTACATGCTTTGAAATAAGGGACGACGAACGTCGCAACCCGGGGGAAAACAATGTGAGATACGGGCGAATTCGAGCGATAAGATCTTCAAGTTTGTCGCATGAAGAGGAAGTGTATCACGGAAGTAAAGATCCTTGACTCGATCGCGAATATGGCACAGCACGTTCTACCATTACCGTTATCGCTGATAAATGGAAATTTTTTTCCATTTCCGATGTTCTGAAGTTACGATAATGTATTTATTTATTTACGGTTTCGAGACCCGTTTGTATTATGCAGTAAAACGAGCTTGTACAAAAATATTTGCTCGTTGAAATTAACTATACAGCCAGATATAGTTGAAACAGTTGAGATATACCCTCGAGGATCATAGGTTTCCCTGGGGAAAATAAGAGATGAATGCATCGTTTCAGAGCTCGAATATTTGAGTTACTATTTATTTCAGGAAGGGTTGATTGATTTAATAACGGAGTTAAATGGATGATGAATTAGGTAAATTATTGAGACAAGGTATAATACTTTTCCCAATTTTTCTTAGGGAAGCCTAGCTTGCAATTAATTTTAATTGATTTGATCATATATTAAGTAACTATCCGGAATTTCTAGTTAATTATCTACTAATTTCTTTAGATTGGCAGTATATAACTTTATATATAATTAAACCTAACTCTAATAAAATAATATCTATTCCTTTAGTTGGTCAAGATTTTATAAAAATTAATTTTTTATATTCTTCGATTTGCAAGAATAATTTGTTATCAACTATTTCATGTTACAGCGGTTCTATCGTATCGACCAAAGTCCACAGTAATGATTTTAAAAAAAGGGGGGTTCAACAAAGCAGGGTTGTATCTTGCGGATTTAGATCTTTCAAAATAGCTTTCGAATGATAGAAGAGCACAAAGGAGAATTCCAAGGGTAGTTCTCACGTAGGGTTACACGAGGAAGGGGGTGAACGTCGATCGAGGATCCTGAATTCGATTTTCGCCATGATACGCCGGCTTGAATGGATCCTGGCTCTGCTCGAAGAAAGGGCTAAGGGAACGAGTTCCTCGTCCCAGATTGGGAAACGGCTGGGATTACGTAAAAAAAGAAAGGAACCAAGTCAGATTGCACGTCGACCAGATGGCGAGCGTTGCCGGGCCTCGTAAACCTAACCCGGTTCTTTGAAGAGTTGTATCGCATCTACCTGATGCGATATGCAACCATTTCCTTCGGGCTTATTGTAAGAATTTTAAGGTGACTCTATCGCAGAAAAGCAAAATGAAACTGTGATTTTTTAATAAAACATTCAGTTCAACTAAATGATTATTACCAGTGGAACCAATAAAATTTGAATTATAGATAATCAGGGTTTTAATCAAATTTATGGCCGTTCGAGGAGACAGAATGTCAATCGTTAATAAGAATAACAAATTCAGTGATACTTTTGGAGAATATTTTTATTTAACAATGAAAACAATTTGCAACGTGTAGCAAGATATGAAAAAATTGAAGTTCAACGAAACTGTTAGTTCTACATGCCAGTTTGGAAAGAGGAGAAGGAAGCTCTCACGGAGGACACCATCGACCAAGTAGAATGAAAGGGTGAATCCACCCTTTTCGAAATCCAACCCGTACATGGCAACGTGTTCCTATCGTATCCTATATCTTCGACCACTACAATCACGTTCCTTGTAAACGTACCAGGGTACAAAGTACGTAGAAAATCTGAACGTACAATTTTCATCAAAGAACTCACCGAACGGTAAAAACTGTCACGTTTTTCATCTCTTCCTGACGAATGGTATAACAATATTTAATTATTAAAGCATTTTCTAATAAATTGTTAAATAATTAATCTCTTTCGTTAAAAAGTTGTGCCATAAGATCCATTATCCATATATCGAATTGATAGGATTATTAATTTTACCTCCGTAATAAATTATAATGAAGCAAAAAGAAAATTGCACTATGACAAAACGAATGAAATGAAATTAATATGATCGTATTAAAATCTAATTTTAAAGTCGACTGCTTTCAATTTTCAATGGTAAACTCGTAAATAAAAAATTGTGCAATTCAACGTTCAATAATTTCGCAACTTTCCTCAATCTTCTTGGAAACGACTCACGATATTTTTATCGCCTTCGAGGTGTAATTTATACTTGGCTCGAAATTTTCTACGCGTCACTCTTGGACCATTTTGATGAAAGAAAAAAATAGTAGCTGGGGTGGTTCGAACAGGTTGAAAGTTCATCGTGACTTTGCGAATAACGTTTACGAAGGGTGAACGATCCAGCGGACACGATAATCCTTTAAACGGATCTTCGCCGACCAGATGTTCGATTCAATGCTGTCCATACAAAGCAATAACATAATCGATTACCCTTATTGCTTCCGACAAAAGAAACGTTCCAGCCTCGCGGTCGTGTGTTTCGTTACAAAACATACTTCAATAATCAAATTGAGCAATTATCCGTAACATTTTTGTTCCATCCGAGTCACACTCTCGACATTTGCAAAATTTATCTTTAACGTGTAAGCTTCTTACAATGCGAACGTACGTTCATCTAGATGATACATGACAAGAACGTGCCGCAGGAGTTTTGTTATTCGGCGTCGAGCGTTCTCTCGCGACAAATTTGCAACATTCAACTCCGCGAAACGTACAGGTTAATATAAGTAACCCCCTCGGCGCATTCAACGAACGTACAGCACCGATGCAGAGCGCTAAAAGGTTGTACCAACGCTGGCAGAAATAATTCTGCGTATAACATACTGGAAGACTTAGATTGCACGCCGATAGAGTGTCCACACATTGATAAATCTAGGCAATGTTAATAGGGTTAGTGGTAGAGGGAGTACGAAGTATAGTAATGGGGAAAATCCCATAAAGCATTAAAGGACCTGGATTACGTATTCGTAGAATACGCTGGCGCTAACAGGGAAAATATAAGACCTAGATTACACATTAGCGGAGTCAATGGGGAAAAGCCGTACGCGTGGAATACCAAAGCTGGCAATTGGAATAGCAGCGTACCTCGATAAAATAGTTCCGCCGTTATCCTTCGCCCGCCAATGTAACGTAGACTAACTCGTCGGTAACTCCGTCATCCACGGATACTCGCGAGGATTTATTATCGGCGCGATGAAAGTGATTGAAGTCTCTTTGCGAGATGTTCAACCCCGTCGTCACGATCACGAAGGGTCCGGCCACATCCGTAGGCCGGCACTTTGAAAGAAGCCTTTCGAAACGATCCATTATTACCCGCGCGTTCTTCTCGCCTGGCTAGCACGCCGCTCGCACATTACGCTCACGGAACGCGTGTTTATCCAAGCCGCTGGCTACGAGGCGCGATGCTGCACCGTCCGAGGAAACTTTTTCGAAACAACCAGCGTAAGATGAGGAAGAGGAGCGAGGTTGTTTCTTGACCGAGGGAACAAAACCGTAACCACTGTTGCCTCGGTCACGACGCGACGAGGAGGAAGTCGGCGCTGCCCCAGAGCTCCGTAATTTACGGACCAATCATTCCCGTATGCAGATGTTACGAGCCCCGGAGGGTTGCCCCCTTGTGAGACCCCTTCGCAAGACACGGCGCACCCCCTTTTTTTTCTCTCCACCGTTCAAGACTCACTCTTCGCAGCATCATCGCACAACAACTTGGCCGGACCTCCCGCGCGGCTCGACCGTGCTTCACAGTTTTATTGGCTTAACTGCACTATTTTACAGCCGATAGTGGATTAAAGAGATTAAGGCCCGTGCTAGAGAGTCGTCCGTGTTCACTTGTGAGCTTCCTATAGAGACATAAACTCGCCCAGATAGAGGATTACCCTTCTTCTTTTTTCTTCGTTTTCTTGTAACCAACGGTCCGACGTTCGCCTCCTCCCTACTTATGTATCGACTCCGAGGCGTGTCCATGCGAGATCCTAATAAAAAGTCGATTTATGTCGAAGCACGTGGACCTGGCTGCTTGCTGAGGTTATCGTTTCGGTTCGTGGAGCTGCTCGTATCTAAGTGATTTTGTGTTCACATTTTGAGCTGAGTTAAAATGGACAGAATTTAAGATTTCCACCCCTAAGGATTTTTAAAATCTAATTCAGTGTTTGGGTGTTGCATTAGTCACGCCTGGATGACGTATGAATTTCCATACAAATCAATTTACAAAATTTGTAATTTGATAATAAATCATAAAATTGTATCTACACTTCCCAACTACTTCTTCATTACCAGCTAATGAGTTTGCTCAGATTGTGCTTGTAATAATTGCAAATATTTTTTTTAACGTATCAAACATTGTTTGTTCTTCGTGTGTATTTAATACCATCCGTATGGGTAGAAAATGTTAATATTTTGAATACAACTGTAATAGAGCGAAGCTGTAGGAAAATGAGTTGGGCAGCGCGAATGAAAATCGAGCAGAGGCTCTGTTCTCCGGAAAATTGAACATTTTTCCGCAATCTCTCTGGGTTGTGGTGTATACGAAATTGTTCTCGTTTTTTCGATATCGGTAACGAAGAATTCCACGAATTTTGTAAACAAATACACACGCACACGCACACGCACACACACACACACACGGGATCCGTTTTAATCCGCATCTCAAACACGTCTTTGTTATATATTTTGATTTATGTGCGGCCAGAGGGATTTTTGAAAGCGGCATAGTGGTATTTGGAAAATACGTTGTTGGTATCCGAAACCGTCCATGAATCAAACGAATATTCCACCAATGTGTGCGGGTTTTTTTTACGCGATAAGTGAAAATACTGAAAAATATTCCGAAACACTGAATCGATTTTGGTGATAATTTTTGTACAAACATTAGCTTTTAAAGATAACATTTGAGAAATACAAAGTACAATTAGCATAATTTGTACCGTTTTTGAGAAATTCTTCTGTACCAATATGTAACATTGCTAAGAAAAAATTACACTTACAACAAATAAATAATTATTGAATCTTGAAATATGAAAGATCGTGCGGCTAATTTTAAAAATGTCTAAAGATACATCCTAAATGTACAACGTTCAATTCTAGTTTATACTAATTTTATTATCGATGTTTTTAATCTTATACTCGAGCACGAGATTAACGGAGATACATTACAAGAACAATTCGTTGACCCCCTGTGACCTTCTTATCGGTATAACCCATTTACCATCAGAATTGCGCGAATCATCTTTATTTATTCATTCGTTTCCGTATGGATCGATTCGCTCTTCGCGGTGGATAATTTAATTGAAACAACATCGATTTAAATCGGGGAGCAACCCTGAGAAGTCGACAGGTGGCCGAGAAACGAGAGAAACGCGTCTACAAAAGTGCAAACAACCCTCGAGTAACACGGTTAATAGGTTTCGTATTATTCAAAACTATATCGTCCGGGACTTAGAGTCCGTACAAGTGTGACGAAATACGGTAGATAATGTGACATTTTTTCTAGCCCGGTGGCGCCAACGATCAAAAAAATACTCTTAAGAATTATGGGAAAAGGAATCTTTATAAGAAGTATGATATACTTTTACCAGATTTAAAAATTATTTTGTTGTGTTTTATTATGTATTTTCAAAATTTTCATTGTAAAAGTAGATTAATCCTGATCGTATATAAAACTTTTAATACAATAATTGTTTATTTCATTAATTATCGAACAATCGTGGTATATGGATACCAAACTGAACGGGAGCTGCCCTCTTCCGTCCGTTTTCTTCCCCAAGAAAGGGGAAAAACACAGTAGTTCTCCGGTAATGTCAATACTTTCTCTGTTGGCAGTTTACGCACGAGCATTCGTGTTGGCCCATTCAAGTCTCGTTACGCTAACCATTGACTCGTTAACTCGCCTCCCGGCCATTAATTCGCGATGCATTACGAAAGCATTAGGTCGAGTGCGAATCTCGTGAATGCCGTGAAGCTGCTGGAAGTAATTCGAACCGCTTGGAAGAAAAACAGAATCGACTTCCCGATAGGGCCAACGGGGTTACTTGATAAAACTTCGTCTCGCCAATAAGAGAAAAAAGATCACCGTGTCGACCAAACTGTAAGAACAGGCAAACGACGTCCGATAATTCTCTTGTTCTCTCTCTTTGAAACAAGCTTATCATAGGCTCGTTTGTCTTGGATAACCTTATCGTTGCTCTGTGAAAGTTTAGTGATTAAAATTTGACGGAAATAAAACTGTTCCTACGTGGATATCTGTTAAATTGAATACAGTGAACACTTATCTTACCAACTTCTTTATTTTTATTCCATTGCATGGTAATATTATTTTTACAATTATTTTATTGTCCTATTTCAATTAATTTGTCCAGGTATTAACTTGATTTAGGATTTAGCTGATAACAACCCTGGATAAAATAAAATAAAGAGTATATTACTTTTCATAATACAATGAAGTAACATTAGATTACATAAAGATTTTATTTCACACATTAAAACAGAATTATACAATAAAAATATACAAGCAAGCGCTGTCGAAATTCCAAAAACCAATTTTTTTACACTTGTAAAGGTTACATGAAAAAAGTTTGACGTTGTTATGTTTCGTGTTAAAAAAAATGTCCAGAATATTGTTGAAACTAAAAAAAAAGAAAAAAAAAATCAAATAATACACCATCGTTGTTTCTTCGCGTCACAACGTATCACATCGCTCCAAAATATTGCCCTGATGCTCGTCCCAAGTTACAAAATACATTACAAATTGAAATTCACTGTCTCCTGCTGCTGATAAAATAACAAAAAAAAAAATAACACGTTCGAAACCACGCGACAACACACATCACCACGATTAATACCTCCCCATAAGTTTCATCTATTTCAATCGTTCGGTTTGAATTTCACACGGCACTGAATCAATTAAACACCGTCGGCGAGTCAATTTATCGCCCCTTCTGCGTGGGCGTTTGTCCGACAACCGAACGACTAAAATGTATTTAAAAGAAAAAAACAATCGAGCCCGATGTCCCGTCTTCCTCATTACCCATTTGGCCGATACGTTCGTTCGCGGTACGCTTTAATCGGAGGTCCGAATCGTCCTTGGCCAAGAGGGTAGCAGGAGGTGACAGTGGAAACGAGGCGCGAGAATCGAAAGAAGCGGTCAACTACAAAGTGAAGAAAAAAATGAGCAAACTATACGTGGAAGAAATCTACTGCAGCATCAGTTGGAGCAGTGGTTGTCGAGGACCGGCTGTGATCCCTATCCCCTCTCCTCGACGACTACCCTACCCTTTCTTTACGTCCCCCTATATACACAAACCACCCCCTCCCTCGAAAGATCTTCCTGGCGCTCGTTTACCTCCCACTCTTTCTTTCGGCTCCATCCGCCACAGTGTCGGGAGTCATCGGCTGGCCCTGTATCCTCAGTCTATCAGTGACCGCGTAACCGTGCGGTCCGTTTGGGGTGCTGTGTACTTTGGGTCTCCCTCGTGTGACCTTACTTTGAACAGAACTTACCAAAAAAACAGTGGCTAACCGAACATCTCAGACTAATAATTGATTAAAGTGTGTTATTTAATAAAAATATACTTTAAAAGTTGAAAGTTCGTGAGATCTTACGAGGGAACTTCAAATTCAAATCGCAACTTTGGTGGTGTTTCATTGAAAACTAAAAACATTCGATTGTTGAAAAATAATAATCTGCTAGTGAGTGTTATTTAAAAGAATTTGGCATTGCTGGACGACGCTTTTAATTCGAATCATAAATATAATTTATCAAAAGTCGAAGAGGGATGAAAGTATTCGACAGTGCGACTCGTTGAACGTCGATCGTGTTTAAAAGTAATAATCGACTAGTCAATCGTAGTTAATTACAGATTAAATTATAAATGTGAAAGAATAAGTAATCTCAGCGCAGCTCGTGGACGTTCTGCGCTTACTATCGATCAGCTGTGCTTTCGATACAAGTCTCGTGTTCGAGCCCGCGTGACGTGCCAAGTTCCCAATTAATCGTGAAATTATACAAAATAAGTGACGATGGACAAACATATAATCGTGTTTCCGGTGCCTTGTGTGTGACAACGAAACTCAACCATTCCTGAGGCTGTAAAAAAAAAAAAAAGAAAACAGCGATTGAATTCGCCCACGAGAGAAAGAAGTTCCAGTTAGTTTTTCCCGGGGAAAAAAGTGTCGCTGTTTAGGTGCAAATTCGCGAGGCCAACCGATCCATGCAAATTTTCCCCGACTATTCGTCCACGTTCAAACGTTGGAAGGAAGTTTCGCCGGTCTGGCTGCTGAACACGGGAGATTAAATCAATTCGATCGCAGACTGACGGAGTTTTGGAGGAGGGAGAAACGAACTATTTTTTTTTCTTTTTTTTTTCTTTTTTCCGTTCGATCGTTGCTAACTCTGGTCACAACTTTTTACGGTTGCTCCAGGAACACGCGACGAAATTTTAATTTAGACCGGAGTTTCGTTGTGTACTTTGTCATCCGTCGACGTGTCTGTGCGAACGCCACCCCTTTGAAGTCCGCCCAAAAACGTGGATGGATCGTTTCGGGGCGGAAAAATTTCTGTCCAGAGGGAAAGGCGGCGGAAAAAAGTGTTGATTGGTGATGTTGAATCGTCGATGACGAACGAGGATCAAAGTTTGTGTCTCAATGTGCGATCCCACGGCTTTGTTGGACCTGGTGCCCAGCGGAGGATTACTCAAGAGGCCGTCCATGGACTATAACGAGTACACGTACTGCTACGGTGGTGGTCGAGGTGGGTGGTATTCTTTCCCTTTGCCCTCTTCTTCTTGTCGGTTTCTCCTGCTCGTAGTTTTTCATCCTTCAGACCAGAAACCAGTCCGTGCGGTCTTTCGAACGTGCAGGATTTTCCTTGGCTCGTTTCGTGCCGATTTCTTTCAGCTTCCCATCGTGATTTTGATGATTCTCAACGCTGCGTAAGAATCGGACGTGACGGGATGTCGTTTGACCAACATCCGTCCACTCGTTTTTACTCGCTCGTTGTTCGAGCTGGAAGAATTTTCTCCTGGAATTCTCGATCGTAGCTCCAGTTCAGCTTTTTTCCCAATGTTACATCTAAGGAAATGATGAAAATTCAACTCTTGCCTGACCGCATGTTGCGCGTACAAGTTACGCAGTGTAACACTTTTCTTCCTTTTCTTTTTTCACTGAACAAATTCGACAAAATGAAACCGGTATTTTTTTGAGGGGGCTAAAATTGATTGTGTCCTGTGTTAACCCGGGAAGAGGAGGGGACGGTCGAAACCATCCCCGTGGAGTAGCAAGGCGATGTCACGCAACTACATTATCACACCGAGCGTTATTTGTCACGTTGACATTTTCAAATTGTGACGCGTGGAAATTTTTCATGCGTCGAAAGCAGGAAATAGCGTTCTGCGAGATTTCGATTCCGGCGTTAACCGGAATTCCACCCTCGTTGATGAACCAAAAAGAAGGAAAGAGCGAAACGGGAATCGTGAAATTTGCATTATACCGATTGAATGGCGATTATACCGTTACGTGGCGAATCGCTCGAACGTTTCGGGGAGAAATCAATTGGGGCGAATGGATTTTTGTGTCCGGTTGCAAATTCGGACCGTGAACTAGAATTTCGAAGCGCGAATTCTCGCGAAAGGTGATTTCAAGACAGACAGGTAAAAATAGTCCGAAGCGATTTCATGACATAAAAGTATCGCCAAATAGCGCTTGAAAACTTCTGATTTAAAATTTCAAGTTTAATGAAGAATATCATGAGGAATCTTTACTCTTCGGTTTACACGATCTTTCCTATAACACCCTGAATATGAAGGAAAAGTGTAAGGTATTATACTACTAATGGACAATATGTAAATTGCTTGATTCAACGCGAACCGTCCATTTTCTATGCAGAATATTGATGAAACGTTAACATAGTTATCTTCGTGAAAGTCGAAGGTTTAAATTGATGTGCCATAAGTGGCATTTTATGGTACTTTCATGTCACGAAATCGTGTAAGACTTGTGTCATCAAACGCATGACAGATGTTTCTATAATTAACAACCTGGCCTTTTTTATACGAATATTAACGAGACGTTTATGTGCTCGTTTTCGTCTTACTCTAAGCTTTAAATTAGTGTGTCGTATATGTCATTTCGTATAACTTTTACGTCATGAATCTTCATCTTTTCGATGCTTTTGCAATGGTATTTGAAAAGTTTTGAAAAACAACGCGAGCCAACCTAACCCGTAGCAGTAAAGTGGGAAAAGAAAACTCGACTATTTACGTCACAAGAAAAAAAAAACGATGAATCACATGCATTTCCCTGGAGCACTTATCACCATAGCGCATGCAAATCGCTATACGCTAAATTTATCCCCGGTGTAAATTCATGCGCCTGTAGACCTCTCCATGTATCGATTACTACCACGAAATCTCGGCTTATCCAACGATCGAGCTTGGTGTTCGCGTGATAAAAGCCTTTCCTTCTCTCTCTATTTTGAGCTCGGATCGATTTTCCCGGGAGCAACACTTTCACCGGTTTAAAAACACCGTGATGAAGGGGTGGGTAACTTCCGTTCGATCAGGAAGTGCAACAGAAATGTAGAAACGCGATGTTTTCGTGATTCGGGGGGTGTCGACGAGATGTTTATGAAAGCAACTTCTCTATCGCGAGGGGAAATGGGACATTGTTACCCTCCCGGATATTTGGCCTATGATTGGCTAACAATTGTCGTTTGATTATTCTTTTGTGCAAGTTTCGTGCCATTTTTTCCTGTAATAAGAGTTAATGTTTATTAGGTGGAAACGTATTAAAACATTAGACAGTTTAAAGCTAAATGTAACAAAAAGTTGCAACAATTTATTAGTATACATGATTGATGAACACTGTATATTTTATTTATTGTTTTTCTTTTCATTTTAACAGAAATTTAAATTTTAATATAAAGTAGAATATTGTTCAGAATTTCTATCTTCCTATTTCTTGTATTCAATTTCGTTCGATGTTCTCGCCCAAAACAGTGGCAATTCTGTTTTTCGAAAGGATTTTCCAAGATTATTCGCAAAAAGGTTAGTGATTAATGTTCGTGTTTAAATAGATCTCTGAAAGGGACACGTTTTCAAACAAATTTTTCCCTCAAAATATTTTATCTTATCATTCTAACTGTGTCATAAATCATTTTTATGATCCATGGCACGAACTTGAATTACGGTATCACTTCAAATAAAAGTATCCTTGCTAACGATTACTAATGCATTTGTTTGCAATCGTGGTTGCGATTTTACAGTACCTTTTGTTTATATTGGAACGTTATTCATTTTATTTACTTAGCTCTAAATGTATTCAATCGTTGCATTCAATAAAAGCTCACTCATTTTCTTTCAATCAAATTCTATAGTACAATGATATTTGAAAGTGGAATTCGTGTAGAATTTTGCCGTCTTCATTTTTTATTTGAGATTTTATAATCTTTAATGGTTTAGCGATTATATGACATGAAATAGCGGGTTCTTTTTTCAAATTTTGATATACAGAAAATGTATCATCGTAAAACATGCGAAACTAGTTCATCTAAAAGGAAATACGTGTTTTTCTTTTTCTGCAAGCGCCAGCTACACGTGAAAAGAAAGCACACGTTTACCAAGGTGTTTATCAAGCTGACATTTCCAAATGTCGCGGGGGTTTATCAGGTGTTCCCGGTGGGAAGCTTAAAGGCTGAGTCGCACGCGCGATCGCGAGCCATGGGAACGAACGAGCGTGCATCGAATCGACGACGTCATTAAATTTACATAATAAGGCGTCGCGTGGTCGAATCAGGGGTTGCTATTGCTATCCCAATTGCTCTTGCTGTCTATTGACATTGTAATGCGGGTACTCGCATGCAGCTGCAAAAATCTCTGAAAATCGCGAACGAATTAAGTTTCGAGATTAATTCGTGTGCCTAAAAGTAAAATTAATGACTAATTTATTCAACCAGTTTCTGTTAACGTAACATGATGGATGCTGGGTCATTTGAGACTTAATTTTAATTTTAGAACAGTTACTATTCCACGTAATATACGTTTATAATACTGCTTTGCAATATTAACATTCAATAAACACTGCTCAAAGTGTATTTTTAACAACGACATCGATCACCTGTAAAAATCAGTGAATCGCGATGTTATAGTGATTTAAGTGATACAAATCAACCACTTCATGCACAATATCTCAAATCATTTAGTTATAATTAATTTAATTAAGAACTTGTAAGAGTAACTTAAATATATTCTCGAGATGTTTAATATGGTTTCTGTAGTAATTATGGAGAATTATGGGTGGCTTTGATGGCTAAAGGACTTCAAGGAAACTTTGTTAAATAAAAATTTTCTAGTTGGTGTGTAACCCTTGTGAATATCATAGAAAGTTAAAAAACCATTTACCATTTTCAACGTTCTTTAAAATTGACTGATTTCAAATGTTAATCAATAAATTGATAATAAAATTCTCCACACCCCAAGTCAGAATCGTGACGATCCAGCAAATGAAATCGATTACCTTACGAGAGAATTGAAATGCCACTGGCTTCTTGAATTATGTTGACATTAACATCGAGCATTAACAAGGAAAGATAAAGCATTGATGCAGAATGCTGTTATAACAAGGAACGATTCTGTGGTTACCGATTCCTCATTAGAGGCACGCGCTTAGTTTATCAGTAACCTCTCGCAAGTCTATCCCAGACCTTACCTTCGTAGAATTTAATTGCCAACTTAACTGGCTCCTTGATGCACCGACACCAGAATCATGGATCACCATGGATGGATGAAAGTTCGACGAGGTAATTACTACGTTGCGGGAAGGGTTTTACTTAATACGGTGACTCAAACACGAAATAGGACTATAAATTGGGTTCAATGGGGATGAGACGCATCTTTGATAAAGATAGATTAGTGAACAAAATAGTGTACAAAAGCACGATGGTTAAAAACTATCTGGCTGCATGAAAAATATATCTATAAACAGTTATGTGCTAATAATTCAAGTTTATTGATATTCATTAAAGTAGTAAACTTTATTCATTCAGTAATAAACTTTGTTAAATATATAAATTTACATTTTGTTACAAAATTCAAAATTCTTCAAGAATTCTACGCGATTCATAATTAACCATAGAATAATAATTCTGTGTTATTTGTCAGTCGATAATATTCAAATTTTAATCTGTCTATTTTAATAGCCCGATAAACTCTCTGTGTTCCGGATAAAAATAACAGAGAGGAACTGTGAAACGCATGATTGTGAGTTATCAATTCGCGTTGTCGTCGTATAGTTTACAAAATGTGATTGCGAAAGAGAAAAGAACGTTAAGATAGTCTTCTATGACTTCGTCGGGTCTTCTTTCAATATCCACGATCTGCCAAACGCAGAACCCCCCTACCGTTAGCCCACTGTTCCCACCCCTAGAATCCTCAAGAACCCTCTGCCTTCCGTTTCTGCTTCATCTCCTTCCTTTACGAGGCCTGTCTACCCTCGTCTCCCGAGTCCGGCTAAACGGCCACTGCATCGATTTTAACCTTGGCTTTGCAAATTTATTTTGACCTGACTTCCTTATCGGGCTCCGGCATGTCTTCATGAAGAAATAATTCTCTTTAGCGACGTTAGCCGATACAAAACTGGAAGTTAATGACGCGTCAACTAATACGTTGTCGTGTTAATTAAAAAATATGTAGGCGAAGGTTGTATCTTAATACGAATTATTAAATAAAAAATTTGTGAACTAAACTTGTTAACATTTCGAGCCAATATTGGTCGTAGCGTTTGAAACCGATCGAAACTTAATTCAACAATTTAGACCAATTTTTCACTATTCCAAAGTTTCCCAAGTTATTCGATTCTCTCTATAAATTCTCGGTGACCCAGTTCCCCGTCTATTCCCAGATTCTCCAATAACCTACGAATTTTCATATCCCATTACGCTTTCTAACAAAACAGTAACTCTCCAACAATGACCACATCCCTGTTACATTCTTGTATTTATTTAGCGAAACATTACCATTGTTCGAAAACTCGGCGAAGGTTATCAAGCGCCCGGTAACGACGTATTAAATAACATCTGAAACGTGCTCGGCTATGTTTATCTTTCGCGAAAATGTATTCAAAATTCATCGCATTTGGAGAGGCATCGCTCGAAAGTTCCTCGAAGGATCGACACATTCCTAAATCATGGTTTTCTACGCGTAGGCGAGCTAACGAGCCAACATCCTCCGCGAAACGGAAGGGCTTTAATTAATAGTTAGATCATGCGCCTGGATTCTATATCGCGGGATTACAGCTGACCAATCACGGAACGTAGATGTTGTAAGACGATAACACTCGCAAAGGGAAAGCAATGAACGATCACCGATCGTGATTTCTATCGGCCGTTAATGGCGCTGATTAACGAGTTTCATTAATTAATTCCATGCTCCGCGTGTGACTTGGTTACGAGAAATGTTGCAGGTTTTATTATAAGCACCAAGTCATCGCTATCGGTGATGTAATTAAATGTACAGTGTCGGTAGATGTGGCATTCATTATTTAAAAAGCTGGTATCAATCGTTGAAACTTTGTCAAACAAATCGGCTACAGTGGATATAACTTCTTCGTAGTAATTCAAATTAAAATTCTATTGTAAAAAAGGGAAGGTTATACCATCTTGCGTTATCGATTTTCTTCTAAAAATATCGAAATTACTCTTGTTATTTTTAAACGAAACGCCGCGCACCTTTATCACAGTACCTGTTAGCGTGGTTCATAATCCATAAACTTCTGTACGACGTTACACATTAACGTTACATATTACTCACCTGGTTGTTATCTCTGATTACATTATATGTACGGAGCCGAGGAAATCGTGCACAAGTGTGAGCCGCCACTAAGATGCTTGGTATTGGTGAAACGCGACATAATAGGGGTCAACAAGCTTCCGTAATGAAACTAAATGGTATTTCGCGCAAGAAGATAGAATAATTTTAATATATGAAAATAAACCATTAATTATATCAAGACTTTTACAAAATTGAAACTGAAATAAGGTTTCTTGTCATATTTCTTTTATATAAAACGATTCAAGATTTTAATTCTTTAATGAAAATTAATATTTAATTATGATTTACTAAGTTTTTAAATCAAACATCTAATAAACAATAATGTTTCCAAGAAGACTTTTTTTGAATGAAAACCAATTGTATCTTTTTACAGGTATCTATAAATTTGAAATTTCTTATGGGTGATTACAAAGTTTATTTTTTAATAAAATCCTTCTAAGTTTACAGATACGATTAATAAAGTCGTTTGAGAAATAGCATGGTGCAATATTCCATAAAAATGAGAATTCTTTTCTGTTTTGTTACGTCAAACACGATGAAGGATTCCGTCTTAACAAGATGCAAACTAATAAATAAACTGTGCTAAAATCCATCAATTCATAATACCAGGTTCCCACCTACGCGGCTATGAGTTAGTCGGTAAGACCGTTTTGTTTCAACGAGCAATTTATTTGCTCCCCATCCCTCGTAACATGAATATCCTGAGCTCGCAATCACGGGATGAGTAATGACGAAGCATCTGTGTCACAGATCGAAACCGTAGATCATCTTGATCATCTCCATTGTTTTAGAGCAGACACGTTGCAAACATTTTCTTACGTGCTACTAGAAATTTAGATTGCTTTTTTAGATTAGCGAATTGGTTATAAATCGTATGATCCTGGAAGCAATGAATCTTCCCTTGATATATGCTAATCATTTCAGTTTACACTGATTAACATATAGAATGTTATTAATACCATCAAAATAAATGATTAATCAAAATTAAAGAAAATTTCACTTTATTACCACCTGTAGATGGTTTAGGTTGGAATTGTTGAAAATTTGATTAGGTAGCAGTTTTATTTATTATTGTCATTATTTATAATTCAAAGTATTACGAGTATTTTTACTTAAATAAATTGAAGAATTCTTAATAATATGGGTAATGAATAATGAAGTATTAGTTTATAACACTGCTGAAGTAATAAAATTCTTTCTAATTTTCAATTACCATTAAATTACAAAATAATAGTCCTTACTTTTTCGATTTAAAGCGATAGATAATACGATAAGAGAGTAATTAACTACCGTTAATTAGAAAATTCAGTCTTTAAGAAAAAATCCTGTCCATCACAATAGTTGCCTCTTTAAATCAAACATATTTCTTCTTAGACATTTATTATACTCTGTATAAATATGGAGACTTGAAATTTTATTTTCAAATACAATCCGCAATGCCGATATCAAAATTTATGAAATGTAAAGTCGCGGAACAACCCAAACGAATCATGTCGCGCGTCGAAAGTGAAAAAGTGTCCGGGTTTCGATTATGACGTTCCTCCACGGATCGCCCACTATAATCGATCCTTGCAGATCGAACCACGATAATGGTCGAACGCGTGGGCGCAAGGAACAAGTCCAGCGGAAAAGCAAAGGTGCTCCCATCCACGTAGTTTACACGCCCGGATGATCGAGCTGTCATCGACTCGTTATTAGCGTTGCTCGCACGCGAGCCAACCTGGAACCGGTCGGACGATCCTTCGGGACGCCGGTCTACGAGTTGCGTGGCGATGTTTCAGTTTCTCACGTTATTGCGTCGTGACTTACCCCGTCTGAAAAAGACGCTCGTGGCCATTAATTATTCCGATGTTCATTTCCGACGGCAGGGGATTACGGATCAGGGGATTGCGACCTTACCACTGTTGTGAGTCGTATTCGTCGAGTTTCATGGTTCTGATCCTATCGAAGAAAGATTGAATTCTACCAAATTTTCTGTCCTTGGAAAGAAATGATCGAAAGATCAACCCTCTAGATAATTCAATCGAATAATAAATGAACTGGCGAGTACCATTCGTTTTCTTTGAGAAAATGGCGCCATTAAGAATGTCCTTTTGGTACGTTCTCAAATGGAGCGACTTATGGTTACAAATTTAATATGTTAGCTCCAGATTGCAGTAAAGTACTGATTCAAGCGGGTGTTTTAAAATTTTCAACACGGTGCACCGTAATTCTCTTTCAAGTTTAATATTTCCCAATGTTCTAACGCGACACCAGCAAGAAGCGCGCTCAAGCTGATGTAGGACGCGCAAATATACTCGAAATATGTATCAACCGTGTACGCACCGTTACACGCTGGAGAATCAGCTGAAAAACGCAGGATCGCGCAAGCTGACGCTATCGCTCGCGCAACGTAAACCGCGAAGCGTAAGTGTAATCGTAAAACGTCCGAATTTACATGCTTGCATAAATCTTCCCCCGAAACCAGAAACAATGAAACTCTCCCCGCAATTCGGTTTGTTCGGCGAACCGCCGATGACAAACCATCGGAGGGAAGGTCGAATCGATCGAATCCAGTCGAGTCGATTCGAAATTCACGCAATTCCGGCGCCCATTCGTGCAAAACAAATCGCAGACAAAGATGGAGGTGGTCCAGGTGGCGGGAAAAAGGGTGTAAAAAGAAGTATCAACGCCATTTCACGAGTCGCTAGATTTTCAATCGCGTTTTGCTTAAGCAGAAAAACGCAGAGGGGGATGGAAAGCCAGGAAGAGGTGCCTAACCCTCTGTGTACTCGTGTAACTTCGAGGTAACACAGAAAATTTCCATTGTAAATTCAAAAGCTTAGAGAGGAGAGTTTTTAAAATATTAATTATAATGCATTATTAATCTTTATTGTACACATCATATCAAAGTTTCATATGGTACACATGGGTTGTATACCCCACAATTAGTATTTATTATTTTAGATCCATTATTACTGACTATTCTTTAAAAATAATAACGTCTTTATTAAAATGTAACTCATACGTAGTAAAAAGAACACCCCAAGAAGGTAACAAAAATTAATTATTGAGGTCTTTTGTTTTACATTATAGTAACAGAAACATGATACAGAGTAGGTATTTAATAAGAACAAATTTGATATCTTTTTAGTTTTACCACTGTCGATGCCAAGCAACAATATATTTTATTATACACCCTTGTCACTCACACGTATTGTAATAATACAAAAATATTGTGAAACCCTTCTCGTGATTTCGAAATATAAACATTTTTAAAAATATTTTGCCATTTGCTTTTGAAAACGTAGAATATTCCCGTTAAGCATAAGGTTATTTGCTCGTTAGGATTTTCATATGTAATTCTGCGAATTTTTTAATAAAATTTCACCTCCGAGTTCTGTTCTGTGGATTTTGAATTAAAAAATGCTCCAACAATTTTGCTTTTGTAATAGACGAGTAATTCAACAGAAATCGACGTCAAAGAAAGTTCTACATAAAAATGAAAAATTTGTTTAACAATGGATCCCAGTTCATATTTTTCTGTTGAGATATTTAGTTAACTGGTATTTAATTTTATTTTAAACTAGTCATAGTTTAATACAAATTACAGTTTCAAAATGAAAGTTTTATTAAATGATATATTTTTTCTTGCGGAAACAGAAAAAACAGAAAAAGGTTCATCGAAATACGCCATAAGAGCGAATACCTACATATAAAAATAATCTTGCATATTTTGCCACAACCCCTTCTACTCCTAAAACAAATATTTGTTTAAATTTTTCTTGAGCTGCTCGTTGCATCCAGCTTCCAAGTTTCAGAATTATGTTCACCGCCTATATTTATCTACTTTGTGCAACGTCAGCTTTGATACATCGCGTTATATTAAATTTCCAATATTTTGAAGGTGTTTTGATTATAAATCGCATGCCACGGTCTTAACAAAGATTTATAAAAGGCGCGGAACAGTTTAAATTTATAAATTCCCAAAGAGTTCGAAAATTCCCTTGTACCCCATTAAGGATCTAAGAGACCCGCACTCGAATTCACACGGATCGCTGCCCCTTTGATTTCGATCTTTTTCTGAAAATTCCTCGTGTTAATACCAGCGTCGTGCTTTTTCGTTTTTCCACGGTCCGCTTGTCCCTTGGATTTCGAGGCAAAGGCGCAGGAAAAGAGCGGAGGAAAAAGAAAGCAGAGAACAATCCTGGAACGCTCGACTCGGAGGTCCACTCGAATACACGCGTGCTTCATAAGACCCCGATCCTGAGGAACAACCGGCTTTTCATTGGCTCTTCCGCTACTCTTCGACCGCTGGCCACAGCACATAAATTCTAATAGGAAACGAATTAAGCTCTGCTCCATTTCTCCGCGAAGACTCTTCCTGCTTCTGTTCGGCGAACGCTTTCTTCCCCCTCCGGCATCAATGGAAGGATATATCATTCGATTACCATTGTGCGGCGCGCTTATATTCCGGCAAACGAACGTTCATTTTTTCTCATCTACAAACATTATCGGCTCGCGAATCGTTTATCGGTTTCCTTTTCCGTGACCGGGCTTGTTCGTTAGGGGAATTCGGCCAATTTATCGCGCGCGCTCGATACAATGTTTATGCTGACAAAGAAACATGCGGAAACTTTGTAACGCAACAATTATTAATAAACGAGATCATTCATGCCCCTGATGTGATTTCGCGTTATTACCGGAGCATCAATTTTGTTCTGAAGATTACAAGTATCGATATTTTAATCGGGTTCGATAATACCGGCTTCCGATTACCCCTACGGCATCGCTAGAAAATACGGACCGGTTATCGACGATCCTCCGTGGTAATTAACGTGTTAAGCTATTTAAAGCCGATTATTCGAGATCGAAAGTTGCGATTATAATGTACAGTCGGTATTTTTCTTTTCTCTATGATACGATTTTTCACCTATCTCCAATAATAATCTGACAGAAACAGATTAATCAACTTCCAGAAATCGATAATTAACAATTTTCCTTTTCGATGCTGTACTTAAGAAACGAAAATCAGAGACGAATCTCTTCACGAAACGGGACTAAACGTACCGTGTCACATCGATGAAGCTAATTTCATTTTCCGCGTTATTTCCCGATCACGAAATTCGATATCCACTTCGAAGGGAAAGGAAACCCGATCCCACGGATTCTCAACCCCGCTGACTTTCTTTCCATAGCCGTTTCGTGGCCTCTTTATTTCCTGAGCCACGTAAATTCTAATGGGAAACGAATTAAGCTTTCTCGAAGCTACGGACTTTCCACTTTGTTCGTTGAAAAAAAAGGAAACGATCGCCCATGCGCCATTCCGGCCAGTTTAAGGCAACCGTCTACGATGAAAGATCAAGAGAAAAGGAAAAGGGACGACTTTATCGTATTGAGGTGTTGGTAGCCTTTGCGCGCGTATTTAATGCCCGTAAGGGCGTGTAGTATATACGTACGCGCGCGAAAATGTACGTAGCAAGGGTAAAAGGGAGCGAAAGAACGAGCACGAGGGTAAAGAACCACCATATCGCCGCTATCGCCACCCTCCCCATCCCCGTAACCGTTCCTAACCCCCGCCATGGTTCACTTCACCCTATCTGGAGCCAGGCAACGCTACTACCACACCATCAATTCCCTCCTCTGGCTTCCAATTAAAATCGTTTCGTCCATCACAGGTCCTGTACCCTCCCCCCTTCCCTCGCGGCAGACCGCCCCTTCATTTTTCAAGATTTTTCCTCTGACGTCAGCAAGCCGACCAGAGGGGAATTGAGAGGACCTTGTGTGTCAGGTCAATCGTGAATCAGAATTTACGCAGACCGCCATTCTTGACGCGATTGACAAACGGACCGACCGATTTTTATCAAACGAGGGGATAATTGCTTTGAACGGCGAACAACCTGAAAATTAGGCAATTTCTTGACGAAACACGTTTGTTGAGAAGAAATCGTTTGAAGATTAGAAAACGAATCTAAAATTGAGTTTGTGATTCGTCGATTGAGGGTTAAAATTCTTGGCACGATTAATTATTGTTACATTTAATTTAGCTTTTAAAATTCAGAGTGTAACCATGGTAAATGTAGAGAGAAATCTAGCACATAAAGAACTTTAAGTAATTTAAACTTTAAACAAGTTTGCTCGAAAAATAAAATAAAATAAATCAATTTTATCGTATATACAGCACGTTTCAATACTTTTAATAAATAAAAATTTCTGTTCAAAATTGTTCCCAATAATAGAAATACCTAGAAAAGCTTTTTAAAGAGAAACAGATAGATCATGTACAAAAATGGTTAAATACAAAGCAATATCTAAACTTTGAAAAAATAACGTTTTGTATGTACTAACTAAATATTTAATCGAATCGTGAAGGGATCTGTAACGTTGGATCTCTTTTTTCTCGTACGTTTATAAGAATATTTCGCGAGGGGCTTTTTTTTCGAAAAATTGTTCTCTCTTTGTGACTGTTTCAATGGAACGAGCAATTCGATCGCGCCACTTTAGGCGGCGTACGTTTCATCGAAACGCAATTCAATTACGACAAATTGATATACTGGCCGCCGTGTGTCATGCTGCCAGCTAATTTTCACCAGAACTTCAGGATACTGACCGATCAATCGTGCTCACGGTATTATTATACAACTAAATATCGCGGTACCGTTTGGCGCATAAATTATTGCTAGGATATTCGCGTGGTTCTCGTAAATTTCGAATTAGAACCACGCGAATCCATATGATCCCACGCGTTTGTGTAACTTTGAATATTTTCAATTTATAAGCTACGGTTTCGTGATACGTTATTTTATTTATTACACTTATCATTTGCACAATATTTCTAACGCGTTTACATGTTCAAAGAAACGGTTTGGAATTTAGAAAGTAAATTTTATTTCAATATCTAATGTTAGATCTGGGTCACAATTGGCCTGGCCCACCCCTGTTCGATGATTAATTATATGATGCAGGCACGCGTTGTATTTGTTGATAACAGAGGCACGGAAATAACGTGTATTCTTTTGATAATATTTTAACAGAAGGCCCCGTCTGCGCTCGTCTCGCTTATCTACAAGAACGTAATTATCTCGCCAGGATATAATTCACATCCTGTACCAGAAGCCCTTCCGGTAGCACGTTTTCAGTCGTTACACGTCGATTTCGTCTTTTTATAGAGACCACTTCTGGAAAGTTTCGCAGGCGCAGTTCGAAACTTTGATCGACTTTGATCGGTTGCCTCGAAAAATTTACGGCTATTCACGTTTATCCGACGTTTTATTCGTTTTTCGAATGGCCGTTTCCCGCAATGCCTCGAAATATGAAGGAAAACTTCTGTGACCCACAATTCCAGGTACCACTGAACATTTCACGAGGATTATTTATTTATCTTATCGCGGTACATTTAGTTTGATTGAACGTGCAAAACATAGAATCTTGTAATTTTAAACTCCTTGTTGCATCTAACCAAATATTATTAATGGAATTTATTCAAAGTTTTCGTGAATTATTCATTTTTTCATTGTAATTAGCATTTGATAGAAAATAATAATACAAGAAATGAAACATCATTTGCTATATAATTAACGTACTGACATGAATATTTCTCTCGTATACTGAGTTTGATCATAGTCTCATTTTTCTTAATTATCGCAATCCCCCGCTGCTTCATTACTCTAATCAGGATATGAAAGTATATCTTTATCATGCTCTCATCTCATCTATCATAAAAAGTAGATTTTCACGTTGTTCAACTTTTTATTCCTGTTTGAACACCTATTTCTCTCGCAGTGCTTCAAAATACCAAAAAATGCTTCTCTGGTATACAATTCTGTGCTTATAATTAAACAGTTGATAAAACTATTTACTTGCTCGTTATAGAGATTACCGTAAAAAGTAGATTACGCTATTTCCAAAGTCAAATTTCCCACTGTACGTTTTCCTTTATCCCGGTGATTTTTATCCTGTTACGTGCTTTCGTTTCAGAGTTCGAAATTCTTAGGGCTTGGATAATACGAACGCATATTTTTCCCATTGCTCGATATACGATTTAATTCGTTCCGGTTCGAAAGCTAATCCCGGCCACGAGACTAGTAACCCTTGTGTCCATTTTCTCCGTTCCACTCTCAAAAATACGTCGATTCTGACCCCACGATACGTGACTAGGGCTCCGAATCGTTTGCTTCTCCCCTTTGAAATAGGTAGTAAACGTTGCTCTGTACGATGTTCCTACGGGTCGCATTTTACTTCTGAACGATTTAACACGGTTCACGATTCGATGGAAAAAAAAATTACTCCGGCCATCTCGCCAATTTTATTCGGGATTCTATCGTAACTGATCATAGACTGCCTGCTGCAAATACAACAGCGTCCAATTTGCAATTCTGTATATTAGCCGCCTTCCATTCTTTGAGAAATTTCAGATCAACCAGACAATATTTGCTAGTTCAATACTATAGACATTTTTAGACGTGTAATTAATTTAATTATTTATAAAATACTGTCGCTTTCAAACAATTTAGGCTCAAAAGGGTTACATATCTTTAAACTCTTTAACCAATTTTGCAAATCTGCCTTAATGAACAAAAATTAATTTTAGATATCAATCGGTTCGTTCAGACATCCAATCTTGATGAAAAAATGTCATTTATTCATTTTAGTCTCTGTAAATGGTATCCTTTGATGTAATAGAATAAAATAAAATACATACGAGAAATATACAAAATTAAGGACCTACAATTTAAAACTCTGCAGAGAGGTACCAAAAGGACCCAGTTGTAAATTACATCTGCTGAAAATATTGTAAAAATCTGAAATTCTGAACAACAATGTTTTTCCACCTACACCAATAAAGGTGTAAATTGAACCCTGAATCAAAGATTCTACAATCATCAAGAAATCTGTTTGCCATTATCTTTTTGTCCCATTTTTTGGCAGCCGAGCTGATATCCAGGCAGTGCGATGTATTTCCCCAGTGAATAACATGAACGGTAAAATCAAGCTGTTAATCTCAACGGCCACACCCTTGACTCGCACAAAGCACGTTCCCCACGTGTTAGCTAATCGTCGGCGGTAACAAGAGCGGATCCTCTCGATTCCAGGACTCGCGCCACGCGGAACGAAGCAGCCGAAAGAAAAGGAGGGTCCTTGGTTGTACCTTCTTCAGGTACTAGCCGTAAGAAGGATGGGCTCGTTCTCTAATAAATTCCATTAGACATGGGCTCTTGCTCCCGAAGTCCCTGATATTATGTTACGCGTTTTGACGTGCATTCTCAATGGACGTGCATCCATTACGTGGCCCGGTGCGACAACAACCGTCAAAGTGAAGCTCATTCACCGAAATCCTTTTCGGGACCAGCGGACCCCCTCCACCCCTGTAAAAAGAAGACCCATGGATCAACCGAACCGAGGATAATTCGATTCACAAAACGCCCGGTTCCTTGGCAACGTGCTCGCCCTCTATAGCACGAGACTCGTCCCCGATACTGGATCACCGGTAGCTCTCAGCAGGTCTGGACCGTGGCGATGGGTCCCTTTCGCCTCTCTCTCTATCCGCCGTTGCTCTTTTCCCTTTCTTTGACGTGTACCGATCGGGAAGAAGAAAGGATCCTCGAAGTAACGATCGACACAATAACTACTCCCGCCGATCTATTAGGAAGAATAACGACGTGACGGCGGCGCCTTCTGCTTCGGTGATTCCGGAGAGAATCGAGTGTTCTCCTCGTCGTTCTCTGCGTCGAGGTTCACAAGCGGATCGTGGACATTTTCTTCTAGGGGTTAGATCAATTTTGAAACCCGACAAATCCGAGAGATTTCATTCGAACGAATTGGGTAATTTTGTTTAAAATAATTAAATCGCATAAATATCGAAAATTACAATTATTTTATTTTAATAGCGTGATGTGCCACTGTAGGATAAAAATACTTTTCGGTTCTAGAGATGAAAACCACAGTGGAGTTATTTTTAGAATTTTTAAAGCTACGAAGAGTGTTGCTTTTGCAACAGGAATTTCTGAAAAGAAAGAATTTATTTAAGTTTCTCTCGATATAACTGGAGAATCAGCTGTGAATCAATAGCACAAAGAATGTTTCTTCTTAAAAACCTTTAACCGCGAGTCTCGGTTTATTATGTCGGACGGTAGCAGATCTCGAGAGTGAGTTTACATTGCGCACACTTTTGAAGCTCTCAGTTTGTAGATTCTAGCCACCACGTCTTTAAACATTCTACGAAATATTTACCAGCAGTGCTTTGACCTGCATTCCGATAGAGAACGGATTTAACCCGAGTTTATTATGCCTTTTTCCTCTCCATATTAAGTATAAAAAATAACGAACCGTAAATGAATAATTTAATAATTCCTCGTTGAATTATAATTTACAATTCGACCATCTCTAGATCATTAAATATCTTCATTTCCTTCCATTTCCTTTTCGGTTTCTCGACCGAAATGTGCTTTAAAAATGAAACACAGAGGAGACGGTTGAACGTAACCCTTGTCATATCAAATTCTCTTTATATCAAGGCGTAAGTACTTTATTTCCACCAAATAAATACCCGTGACAATTTATCAAAATTTCATATTTTAATTCAGATTAACCTCTTGTATAATAACTCGTGACGCACCCTACAGTTCAAACATGACAAGATCGACCAATATTTGTAGTACCCTTGAATTTTCAATTTAATTTTAATTACAATTAGCGCGGTCAAAGATCGTTGAATATAAAGTACGTACAATATTTTTAACTTTCTTTATATGCATTAACTCTGATTGATGTACGTTCGACAAAGGGTTAAAGAAATTATTGTAAATAAGTAGTTTTGAAAGTTAAAGCGATCTTAAGTGTTTATTTTACCAGAAATTCTCAAGATGGTAACATGGCGGGAACGAAGTGCCCTTCTCTCGGTACTGCAAGGGTTAAACGAAGATTGGAAGTCTTTTGTCATCTTAGGGGTGGGGGGGATAAAACTTTTATTTCAGCTTCACTCTGTTCCTTAGTTCCTGTTGCCTGTTCCACGAAGAATAGTTGAGAAGGTCCTTTGCAGGAAAGAAAAAGATCCAGTTCATTGGCTGATAGAGGGCGCAAAAAGAGCATGGACTCGAATTTCTTGACGGTCACCCTATCTCTCTGTTCGTCAAGGGTTTTTTTTTTCTTCTTTTTTATATTGTGCCCGATACAATAAGAGGCCGAGGTGCTCTGAATCCGAGACCAAGGCTTATAATCGACTTAAGGATGCCGGGCAACTGCTCCACTTTCCGTATCGACTTCGAGGAAATCTAAAAACGAGCGGACAACTCTTTTTATTCGTGAAACTAAAACGAGGCATACTAGATTGCTCGATGCGAGACGCTAATAGCATCGTGAATTAAATTTAACTAGCATGGCTTAGGAAAGGGTCAAGAATAATCCTATGTACGAAATACAAATAGTGTTCTATCGAATGATATTCGAGGATTGATTACAAATTATTAAATCATTTCAGAATTGATACCTATATTTAACAGGCTGAATTATTGTATCGTTCCTAGTTCAGCATCAATTATTGATTATTAAATTAATTAATTTTAGTTGGATATGTAGATTATAATAATATGTTAATAAACTATCTTACGTATCTATGAAATATTCAAACTGACCATTGATTTTCAAGAATTGAAATGTACTTGGTACTGCTTTCTAATTTTCTCGATGCTTAACTATTTATAATCTATGTCGAGGCTGTAAAAATACACCAAGTATGTCGAATTGTTGATCATAGTTCCAAAAATCATAGAAAAAAAAAATGAACAAAGACCCTTTGTGTCGCACTCCACATCCCCTGTTAAGAGACACCTATTTTTTTCGAAAAGGGTATAAAGATACAAAGCTGGGTTACTTTAAAAAATGTTCGATTCGCGTCGTTGCGCAGAGAAGAAGGTTCGCGATTCTGGGTCAATTCTTGTGATAATCCCTGTAACAACGAAAGACCGGCCGTGTGAAACGTGCCTAATCGCGAAATCGGCTCAAACCCTTTTCGCCCCGTTTGAAAACCATCTGGCCACCTGCCCAGGATTACGCGTAGGTATTGTTCGCCATTGAATCTCAAAGAAGACCTAGTTAGATAATCCAGACCGCAACATTATTTCTACATTGCGTCGACTGATCCTTCTTTTTTAATAATGTTGATTTTTAAACGGTCGTCTAACGTTTATGTATGAATAAACAAAAACTTCCGACACCTTATAACATACCTTTCTGTCGCTACTCTGAAGAACGAAAATAAAATATAGCAAAACGGTAAATTGAAATTATTATCAACATTAAGCACATTGCTCTTTGCTGGAAATCTGTCAAACACCCTGTACATTAACATAGATATCCATTAGTACTAATTACAATACACAAGCCTATCGATTTAGAAAGAGAAAAAAAGATGATGCTAGTCTGCCGAACAGTCGAGCTCATGAACGATTATTTTCGGTTGTTACAGGGTGTTTGCTGGACAATTCGGCGCCGCGGGGCCCGCCCGATGTGCCACCCCGTAACCCTACAATGAGCCGTATCAACGGAAGATTGCCAGGAAGTCATACAGCCAGTGATCACGAGCGTGATCCTGATCTTCAGCCGTCCTGTCTTGTACGCACCTCGTCCGGCGGCTTCTACAGTATACCAAGTGAGTCTTTGGGGTGACTCGGTTCGATTAAACGGGTAGAAAAGAGGGTCAGTAAGGGGTGGACAGGGGTGTCACTCGAGAACGCGTTCTTTGATTCAATCAGTACGCTTTTTTATTGAGTCTAGCAGAGCAGGCACAGTAACCTATTATTTGGAATTCGATGATTGGTTTCATTTATTCAAACTACTTGGTTTATTATTTTTCTTAGGCGTTTTACAATATACGTCATCGATAAATATATCCTCAAGTATAAAAAATATTATAAATATATTGAAAATATAATATTTTTAAGTGCTTAGGTTCCGAAAAATATAATAATCCAGAGTTCCTATGTTATTTAATTTTATATTTGTTCTTATAACTTCTATTGAAAGGTATAATATAAATATTATAAATAATTATAACATAGGTAGTTTTAAGTTTCTGAATATTTAAAACATTTGGTTTCTTAATTTTTATTAAAATATATAATATTTCACAGTAAAAGTATTAAAAGATAATAGGGAGGTGATTATAACAAAAGACAGACGATGGCTAATCCTATTTTTCACAAATTCCTGCAATCTTTAAAGCAAACCCTTCGAAAACGAATATTTAAGCTGCTACATAATATTTATTTAGTGAAAATCCCTGAATTTAAAAACCTTCCTTTGCTGAAGCGACGATGCTTATCGCGTTTCAAACAAATCAATCTTGTACTCTGGATATTTGTCATTCAAACATCTTCTTCTGATAACATATCCTGGGAACTTCGGTTGGACCTTCTCAGAGTCCTGGAAATCTGTCAATCGGTTTAAGGTTCGCATCTGTTTATCGATAGATCAATTATTTACTGACGAAGATCAGATACGGTAACGGTTCCAGGCGGAAAGCAGACAAATGACGAGTCCGGACGTTTGCGAAGCGAAAATGAAGGAAAAACTGATTTATGGAGGGAAAGTTCGGTCATCTTTCGTGGAGGTGTGCCCGGTGATAACAGTGTTTCATCGAATACTATAATAAGGCGGCTTTAGATAAAGGAGAGAGAGAGAGAAAAGTGACTGACATTTCTGACGAGGGTTGGTGCACGGGTGGTACGTGAATAGGCGGGGGTGAGATAATTTCTTAAGTCCATGGGTTCCTCAGTTATCTTATCGGCTGGCCAGGACTCTGAAGTGGCTACAGAAAAAAATTCTGATGTACCTGAAAAGTTCCGACGCTTCTTCCGTGAGGATTTACCTTAATTGTTTATCGAAATATCGCAGCCTAAAGCTTCTTAGTTTATCTTCGACGAGCACGCTGGCTGCTGGTTACCCCAAGATCACGACCTAGTTAGTCCAGAAATTCTAGAATCGATAATACCCTTTTAAATGAGAGGTATTTCTTCATCGTGGATATAAAAAAAACGGTGTTCAAAATTGTTATGCAAGTTTTGGACCATGTTTAATTCTCTAAAAAAGCATCGAAACTATTCTATTTCGTAGAAAACTTTTGAGATGTTGATGAAATCAATATTGGAAGATCAAAATACCTCGTCCTGATATATCCAGGTATCTGTGCTACACCAAATTCTTCGAAAAAAGAAAGGTGATCATAAATTTATGATGTTAATCATTGAACGGATCAATCGTGGTCCAAACTTAGGAAATCTGTAACATCTTCATCGAGAATTCCCTGATTGAAATTGGGCGCGTAAAATTTTGAATGCAACACTTTTGAATCAGAAATAAATATCTATAGAAATAGTTTAAAGGTTTAAAGAATAATTCTTCACGTATTCGAAGACTTTCACAGTACTTTCCTATAGAATTATTTATTACATTTTAAATATAACAATTTTTAATCTTGCGTTATACTTGTACTTTTTTACACTGCAAGACGATTTTTAAACAGAAATTCTCTTGAGCGTTACCGATTTAGTTGTCAATGTAATATAAAAAGAAAAATGTAAGACAAGTGTTTTTGAGCTCTTCGGTAGATCCAGCTTCAAAGAAAAACGACGTGTAGAAGAATGTAGAATCTTTGAAAGTGCATCGAGCCAGGCACTTTCGAATTTTACCAGAAACGATAACCGGTAAAATGCCATCTGGATGCGGCCAGGGAGCTTGAATGCACTCGAGAGAAGAAAAGCACGCCGAGGAACAACGTTTTCGAGACACTTTAACACCATGGGTATCGGCTGCAAGGAAAACAACGGGTGAAACCCAACCTTCTTGACGTTTCAAGTGGTGAAGAGAAGCAGAGACCTCCGATACCAGAGAGAGAGAGAGAGAGTACACCCACAATCACACAAGAAGATGTCCTTTTTCTTGTTTCGTTTCACCGTAGTCCAGAAATCGAAATTTTTTTCTTCAAGAACGGACTTTTCCTCGGACCATCTGTATACTCAACGTTTTCTTCTTACACAGAATCCCGGTTGTGTACACTTGAAAAGACCGTGGGACGGTTCGAACAGTGATTTATGATCTCTCGACTTATTGACCCTTGGTTATGACACTGGCTGACACTCATGACCTTCCGTAGAATACTTTTGGGCTCCTCCTTAAAGGTCCAACCCGAATTCTGTTTTCCCTTCACGCTTGGTCATCGACATTTTGTCATCAATATGCTTTGTCACTCACACTTTCGTGAACCATTCGTTTAGGCTGTTCGAATCAGTTCTGCGAACCTAGTTATAGTAAATTTTCTACTTTGAATCCTTCACAATGATTAATTTGTTCCTTTCTAAATCCTGGACAAGAAATTTCGTCTATGCTTTAATCAAGAAATTATTATAAGAAATATTCTATTTCTACCACTCTTAGTCAGATGTCAGAATTTATAGAAAGGCTTTATTTTATTAGTTGATGAGCACCATAAAATTATGGATTATGTTTTATAAGCACAGTTGTAAACTACTCGTTTTGCAACAGATTACATTTAAAGCTCCATCTGTTTCATGTTATAATTCATGTTTTATGCATAAATTTTAATAAATAGAACACATATTGTTTATATATTCTTTGAATTTTCCAATTCAGGTAAATTCCACGAACTGTTATTTTTAGAATTGGTCAGCGCAAATTTCCTTTACAACGTTTAAAATACTATGGTATTACAGGGGATTGTATCAATCTTTAAATAAATGTACTAAACGCTATGGTTCTCAAAGACGATTCACAAAAGATTTAATGGTATGAATATTCTCTCGTTAAATTTTGAAATAACACAGAGAAACAAGAACTGAAAATTTATAAAGTATAATATAATATTATGTTTCTGTAATTGAACATTAAAATTTAATTCTTCGAGCGTTTTTATATATGACGTTCAACGTGTTTAATTAGTATCTTCCTTTAATAAAGGAGACTTTAGTCATCCATAAATAAAAAAATGAAAGAACAGAATAAAATAATGAAGAAAATATTATAAAGATTGAACAAGGAACATCGACAAGTAAGAAGACGTCTGTCGAGCGGAGCCCTAAAAATTCATTAATTAAAACAGCAGACTGCGTGCAAGTAAATGATATACGCGGCAGGTCGATCATTAAAAACAAATCTGACACGCCAGCCAGCGGATGTATCCCGCCTTTTTTATTCGGCCGGGGAGTATTAGGCGCCATCTCGTGCTGCCAATAACCGTGGATAAAAGAAAAGAAAGAAGAGGAGCTAACCAGGAGAATAGCCCCATGAATCGTCGTAATCACGGATATCTGCCTAAATGCCATAATCATCGGATTTCGGGGCCGAACGACCGGCAACACCTGCAATTAGCGGCATGGGGTCGCTTTTGCAGGACCTTCGTCTTCCCACGCTCCGATTTTCGTGTTCAACCAGGTACATGTTACCGGCGTGTAGGGGTGAACCAATGGATTTTCTCTCTCCTTCTACCTTCAAGGGCTCGTACAACGTCGAATTTGAGACCCTTTTACCTGTTTCTATCGTAGACAACACTGGAGAACAAGAATCCTGTGGCCACCCTTTGGCGAGGAACAATATGGATGAGCTTGTGTGTTTCGTGGTGTAAAGTTCTGCTCTCAGAAAATTCCTTTGTTCAATTTTTGCCGTCCTTTTGATCACGGTCTGAGTGAGATCGACTCACTTCAAAATAGACCATTTATAAGATATCAGAAATGATTAAATTTAAGCAATTGCCAAATTGGATATTTTGGTATATTTCCCTGTATTAGAAAACAAAAGAGTTACTAGTTTTCTGGTTTTTTTAATTATTTTTTCATACTTGTTCTGACACATTCTAATAAATGTTTAAAATTCTACGAAATGTAGTTAAAATTGAATTTATCCAACTAAAAAATCGAAATTTCATCCAATTTTAACTGGAAAAAATACATTTTTCAAGCAAGCAAAAATGTTACCACTTTTGTATTGCCCTAGTATTTATTTTTCGTTTTTACACATCACTGTATTTTTTTATTATCTTTCGAAAGTAGTATCTTCCTCGCTGGTTTTAATAATGCCCCGTGTTGATTAATGCTGTACAACGCTTTTATTTGTTAGGTAAATAAATTCAGTTTTAACCGGGTTCCATACAGTTTCCGATCCTCTTTTAGAATATCGGTTGATAAAAATGTAAGTTGGCCGTTAAACAACAACGAAAACGAAACAAATTGAAAAAGTGGTGACTCTTTTTTTGTCCGCCGCTGTGTTATTATTGAATGTGTGAAAAACAAACGAAACAAAAAAAAAAAAGTTGGACCATCGATTACACACGACGTAGAATGTAGGATCTTCTGGTGTTTCCAAAGGTGTTCGGTTTTTCTTATGCACCTTGCGGTCTTGGTCGCTTGAAATTCAAACCGAAACTGCGATGAATCATGTACTTATCGATTCAACACAGGCGTTCGTTCACCGTCTCGCTTCTTCCTCTTTTTCCTGCTTCTTCGTGTATATTGGAGAACACGGTAGAAAAGAAAAGGGCGTCGCGTCTGGCATCGCAAAACGTAGACCCGCGACGCCGACGCTGTTCGTCTCTCCTCAAATCTGGTAAAAAAACTCGACATGACACTTGTTTAATTCATTTATTTTCTCCTATCTCCTCGATTCCGCCCGTCGATGTGGTCTTCCCCGTGGTACCTGTAATAAATACAATTATATCGATCAAAGGGCCGTGATTAATTTATCGAAGGTATCGAAGTTATTTGCATGTTTTATGGATACTTCAGTTTGGAAATCGTATGGTTATTATACGGTTTCGTGAAATTAATTAATTGTTCTAATTAGCAGGTGCTTCGATACCTATCAATTTTAGTATCGAAACGTTAATCTTCAGATTTAAACTTGCAGTTTGCTATTTTACGTTACTAACTATATAATATTGTGATTAAATCGGAAGCTATACCTTTGTATTTTTCATAAAAATTATTCAAAATTTGTCGCAGTGGGATATAAAAATTACTACAAAAATGGCAAGAAATTTTTATTCATTGAATTTCTATTACAGTAATCGAGGTATTAATTAGTACGTTAATTGTGTATCGTATCCACTATTGTAAATATTAATAGACAAACGCAATATTCGTATAAATGAAAAAAAAATTCCACCTTTACTTCACCCCTTAAAACTTTACCATGACACCAGGAAATAATAGGTTTGTGTTACGGATGAGCTATTTCTACACAGTTTAATAATTTCCTGAATTTCTGAATTCCCTAACTCCCGTTCTAGTACGCCATATATTTTGTACAGAGACAAGAGGGAAAAACGCTTGTCGACTGAATAGAAACGTGGTGGGGTAGAAAAAGTAGGGCACCGTTTCCCACGAGAAATTTTCCTCGATCTGCAACGTTACGAATTATTTGTTCTCTATTTTTTCGCAGAGATACCGAAGAATGAGTACAACAACAAGAATCAGTCCTCGGGGAATAGTCCAATAAAGGTCGAGCTGCAGAACAACATGGACAGGTAAGCCTATTTTCATTTCTCAATAAATAAAAAAAAGAAGAAGAAAAAGAGAACGATGTAACAACGGGAAAGATTGGAACGAACGAACCGTGGCGAAACACGTTGACTTCTGCGTTTTCATCTTCGACAACGAAGACTCCCGTGAATCATCTGTTCGAGCGAGGGTCGTACAATGAGTCAGTGTTTGAAGACGAAGTGTCACCCTGTAGAAGAACCGTGGAAAATTGTGCCCTTCTGCCTTGCAGAATGGCCCTCCGCAGGACCTCGAGTGTCCACTCAAAATTTGCTAAACGGTCGTAAACTTGACCACCATGGGGTTCCTATTTCTCTAAGAAACCTTTGCTACTTGTTTCTGGTTCTATCAGACAACATTTACGACTTTGATAATAAATTAAATAAAGAGATAGCGATAAACATACTGTTTGATTGTTGTAATATAAAAAATTAACAACACTGTTTGCATTCTAAGCATATAACAGACCTGATTTTGATCGAAAAAGGGAAAGAACAGAGAATATTTGTAATTTTTGGAAGCGAATTGAAAAAAGAGGGTGGCTCTGTGAAGACTACAGCGCGTCTGGCTTTCATTTTTCCATTATCGCGTGATGCAACGAAAGCAAACAGACACCCCCGTACTCGAAGAACCCAGCCCCGTCCCGTTTAAATATTTTTGTTAGACGTTTCTGAGTTACATGGAAGCATGTGACGTTCAGCATAAACATACTCCAGACCCAACGCTTTCGCGGGAAAGCATGCGACGAGTTCAAATATATTTGGTGAATAACAAACAGCGCTTCCTTTCTTTTAAAATCAACATCGAAGTTGCCGTGAAATACCATTTTTAATTATTAATCCTTAAACGACTCAGATTTTAATTTCAATCATCTCTTTATCAAAGTTCAATAATTATTAACCTTTAAACAGTAGGACGCTAAGTTATTTAAATTCTGGAATGTTTCGCTACTATTGTTTTAATATAAGTCTTTTGTTTAATTTTTCAATAAAAGCACCATTGTTACAGATCTAGCAATAAGTCACGATTGAACGAACCTCCCTCGAACAGTGGAGCACTAAGTTTTCCAGACATACCTATTATTTTTTTCATAAATAAAAATATTCCATTTTATTTAGAATATTGTTATTACCTACTTTTAAATTAAACGAAAGTTATCAATATTTGCATTCTTCTTTCTAATAAATGTTCTTTCGTTACAAACAGCGGATGTAAAGCAAGTTCGTTATTGATCAATTTCAGAGTACCTTTACCGTACGGCCACGCGCCCTCAATGATCCCAATGAGAAGACAAAGCATTCGTTGTCATTTTGTGAAAGGGGTCGACTGGTGCAGCTGGAAATTAATCGCAATGATACTGCTTATGGTTTCGTTGTGCATAACGGCAGTGTTAGCCTATGTCGTAGGTAAGTTGTGTTCCAATTTCATACGAGCTGTTATGTTAGTTATAGTTTTATAGAATTATTTTGGGACCACTTGTAATTTTGTAAATACTTCTTAAAAGATTAATTCACACGTGAAAAATATTCTTAAAATCGTGTTTCGTGTTTCAGTATCGAGCATAGTGAACCGATCTTATCAGGGTACGAAAGGGTGCACGGTGTTGGTGGGCGAGAATCAATCGGACACGAAATCGTTGTCGTCCGATGGTAACAAGACCTCCACGTCGGGCACATCGTCGTCGCAGTCGAACAGCAGAACGCGTCAGCAACCGTCGTCAGGAGGTAGTATTAAATCGTCGGCTAGCATGTTAGAGCACGTGTACATCCGTAAGCGTAGGGATACGTATAACCAGCATGCGTTGCACCACACTGTTGTATCATCCTTAAAATCCACCGAACAGCTGCGTACGACCGTGGTCCAAGAGGACCCATCGCCACGGTCCACGCAGTCATCGGCGGTCCAATTAGACGAGGATCGTCCTGGTAAGATTGTGCATGAAACGGCTGCGTATATGGATGATCCTCGACCGAATCAAACCGGAAACGAGTCGTCAGGATCTACCACGACTCCCATGGGGACGTTGCTGCTTGCCCTGAATGTATCTGACTCTTCGGTTACTAACTATTCGACTCCTACCACTGTCGCATCTTCGTCCTCTGTCTCTGTTGCCTCTTATTCGTACGCATCCTCTTCCGTTTCACTTAACGAACCAGTTAACCGGCCTCCGGAGACCCCGACCGGGTTCGAAGGTGTTAGCTCGGAATCAACTTGGATCGAGTTAGATCACGGAAGTGACTCGATCATCCTTGCCACCACTGATCCAGAAAATCGCCACGAAGATGCCCAGTCTACCGATACGACCTTGGACGACGGTAAGGTAGAAGTCCTGAGAACCATCCCTGGGGATGACGTTGATCAACAGCGCGAATCTTCGTCCAGTATAGAATGGACCACCGAAACGAGTACTTCGGGTTCTGAGAACGGTAACGTTCGCGTAGAATCTGTAGAGGGGAACACCGAATCGCTGGTTGAAAATTCTACCAGAAATACTGAGAATGTTACAAGGTCAACGAACGTAAGTACTTCCAGCTCGACGACGAGCGATCTCGAGGAAAACCCTGTTGAAGTAGACGTGGAAGAATCTTCAAATTTGGGAAGCGAAATCATCGCGGCGGATAGGAAGAATTCCAGCGCTTCTGATAATTTTTCGGACGTGGTAAAGGAGACCCGAGAACTCTCCCGAGAGGATCTGTCGACAGAATCCGATGGTTCGCCGAGTCGGGTGAAAAGTTCCGAGAAATCCGAGGAACTCCAGCGGGACTACCCTTTACCGATTTATAATTACGGCCAGGACGAGGTCGAGATCGTGAAGCTGAATCACGGCGGTGACTCGGATATCACGAAGCTGAAGCTGAGCAACGAATTGAAGATGAACAACGTTCCTCGTCTCGTGCAACAGAACAGTGATTTACGAGTAATCACCAGAGAGGAGAGCGACGAGGAATTCCTGCGGGAGTTTGAGAAAAAGTTTCGCGAGAAATCGACAAAGGATCAGGAAGACGCTACACCGAAAGATTCTAACCCCGTCGAATCTAACCCGCCATTAACCCAGCAAGTGAAAATCATCGAGGTGCCGGTCGATCGATCACACTCATCTTCGTCCTCGTCCACTTCATCAGCATCGTCGTCGCAACGGGTGCTTGTGAACATAACAATCGCTTCCGGTGATTCGTCCTCGAAGCCGCTTTATGTCCTCTCGGTTTCCGTGCCAACGGACGGCGCTGGCCAGGCCCAAGCGGCCGAGGTTCACGAGCAGGAAGATCAGCTTCGAGATTCAGGCTCGAACGTTGTCGCTAACTCGAACGATAATCGATTACCCCCGCCGCCGCAGCCTCCTTCGTCGCCACCGCCACCCATCTGGGCCGGTGGCGAGTGCGAATGTTCTTGTCCCTGTATGGGCTCATCGTCTGACGAATGGGACAATTTTTCAGCCATCGAAGAGAACCTCGAAGAGACAGATAACTCGAGTCTGTCCGTAGACGAGCCAAACAAGGTGGCGGAAGAGTTAGAGAAGGAATCGTACATGGGTGACTCGGTAAAAAGCAACGCCAGCTCGAGCACCGATTATTTTTCGACCACTGAGGATAATTCCAGCTCCACCGATTGGACCACCTCGAATTACGAGACAGAATCGAGCGGTCTAGACATGTCAGGGTGTTCTGGAACAACCCCGTTACCCCCAGAACCCACTATACTGATCCTGGAAGGTGAGGCCACGTTTATGGTTCTTTTGCTTCGTTTTCTCAGCCTCTCTTCTTCGTGTCTGTCTTTTTCTTTACTTCGCTGATGCCAGCTTCTTTTTTTTTTTTTATCAAACACGTAGCGATTCGCCAAGTACATCACCTTAGTTGGCTTCGGTGTTGTCAAACGTTAGTTTGCAGAGTGTTTAATTGTGGTAATGGTTAGCGTAGAAGTTTGTGTAATGTTGTAACGAGGTACTGGTGCATCGTGACGTACGCAAGTACATAACACAGGTAATTCTAATCGGCTTTTACACGGAATGCTGCGGGATAGAGTGGTACTGGTGATTGTATTACGATATTAACTAAGTCTTTACAGTTTTATTTTTATGAATAATAATCAGTAATATTATGGGTATGCAAAAATTTTAATCCCTTTGCTTCGTTTTTATGGCATAGTATAATTGAATTATCGAATTAGCCTTTATTTTTTATGACTTTGATACCACTCGCTTATTACTACAAAGAACCGGGAATTAATTTAAATTTAAAGCAATTACATCGTTGTAAAAAGATTGAAATTTTTGCATACGCTTAACGTCAACGATCTTTTTATGAGCGCTGTCTCAAAAATAACCAATCAATATTGCCATATGTTCTCGATTTGAATACGCTTTGCTAAATTTCTTCAAAGACTTTTTATTCATGAATGATACGATATTTTTAAATGAAGGTAATGTTGTTGTAAAATTATTTTGAAAAGAATTATTTAGTTTGCTTGTAAGAGTTTTCTTATGAATACAAGCACAAAGACTTAGTTTATAACTCGATATTAAACCAGAAGAACGTGATGAGAATTCATTGGAGAGTCTAATGTAAGAACTAGTTTTTTTTCGCAATTCTTTACTGTTTATGGTGAAAATATATTAGTTGGCTGGTTCTTGCAGAGACTCGAAAATTAAAAATAATCAGTTAATACGAATGATAAGTCGTAAAAAAAATTCGCTGATACGCAAAGCCTAGCTAAGTATACAGCCATGCAATTTTTAAATATCTTCTATGCTTTAAATTTTAACAAGAACCATCAGTTTTCTCACGGGAGATGTTTTGTCCTGGTTATGCAAAATTTAATCCACGTCAGCAAAGTGCAAAGTAACTCCAGAAACTGGGATAACATTTTTTTTTCTTTCTGGGTTAACGCGAAAGAAAATTTTTTTTAATTATTAAACAGCACACATCGTTTTACGTGAGTTATACTATTGAACTTGTATGAGTAAACTTATTTAACGTTATTTTACTTAATTTATTAGATTAACGTAGAAATTTTAACCAGCTGAGTTACTTCTAACATCAAAAAGTCTTTCAATAACGTTCAATTAATAAACAAAATGTTAAAAATACATAAATGTGTAAAGATAATGGTAATAATGTACGGGAATAAAAGGGTTAACATAAGAGTACAATTCTAGGGGGGATAGAATCAGTAACATTGTCCGCCGACTTTACTCTTCTGATCTTTGTTAAATTGAAGAGAATATATTGAAACCAAGTGTAAATAAGGGTAGAATTTTTGCAAACGTATCCCGTCAGAAAACTGATTCATGAAGCAACATGAAACAATCGTACTGACGTCTGTACACTGTCTTCGGTTATCCAGGTGCAAGAACTTTCCCCGCCAGGTCATTCCCACCTGACGGAACGACTTTCGCCCAGGTTAGTCTGGGACAGAAATTGAGCAAGGAAATTCCACCGTACAGTTATTGGAACATGCAGTTCTACCAATCGGAAGCCGCATACGTACGGTTCGACTATAATATTCCACGTGGTGCCAGCATCGGCGTCTACGCGAGAAGAAATGCCCTTCCAACCCACACACAATACGACCTTCTGGAAGTGCTGAGCGGTTTCAAGGCGAGGACCACTCGGGCGTCCCATGTTAGTGTCATTGTATGTGCCACTGCCCCATTTTTCTTTTTTTTTCTCGATCATAGAATCGCGGAGGTACATTCTTCAAACGTCCTGGAGAAGATTTATTTTGTATTTTTTTTCTTTCTTTATGGACATTTTTCGAGAATCTGCAGTTCGATAGATCTTTTTTTATTATTTTTTTTCCCTGTGGTAAAAATACTTAGAGAGTATCGATGATGGGGCGTTCCTGAAATTTGTCTCGATTTTTCGCGCAGCCTTCGATCAAGAAAGAAGTGACACACTACATGGAGCCTGGTCATTGGTTCCTCTCGTTGTACAATGACGATGGTGACCCACAGGAGGTTTCTTTCATAGCCATAATCGCCGAAGATATGACGCACAATTGTCCTAACGGGTGCAGCGGAAAGGGTGAATGTCTGCTGGGTCATTGTCAGTGTAATCCCGGCTTTGGCGGCGAGGATTGCAGTGAAAGTGTTTGCCCGGTTCTCTGTAGCCAACGTGGTAAGTAAAAATATGTTACATCCGTCTAAAATGAAATAATATAGAAGATATCCTAAGATAAGACCTGTAAATTAAAACTTGGGAACCTTTATTCTGAAAAATATTTAATGTGAGGATTACTTTCAGTATTTTACGTATAGTAACTTCTAATTTACTCATAAGATATGAAATCTTAATTTTGACAGTATTGGACAATATATTAACCAAATTGTAATTATTTTTTGCCATATTTCAAATTAATTCCTGTAGTCTAATACTGCTTTAATTAAATTGCAAAGTATCTTTCTAGAAATTATTTTCCTCGATTATTTTTAATTTTCTATCCGGGGACGGCATGTTTCAGCCCACGAAGAATACCATGATCCCTATTGCCTAATAATGAAACAAGAAACTAAGTTGTTGTTTAAGAAGCCCAGAACTTAATCTTACATAGTGCCACTAATTGATTTCATCGATTCGTCCTCTAATTGCAGGAGAATATATAAACGGAGAGTGCCAATGCAACCCTGGCTGGAAAGGAAAGGAGTGTTCTTTGCGCCACGATGAATGCGAGGTGCCTGACTGCAACGGACATGGTCACTGCACCAATGGAAAATGCAACTGCGTGCGCGGTTACAAAGGAAAATTCTGCGAAGAAGTCGACTGTCCTCATCCAACCTGTTCGGGTCACGGTTTCTGCGCTGAAGGTACATGCATCTGTAAGAAAGGGTGGAAAGGAGCGGACTGCAGTCAGATGGACAAGGAAGCGTTGCAGTGTCTACCAGACTGCAGCGGACACGGGAACTTCGATCTTGAAACGCAGACTTGCCTGTGCGAGCCTATGTGGTCTGGCGATGACTGCTCGAAAGGTAGTAAACGCTATTTGCAAATATAAATTCTATAACAGAGAGATTTTATAGTCTCATTAACCCTCAGAGTATGGATCAGGGCACAGCTGACTGCTAAATATAGCCAAAGATAGTTTCTAATTTTTGCACAATCTTCTTTAAAGCCATTGATGAAAATTACTAAATACATATCCGTCATTAGACCACAGTAATAGTACTTTTATTGTACATATATTTTCCAATAGTACCCCAAGGGTTAAAATTATAATACAGAGAAAAAAACTTCATGAAAGAACATCTTTATTTAAATTCGAGAAAATATATCTGTTAAACAGGCCTGGAATTTAATTATTTATCAAGGTGCAGAATAACTGAATGGAAGTAAAAATAGATATCCGAATTGAAGCTCGTTTTTAGACCAGAATCGTCTTACTCTGAGGTGTCGCTTTAAATAAATTCAGCTGTAAAACCAGCATTTATATTTAGTATTCTATTTCAATTGATCGATTCGTATGTTTTCAGGTTACGTGTTTCAGTTCACGACTGAACTTCTATATTTTAATATTATTTAATCCCTTCACTAACCCCAACACGACGTTTACCCCTTAACCGTTCTTTGCCTAGCTTCTACATGTTGCTTGTACATACTAATACCAAGATCACGGTTTTGCATACTGATATCCCTGTAATTCGTAATTTCTTCTTTTCAGAATTATGCGATCTGGATTGCGGCCCCCATGGTCACTGTGTGGATAACGCCTGCGACTGTTTACCCGGATGGTCCGGCGAATTGTGCAATTTGAAGCAATGCGATCCAAGATGTAACGAGCACGGCCAATGCAAGAACGGGACGTGCTTGTGCGTGACTGGATGGAACGGGAAGCACTGCACCATGGAAGGTTGCCCGAATTCCTGTTCCGGGCATGGCCAGTGCAGAGTCAGCAGCGACGGTCAATGGGAGTGCAGGTGTTACGACGGTTGGGACGGCAAAGATTGCAACGTGCTTCTCGAACAAAATTGCAACGATGGAAGGGACAACGACAAAGGTACAACAAGAATACGAACGAAGCTTACAGAAATTCAACCATTCGAAAGGATATGATTGGTTCTCGCTGTTAAACTTAAATATTTTATAGATAACTTAATCCTCCGATCATGGAACTGGGAAACAAAATGTACTAATACAGTGAGACTTTTTGAACCTAGTCATTTTATTGACACATTCCAACGCAGAATGTTGTAGACAGCAATCTTGTAGCGATGATATGCATTCTTTAATAAACAATATAGAGGAAGATTCTATAATACTAGAAAAAACTAATTATTAATTGTGACAGGAAAATATAGATGTTACACTTCGAAAAAGGGAATTATTTATGACACATAAATAAATGCCAATAACAATATAAGGATTAAAGTATTAACACTTTGATCGCCACTTTGCAGCCAGTAAAAATTCCATTTGATAGTAATTTTATTTTTGACAAATTTTATATTCTATTGGAAAATAAATCCAAGAATTCTTAATAATATGGGTGATGGTTTGTAATGGAAATTCAGGTGTCACCCATATAAGGGTGACGTGGCAGTCAAGGTGTTAAGAAAGTCCCTCATAAATAGGATTTCCAGCGTTGCTTTTCGTAAATTTCTCATACATCGTAGAAAAATCGTTCTAACCACGTTCGTAATATATTTTTCAGACGGTTTGGTCGACTGCGCGGATCCAGAATGTTGCTCGAATCATATATGTCGTAGCAGCCAGCTTTGCGTGTCAGCACCGAAGCCGATCGATATCCTTCTACGAAAGCAACCACCGGCTATCACCGCTTCCTTCTTCGAGAGGATGAAATTTTTAATCGACGAGGGTAGCCTGCAGAACTACGCTCGCCAAGAGACCTTCAACGAAAGGTGAGTTCGATGCAACTTTACGGTTGGCAGCACGATGGATCGCGTGCGATTCGTATTTCGTTAAAACCGCGATCGGTTGTCTCGTTATCGATCACCATTTTCGATTAAATACGTTATTTACTCGCTCGTGGAAATCGTGTTCGTCCCGACTTTGATGTTACGTCCAGTTTACGTGTGTTGAATCGATATATATATCCGGTTACAGACACACGAAATCAACCAAACAAATAACATTATAGCGTTACCAAACGGTATATATACGTCTGAAAACGTATATATGTGTTTATACGAGACGATTAAAAGATTATTTAGAATATTTATTATCGTGGAAACAGCCTAGTGACCCGGGGCGCCATTTAGAATATGAAAAGCCATGGGTGGAGCTTTGATAATCTTTAGCCGTCTCGACACATGTATATGTACATATATCTCTTTCTTTCATTTCTATATATATATATATACATATTTATTCGTTACACGATACAAAGGACACAAAAGACGTATACAATAGATATATGATATATTCTCTGCGTTGTTGTGACCCGTGTGAAATCACATCCCAAAAGTTTTATACATATGTTTGTACGTACGTGTGCGCGAGCGTGTGCCCTGCACTTGAACCCCGTCTCCATTTCTATTTCATGCTCATTCTATTTCTTCGTCTATATTCGCTCTAAACACGATTGATCTTATCGATATTATACGTGTTAATCGATGATCTTTCTCTATCTATATCTATCACCGTGTCCGTCCGAGTGAAGCTTGGCGTGAATGTGTGACTCCATGTTTCGAGCATCGAGCTTTTTCTGCCACCATTTTAGGAAAGAAAAATACATATGAATCGTTCCAGAAATATCTCTAAATTTTCTTTCTTGTCGCTCATTTTCCAAGAATTATTACTTTAAAAACTAATAAAAATTTACCATTATTTTCTTCTACCTTTCTCTTTCTCTATCTGACTCTCTTCCATCTAGCTTTGCCTTTAATCACATCGTTTTTAACTCGGTTCTGTTTTATCCGTGCTGCCCGGTCAGTATGTTCTGGAATCACTTCAATACAAGGTAAGAAAGCCATTACGTCGACGAAAGAAATAAATAAGAATTAAAAAAAAAAAAGTAAAAGTGGAAAAGAAACACCCGTTTGCGAGTTTGTAGAGTTGTAAGCAGAGTCGAATAGCCGCTGCTGTTTGACGATATTTTCGTGCATTTGATATCATGTGTACATAAAAATCCTGCATCCAAACGGGGGGTTACTCGTAAGCGTTCTCGATACAATTCGATCGCGAGAGCCCTGTGTTCTTCGTCACGATTTGTCGGCGATCGATCGCCACGAGGGTTGTCGACGAACGTACGAAGAAACCATCTCGACGAAATTGTAACGAAACGGAGTGCCACTAACCAATAAAAGAAAAGCTCACACAACCCTTTTCCTACCTCACCGAAAACCCTTCATCACTGTTTGACTCTTTCTCGTTGCATGGTTTGGTTACCTTATTATTCCTACGTTGTCTTTCGTGCCTTTTAAGTTGAGCTTCTGACTTTGTGTTACTCGTGTCTATGTATGTGTATCTATTTGTACAAACGACAGTTCGACGTCGACCGATGCTTCAGTGCCAAAGAGACATCGATGGATCGCATGGTTTTCGAAACCGGCTGATTTTTAACTTGGAAATTTGCATTTTCACGGTACGTTATTGCTTGCCATCAAGGGCGATAGTTCCGATTGCAAAATTTAGAGAAAAATGATTTCGGATATTTGGAACTCGACTCAGTAACGAAGCAAGTAATTTCGGTTACAAAATTTAAAACAAAGTAATTTGGAAACTCAACGTCAAAATAGAGAAAATCTTTCATTGTTATTGTTCACAATATGTAATAGGTGTTTAAGTAATTTTGTTAATAATAAAACGTAGGATGTAGTCTTCAACAACTTCAAAATTGGTTTAAATAGTACAGATTTGCAAAAGAAATGGAAACTGTGGCGGTATTTGCTATCAGAAGAACCCAAACACCTGTCCACATAATTATCCACACCATAATTATCCTGTATCTAAGGCACGGGCCTGTGAGAAGATTAAACTTATGCTAGCTTTCTAACGCACCCAAACTAAGGTGGTATAAATCTGCTAGGTGACCTACTATTAAAGCACAGACCTGACTGCTAGGAAACTTTAACGACGAGTTCACTAGCAGAGGCTCTGTATCTCTTCCGTTCATCCTTTTCCATCTCTTCTATAGAACCGCCGCCACAGGGACACACTCAGGACATTCATTGACTTCTGCTACCTCTTTAGCACTGACAAGCAACGTCGACAGGGCTGAGATCATAATTAAATACCGAGTTGAAACGAGTGCTCTCGTATCGAACAAGAAAATAGTTCTGGTGTTCGTGATGACAGCACAGGTTTCATTACTCGTGACGATTAACTCGAGAACAATTCCAGAAATGAATTTACGAATAATAGTAATACTGTTGTAGATTGAAAGTTAGTTTAGATTGATAGCAGTTGCTTTGTTGTTAGCGTGCAACTGAGCACGTTGGTAAAAAAAAAAAGCAATCACGCGACCCGACAACTGTCCGATGGTCGTTAACGTTATTGTTTCCTAACAGCCGATCGGCCGTCGTTCGCGGTCGAGTTGTCACGCATCTCGGCACCGGATTAATGGGAGTACGAGTCAGCACCAGCACACCCCTGGAAGGTTTCACCCTGACGCGAGACGACGGATGGTTCGATCTGTTGGTGAACGGCGGAGGAGCAGTCACCCTGCAGTTTGGCAGATCGCCATTTAAACCGCAGAGTCACATAGTCTTCGTGCCATGGAACGAGGTAACAATTGCAACCTTCCAATCCAATTCTTGATCTTCGAAATCTCAAGAAAATCAAAACTAAATGTCCAAAGTATTGCCCTGTGCGAATCTGTAACAAAAATCTTTACTTTTTAAAGGTGGTGATCATCGACAAGATCGTGATGAGCACTGCCGAGGAGAAGCAACCTACCCACGTTCCCCACGCCTGTGCCGCTCACGATTACGATCTGATGAAGCCGGTGGTTCTGGCCACGTGGAAACACGGTTTCCAGGGTGCATGCCCCGACAAGAGCGCCATTCTCGCGGAGTCCCAGGTCATACAAGAAAGCTTGCAGATTCCTGGCACAGGACTGAACCTCGTTTACCACAGCTCCAGAGCAGCCGGTTATCTGTCCACCATACAGCTGCAATTGACCCCGGAAGTCATACCACCGACTCTGAATTTAATTCACCTGAGAATCACGATCGAGGGTATCCTCTTCGAGAAGACGTTCGAGGCGGATCCCGTGATCAAGTTCACCTACGCGTGGAATCGACTGAACGTCTACAGGCAACGAGTGTATGGTGTCACTACGGCTATGGTGAAGGTGGGCTACGAGTATAACGACTGCAAAGACATCATCTGGGACGTGCAAACAACGAAGCTCAGCGGCCACGACATGTCCATCTCCGAAGTTGGCGGCTGGAACCTCGACATTCACCACAGATACAACTTCCACGAGGGTATCCTTCAAAAAGGAGATGGTTCCAATATCTACTTGAAGCAGAAGCCAAGGGTGATTCTTACGACTATGGGAGATGGTCATCAGAGGCCTTTGGATTGTTACGATTGTGACGGACAAGCCTCGAAACAACGACTCCTGGCACCCGTCGCTCTTGCCACGGCTCCAGACGGTTCCATCTTCGTTGGGGATTTCAATCTTGTCAGGAAGATCCTCGTCGATGGCACTGTTAGGACCGTCGTTCGACTCAAGTGAGTTCCTATTTTTAAAGCACCTTCCACTTTCAATATACAATCTTGTCATTACTAAATCAAAATTCTTTTTCAGTGCCACGAGAGTGTCGTATCGCTACCATATCGCTCTGAGTCCACTGGACGGTTCCCTGTACATCTCGGATCCAGAGTCCCATCAGATCATTCGTGTACGTGATGTGAATGATTACTCTGATCCAGATCACAATTGGGAAACGGTGGTTGGTTCGGGAGAACGATGTCTTCCCGGTGACGAAGCTCACTGTGGTGATGGCGCACTCGCCAGGGATGCTAAATTGGCGTATCCGAAAGGTGTTGCGATATCAGCCGACAATGTTTTGTACTTCGCGGATGGCACGAACATCAGAATGGTCGACAGGGACGGTATCATCACGACGGTGATCGGTAACCACATGCACAAATCACATTGGAAGCCGATTCCTTGCGAAGGCACGCTGAACGTGGAAGAGGTTCATTTGCGTTGGCCCACCGAACTGGCGATCAATCCCCTGGACAACTCGTTGCACATGATCGACGATCACATGGTGCTTCAACTGGCTCCCGACGGTCGCGTGAAAGTGGTCGCTGGTCGTCCTCTTCATTGCGCCTCGCCATCCTCCACGTTCGACACAGAGCTGGCGACGCACGCCACTTTGGTGATGCCCCAGAGTATCGCGTTCGGTCCATCAGGAAACCTGTACATCGCCGAGAGCGACTCGCAGAGGATCAATCGCGTGAGGGTGATCGGTACGGACGGCAAGATCTCTCCGTACGCCGGTGCTGAATCAAAGTGCAATTGCTTGGAACGTGGCTGTGACTGCTTCGAAGCTGACCACTACCTCGCGTCCACCTCCAAATTCAACACCATATCCGCGGTCGCAGTGTCCCCCGACGGTGTGGTTCATATCGGTGACCAGGCTAATTACAGGATCCGATCGGTGATGGCTAGCATCCCGGACGCCAGCGGCGCGAGAGAGTACGAAATCTATTCCCCAGATACTCAGGAAATATACGTGTTCAACAGATTTGGTCAACACGTGGCCACCAAGAACATCTTAACCGGTGAAACGGTGTACCAATTCACATACAACGTGAACACCAGCAACGGCAAGCTCAGCACGGTCACCGACGCGGCTGGTAACAAGGTGTTCTTACTGAGAGACTACAGCAGCCAAGTGAACTCGATCGAGAACACAAAGGGCCAGAAGTGCAGACTCAGAATGTCGAGGATGAAGATGCTTCACGAGCTGAGCACACCTGACAATTACAACGTCACGTTCGATTATCATGGACCAAGTGGTTTGCTGAAGACTAAATTGGACAGCACGGGCAGAAGCTACGTCTATAATTACGACGAATTCGGTAGACTGACCAGTGCGGTCACTCCGACAGGAAAAGTGATCAGTTTGACCTTCGATCTTAGCCTGAAAGGAGCCGTGGTTAAAGTGGCTCAGAATAATAGAAAGCCTATTTCGATGCTGATCAAAGGATCGTCGGTCGTCACGAAAGTTGGCGAGGCCGAACAAAGAACGACAGTACTTGCCGATGGTTCGGTTGGTCAGCTCACGCCGTGGGCCCATATGGTCAGCACGGACACCTTGCCATATTCGGTGTTGGCTGAAATCGAGCCTCTGTTAGGTGAAAGCTATCCAGTGCCTGCTAAACAGAGAACGGAAATAGCTGGAGATCTGGCGAACAGATTCGAATGGCGGTACTTCCTTCGAAAGCTTCAAGGGAACAAAAATCGAGGCAACTCGAAGTCTGTCGCGCAAGTTGGCAGAAAGCTTCGGGTCAACGGCGATATTTTACTGTCTCTCGAATACGACAGGGAAACGAACAGTGTCGCTGTGTTTATGGACGACGTGGAGCTTTTAAATGTAACGTACGATAGAACAGCAAGGCCAGTGAAATGGGGTCCACGAAACGGTATCTTTTCCGGCGTGGAACTCGAGTACGATCGGTTCAGTAGACTGACCAGTTGGACCTGGGGAGATATCAGCGAAACCTATGGTTTCGACAGGGCTGGACGATTGTACGAAATCAAATACAGCGATGGTACGTCCATGGTGTACGCGTTCAAGGACATGTTCAGCAGTCTTCCACTGAAAGTGACCACGCCAAGAGGAAGCGACTACTTGTTGCAGTACGACGAAGCCGGTGCATTGCAATCTTTAACCACACCGAGGGGCCACATTCATGCGTTCTCGTTGCAAACTTCGTTAGGATTCTACAAATATCAATACTACTCGCCAATGAACAGACATCCGTATGAAATTTTGTACAACGACGATGGACAGATCCTGGCGAAGGTGTATCCTCACCAGAGCGGCAAGGTTGCTTACATCTATGACCATACCGGGAAATTGGAAACTACTCTTGCTGGTACGTAATGTCATTTGTCTTAATGTGTGATTTTATTAAAATATATTTGAACGTTACTGATTATTTCTATTTGTTTATGCAGGTTTATCTTCGATTCATTACACGTACCAAGAGACAACGAGTCTGGTCCACAGTATCGACATCAACGAGCCCAATTTCGAGATGCGAATCGAATACAAATACCATGCCGGTATTGTCAAGGATGAAAAGATCAAGTTCGGCAGTAAGAGCGGTTTGGACAACGCTCGTTATCGTTATCAGTACGATGGCAACGCTCGAATATCCAGCATCGAGGTGGACATCAACGGCAAACAACTTCCTCAGCTACGATTGAAGTACAATCAGAATCTTGGTATACTGGAAGGTGTCGGTGACCTCAGGATATACAGAAATCTGTTCAATCGATCAGTCATGCAAGACAGTAGCAAACAATTCTTCACGGTCTCCGATTATGACGAGCATGGTCGAGTTAAGACGGTTCTGATGAACATACGCTCGTTGGACGTGTTCCGTATGGAGCTTGAGTACGACAATCGAAATCGTATCAAGATGAGGAAGATGTTGATTGGAAAGGACTCCATGGAGAAAGAATGGGCGAAGATAGAGAAGATCACCTATAATGCGGATGGACACGTGCTGGAGGTGGCCGAAACGGAGAACAATTGGCAATACGCTTACGATGAAAATGGTAACGTGATAGGTGTGACGGAACATAATGAAAAGATCGCTTTAGGTTACGATAGCGGGGATCGTGTGGTTCAGTACGGCGACGTTGAATTCAATTCGTACGATAGCCGAGGATTCGTGGTCATTCGAGGAGAACACAAATACAGGTTCGTTCAAATTTTTATTAACGCGAGCTAAACTTTCTAATGGCACCAGTAGACAATTAATTTGAAACTTGGCGAAATTATTGATAAATTTTTGCTTTGGTAATTGAAACGTTCTTGAGACATTGCTTACTCCAAACGTCTCTTCCTATGACACCAAGTTTCATCTCGATTGACCCTCAGCGCCTTGTGAAAGAATACTCTTTTCTTGAATGCATAATAACGTCACTCGTCGCTTTCCTCAGGTACAATTCACGTGGACAGCTGATTCACGCGTCAGAGCACAAAAAGTTCCAGATATGGTACTTCTACGACGACCGTGGACGACTGGTGGCCTGGAACGACGACCGCGAGAATATCACGCAATTCTTCTACGCGAATCCAAAGACACCAGATCTCATCACGCACATTCACTTCCCGAAATCCTCGAAAACCTTCCGGTTCCTTTACGACGCCCGCAACTTCCTCATGACAGTGGAAACTTCTGAACAGAGGTTCTATGTGGCGACGGATCAGAATGGTTCCCCGATAGCGTTGTTCGACACCAACGGAAATTTGATCAAGGAGATGAGACGCACACCGTTTGGCAAAATCATCAAGGACACCAATCCAGATTTCTATCTGCCAATCGATTTCCACGGTGGTCTCCTGGACCCCGTCACGAAACTGGTCTACTTGAACAAGAGGTTGTACGACCCCATTGTTGGCCAATGGATGACACCAGCCTGGGAGCAAATGGCGAACGAACTTACCACCCCGACCGACATCTTCATCTACCGTTTCCGCAACAACGATCCGATCAACTTCAAGCAGAACGTCGAGTACATGACCGACCTCAGCTCTTGGCTGAAGCTTTACGGCTACGATATTTCCGCCATGCTGGGCTCCGAGTACATGAAACACATGGTGTACCAACCGAGCGCCACCATCACGTCGCCTCAATTGACCCCAGACTTCGGTGTCATGTCCGGTCTGCAGTGTATCGTGAACCGGGTGCACGAGAAGTTCTCCGATCTAGGATTCGTCCCCAAACCGTTACTGAAACTGGAACCAAAGACGAGGAACCTTCTTCCACGAGTGGCCCATCGTCGCGCCGTCTTCGGCGAAGGTATCCTGGTGTCTCGCATAGGCGGACGAGCGTTGATCAGCGTAGTGGACGGTGTGAACAGCGTGGTTCAGGACGTGGTCACTTCGGTATTCAACAACTCGTACTTCCTGCCTCTCCACTTCAGCATCCACGATCAGGACGTGTTCTATTTCGTGAAGGACAACGCGCTGAAGATCCGCGACGACATGGAGGAGCTTCGTCGACTGGGCGGCATGTTCAACGTGACCACGTACGAGACCACGGAACACGGGGTGGGTACCTGGAAGGAATTGAAGCTGCACAATCCGGACGCCGCGGTCGTGATCCGATACGGAGCCGATCCTGAACAGGAGAGGCACAGGATATTGAAACACATTCACAAGAGGACCGTGGAGAGAGCCTGGGAGATAGAGAAGCAACTGGTGATGGCCGGATTCCAAGGAAGGGGAGACTGGTCCAAGGAGGAGAAGGACGAGCTGATCAGTCGGGGCGCGGTGAACGGCTACGAGGGTGTGGACATACACAGTGTGCACAGATACCCTCAGCTGGCCGACGACCCGGGCAACGTGGCGTTCACCAGGGACACGAAGAGGAAAAGAAGGAAGAGCGGGAACCGACGTAACAGGATTCACAGGCACGACTCGTGATTCGAGGATGTGACGCGAGATCGCAACGCCATTTGGGACTTGATTCACGCGCCCACGTGAATCGCGCAGCGGACAAACGTACGAAAGAATAACGAAGAGAGACAAGACTAAAAAAATTCATTAACATTCAGCCGTGTTAAAAAAAGAAAAAAAAACAAAGAAAATGGCTCGTCCAAGATCGCGTATACGTGCCGTCGTTCTCTATAATCCTCTCTCTGTTCTCTTTTCACCGCACTCGTTAAAACGAACGAAAGTGTTTTTTCTTTCTTTTTTTTTTTTTTATTTCGTGCTGTCTGTTCTTTCGTAATGAAAGCCCGCTCGGTGTGCCATAATAAATACGTGGTGTTGTCAAGAAAAATTGAGCTAGTCACGAGTTACGTAAGATGAAGAGCTTTGTTATTCGTACCGGAAGGGGCAAGAATTACACGAAAGGCGAAGAAGGGTGCGTGCAGGAACATTCAAGGTGCCGTCCGTGATGAGATTCTCGAGAAACAGAGGACGAGTGGGTGAAAGAGGAAGAGGAGAAGCGTCGAGGAAGCTGGTGTATTTATGCAACAGGGTCTAAAAACGAGCGGTGCACGTAAAAAAAAAAAAGGCACGAACGGGACGCTTCGAGGCTGACGTATCCGGAGCGTTTACGTTCTCGGAGAGAAAAATAAAAAAAAAAGAAAAAGGGGTAATATACGCAAATGTACTTTCGATGTCGCCTAATAGACTGTCGCGTAGGGACACACACACATATACACACAAAACATATACACCAAAAGAGAAAAAAAAAGAGATACGTCGACAAAACAGATTATATAGCAGATATTTTTAACATGACGCAAAAATGGTGTGCTAGTGCGAGGCGAGCGATTTTGTAAATATAGCTACTCGACTAATCGTAACGTGTAGATATACAATACGACTAAAGTAAAACTGGTAAAGTTAAGTGGAAACTGTTGATAATGCTTTTATATATGTATACATATGAAACACGTGGTACTCGTACACATCCACTAAGACAAAAACACCCACCTACACCCTTTGTGTAAGGAAAAAGTATAGGTTCAGCGTTAACGAGAAAAAAAAAAAAGGAAACGAGGAATTTGGACGTCAGGTTTTAACGCGCGAAAAGAGCTATGTATACGCTCGTTTGCCTAGTGAATCGCGTTCGATTGTCCCGAAACTTGAGTCCAAGTCCTGAATGACCCACGCTTCGACCCTTAGAAGAAAAAATGAAGGAACCGTGTAAATAGATTTGATAGGATACGAGATATGTTTGTGCGTGTCGTACCAGCTATAATATTCGAAGAAACGAGGAAATTTGTAACGTTGTATCATAATATGCCTCGTGTCAGTACTTCGCGTGATCCTGGTAGCAATGACGACGTGACGTAACGAGACGAGCAATAGAAGACGAAAGAGAGTTTAGGGGTCTGTTAACGACCAGGTGGAATAATAACATAATAATAACGATAATAATAATATAATAATAAATAATTGTAATAACGATACGATAATACTAATACTAATAATAGTAATAACTAAATAAAAAAAACAAGAAGTAATATTAATACGGTATGATACTATTGTACGAAAATACCCCGCCTATCTTTCTACTAAACGAACAAAAGGAAAAAAATGAAAAATTATTTTTTGAATTGTGTCGTCAAAGATGTCCTATGTAACCGTGTGTCTGTCTGTGGGATCACTCCCGTGGAAATTAACCCTGCGCCCTCTCTGAGATAAACCTTTTGAACCTCCTCTCTGTAATAACTGTAAAACATGAACTCGTCGGTGTTTATATTGGTATTGAGTAAAGAAAAAAAACATGAAGTAACTAAAAAAGAGAAAAAGAAAAAAAAATGAAGGGAATAGGAAATCTTTTTTAAAGAAAAAAAAAAACTTAAGAGTTCGAGTCGTGCGATTTGGATCGAGGCTAACGAGAGAAGGAAGGAGAAAAAAAACAATGCGAATATAAGAATACGTACGTAATAAATAATAAATATAGAGAAATAGCGAGCCAACGTGCGTGCTATCTCGACCACGTTGTGTTCCAGGTTAGGTGGATTAAAGAAAAAAAAGAAAAAAAGCAAAACATACATAATCATAATTAACAAAGTAACTAGTACACTAGTTGACGAGGGATTTAGTAAACGGTTAAGACTTAAACGATAACGCGAAGAGAACGAACCGCTGTACATATCCGTTGTGTATAGCCAGTGTATGCCGCAAACCCACGCAAGAATTAAATGAAACAGTAGATTTCGCGTTCACCTGTGAAAATGCATTTTTCTACCAGCACGTAACGGAAGCTGATAGCCAAATGATCAGCACTTTTCGTTTTCTCGAGTATAACGATGCCTGGATGGTGGATGTAGGTTTTGCCTACTCGTAACTGCCAGAACGATTGCACAAATATTCATCTAAATTGTATGAGTTTTACTTTGAAATTGTCAAATTTCGTTGGGCATATTGGAAATAAGATGGTACTAGGAAAGAAACTCCATCGCTCGCTCCAGTTTAGTATTTATTTCGAAGCAAGTTGGCTCGTTTAATAACGAGTAAAACTGAGTTATTCTTGGATATATTAATTCTCAGATACGGAGTGATGAGTCGTCTTTCTATCATGCCATTCTTTTTCTTAGAACAAACTAACACGCTCCCACTGTAGCCCCTCGAGCCTTCTTTTCAGCTGCCTATATTGCATATCCTTATGGTGCAAGATCTGCATCCACTGACCAGACATTGTCATTTTTGTCCCTATCTTTGATCACGATAGTTCCATTTCTTTGATAAGACGAGAGCCCGAGGTGACACGAGGCATATCAGTCTGTGATCCACCATTTTCAACATCCCCGACTCGCGAACACGAAGCTCGTATATACATTCATCGATTCATATTCCTAATCCGAAGTTTCTTAAACCGTCGAGCCATTGAAAGCCTCGGGCTCTAGTCGTGGATTTCCGATTCCTTTTCGTCTCGAAAATACGAGAAACGTGTTCGTAACAGTGCTCGTCCAATTTGTCCGTTGACTGACCGTTACTCGCCATCCGCCATGTCGTAATAGAGTGTTCTAGATGCAAATACCACGCCAATGGTACGCGTAACATTTTCTGTTAGTTGTACTCGTTTATCCGTAAAAAGAGGAGAGAGTGGAAAAGGAACACGACAGAGAAACGATACCACGTTTTAACGAAGATCCTGTGTACTCGAGTTAAATTTACGCTTAGCGCATGGACACCTTCCTGCGAGACGGCGCCGGGAAGATTCTATTTCAAACGAAAACTTGTTTGATTCTCAAAAAATGCCTTATTTTAAACTCGGTCAAAGATTCGCTAAACGAGAGCTGCAATAGTTCTGACTTCCTTTCTTTGGAATATGGGGTAGACGGGGACTATTTAAAGAATTTTGCTTCAAACAAAGACCAACTTTTGTTCAACTCTCGAAGAATATTTTATTTCAAGATTGCAAAGATATTCGCCGACTGAAGTCTATGTAAATTCTGGCTACTTCTTTCTTTGGAATTTCAAAACGTCAACCTCAAAGATTGACCCCAAAAAGAAGAAGAGGTCCTTCGGTGCTCGTTTCTCCGGAAGTCATAGAATTCTAACGGAAGTTCGATCTCGCGGCAAGGTGCGAAAACTTTATTACTGTTACGCTCGGCACGAATCTTCGCCGTCGACGGGAAACCGTCCGCTGTGACTCGGTTTAAGAGGGCGAACCGTGACTAAAAAAAGCAATACTTCGTAACTATCGTGTATATGTTTAAAAGGATCCAATGTGTTGGGTGAGAGAGAGTGTGTGCGTGTGTAAGAGAGAGGGAGAGATCGAGAGAACAAGTGCGATGAAAGAGACCGCGTTCGGTGTTGAACAGCATGAGTGAACGGAGAGCAAGCAAGAGCTATTGTAGTAAATTTAATATATAACAAATTGTGTTAAACGATAACCGAGGGGAAGTTGTGCGCATTGTTTCTCTTTTGTTTTCGAGGGCCTTGCGTGTCCTAAACCAGATCCGGGTAACTGGTGCCCCTGGACCATGAAGAACGGTAGGATAACTGCCTGGTTTGAGTCCTACTTCGAAATTCTTGCCCACTGGGCAATCTAAACAAGAACAACGTGGTATTTGAGATACTTAACCATCAAACTCTATAGATAATTTATATTTATTTTTTCTAAATTTGATAGCATTTTTCCAACATATAAGAATATCGCTATAATATGAGTTGCCACCTTATTAAAATATACAGCTTACAATATTATAAATTACAATCTATCTCAAATAACACCTTCTTTGTTTGGAACCCAGTAAGACATTATGGTACCCTGAAGGCATCGAGTTACTCAGGCCTGGTACAAAGGCACCCAGAGGCAACGTTCGTTCGCGACCAGATGTCTCGTTGCGTTTCTTATTTTATTTTCCAAACGGCACTGAAAATAATTCACGTGTCTCTCCTTTCTGTACATAACTCCATCATGGTCGATCGAACACATGATGCGTTTTATTCCGCCGACATTGCCGATTAACGACCAACCGGTCGGCAGATGATCGAAATGTCGGCGTTTTTCTATTGCTCATAAAAACAAAAAGGATCGGACATACGCGACATCGATGTTGACGATTTTTTTAGGGTACCCGCAATTATCGGTAGCAAGAAGAAAAAGAAAACACAGTCACACAAGTCGATATTATAAACGCCCTTTATACTTTCGTATGAGAAAGATTTAGGAAACGTAACCCACGGACGAATAATAAAAGGCGAGAAGAAGAAGAAGAAGAAGAAGAAGAGGAAGTTGTTCCATGGAACGTGTTCACACTCATCACAGTTCGTCCGTTCTTCTGGTACATACTTTACGTTTCTTGTCCTTTTCGTGAGAATTGTACATACTGATTAATGCGAGCATTGTGTAAATATATTCGTCAGATACACACACATACACACACACACATACATACATACATACACACACAAAACGTACATACATATAACATGCGCAATCTGTCCGCGCGAGGTTTTATTTTAAAGACTACATCATTATACAATGATACCATGTAATGATATTTAACGGATAAGGTAACATATTATTCTATACTCTTACACGCTAAGTACTCAATAAATATATCTATAAAATTTCCCCGTGTTTGTGATTGTCTGCCCTTTGACCCCTCTCCCGACGTATCCCATCGTTATTCGTGGCGTCTGAATCCAAAACAGCCAACTTGTCGAATTTGTTTTTCTCTTCTCACACCTGTGTCATCCAAATCTTTCAAGCTCAATTGTATAGTGTGTTTCTCACCTTGTCCATGTTTTCTTCACCTGTTCCCCCTCCCCCAAGGAACAACAATGACGAGAGGCTTTTTTAATTATTAAGTGTATAATAAAAACAGATATTTATATACATACATGTTCAACTGTCTGAAAAAAAAGTACCTACGAATGCGTGATGTGATAAAAGTTGTTTTTTGCTAAAAAAAAAAAAATCATGAGAGATTAATTAAACTTTTAGTAACATAAACGATAGAGTTGTTGTCGTTGATTTCTTTCTTTTTTTTATCGAAAGGCTGCTTACTTGGATTCTGTACTTATCCAACAAAAGACAATCGCATCCTCCCTTCGATTTTATACCCCTCACAGCACACGTCGTACCTTTGCAATAATTAAAGGAACAAGGTTTAATTGTTCGTTCGGTTTTTGTATGAAAAAGAAAATTTCGCCATACGTACGATTGATTGATCAGGTGCTTATATTTAACGAATATCGACCCCTAGCCTTGCTTTATTCACGTGTTCATTGTCGGGCTCCTTTATTCTGGAAAAGTTATAAAAAAAGGAAATGAAACGAAAAACGCTGAATGCTTTCTTTGACCGATCGTGTAGAAATGAATGGTAATCAAAGAGAGGTGAAATTCGAAAACTTGAAGTATACACGATCTCGAGAGAAAAAGAAAAATAGAAGAAAAAGATTCTAATTGTTAACAGTTCCTAACGACAGACTGTTTTATAAAATAAACTTTATTGATGAGAAATAAATTTTACATGAAGTTGGTATCTTTTTTGTACATTATTTATTACGGAACAACGTTTCTCGTGTTTTGAAATTTTACAATTTCGTATAATTTGCAGTGAAAATATTTACAATTGTTCAGGCAATCTTCTGTTTCATTTATTAAAGAAAAAAAAAAAAAAAAAAAAGAATGTGAGGTATGAAAATTTGATAATTGCACGATTGAACCTTCGAATTCACTTGTACAAATACTTTTTATTTTACAGTAGCAGAATATTCGTACACATTTTTCGATATTTTTTCTTTTCTTTTCTTTTTTTTTACAAATTCTTTTGTCATTCGCATAGTAACAATTTTTCATAAAAATTGCTGTGCTATTAAAAAAGTTCAATGTTCAATGCATCCGAAAGAACTATTACAAACTTTTAGCACTTTTTAATCCTATTTTACTTCGTGTATGAAAATCTATAATATCGTTTTTCTCCGGAATGAAAATAAATACAAGGTATGTAAAATACTACTTCCAGAAATATCACAAGTAAGTTTTTATTGTTAAATATAATCCCCTCTCTTTGGGCATGGGGAGATCATGTATTTAGTATCTTCTGTGCGCGAGAATATAATTTGCCTCTTTGGAGATTTTATTAAATAAAAATTTTCCTTAAGAAATATATTATCATTTAAATAAGAAATCATTAACTGTGGTGAGCAAACGAACAACCCCTATTATTAACGTATTCAGATAAATGAACTGTAAGCTCAGTTCGACTAGTTTTAACAAGGAATTGGAATGATAAAAGAAATGGTAAATACGCTAGATTCCTATCATTCTGATATCGATTCAAAATACTTTTACGTGTATAATACATTAAAATATTTCAACACAAATTATCCGAATTAAACTCTTGGCTGTAATTCAAAGCATTTACGTTTTACTCGTGAGATTCCATAACGCGTGTCTAAATATTAATATACAAATTGAACTATTCTGAAAAGTTTTCCTGCTATCGCTAATACTGTTGTTTCTTTTCTTTTCTTCTTTTTTTTTAAACTTCAGTTAATTCGGATAACCGTGACTCATATGCACACACGAATTTGAAAATACGCATTTAAATCAGAACACATTTAAAGTCAATATATAGTGATTCAAGAATCTTAATTATTTATACAGAATGTCTTTTTCAACCGGAAACGGCGGAATACCTCGGAAACTGGAGCCGTCGAAACTTACAAAACTTATTTGGTGTAACAGAAAGTATAATACAGTTTAAATAGAGTAGGGGGTATTTCAATTTCTAAATTTTTTAATATATAACTTCTTTTCCTCAAAGTAAGAATTTTATATCGTATGTAAAGTGTTATAAGTCGAGGGAATTATAACACGAGGAATATTTGTTAAATATTAATCAACCACGAAAAACAATTATAAATGTGAATGTTGGAAACGTGTAGTACAGTTACATACCTATTTTTATCGATGAAGAATATGTCGCAGGGATATCAGGAAAAGAATAAATAATCCCAAGGTTAACACATTGATAAGTAGAAAGTAATAACTTTGGTTTAGTGTGTATTAATGACGCAAACAGAATTTCCTTGACTTAATTGCGCGATTCTTCGCGAGTTTAAAATCTTTCATAAAGAAACTACTTGTTAAGAAATGACATATTTATACCACATTATAACCTCCGTCATACCAAATAAGTAAAAAGATTTTTTCGTGAACTTCAATTCCCTTCGATATCTCCCACCGTTTTCAGTTTAAAGACGCCCTGTATATAAAATCAGTAACAGTATGAAAATTTTCATACATGTAACGAAGAAAGGTTTCTTTGGAAGAGTTATTAATTGTTATGAAAGTTTAATTTATGAAGGTACAAAAGGAATAGCACTTCATAAGTCATATTATTCTTAATTTCAAACATTCTGATTGTATAAAATAAGTTATTTATACATGTTTCAACACAGTGCAATATTAATATTGCATTTGATTAAAATTTGAACCGCGAATTGGACTGGAATTATATACTTCTAATAGAATTCGTTGTTATAAATAACAAATATAATAGCAACTGTTATGTAAAAAAATACAAACAGATACTTGTTTGTTTACATAAATAAGTCATTAGTTTTACAGAAACACAATGATGTAAGTGCAATTCAAATACCCTATTGCCATGTTACTTACTCGAGGCCTAGGCCCCAATTGATACCTTGAACAAGAAACAAAATTAATGGTTGCCAAGCGATCGACCACCTAATCCAGTCTAATAACTGGCCATACAAAACATGAGGTCGTTCCCATCTTTACACACTATTAAGGCACATATGGTTAATTCAATTGAATAAAATTAAGATTAAAATTAGTATGTCATAAAGCAATTTGAAAAGAAGGATACGGATTGCAAAACATTTTCTTGAGATCAACTTTCTCTTTGCAGTATGGACATGTTTGTTTCTTCCCTACAATGCACCATCCTCTAATACAAAATTCATGAAACACATGTTCACAACTAAGCTTGTATGTATGTTCAATAACACCAGGTTCATTTTCTGACACTAAAAGTTTGTTTCCACATACAGCACACACACCAGGTTTTAAAGCCCTTGTTGGCATCTGTTCTGGTACGTAATACTGTAAATTATGTAATATATTGTGTTATTTATTATGTGTACATATTAAAACCCTTTGGTTTCGATTGCTTTTCAACCTACCCCAACATGTGAAGCCATTTTATCTGCACATATCTCTGCAACATCTCTTCCTAACACTCCAAAATAAAGACCATAAAATAACAAAAGCACACCACAGTCTATCCATACTTGAGGCTTGACTTCAAATACAAGATTAAAACCAAAAAATGTAGCTAACAATATAATATAACTTATAATACCCAACACGTAACTTAATTTATAAATAAAAAGAAACCATTTGTACACCAATCTATAAGGAGAAAAATTGATTAAATTATTAAATCTGTAACAATACATAAATACAAATTTTAATAAAAACATACGTACCTTGGAGTAGTACCTGCTATAGGCTTTTGAACAGCCTTTCGTACTACTAATCCTGTTATACAAGATGATACTAACCAAAGAAATATAAACCTCCACCAATGATTTTTTAAACTTAATCCAAATGGAATAATCCACATAGCAACTAAAGTGACAAGCTAAAAGAAATATTTCAATGCAAATTCACATGGATCAATTATATCACACATCACACAGATTTAATAGTTATTTCTATTTACTTGATATGACTTAAAATGTATTTTTTTCCATTCAATTATTATAACTTGCACCACTATTACAGTTACTAACAAAACCAGTAACATTTTTGCGTGCATGGATTCGTGTCCATAGTGCTGTTTCTCGTACACACTGTAAACAAATGATTAAATATTAGTAAAATAAAGTCTGGTATATTATTTAGGAAATATATTAATACTTACTTCCATTTTTCTTCAACAGTCAATTTATCCTCACTCTAAAATAAAAAAAGTACATTGATTATGTCTTAGAATACATATATAATGTGAATGTAAAAAATACAAGTGCTTATTTTTCATTTTAATAAATCACAGCAATTTTAAAAACTACAAAACATTTACTGAGACCTTAAAATTTGTACTCTTATTTAAAATAACTATTATCCTTGGAGGTTATATTTACATAAGCACGACTGACGTGTAAGTATATTAATTCCTTGAATATTATTAATGTAACAGCGTTTAAAATAATATTATACCTTATTTTCAAGTATGTGCGAATGCATACTTAATAATGTACTAAATTGTCAGTTATAAACTAGATTTTAATAAATTGACATTATACAGCAATACTGTACAGATAAAGTACTATTCACATTCGTGTAAGTCTTACACGATAGCAGTCATTCTTAAGAAAACAATGTTTTCACAATTAGAAAACAAACATCCTATAAATTTGATTATGTAGCAAATCATTAAAATATCGTCAGCTTCAGTACTTAGAACATTACCAAATATTGTTTATAAATACATAATGAATTCGCGGTTATTTCAGTAATATATATAACTGTATATAGCCCGAATGCGACCTCAGAGACTGTGATTTTTCAAATTCGCCATTTTTAAGAATAAACTACATCTTTACAAACTGATTAACTTATAAGAATAATTTTCTATTATGATTAATAGAAGCAAAAATTGTAAACTATTATAAAATATATTAATACAAGCCATTTATATAATTATACAATGCACACGTTTTCATTTTTCTATCACTTTTTCTTTCCTCTGTGTTTGTCTCTATCCTCCTGCAGTTTTCCATTCTATCTGTAACCAGAACAATTGAAATTAATAACAGTACGACCAGAATGTGCATTTAACAACAAACAGCAAAATTCTAAGTATGTAGTATGCTACGATCAACTGTTGATTCATGTGTAACATCCGTCAGTATGCCCCTTGAAGACGGTGACCAGAAAATGACAATAGTTCCGCGGTCCATTAGCTCGCAGAACTATTGCCGAAAACAGAGCCGCCATGTTGGAAATGACAATAGTTCCGCGGTCCATCAGCTCGTAGAACTATTGTCGCGGAAGGAGTGAGAGGTCCGACACGCGGACTAGTGTTCTCTCCCTCGCACATTGAGGGAGTGAGAGGTCCGACACGCGGACTAGTGTTCTCTCCCTCGCACATTGAGGGAGTGAGAGGTCCGACACGCGGACTAGTGTTCTCTCTCTCGCACATTGAGGGAGTGAGAGGTCCGACACGCGGACTAGTGTTCTCTCCCTCGCACATTGAGGGAGTGAGAGGTCCGATACGCGGACTAGTGTTCTCTCCCTCGCACATTGAGGGAGTGAGAGGTCCGACACGCGGACTAGTGTTCTCTCCCTCGCACATTGAGGGAGTGAGAGGTTCGATCGACGGACGAGTGTTCTCTCCCTCTTACGCATTAGCATACTGCGTTGGCTTGGTGCGAGTGAGAGGGGTGACGCTCTCGCGGAGTCTTTCCTCTCGCTGGTTCATCGGCGTACCTGGCGCGGGCTGTGATGTATAATTTTTAATTGTTGCGTTACAATAATTAATAGTATGAGTTATTCGAGGTACAGACTATTGTAGATCGGTTTTTCGTGTTCGAAAATGTAAAATTCGATACCAGATTGTAGACGGTGTTTTTAGACATGACTTTTATCTTTATGTATCAATAATTTCTCAATAATTGTGAAAATAACATTTTTCTCATTTTGATACGAGATGGACAACAGCTGCGTCATGTTGAAAATGACAATAGTTCCGCGGTCCATTAGCTCGCAGAACTATTGCCGAAAACAGAGCCGCCATGTTGGAAATGACAATAGTTCCGCGGTCCATTAGCTCGCAGAACTATTGCCGAAAACAGAGCCGCCATGTTGGAAATGACAATAGTTCCGCGGTCCATCAGCTCGTAGAACTATTGTCGCGGAAGGAGTGAGAGGTCCGACACGCGGACTAGTGTTCTCTCCCTCGCACATTGAGGGAGTGAGAGGTCCGATACGCGGACTAGTGTTCTCTCCCTCGCACATTGAGGGAGTGAGAGGTCCGACACGCGGACTAGTGTTCTCTCCCTCGCACATTGAGGGAGTGAGAGGTCCGATACGCGGACTAGTGTTCTCTCCCTCGCACATTGAGGGAGTGAGAGGTCCGACACGCGGACTAGTGTTCTCTCTCTCGCACATTGAGGGAGTGAGAGGTCCGACACGCGGACTAGTGTTCTCTCCCTCGCACATTGAGGGAGTGAGAGGTCCGATACGCGGACTAGTGTTCTCTCCCTCGCACATTGAGGGAGTGAGAGGTCCGACACGCGGACTAGTGTTCTCTCCCTCTTACGCATTAGCATACTGCGTTGGCTTGGTGCGAGTGAGAGGGGTGACGCTCTCGCGGAGTCTTTCCTCTCGCTGGTTCATCGGCGTACCTGGCGCGGGCTGTGATGTATAATTTTTAATTGTTGCGTTACAATAATTAATAGTATGAGTTATTCGAGGTACAGACTATTGTAGATCGGTTTTTCGTGTTCGAAAATGTAAAATTCGATACCAGATTGTAGACGGTGTTTTTAGACATGACTTTTATCTTAGTGTATCAATAATTTCTCAATAATTGTGAAAATAACATTTTTCTCATTTTGATACGAGATGGACAACAGCTGCGTCATGTTGAAAATGACAATAGTTCCGCGGTCCATTAGCTCGCAGAACTATTGCCGAAAACAGAGCCGCCATGTTGGAAATGACAATAGTTCCGCGGTCCATCAGCTCGTAGAACTATTGTCGCGGAAGGAGTGAGAGGTCCGACACGCGGACTAGTGTTCTCTCCCTCGCACATTGAGGGAGTGAGAGGTCCGATACGCGGACTAGTGTTCTCTCCCTCGCACATTGAGGGAGTGAGAGGTCCGACACGCGGACTAGTGTTCTCTCCCTCGCACATTGAGGGAGTGAGAGGTCCGATACGCGGACTAGTGTTCTCTCCCTCGCACATTGAGGGAGTGAGAGGTCCGACACGCGGACTAGTGTTCTCTCTCTCGCACATTGAGGGAGTGAGAGGTCCGACACGCGGACTAGTGTTCTCTCCCTCGCACATTGAGGGAGTGAGAGGTCCGATACGCGGACTAGTGTTCTCTCCCTCGCACATTGAGGGAGTGAGAGGTCCGATCGACGGACGAGTGTTCTCTCCCTCTTACGCATTAGCATACTGCGTTGGCTTGGTGCGAGTGAGAGGGGTGACGCTCTCGCGGAGTCTTTCCTCTCGCTGGTTCATCGGCGTACCTGGCGCGGGCTGTGATGTATAATTTTTAATTGTTGCGTTACAATAATTAATAGTATGAGTTATTCGAGGTACAGACTATTGTAGATCGGTTTTTCGTGTTCGAAAATGTAAAATTCGATACCAGATTGTAGACGGTGTTTTTAGACATGACTTTTATCTTAGTGTATCAATAATTTCTCAATAATTGTGAAAATAACATTTTTCTCATTTTGATACGAGATGGACAACAGCTGCGTCATGTTGAAAATGACAATAGTTCCGCGGTCCATTAGCTCGCAGAACTATTGCCGAAAACAGAACCGCCATGTTGGAAATGACAATAGTTCCGCGATCCATCAGCTCGTAGAACTATTGTCGTGGAAGGAGTGAGAGGTCCGACACGCGGACTAGTGTTCTCTCCCTCGCACATTGAGGGAGTGAGAGGTCCGACACGCGGAATAGTGTTCTCTCCCTCGCACATTGACGGAGTGAGAGGTCCGATCGACGGACGAGTGTTCTCTCCCTCTTACGCATTAGCATACTGCGTTGGCTTGGTGCGAGTGAGAGGGGTGACGCTCTCGCGGAGTCTTTCCTCTCGCTGGTTCATCGGCGTACCTGGCGCGGGCTGTGATGTATAATTTTTAATTGTTGCGTTACAATAATTAATAGTATTAGTTATTCGAGGTTCAGACTATTGTAGATCGGTTTTTCGTGTTCGAAAATGTAAAATTTGATACCAAATTAGCCAGTGCTTCTACGTTTTCTATTATTCATTAATGGTCGGGTAGTTACGTTCATCCCTTTTGTGTGAGGTTATGACTAAGCCCCTGTAATTTTATGTACAAGCTGCCTTAGTTTAATGATACATGACTAGAGAAATACAATTTTGCAAACTCGAGATCATTGGTTTCTGAGTCTAGTTTCATGTTACCAATAAACAATGGGAAGGATTTATCTACTGAGAGTAAACATAATCCATCAAATTCAAACCTGATTGAAAATGATCAATTTTGTTATATCGTATGTAAGTATAAAGTATTATAATTTTATTCAAGTAGTTAATAATAACGTATTTTGCTGTGTTGCAGATTAGAAGATGTATTTGTTATACATTTCTACGCCACATAAGCTGCACATTAACATCATCAAATCAACAGGAAACTTTCTGGCAGTTTCTCAGATATCAGTGTTCGGTAATTTTTGGAATTGGACACTACTAAAATTTCAAGAAATGGCACGAAGAATACTTCCTGTCACATCATGTTCTCCTAATACAAATCTGCAAACTTGAGATCCTTGGTTTCTGAGTCTAATTTCATTTTACCAATAAACAATGGAAAGGATTTATCTACGGAGAGTAAACTGTTCTTCAATAGTTATACTGAATATATAAGTACATATGTAATTGTAGAATGTCTTTATTTCATAAGAATATTGTACTGCGCTTAAGCTATATCTTAAATAATTATAAAAGTATGTTGTATGTAAAAATACTGATATGTAAGTTTTACAATTTGTAATTATAAGTGCGTTAAAGTTAAGAATGTAATATTTAAGTAAGTTTTACAGTTAGTAGTTATAAGTGCGTTAGAATTGTGAATGTAATATTTAAGCAAATTTTACAATTTGTAATTATAAGTGCATTAAAGTTAAGAATGTAATATTTAAGTAAGTTTACAGGTAGTAGTTATAAGTGCGTTAGAATTAACAATGTAACATTTATGTAACATGTATAATTGAAAGAATTTTCAATAAACATAGAGTTAAACTAAAGCAATTGTTTATTCATTTATAAACCTAACTCCCTTATCCAGCCCTTACAAAATTTCACTTAAAAAGCAAGAAATAATGTAGAAAAACATTGCACAGAAGTTTCGAAATACAAAAGTAGAAAAAGAAACGAAAAATATCGGTTTGATACAGAGAAGAACAAAATTCGGTACAAACGGTTTCCAGGAATTCCTGGAATTCGACGTCACTAAAATTCTGGGAAGTGGCACGAAGAATACCTCCTGGCACATCATGTTCTCCTGATACAATTTCGGGATCCGAAATTCTGTGAATTTAAATTTTATAGTCTTCGATTTGCTATTGTTAATTTTCATTATTTTCTGAAATTATTTATGGGATAAGGATATCAAGAGAGATTTATTTAAATAAATAAACGAGTTCTGGGTTATTTTTGAAAATCTGCATTTATTCAATAAACTAAATGATTTATTATACATTGAGCTTTAGAATAGTTATTAAATTATTTACAACTAACGTTTAAAATGGTAATTTTGCGCACTACCTATACAACTTTAATTTATAACCGGATTTGTTATAGAATTGATACAACAGGTAACTAAGTTCCGATTATTAATTAAATCCTTGGTTTCTGAGTCCAAGTTCCCGGAAATTCCTGGAATTCGACGTCACTAAAATTCTGGGAAGTGGCACGAAGAATACCTCCTGGCACATCATGTTCTCCTGATACAATTTCGGGATCCGAAATTCTGTGAATTTAAATTTTATAGTCTTCGATTTGCTATTGTTAATTTTCATTATTTTCTGAAATTATTTATGGGATAAGGATATCAAGAGAGATTTATTTAAATAAATAAACGAGTTCTGGGTTAGTTTTGAAAATCTGCATTTATTCAATAAACTAAATGATTTATTATACATTGAGCTTCAGAATAGTTATTAAATTATTTACAACTAACGTTTAAAATGGTAATTTTGCGCACTATCTATACAACTTTAATTTATAACCGGATTTGTTATAGAATTGATACAACAGGTATCTAAGTTCCGATTATTAATTAAATCCTTGGTTTCTGAGTCCAAGTTCCCGGAAATTCCTGGAATTCGACGTCACTAAAATTCTGGGAAGTGGCACGAAGAATACCTTCTGGCACATCATGTTCTCCTGATACAATTTCGGGATCCGAAATTCTTTGAATTTAAATTTTATAGTCTTCGATTTGCTATTGTTAATTTTCATTATTTTCTGAAATTATTTATGGGATAAGGATATCAAGAGAGATTTATTTAAATAAATAAACGAGTTCTGGGTTATTTTTGAAAATCTGCATTTATTCAATAAACTAAATGATTTATTATACATTGAGCTTTAGAATAGTTATTAAATTATTTACAACTAACGTTTAAAATGGTAATTTTGCGCACTATCTATACAACTTTAATTTATAACCGGATTTGTTATAGAATTGATACAACAGGTAACTAAGTTCCGATTATTAATTAAATCCTTGGTTTCTGAGTCCAAGTTCCCGGAAATTCCTGGAATTCGACGTCACTAAAATTCTGGGAAGTGGCACGAAGAATACCTCCTGGCACATCATGTTCTCCTGATACAATTTCGGGATCCGAAATTCTGTGAATTTAAATTTTATAGTCTTCGATTTGCTATTGTTAATTTTCATTATTTTCTGAAATTATTTATGGGATAAGGATATCAAGAGAGATTTATTTAAATAAATAAACGAGTTCTGGGTTAGTTTTGAAAATCTGCATTTATTCAATAAACTAAATGATTTATTATACATTGAGCTTCAGAATAGTTATTAAATTATTTACAACTAACGTTTAAAATGGTAATTTTGCGCACTATCTATACAACTTTAATTTATAACCGGATTTGTTATAGAATTGATACAACAGGTATCTAAGTTCCGATTATTAATTAAATCCTTGGTTTCTGAGTCCAAGTTCCCGGAAATTCCTGGAATTCGACGTCACTAAAATTCTGGGAAGTGGCACGAAGAATACCTTCTGGCACATCATGTTCTCCTGATACAATTTCGGGATCCGAAATTCTTTGAATTTAAATTTTATAGTCTTCGATTTGCTATTGTTAATTTTCATTATTTTCTGAAATTATTTATGGGATAAGGATATCAAGAGAGATTTATTTAAATAAATAAACGAGTTCTGGGTTATTTTTGAAAATCTGCATTTATTCAATAAACTAAATGATTTATTATACATTGAGCTTTAGAATAGTTATTAAATTATTTACAACTAACGTTTAAAATGGTAATTTTGCGCACTATCTATACAACTTTAATTTATAACCGGATTTGTTATAGAATTGATACAACAGGTAACTAAGTTCCGATTATTAATTAAATCCTTGGTTTCTGAGTCCAAGTTCCCGGAAATTCCTGGAATTCGACGTCACTAAAATTCTGGGAAGTGGCACGAAGAATACCTCCTGGCACATCATGTTCTCCTGATACAATTTCGGGATCCGAAATTCTGTGAATTTAAATTTTATAGTCTTCGATTTGCTATTGTTAATTTTCATTATTTTCTGAAATTATTTATGGGATAAGGATATCAAGAGAGATTTATTTAAATAAATAAACGAGTTCTGGGTTAGTTTTGAAAATCTGCATTTATTCAATAAACTAAATGATTTATTATACATTGAGCTTCAGAATAGTTATTAAATTATTTACAACTAACGTTTAAAATGGTAATTTTGCGCACTATCTATACAACTTTAATTTATAACCGGATTTGTTATAGAATTGATACAACAGGTATCTAAGTTCCGATTATTAATTAAATCCTTGGTTTCTGAGTCCAAGTTCCCGGAAATTCCTGGAATTCGACGTCACTAAAATTCTGGGAAGTGGCACGAAGAATACCTCCTGGCACATCATGTTCTCCTGATACAATTTCGGGATCCGAAATTCTGTGAATTTAAATTTTATAGTCTTCGATTTGCTATTGTTAATTTTCATTATTTTCTGAAATTATTTATGGGATAAGGATATCAAGAGAGATTTATTTAAATAAATAAACGAGTTCTGGGTTATTTTTGAAAATCTGCATTTATTCAATAAACTAAATGATTTATTATACATTGAGCTTTAGAATAGTTATTAAATTATTTACAACTAACGTTTAAAATGGTAATTTTGCGCACTATCTATACAACTTTAATTTATAACCGGATTTGTTATAGAATTGATACAACAGGTATCTAAGTTCCGATTATTAATTAAATCCTTGGTTTCTGAGTCCAAGTTCCCGGAAATTCCTGGAATTCGACGTCACTAAAATTCTGGGAAGTGGCACGAAGAATACCTCCTGGCACATCATGTTCTCCTGATACAATTTCGGGATCCGAAATTCTGTGAATTTAAATTTTATAGTCTTCGATTTGCTATTGTTAATTTTCATTATTTTCTGAAATTATTTATGGGATAAGGATATCAAGAGAGATTTATTTAAATAAATAAACGAGTTCTGGGTTAGTTTTGAAAATCTGCATTTATTCAATAAACTAAATGATTTATTATACATTGAGCTTTAGAATAGTTATTAAATTATTTACAACTAACGTTTAAAATGGTAATTTTGCGCACTATCTATACAACTTTAATTTATAACCGGATTTGTTATAGAATTGATACAACAGGTATCTAAGTTCCGATTATTAATTAAATCCTTGGTTTCTGAGTCCAAGTTCCCGGAAATTCCTGGAATTCGACGTCACTAAAATTCTGGGAAGTGGCACGAAGAATACCTCCTGGCACATCATGTTCTCCTGATACAATTTCGGGATCCGAAATTCTGTGAATTTAAATTTTATAGTCTTCGATTTGCTATTGTTAATTTTCATTATTTTCTGAAATTATTTATGGGATAAGGATATCAAGAGAGATTTATTTAAATAAATAAACGAGTTCTGGGTTATTTTTGAAAATCTGCATTTATTCAATAAACTAAATGATTTATTATACATTGAGCTTTAGAATAGTTATTAAATTATTTACAACTAACGTTTAAAATGGTAATTTTGCGCACTATCTATACAACTTTAATTTATATCCGGATTTGTTATAGAATTGATACAACAGGTATCTAAGTTCCGATTATTAATTAAATCCTTGGTTTCTGAGTCCAAGTTCCCGGAAATTCCTGGAATTCGACGTCACTAAAATTCTGGGAAGTGGCACGAAGAATACCTCCTGGCACATCATATTCTCCCGATACAAAGTTCTTATGTCAAGATTCTGATTTTAGGAGTGCGAAATTTTTGGAAACCATTTTGGAAGGTATGTTAAATAAATACATTTATATCACACTTTATTTGTTTATTTTTATCTTTCTTTCTACATTATTTTATGAAGAATGTATGTAAATTGAATGTATGTAAAAAACCTAAAAACAGCATCGTGAAATAAGAATTTGGTATCAGAATTTTCGGGAGCCCCTTTTGCGGAATCAAAATCCAGGTTTTGAGAAATTGTATCAGGAGAATATGATGTGCCAGGAGGTAATCTTCTATAATAAACTATTATAGCAATATTCTAAGATATTTCGGAAGGGGTTGTAGTTATTAAAAATGTGTTCGTACAAAAGTTGCTTGGCAAAATGGGGTGCATCGTGTGGTAATAATTATTTTCTTCTGGGTGGAGCGGTAGAGGAGACCTGAAGGTCAATGTAACTTTTTTAAATGGGACGCTATAATTTTCTCTTCAGAATGTAATAGCAGGCACCGACACGAATTCAACGATGTGCTACATGTTGGTATTCTGATTTGGATAAAGGTGAATGTATGTAAAAAACCTAAAAACAGCATCGTGAAATAAGAATTTTGTATCAGAATTTTCGGGAGCCCCTTTTGCGGAATCAAAATCCAGATTTTGGGAAATTGTATCAGGAGAATATGATGTGCCAGGAGGTAATCTTCTATAATAAACTATTATAGCAATATTCTAAGATATTTCGGAAGGGGTTGTAGTTATTAAAAATGTGTTCGTACAAAAGTTGCTTGGCAAAATGGGGTGCATCGTGTGGTAATAATTATTTTCTTCTGGGTGGAGCAGTAGAGGAGATCTGAAGGTCAATGTAACTTTTTTAAATGGGACGCTATAATTTTCTCTTCAGAATGTAATAGCAGGCACCGAGACGAATTCAACGATGTGCTACATGTTGGTATTCTGATTTGGATAAAGGTGAATGTATGTAAAAAAACCAAAAAAAAACAGCATCGTGAAATAAGAATTTTGTATCAGAATTTTCGGGAGCCCCTTTTGCGGAATCAAAATCCAGATTTTGAGAAATTGTATCAGGAGAATATGATGTGCCAGGAGGTAATCTTCTATAATAAACTATTATAGCAATATTCTAAGATATTTCGGAAGGGGTTGTAGTTATTAAAAATGTGTTCGTACAAAAGTTGCTTGGCAAAATGGGGTGCATCGTGTGGTAATAATTATTTTCTTCTGGGTGGAGCGGTAGAGGAGATCTGAAGGTCAATGTAACTTTTTTAAATGGGACGCTATAATTTTCTCTTCAGAATGTAATAGCAGGCACCGAGACGAATTCAACGATGTGCTACATGTTGGTATTCTGATTTGGATAAAGGTGAATGTATGTAAAAAACCAAAAAAAACAGCATCGTGAAATAAGAATTTTGTATCAGAATTTTCGGGAGCCCCTTTTGCGGAATCAAAATCCAGATTTTGAGAAATTGTATCAGGAGAATATGATGTGCCAGGAGGTAATCTTCTATAATAAACTATTATAGCAATATTCTAAGATATTTCGGAAGGGGTTGTAGTTATTAAAAATGTGTTCGTACAAAAGTTGCTTGGCAAAATGGGGTGCATCGTGTGGTAATAATTATTTTCTTCCGGGTGGAGCAGTAGAGGAGATCTGAAGGTCAATGTAACTTTTTTAAATGGGACGCTATAATTTTCTCTTCAGAATGTAACAGCAGGCACCGAGACGAATTCAACGATGTGCTACATGTTGGTATTCTGATTTGGATAAAGGTGAATGTATGTAAAAAAACCAAAAAAAAACAGCATCGTGAAATAAGAATTTTGTATCAGAATTTTCGGGAGCCCGTTTTGCGGAATCAAAATCCAGATTTTGGGAAATTGTATCAGGAGAATATGATGTGCCAGGAGGTAATCTTCTATAATAAACTATTATAGCAATATTCTAAGATATTTCGGAAGGGGTTGTAGTTATTAAAAATGTGTTCGTACAAAAGTTGCTTGGCAAGATGGGGTGCATCGTGTGGTAATAATTATTTTCTTCTGGGTGGAGTAGTAGAGGAGATCTGAAGGTCATTGTAACTTTTTTAAATGGGACGCTATAATTTTCTCTTCAGAATGTAATAGCAGGCACCGAGACGAATTCAACGATGTGCTACATGTTGGTATTCTGATTTGGATAAAGGTGAATGTATGTAAAAAACCTAAAAACAGCATCGTGAAATAAGAATTTTGTATCAGAATTTTCGGGAGCCCCTTTTGCGGAATCAAAATCCAGATTTTGGGAAATTGTATCCGGAGAATATGATGTGCCAGGAGGTAATCTTCTATAATTAACTATTATAGCAATATTCTAAGATATTTCGGAAGGGGTTGTAGTTATTAAAAATGTGTTCGTACAAAAGTTGCTTGGCAAAACGGGGTGCATCGTGTGGTAATAATTATTTTCTTCTGGGTGGAGCGGTAGAGGAGATCTGAAGGTCAATGTAACTTTTTTAAATGGGATGCTATAATTTTCTCTTCAGAATGTAACAGCAGGCACCGAGACGAATTCAACCATGTGCTACATGTTGGTATTCTGATTTGGATAAAGGTGAATGTATGTAAAAAACCTAAAAACAGCATCGTGAAATAAGAATTTTGTATCAGAATTTTCGGGAGCCCCTTTTGCGGAATCAAAATCCAGATTTTGAGAAATTGTATCAGGAGAATATGATGTGCCAGGAGGTAATCTTCTATAATTAACTATTATAGCAATATTCTAAGATATTTCGGAAGGGGTTGTAGTTATTAAAAATGTGTTCGTACAAAAGTTGCTTGGCAAAATGGGGTGCATCGTGTGGTAATAATTATTTTCTTCTGGGTGGAGCGGTAGAGGAGATCTGAAGGTCAATGTAACTTTTTTAAATGGGATGCTATAATTTTCTCTTCAGAATGTGACAGCAGGCACCGAGACGAATTCAACCATATGCTACATGTTGGTATTCTGATTTGGATAAAGGTGAATGTATGTAAAAAACCTAAAAACAGCATCGTGAAATAAGAATTTTGTATCAGAATTTTCGGGAGCCCCTTTTGCGGAATCAAAATCCAGATTTTGAGAAATTGTATCAGGAGAATATGATGTGCCAGGAGGTAATCTTCTATAATAAACTATTATAGCAATATTCTAAGATATTTCGGAAGGGGTTGTAGTTATTAAAAATGTGTTCGTACAAAAGTTGCTTGGCAAAATGGGGTGCATCGTGTGGTAATAATTATTTTCTTCTGGGTGGAGTAGTAGAGGAGATCTGAAGGTCATTGTAACTTTTTTAAATGGGACGCTATAATTTTCTCTTCAGAATGTAATAGCAGGCACCGAGACGAATTCAACGATGTGCTACATGTTGGTATTCTGATTTGGATAAAGGTGAATGTATGTAAAAAACCTAAAAACAGCATCGTGAAATAAGAATTTTGTATCAGAATTTTCGGGAGCCCCTTTTGCGGAATCAAAATCCAGATTTTGAGAAATTGTATCAGGAGAATATGATGTGCCAGGAGGTAATCTTCTATAATTAACTATTATAGCAATATTCTAAGATATTTCGGAAGGGGTTGTAGTTATTAAAAATGTGTTCGTACAAAAGTTGCTTGGCAAAATGGGGTGCATCGTGTGGTAATAATTATTTTCTTCTGGGTGGAGCGGTAGAGGAGATCTGAAGGTCAATGTAACTTTTTTAAATGGGATGCTATAATTTTCTCTTCAGAATGTAACAGCAGGCACCGAGACGAATTCAACCATGTGCTACATGTTGGTATTCTGATTTGGATAAAGGTGAATGTATGTAAAAAACCTAAAAACAGCATCGTGAAATAAGAATTTTGTATCAGAATTTTCGGGAGCCCCTTTTGCGGAATCAAAATCCAGATTTTGAGAAATTGTATCAGGAGAATATGATGTGCCAGGAGGTAATCTTCTATAATTAACTATTATAGCAATATTCTAAGATATTTCGGAAGGGGTTGTAGTTATTAAAAATGTGTTCGTACAAAAGTTGCTTGGCAAAATGGGGTGCATCGTGTGGTAATAATTATTTTCTTCTGGGTGGAGCGGTAGAGGAGATCTGAAGGTCAATGTAACTTTTTTAAATGGGATGCTATAATTTTCTCTTCAGAATGTAACAGCAGGCACCGAGACGAATTCAACCATGTGCTACATGTTGGTATTCTGATTTGGATAAAGGTGAATGTATGTAAAAAACCTCAAAAAGCATCGTGAAATAAGAATTTTGTATCAGAATTTTCGGGAGCCCCTTTTGCGGAATCAAAATCCAGATTTTGGGAAATTGTATCAGGAGAATATGATGTGCCAGGAGGTAATCTTCTATAATAAACTATTATAGCAATATTCTAAGATATTTCGGAAGGGGTTGTAGTTATTAAAAATGTGTTCGTACAAAAGTTGCTTGGCAAAATGGGGTGCATCGTGTGGTAATAATTATTTTCTTCTGGGTGGAGCAGTAGAGGAGATCTGAAGGTCAATGTAACTTTTTTAAATGGGATGCTATAATTTTCTCTTCAGAATGTAACAGCAGGCACCGAGACGAATTCAACCATGTGCTACATGTTGGTATTCTGATTTGGATAAAGGTGAATGTATGTAAAAAACCTAAAAACAGCATCGTGAAATAAGAATTTTGTATCAGAATTTTCGGGAGCCCCTTTTGCGGAATCAAAATCCAGATTTTGAGAAATTGTATCAGGAGAATATGATGTGCCAGGAGGTAATCTTCTATAATTAACTATTATAGCAATATTCTAAGATATTTCGGAAGGGGTTGTAGTTATTAAAAATGTGTTCGTACAAAAGTTGCTTGGCAAAATGGGGTGCATCGTGTGGTAATAATTATTTTCTTCTGGGTGGAGTAGTAGAGGAGATCTGAAGGTCAATGTAACTTTTTTAAATGGGATGCTATAATTTTCTCTTCAGAATGTAACAGCAGGCACCGAGACGAATTCAACGATGTGCTACATGTTGGTATTCTGATTTGGATAAAGGTGAATGTATGTAAAAAAACCAAAAAAAAACAGCATCGTGAAATAAGAATTTTGTATCAGAATTTTCGGGAGCCCCTTTTGCGGAATCAAAATCCAGATTTTGAGAAATTGTATCAGGAGAATATGATGTGCCAGGAGGTAATCTTCTATAATAAACTATTATAGCAATATTCTAAGATATTTCGGAAGGGGTTGTAGTTATTAAAAATGTGTTCGTACAAAAGTTGCTTGGCAAAATGGGGTGCATCGTGTGGTAATAATTATTTTCTTCTGGGTGGAGCAGTAGAGGAGATCTGAAGGTCAATGTAACTTTTTTAAATGGGATGCTATAATTTTCTCTTCAGAATGTAACAGCAGGCACCGAGACGAATTCAACCATGTGCTACATGTTGGTATTCTGATTTGGATAAAGGTGAATGTATGTAAAAAACCTAAAAACAGCATCGTGAAATAAGAATTTTGTATCAGAATTTTCGGGAGCCCCTTTTGCGGAATCAAAATCCAGATTTTGAGAAATTGTATCAGGAGAATATGATGTGCCAGGAGGTAATCTTCTATAATTAACTATTATAGCAATATTCTAAGATATTTCGGAAGGGGTTGTAGTTATTAAAAATGTGTTCGTACAAAAGTTGCTTGGCAAAATGGGGTGCATCGTGTGGTAATAATTATTTTCTTCTGGGTGGAGCGGTAGAGGAGATCTGAAGGTCAATGTAACTTTTTTAAATGGGATGCTATAATTTTCTCTTCAGAATGTAACAGCAGGCACCGAGACGAATTCAACCATGTGCTACATGTTGGTATTCTGATTTGGATAAAGGTGAATGTATGTAAAAAACCTCAAAAAGCATCGTGAAATAAGAATTTTGTATCAGAATTTTCGGGAGCCCCTTTTGCGGAATCAAAATCCAGATTTTGGGAAATTGTATCAGGAGAATATGATGTGCCAGGAGGTAATCTTCTATAATAAACTATTATAGCAATATTCTAAGATATTTCGGAAGGGGTTGTAGTTATTAAAAATGTGTTCGTACAAAAGTTGCTTGGCAAAACGGGGTGCATCGTGTGGTAATAATTATTTTCTTCTGGGTGGAGCAGTAGAGGAGATCTGAAGGTCAATGTAACTTTTTTAAATGGGATGCTATAATTTTCTCTTCAGAATGTAACAGCAGGCACCGAGACGAATTCAACGATGTGCTACATGTTGGTATTCTGATTTGGATAAAGGTGAATGTATGTAAAAAACCTAAAAACAGCATCGTGAAATAAGAATTTTGTATCAGAATTTTCGGGAGCCCCTTTTGCGGAATCAAAATCCAGATTTTGGGAAATTGTATCAGGAGAATATGATGTGCCAGGAGGTAATCTTCTATAATAAACTATTATAGCAATATTCTAAGATATTTCGGAAGGGGTTGTAGTTATTAAAAATGTGTTCGTACAAAAGTTGCTTGGCAAAATGGGGTGCATCGTGTGGTAATAATTATTTTCTTCTGGGTGGAGCGGTAGAGGAGATCTGAAGGTCAATGTAACTTTTTTAAATGGGACGCTATAATTTTCTCTTCAGAATGTAACAGCAGGCACCGAGACGAATTCAACGATGTGCTACATGTTGGTATTCTGATTTGGATAAAGGTGAATGTATGTAAAAAACCTAAAAACAGCATCGTGAAATAAGAATTTTGTATCAGAATTTTCGGGAGCCCCTTTTGCGGAATCAAAATCCAGATTTTGAGAAATTGTATCAGGAGAATATGATGTGCCAGGAGGTAATCTTCTATAATAAACTATTATAGCAATATTCTAAGATATTTCGGAAGGGGTTGTAGTTATTAAAAATGTGTTCGTACAAAAGTTGCTTGGCAAAATGGGGTGCATCGTGTGGTAATAATTATTTTCTTCTGGGTGGAGTAGTAGAGGAGATCTGAAGGTCAATGTAACTTTTTTAAATGGGACGCTATAATTTTCTCTTCAGAATGTAACAGCAGGCACCGAGACGAATTCAACGATGTGCTACATGTTGGTATTCTGATTTGGATAAAGGTGAATGTATGTAAAAAACCTAAAAACAGCATCGTGAAATAAGAATTTTGTATCAGAATTTTCGGGAGCCCCTTTTGCGGAATCAAAATCCAGATTTTGAGAAATTGTATCAGGAGAATATGATGTGCCAGGAGGTAATCTTCTATAATAAACTATTATAGCAATATTCTAAGATATTTCGGAAGGGGTTGTAGTTATTAAAAATGTGTTCGTACAAAAGTTGCTTGGCAAAATGGGGTGCATCGTGTGGTAATAATTATTTTCTTCTGGGTGGAGTAGTAGAGGAGATCTGAAGGTCAATGTAACTTTTTTAAATGGGACGCTATAATTTTCTCTTCAGAATGTAACAGCAGGCACCGAGACGAATTCAACGATGTGCTACATGTTGGTATTCTGATTTGGATAAAGGTGAATGTATGTAAAAAACCTAAAAACAGCATCGTGAAATAAGAATTTTGTATCAGAATTTTCGGGAGCCCCTTTTGCGGAATCAAAATCCAGATTTTGGGAAATTGTATCAGGAGAATATGATGTGCCAGGAGGTAATCTTCTATAATAAACTATTGTAGCAATATTCTAAGATATTTCGGAAGGGGTTGTAGTTATTAAAAATGTGTTCGTACAAAAGTTGCTTGGCAAAATGGGGTGCATCGTGTGGTAATAATTATTTTCTTCTGGGTGGAGCAGTAGAGGAGATCTGAAGGTCAATGTAACTTTTTTAAATGGGACGCTATAATTTTCTCTTCAGAATGTAACAGCAGGCACCGAGACGAATTCAACGATGTGCTACATGTTGGTATTCTGATTTGGATAAAGGTGAATGTATGTAAAAAACCTAAAAACAGCATCGTGAAATAAGAATTTTGTATCAGAATTTTCGGGAGCCCCTTTTGCGGAATCAAAATCCAGATTTTGAGAAATTGTATCAGGAGAATATGATGTGCCAGGAGGTAATCTTCTATAATAAACTATTATAGCAATATTCTAAGATATTTCGGAAGGGGTTGTAGTTATTAAAAATGTGTTCGTACAAAAGTTGCTTGGCAAAATGGGGTGCATCGTGTGGTAATAATTATTTTCTTCTGGGTGGAGTAGTAGAGGAGATCTGAAGGTCAATGTAACTTTTTTAAATGGGACGCTATAATTTTCTCTTCAGAATGTAACAGCAGGCACCGAGACGAATTCAACGATGTGCTACATGTTGGTATTCTGATTTGGATAAAGGTGAATGTATGTAAAAAACCTAAAAACAGCATCGTGAAATAAGAATTTTGTATCAGAATTTTCGGGAGCCCCTTTTGCGGAATCAAAATCCAGATTTTGAGAAATTGTATCAGGAGAATATGATGTGCCAGGAGGTAATCTTCTATAATAAACTATTATAGCAATATTCTAAGATATTTCGGAAGGGGTTGTAGTTATTAAAAATGTGTTCGTACAAAAGTTGCTTGGCAAAATGGGGTGCATCGTGTGGTAATAATTATTTTCTTCTGGGTGGAGCAGTAGAGGAGATCTGAAGGTCAATGTAACTTTTTTAAATGGGATGCTATAATTTTCTCTTCAGAATGTAACAGCAGGCACCGAGACGAATTCAACCATGTGCTACATGTTGGTATTCTGATTTGGATAAAGGTGAATGTATGTAAAAAACCTAAAAACAGCATCGTGAAATAAGAATTTTGTATCAGAATTTTCGGGAGCCCCTTTTGCGGAATCAAAATCCAGATTTTGAGAAATTGTATCAGGAGAATATGATGTGCCAGGAGGTAATCTTCTATAATAAACTATTATAGCAATATTCTAAGATATTTCGGAAGGGGTTGTAGTTATTAAAAATGTGTTCGTACAAAAGTTGCTTGGCAAAATGGGGTGCATCGTGTGGTAATAATTATTTTCTTCTGGGTGGAGCAGTAGAGGAGATCTGAAGGTCAATGTAACTTTTTTAAATGGGATGCTATAATTTTCTCTTCAGAATGTAACAGCAGGCACCGAGACGAATTCAACGATGTGCTACATGTTGGTATTCTGATTTGGATAAAGGTGAATGTATGTAAAAAACCTAAAAACAGCATCGTGAAATAAGAATTTTGTATCAGAATTTTCGGGAGCCCCTTTTGCGGAATCAAAATCCAGATTTTGAGAAATTGTATCAGGAGAATATGATGTGCCAGGAGGTAATCTTCTATAATAAACTATTATAGCAATATTCTAAGATATTTCGGAAGGGGTTGTAGTTATTAAAAATGTGTTCGTACAAAAGTTGCTTGGCAAAATGGGGTGCATCGTGTGGTAATAATTATTTTCTTCTGGGTGGAGCAGTAGAGGAGATCTGAAGGTCAATGTAACTTTTTTAAATGGGATGCTATAATTTTCTCTTCAGAATGTAACAGCAGGCACCGAGACGAATTCAACGATGTGCTACATGTTGGTATTCTGATTTGGATAAAGGTGAATGTATGTAAAAAACCTAAAAACAGCATCGTGAAATAAGAATTTTGTATCAGAATTTTCGGGAGCCCCTTTTGCGGAATCAAAATCCAGATTTTGGGAAATTGTATCAGGAGAATATGATGTGCCAGGAGGTAATCTTCTATAATAAACTATTATAGCAATATTCTAAGATATTTCGGAAGGGGTTGTAGTTATTAAAAATGTGTTCGTACAAAAGTTGCTTGGCAAAATGGGGTGCATCGTGTGGTAATAATTATTTTCTTCTGGGTGGAGCAGTAGAGGAGATCTGAAGGTCAATGTAACTTTTTTAAATGGGATGCTATAATTTTCTCTTCAGAATGTAACAGCAGGCACCGAGACGAATTCAACGATGTGCTACATGTTGGTATTCTGATTTGGATAAAGGTGAATGTATGTAAAAAACCTAAAAACAGCATCGTGAAATAAGAATTTTGTATCAGAATTTTCGGGAGCCCCTTTTGCGGAATCAAAATCCAGATTTTGAGAAATTGTATCAGGAGAATATGATGTGCCAGGAGGTAATCTTCTATAATAAACTATTATAGCAATATTCTAAGATATTTCGGAAGGGGTTGTAGTTATTAAAAATGTGTTCGTACAAAAGTTGCTTGGCAAAATGGGGTGCATCGTGTGGTAATAATTATTTTCTTCTGGGTGGAGCAGTAGAGGAGATCTGAAGGTCAATGTAACTTTTTTAAATGGGATGCTATAATTTTCTCTTCAGAATGTAACAGCAGGCACCGAGACGAATTCAACGATGTGCTACATGTTGGTATTCTGATTTGGATAAAGGTGAATGTATGTAAAAAACCTAAAAACAGCATCGTGAAATAAGAATTTTGTATCAGAATTTTCGGGAGCCCCTTTTGCGGAATCAAAATCCAGATTTTGAGAAATTGTATCAGGAGAATATGATGTGCCAGGAGGTAATCTTCTATAATAAACTATTATAGCAATATTCTAAGATATTTCGGAAGGGGTTGTAGTTATTAAAAATGTGTTCGTACAAAAGTTGCTTGGCAAAATGGGGTGCATCGTGTGGTAATAATTATTTTCTTCTGGGTGGAGCAGTAGAGGAGATCTGAAGGTCAATGTAACTTTTTTAAATGGGATGCTATAATTTTCTCTTCAGAATGTAACAGCAGGCACCGAGACGAATTCAACCATATGCTACATGTTGGTATTCTGATTTGGATAAAGGTGAATGTATGTAAAAAACCTAAAAACAGCATCGTGAAATAAGAATTTTGTATCAGAATTTTCGGGAGCCCCTTTTGCGGAATCAAAATCCAGATTTTGAGAAATTGTATCAGGAGAATATGATGTGCCAGGAGGTAATCTTCTATAATAAACTATTATAGCAATATTCTAAGATATTTCGGAAGGGGTTGTAGTTATTAAAAATGTGTTCGTACAAAAGTTGCTTGGCAAAATGGGGTGCATCGTGTGGTAATAATTATTTTCTTCTGGGTGGAGCAGTAGAGGAGATCTGAAGGTCAATGTAACTTTTTTAAATGGGATGCTATAATTTTCTCTTCAGAATGTAACAGCAGGCACCGAGACGAATTCAACGATGTGCTACATGTTGGTATTCTGATTTGGATAAAGGTGAATGTATGTAAAAAACCTAAAAACAGCATCGTGAAATAAGAATTTTGTATCAGAATTTTCGGGAGCCCCTTTTGCGGAATCAAAATCCAGATTTTGAGAAATTGTATCAGGAGAATATGATGTGCCAGGAGGTAATCTTCTATAATAAACTATTATAGCAATATTCTAAGATATTTCGGAAGGGGTTGTAGTTATTAAAAATGTGTTCGTACAAAAGTTGCTTGGCAAAATGGGGTGCATCGTGTGGTAATAATTATTTTCTTCTGGGTGGAGCAGTAGAGGAGATCTGAAGGTCAATGTAACTTTTTTAAATGGGACGCTATAATTTTCTCTTCAGAATGTAACAGCAGGCACCGAGACGAATTCAACGATGTGCTACATGTTGGTATTCTGATTTGGATAAAGGTGAATGTATGTAAAAAACCTAAAAACAGCATCGTGAAATAAGAATTTTGTATCAGAATTTTCGGGAGCCCCTTTTGCGGAATCAAAATCCAGATTTTGAGAAATTGTATCAGGAGAATATGATGTGCCAGGAGGTAATCTTCTATAATAAACTATTATAGCAATATTCTAAGATATTTCGGAAGGGGTTGTAGTTATTAAAAATGTGTTCGTACAAAAGTTGCTTGGCAAAATGGGGTGCATCGTGTGGTAATAATTATTTTCTTCTGGGTGGAGTAGTAGAGGAGATCTGAAGGTCAATGTAACTTTTTTAAATGGGACGCTATAATTTTCTCTTCAGAATGTAACAGCAGGCACCGAGACGAATTCAACGATGTGCTACATGTTGGTATTCTGATTTGGATAAAGGTGAATGTATGTAAAAAACCTAAAAACAGCATCGTGAAATAAGAATTTTGTATCAGAATTTTCGGGAGCCCCTTTTGCGGAATCAAAATCCAGATTTTGAGAAATTGTATCAGGAGAATATGATGTGCCAGGAGGTAATCTTCTATAATAAACTATTATAGCAATATTCTAAGATATTTCGGAAGGGGTTGTAGTTATTAAAAATGTGTTCGTACAAAAGTTGCTTGGCAAAATGGGGTGCATCGTGTGGTAATAATTATTTTCTTCTGGGTGGAGCAGTAGAGGAGATCTGAAGGTCAATGTAACTTTTTTAAATGGGATGCTATAATTTTCTCTTCAGAATGTAACAGCAGGCACCGAGACGAATTCAACGATGTGCTACATGTTGGTATTCTGATTTGGATAAAGGTGAATGTATGTAAAAAACCTAAAAACAGCATCGTGAAATAAGAATTTTGTATCAGAATTTTCGGGAGCCCCTTTTGCGGAATCAAAATCCCGGTTTTGGGAAATTGTATCAGGAGAATATGATGTGCCAGGAGGTAATCTTCTATAATAAACTATTATAGCAATATTCTAAGATATTTCGGAAGGGGTTGTAGTTATTAAAAATGTGTTCGTACAAAAGTTGCTTGGCAAAATGGGGTGCATCGTGTGGTAATAATTATTTTCTTCTGGGTGGAGCAGTAGAGGAGATCTGAAGGTCAATGTAACTTTTTTAAATGGGATGCTATAGTTTTCTCTTCAGAATGTAACAGCAGGCACCGAGACGAATTCAACCATATGCTACATGTTGGTATTCTGATTTGGATAAAGGTGAATGTATGTAAAAAACCTAAAAACAGCATCGTGAAATAAGAATTTTGTATCAGAATTTTCGGGAGCCCCTTTTGCGGAATCAAAATCCAGATTTTGGGAAATTGTATCAGGAGAATATGATGTGCCAGGAGGTAATCTTCTATAATAAACTATTATAGCAATATTCTAAGATATTTCGGAAGGGGTTGTAGTTATTAAAAATGTGTTCGTACAAAAGTTGCTTGGCAAAATGGGGTGCATCGTGTGGTAATAATTATTTTCTTCTGGGTGGAGCGGTAGAGGAGATCTGAAGGTCAATGTAACTTTTTTAAATGGGATGCTATAATTTTCTCTTCAGAATGTAATAGCAGGCACCGAGACGAATTCAACGATGTGCTACATGTTGGTATTCTGATTTGGATAAAGGTGAATGTATGTAAAAAACCTAAAAACAGCATCGTGAAATAAGAATTTTGTATCAGAATTTTCGGGAGCCCCTTTTGCGGAATCAAAATCCAGATTTTGGGAAATTGTATCAGGAGAATATGATGTGCCAGGAGGTAATCTTCTATAATAAACTATTGTAGCAATATTCTAAGATATTTCGGAAGGGGTTGTAGTTATTAAAAATGTGTTCGTACAAAAGTTGCTTGGCAAAATGGGGTGCATCGTGTGGTAATAATTATTTTCTTCTGGGTGGAGCAGTAGAGGAGATCTGAAGGTCAATGTAACTTTTTTAAATGGGATGCTATAATTTTCTCTTCAGAATGTAACAGCAGGCACCGAGACGAATTCAACCATGTGCTACATGTTGGTATTCTGATTTGGATAAAGGTGAATGTATGTAAAAAACCTCAAAAAGCATCGTGAAATAAGAATTTTGTATCAGAATTTTCGGGAGCCCCTTTTGCGGAATCAAAATCCAGATTTTGGGAAATTGTATCAGGAGAATATGATGTGCCAGGAGGTAATCTTCTATAATAAACTATTGTAGCAATATTCTAAGATATTTCGGAAGGGGTTGTAGTTATTAAAAATGTGTTCGTACAAAAGTTGCTTGGCAAAATGGGGTGCATCGTGTGGTAATAATTATTTTCTTCTGGGTGGAGCAGTAGAGGAGATCTGAAGGTCAATGTAACTTTTTTAAATGGGATGCTATAATTTTCTCTTCAGAATGTAATAGCAGGCACCGAGACGAATTCAACGATGTGCTACATGTTGGTATTCTGATTTGGATAAAGGTGAATGTATGTAAAAAACCTAAAAACAGCATCGTGAAATAAGAATTTTGTATCAGAATTTTCGGGAGCCCCTTTTGCGGAATCAAAATCCAGATTTTGAGAAATTGTATCAGGAGAATATGATGTGCCAGGAGGTAATCTTCTATAATAAACTATTATAGCAATATTCTAAGATATTTCGGAAGGGGTTGTAGTTATTAAAAATGTGTTCGTACAAAAGTTGCTTGGCAAAATGGGGTGCATCGTGTGGTAATAATTATTTTCTTCTGGGTGGAGCAGTAGAGGAGATCTGAAGGTCAATGTAACTTTTTTAAATGGGATGCTATAATTTTCTCTTCAGAATGTAATAGCAGGCACCGAGACGAATTCAACGATGTGCTACATGTTGGTATTCTGATTTGGATAAAGGTGAATGTATGTAAAAAACCTAAAAACAGCATCGTGAAATAAGAATTTTGTATCAGAATTTTCGGGAGCCCCTTTTGCGGAATCAAAATCCAGATTTTGGGAAATTGTATCAGGAGAATATGATGTGCCAGGAGGTAATCTTCTATAATAAACTATTATAGCAATATTCTAAGATATTTCGGAAGGGGTTGTAGTTATTAAAAATGTGTTCGTACAAAAGTTGCTTGGCAAAATGGGGTGCATCGTGTGGTAATAATTATTTTCTTCTGGGTGGAGCGGTAGAGGAGATCTGAAGGTCAATGTAACTTTTTTAAATGGGATGCTATAATTTTCTCTTCAGAATGTAATAGCAGGCACCGAGACGAATTCAACGATGTGCTACATGTTGGTATTCTGATTTGGATAAAGGTGAATGTATGTAAAAAACCTAAAAACAGCATCGTGAAATAAGAATTTTGTATCAGAATTTTCGGGAGCCCCTTTTGCGGAATCAAAATCCAGATTTTGGGAAATTGTATCAGGAGAATATGATGTGCCAGGAGGTAATCTTCTATAATAAACTATTATAGCAATATTCTAAGATATTTCGGAAGGGGTTGTAGTTATTAAAAATGTGTTCGTACAAAAGTTGCTTGGCAAAATGGGGTGCATCGTGTGGTAATAATTATTTTCTTCTGGGTGGAGCAGTAGAGGAGATCTGAAGGTCAATGTAACTTTTTTAAATGGGATGCTATAATTTTCTCTTCAGAATGTAATAGCAGGCACCGAGACGAATTCAACGATGTGCTACATGTTGGTATTCTGATTTGGATAAAGGTGAATGTATGTAAAAAACCTAAAAACAGCATCGTGAAATAAGAATTTTGTATCAGAATTTTCGGGAGCCCCTTTTGCGGAATCAAAATCCAGATTTTGGGAAATTGTATCAGGAGAATATGATGTGCCAGGAGGTAATGTTCTATAATAAACTATTATAGCAATATTCTAAGATATTTCGGAAGGGGTTGTAGTTATTAAAAATGTGTTCGTACAAAAGTTGCTTGGCAAAACGGGGTGCATCGTGTGGTAATAATCATTTTCTTCTGGGTGGAGCAGTAGAGGAGATCTGAAGGTCAATGTAACTTTTTTAAATGGGACGCTATAATTTTCTCTTCAGAATGTAATAGCAGGCACCGAGACGAATTCAACGATGTGCTACATGTTGGTATTCTGATTTGGATAAAGGTGAATGTATGTAAAAAACCTAAAAACAGCATCGTGAAATAAGAATTTTGTATCAGAATTTTCGGGAGCCCCTTTTGCGGAATCAAAATCCAGATTTTGGGAAATTGTATCAGGAGAATATGATGTGCCAGGAGGTAATCTTCTATAATAAACTATTATAGCAATATTCTAAGATATTTCGGAAGGGGTTGTAGTTATTAAAAATGTGTTCGTACAAAAGTTGCTTGGCAAAATGGGGTGCATCGTGTGGTAATAATTATTTTCTTCTGGGTGGAGTAGTAGAGGAGATCTGAAGGTCAATGTAACTTTTTTAAATGGGACGCTATAATTTTCTCTTCAGAATGTAATAGCAGGCACCGAGACGAATTCAACGATGTGCTACATGTTGGTATTCTGATTTGGATAAAGGTGAATGTATGTAAAAAACCTAAAAACAGCATCGTGAAATAAGAATTTTGTATCAGAATTTTCGGGAGCCCCTTTTGCGGAATCAAAATCCAGATTTTGAGAAATTGTATCAGGAGAATATGATGTGCCAGGAGGTAATCTTCTATAATAAACTATTATAGCAATATTCTAAGATATTTCGGAAGGGGTTGTAGTTATTAAAAATGTGTTCGTACAAAAGTTGCTTGGCAAAACGGGGTGCATCGTGTGGTAATAATTATTTTCTTCTGGGTGGAGCGGTAGAGGAGATCTGAAGGTCAATGTAACTTTTTTAAATGGGATGCTATAATTTTCTCTTCAGAATGTAATAGCAGGCACCGAGACGAATTCAACGATGTGCTACATGTTGGTATTCTGATTTGGATAAAGGTGAATGTATGTAAAAAACCTAAAAACAGCATCGTGAAATAAGAATTTTGTATCAGAATTTTCGGGAGCCCCTTTTGCGGAATCAAAATCCAGATTTTGGGAAATTGTATCAGGAGAATATGATGTGCCAGGAGGTAATCTTCTATAATAAACTATTATAGCAATATTCTAAGATATTTCGGAAGGGGTTGTAGTTATTAAAAATGTGTTCGTACAAAAGTTGCTTGGCAAAACGGGGTGCATCGTGTGGTAATAATTATTTTCTTCTGGGTGGAGCAGTAGAGGAGATCTGAAGGTCAATGTAACTTTTTTAAATGGGATGCTATAATTTTCTCTTCAGAATGTAACAGCAGGCACCGAGACGAATTCAACCATATGCTACATGTTGGTATTCTGATTTGGATAAAGGTGAATGTATGTAAAAAACCTAAAAACAGCATCGTGAAATAAGAATTTTGTATCAGAATTTTCGGGAGCCCCTTTTGCGGAATCAAAATCCAGATTTTGGGAAATTGTATCAGGAGAATATGATGTGCCAGGAGGTAATCTTCTATAATAAACTATTATAGCAATATTCTAAGATATTTCGGAAGGGGTTGTAGTTATTAAAAATGTGTTCGTACAAAAGTTGCTTGGCAAAATGGGGTGCATCGTGTGGTAATAATTATTTTCTTCTGGGTGGAGCGGTAGAGGAGATCTGAAGGTCAATGTAACTTTTTTAAATGGGATGCTATAATTTTCTCTTCAGAATGTAATAGCAGGCACCGAGACGAATTCAACGATGTGCTACATGTTGGTATTCTGATTTGGATAAAGGTGAATGTATGTAAAAAACCTAAAAACAGCATCGTGAAATAAGAATTTTGTATCAGAATTTTCGGGAGCCCCTTTTGCGGAATCAAAATCCAGATTTTGGGAAATTGTATCAGGAGAATATGATGTGCCAGGAGGTAATGTTCTATAATAAACTATTATAGCAATATTCTAAGATATTTCGGAAGGGGTTGTAGTTATTAAAAATGTGTTCGTACAAAAGTTGCTTGGCAAAACGGGGTGCATCGTGTGGTAATAATTATTTTCTTCTGGGTGGAGCAGTAGAGGAGATCTGAAGGTCAATGTAACTTTTTTAAATGGGATGCTATAATTTTCTCTTCAGAATGTAACAGCAGGCACCGAGACGAATTCAACCATATGCTACATGTTGGTATTCTGATTTGGATAAAGGTGAATGTATGTAAAAAACCTAAAAACAGCATCGTGAAATAAGAATTTTGTATCAGAATTTTCGGGAGCCCCTTTTGCGGAATCAAAATCCAGATTTTGGGAAATTGTATCAGGAGAATATGATGTGCCAGGAGGTAATCTTCTATAATAAACTATTATAGCAATATTCTAAGATATTTCGGAAGGGGTTGTAGTTATTAAAAATGTGTTCGTACAAAAGTTGCTTGGCAAAATGGGGTGCATCGTGTGGTAATAATTATTTTCTTCTGGGTGGAGCGGTAGAGGAGATCTGAAGGTCAATGTAACTTTTTTAAATGGGATGCTATAATTTTCTCTTCAGAATGTAATAGCAGGCACCGAGACGAATTCAACGATGTGCTACATGTTGGTATTCTGATTTGGATAAAGGTGAATGTATGTAAAAAACCTAAAAACAGCATCGTGAAATAAGAATTTTGTATCAGAATTTTCGGGAGCCCCTTTTGCGGAATCAAAATCCAGATTTTGGGAAATTGTATCAGGAGAATATGATGTGCCAGGAGGTAATCTTCTATAATAAACTATTATAGCAATATTCTAAGATATTTCGGAAGGGGTTGTAGTTATTAAAAATGTGTTCGTACAAAAGTTGCTTGGCAAAATGGGGTGCATCGTGTGGTAATAATTATTTTCTTCTGGGTGGAGCGGTAGAGGAGATCTGAAGGTCAATGTAACTTTTTTAAATGGGATGCTATAATTTTCTCTTCAGAATGTAATAGCAGGCACCGAGACGAATTCAACGATGTGCTACATGTTGGTATTCTGATTTGGATAAAGGTGAATGTATGTAAAAAACCTAAAAACAGCATCGTGAAATAAGAATTTTGTATCAGAATTTTCGGGAGCCCCTTTTGCGGAATCAAAATCCAGATTTTGGGAAATTGTATCAGGAGAATATGATGTGCCAGGAGGTAATCTTCTATAATAAACTATTATAGCAATATTCTAAGATATTTCGGAAGGGGTTGTAGTTATTAAAAATGTGTTCGTACAAAAGTTGCTTGGCAAAATGGGGTGCATCGTGTGGTAATAATTATTTTCTTCTGGGTGGAGCGGTAGAGGAGATCTGAAGGTCAATGTAACTTTTTTAAATGGGACGCTATAATTTTCTCTTCAGAATGTAATAGCAGGCACCGAGACGAATTCAACGATGTGCTACATGTTGGTATTCTGATTTGGATAAAGGTGAATGTATGTAAAAAACCTAAAAACAGCATCGTGAAATAAGAATTTTGTATCAGAATTTTCGGGAGCCCCTTTTGCGGAATCAAAATCCAGATTTTGGGAAATTGTATCAGGAGAATATGATGTGCCAGGAGGTAATCTTCTATAATAAACTATTATAGCAATATTCTAAGATATTTCGGAAGGGGTTGTAGTTATTAAAAATGTGTTCGTACAAAAGTTGCTTGGCAAAACGGGGTGCATCGTGTGGTAATAATTATTTTCTTCTGGGTGGAGCAGTAGAGGAGATCTGAAGGTCAATGTAACTTTTTTAAATGGGATGCTATAATTTTCTCTTCAGAATGTAACAGCAGGCACCGAGACGAATTCAACGATATGCTACATGTTGGTATTCTGATTTGGATAAAGGTGAATGTATGTAAAAAACCTAAAAACAGCATCGTGAAATAAGAATTTTGTATCAGAATTTTCGGGAGCCCCTTTTGCGGAATCAAAATCCAGATTTTGGGAAATTGTATCAGGAGAATATGATGTGCCAGGAGGTAATCTTCTATAATAAACTATTATAGCAATATTCTAAGATATTTCGGAAGGGGTTGTAGTTATTAAAAATGTGTTCGTACAAAAGTTGCTTGGCAAAATGGGGTGCATCGTGTGGTAATAATTATTTTCTTCTGGGTGGAGCGGTAGAGGAGATCTGAAGGTCAATGTAACTTTTTTAAATGGGACGCTATAATTTTCTCTTCAGAATGTAATAGCAGGCACCGAGACGAATTCAACGATGTGCTACATGTTGGTATTCTGATTTGGATAAAGGTGAATGTATGTAAAAAACCTAAAAACAGCATCGTGAAATAAGAATTTTGTATCAGAATTTTCGGGAGCCCCTTTTGCGGAATCAAAATCCAGATTTTGGGAAATTGTATCAGGAGAATATGATGTGCCAGGAGGTAATCTTCTATAATAAACTATTATAGCAATATTCTAAGATATTTCGGAAGGGGTTGTAGTTATTAAAAATGTGTTCGTACAAAAGTTGCTTGGCAAAATGGGGTGCATCGTGTGGTAATAATTATTTTCTTCTGGGTGGAGCGGTAGAGGAGATCTGAAGGTCAATGTAACTTTTTTAAATGGGATGCTATAATTTTCTCTTCAGAATGTAATAGCAGGCACCGAGACGAATTCAACGATGTGCTACATGTTGGTATTCTGATTTGGATAAAGGTGAATGTATGTAAAAAACCTAAAAACAGCATCGTGAAATAAGAATTTTGTATCAGAATTTTCGGGAGCCCCTTTTGCGGAATCAAAATCCAGATTTTGGGAAATTGTATCAGGAGAATATGATGTGCCAGGAGGTAATGTTCTATAATAAACTATTATAGCAATATTCTAAGATATTTCGGAAGGGGTTGTAGTTATTAAAAATGTGTTCGTACAAAAGTTGCTTGGCAAAACGGGGTGCATCGTGTGGTAATAATTATTTTCTTCTGGGTGGAGCAGTAGAGGAGATCTGAAGGTCAATGTAACTTTTTTAAATGGGATGCTATAATTTTCTCTTCAGAATGTAACAGCAGGCACCGAGACGAATTCAACCATATGCTACATGTTGGTATTCTGATTTGGATAAAGGTGAATGTATGTAAAAAACCTAAAAACAGCATCGTGAAATAAGAATTTTGTATCAGAATTTTCGGGAGCCCCTTTTGCGGAATCAAAATCCAGATTTTGGGAAATTGTATCAGGAGAATATGATGTGCCAGGAGGTAATCTTCTATAATAAACTATTATAGCAATATTCTAAGATATTTCGGAAGGGGTTGTAGTTATTAAAAATGTGTTCGTACAAAAGTTGCTTGGCAAAATGGGGTGCATCGTGTGGTAATAATTATTTTCTTCTGGGTGGAGTAGTAGAGGAGATCTGAAGGTCAATGTAACTTTTTTAAACGGGACGCTATAATTTTCTCTTCAGAATGTAATAGCAGGCACCGAGACGAATTCAACGATGTGCTACATGTTGGTATTCTGATTTGGATAAAGGTGAATGTATGTAAAAAACCTAAAAACAGCATCGTGAAATAAGAATTTGGTATCAGAATTTTCGGGAGCCCCTTTTGCGGAATCAAAATCCAGATTTTGAGAAATTGTATCAGGAGAATATGATGTGCCAGGAGGTATTCTTCGTGCCACTTCCCAGAATTTTAGTGACGTCGAATTCCAGGAATTTCCGGGATCCCCTTTTGCGAAACCAAGTTCCAGAATTTCTAAAAACGTATCAGAAGAATAATAGTATCGCTGTACTTCTCTATATAGAATTTTGCTATAATAGTTTATAATTTTTACTTTTATTCGTCAGTGTCTGTAGAGATAGTACGTATTTTGTAAATAGTATAAATTATACAAATTATATATTAAGTATTAAAATAATGTAGAAAGAAAGATAAAGATAAACAAATAAAGTGTGATATAAATGTATTTATTTAACATACCTTCCAAAATGGTTTCCAAAAATTTCGCACTCTTAAAATCAGAATCTTGACATAAGAACTTTGTATCAGGAGAATATGATGTGCCAGGAGGTATTCTTCGTGCCACTTCCCAGAATTTTAGTGACGTCGAATTCCAGGAATTCCTGGAAACCTTTTGTACCGAATTTTGTTCTTCTCTGTATCAAACCGATATTTTTCGTTTCTTTTTCTACTTTTGTATTTCGAAACTTCTGTGCAATGTTTTTCTACATTATTTCTTGCTTTTTAAGTGAAATTTTGTAAGGGCTGGATAAGGGAGTTAGGTTTATAAATGAATAAACAATTGCTTTAGTTTAACTCTATGTTTATTGAAAATTCTTTCAATTATACATGTTACATAAATGTTACATTGTTAATTCTAATGCACTTATAACTACTAACTGTAAAACTTACTTAAATATTAGATTCTTAACTTTAACGCACTTATAATTACAAATTGTAAAACTTACATATCAGTATTTTTACATACAACATATTTTTATAATTATTTAAGATATAGCTTAAGCGCAGTACAATATTCTTATGAAATAAAGACATTCTACAATTACATATGTACTTATATATTCAGTATAACTATTGAAGAACAGTTTACTCTCCGTAGATAAATCCTTTCCATTGTTTATTGGTAAAATGAAATTAGACTCAGAAACCAAGGATCTCAAGTTTGCAGATTTGTATTAGGAGAACATGATGTGACAGGAAGTATTCTTCGTGCCATTTCTTGAAATTTTAGTAGTGTCCAATTCCAAAAATTACCGAACACTGATATCTGAGAAACTGCCAAAAAGTTTCCTGTTGATTTGATGATGTTAATGTGCAGCTTATGTGGCGTAGAAATGTATAACAAATACATCTTCTAATCTGCAACACAGCAAAATACGTTATTATTAACTACTTGAATAAAATTATAATACTTTATACTTACATACGATATAACAAAATTGATCATTTTCAATCAGGTTTGAATTTGATGGATTATGTTTACTCTCAGTAGATAAATCCTTCCCATTGTTTATTGGTAACATGAAACTAGACTCAGAAACCAATGATCTCGAGTTTGCAAAATTGTATTTCTCTAGTCATGTATCATTAAACTAAGGCAGCTTGTACATAAAATTACAGGGGCTTAGTCATAACCTCACACAAAAGGGATGAACGTAACTACCCGACCATTAATGAATAATAGAAAACGTAGAAGCACTGGCTAATTTGGTATCGAATTTTACATTTTCGAACACGAAAAACCGATCTACAATAGTCTGAACGTCAAATAACTCATACTATTAATTATTGTAACGCAACGATTAAAAGACTCCGCGAGAGCGTCACCCCTCTCACTCGCACCAAGCCAACGCAGTATGCTAATGCGTAAGAGGGAGAGAACATTCGTCCGCCGATCTCACCTCTCACTCCCTCAATGTGCGAGAGAGTGAACACTAGTCCGCCAATCTCACCTCTCACTCTTTCAATGTGCGAGGGAGAAAACTCTAGTCCGCCAATCTCACCTCTCACTCTCTCAATGTGCGAGTGAGAGCACCGAGCATCTAGTCTCTCACTCCCTCTACGCCAAACTCGCGCCTGCGCACAACACCAATGTGCGAGAGAGTGAACACTAGTCCGCCTATCGGACCTCTCACTCTCTCAATGTGCGATTTAATCTTTAATATTTCAATATTTCGGGCTTCTAGGATTAATCGGACAATTGGAATCGATAATTAGTGTAAAATAGAAGCGATTAGATGCTTCAAACACGCGAAAACAGCAAAAAATTATTTTCTTAAAAAATAATCATTGTAGGTACGGCAGATTCCTGTCAATTTTTGAGCAGTTTCAGCACTTTTCGAAGAGATGGCGCTAGAGGTAAAAATTTAAAAATATTTTTTAATTTTTAATTATTTATGCAAAATACAACGATTTTAATGAAAAAAATCATTAAATATAAACAATTTAAGTATTTTTTATCATTTAGTTCTTGCAAAATGAAGAAAATACAACGGGGAGTATATATTTCTCTTAATATAACAGTGCTATAAAAATGGTATATTTAACATTTGTTTCAGTATTTTAATCTCAACAAATTTCAATTAATTATGGTCAATTATAATTCCTAATGGTAATTACAAGTTATATCCTTCCATTTCTTATTCTGTTATTGCTTGACGTGTTCGAGGGTTTGTGCCATTTCGATATTAATTTCACTGCAATTTCGATGCAGTCTCCTGTAATATACAAATTTTCTTAAAATTAGCATTAAAAACCCTAATCATTTAGGTGTTCTAACTGATGAATACCTCTACACTATAATTACAAAATTTTTATTTCAAAATTCGTACCTATCTCTTCTATTGGATAAAGTTTCCTCGACAATGTACCGTCCTCAGTTGCTCTTTAAAAAAATTGAAAAATAAAGCTAGAACGATATTAAATTCATTATTTTATAATAATACAATGTTTTATCTTTCTACTATTCAAATTAGATGACCCCAGGACTGTATTTATAATACCGAAAAATATTCTGCAATTTTTACTTATTCCTTCTGTTGGGATATCCAGCCATTCAGTCATTCCCTTTATTCTAAGGTACGATTACTCTCATAACATTCTACCATTTGTTTTTTACTTTTATGTTCAATATTATTTGTGTTTAACGCTTCCTGTTCTACCTAGGCGCTTGTCTCGGGGCGACTAGGCTCGACGCTACACTGACGGTACTGAGCGCGCGCCCGAGACGCGCTCTGATTGGTCAGTGTTTTTGCTTAATAATTCAAAAACGAAGCCCCATTCGATATTTTTGCAAAAGAAATTGTTGTTCAGAATAGTCTCAGCTACCCCCCATTTCCGGTTCTTACACTATTTCTGGGACACCCTGTATATTATAATTGCCAATAATTTATTAATTGCAAATAAAATATGCATAAAAATAGCACCGTTTATTGATTATATGTATTATTTAGAGTTTAAGAAATTACTGTACAATGTTTAACGTTATAATAAACGTGAAATAAGAGGAACATACTGTTTATTTATTTAACAACCCTCTCCAGTATCCTACAATCCTAAAAATCATTGAAAATCGAAAAATAGTCTAGAGAAACAGTACAGTAAAATTTTAAAGCGTACAATTTAAAAAAATTAGATTCTAGGAAATGGCATGAAGAATACCTCCTGGCACATCCTATTCTCCTGATACAATTTTAGAAATTCTGGAAATCGATTTCGCAAAAAGGGTTCCCAGAAATTCTTGGAATTTGACGTCACTAAAATTCCAAGAAGTGACACAAATAACTCCTTATACGTATAAACAAAGATATAAATAAACAAGGTCTGGATTATTTTTAATAAGCTGCATTTATTTAATAAACCGAATGATTTATACAGTGAGCTTTACAATACGTATTAAATTATTTAAAATTAACTAACGATAAGTGATATACACAGCATTTAGTTCGTTAGTTCCACCGCCTGACCGCTAGATGGCACTGGGATGTCCTTAAAGAGCATTATTTTTTAAAACCTATTCTGGCGCTTTAAATTCGATAGAAATCATTTACTGTAATGAAATCGTGATCGTAGAATCATATTCTGCCGTCAGGTTTGCCGAAAAACTGCTGGTTTTCTCAAAAAATGGATTTCTTAATAATACACTAAAAGAGCACCCGAAATATCTTCTATATTAGTATAATATTTTAGATCATTAACAGTGTCAATTTAGGTAATTGTATCGATACCAGTTGATATATTTTCTTAGGTAACTTTGTCAAAAGTATTCTGTCCAAATAATTGGGTAATAAAGATTCTTTGATGAATCATTTCCTTGATATATCAAAAGGTCCAATGCGCAAATAATAGATATCTCCAAGAGAACTTTGGTGAACACAATTGACCGCCTGTCGTTTGATTTCAACAATTAATTTCAAGATGGAATTCAAGGTTCGTTGAAAGGGGGCCGATTAAAGATGGTAAGGAATTTCAGAAGAAAGATCTTCGCATACTCCGGAAACCGGCTTCGATATAATAAGACACTCCAAGCTGAATAATGCCTGGTTATATTTCTCGAGTCTTTTGCGACAGCCGAATCTCGTTCGCGGACCGATTCATCGTCCTTCATGCCATTTTCTCCGCTCTTTTATAAGAATAAGCTCGTGATTGTATATCTAAAAACCGGTTACAATTTAAAACGATGCAATAAGATACTCTGATCTAATTGAACAAGATGAAAATAAATAAAGTAAGTTACATCAAATTTATTCTTGCCACAAAAAACGAAATATTTGAAAGGAACAATTATTATGAACTGGCTTCTTCCATCATCATATCTTTACAGTCACACAAATAGGTAAAAGTCTGACACAAAAAATCTTCAAAAATTAAAGTTTTACGTAAAACTGAGGTTTATCAGGATCGCAAGCTTTGACCAAGATTCTATAATGAAGGGTGTGAATCTAAATAAACATGTTCACCACCTTACTTTAATAGACCTTACTTAAATAGACCACCCTGTACAATTTTATAAATCAAATATAACTAAATATATGTTGTAAGATATAATTGAAAACATAATTGAAATTTTGTACAAAATACGTTATTTGAATTTGCATATGACTGTTTAATTATGCGTCAAAAGTGACCCTGCATCAATCTTCTGTGAACGTCGGTATGTCAATATTAATAACTAGAAATGCTTATGATTTATTGGAAGCAGTTAATATCAATTTCCCAGTACAGTTTGTATCTACATCGAAATAAACAGGTACATAATTAATTATAGAGAATTTTTTCTTGAAAATTGTGTGAAATTATCCGTTCGTATCGAAACTACCGGAATTCGATTAAACACGTAGGTTAATTTAATTGTTTACCAGGTATAAACGAGTTAATCTGAAACGATATACCAGAATAAAGTGTATATATAAATTACGATATAATTCAAAGCGTTATTTTGAAAATTGCTATGCTCGAAATATAACAATTTCAAAATTATATCTGAACGATGCGTGATCGTTTTGACCCATAACCATAATGTCATTACATGTTATAACGTAGGAAATTTACAAACAAATATCCCACATTTTGCGCCTTGTATCCCCATTTGTCTGGATTAAAATGATCCACACATCCACCGACAAACGATTAATAAATTCGTGAATGTAATCGCGTACACGGATTCGATTTTAACCTACAAAAGACCCGGGGGTTATCTGCATTTCTAACCGGAGGAACAGGAAGTATCTGGCAGGAATACTTGCATAAAGGTATCCCTTTTGAAATCATAAACGACAATCGTATTCGTACAACGAATCCGTATCTTTATTCAAGGATGATTCTGCGATGAGGAAACAAAGAACGCGATCGTATCTAAATTGAAAGCGTAGGGTTGGAGAAAGAAGACCATGAAGAAGAAAAATTGACAGAGATGGTTCAATTGGGTAAAAAAGGGGGAGGCTATATTACCAGGCTGTGATATCGAGAACGAGATATCGAAAACAGTTGTTGGTATACCTTCGAAGGCTTGAACCTGTGTACACCTGGGGGCAACATCGACCTCTCTCGGTTAAGGAGAGGGGTTTCTCATTGTCCTTTCATGTTTCGGTACATGGCTTTATAAAATCAATAAATAACATCGTGTTTATTGAGTAATCGTTTAGAATAAAAAAGGATAAAATTAAAGGAAATATAGCAACATAACTTAATCAATTAAAATTTTTAGGTGAGGGACGAGTCGAAAGGGGTTTACACACAGCTAATGTGTCAGTTAGTGGAGGAGTCAACTGACTAGAAGTAGAAACGTAAAGAAGAAGCAGGGAATGGTATGGTAATATTTAATAGCGGGGACTGTACAGTCGCTGGTGGAGAGGTACTTGGTCATTCCTGGAAGAAAAAATTGTGTCGCTCGAGTTTGGGGTGCTCGAATTTACCGCCGAGTGTGTTTGAAGATACCAACAAGGTTGCGGCCAGGAAGTGGACAACGACACCCTCAGGGACCCAAAGGACAACAGCGTTAGCGTAGAAGAGCTAAGATCAATGTGGAGAGCAAAAATGGAGGCTAACCAGGACGAACATTCGTCTAGTATATTATGGACCAAAGTGGTCCCGGAATCCGGCAGACAGAGATTGGTGAGGAGGTTTTAATTAGATACGCCTCGTTTCGACGGAGTGCGCATAACTGCATTTGCTCCTCTGACATTAAAAAAAACAGGCTATATTCAATGCAATGGTAGCGACAGTTTTTGCGAAATTTCGAAAATTGAAGCTGATGGGAGTTATGCACGCAGAGAAAAAAGTTTCTACGACAAATTCAAAGCTCATAAAAATTGGTGGGCTGGATATAAACAGCGAACTCTCAAACAAACCCGATAAAATATTCGCTCGCAAAGAGTTTTCATGCCCATGCCTGTATTAAATGATTTAAAGGTCCGCACATAAACAATTCATGAACTTAAGCATTTATTTTCTTGAAACGGTACTTCGTTCTGCCCAGATTCCTTGTTCCGCACGAAACTATTGATAGATGTGACCATTTCGAGAAACAGCAGTACATAGATCATGATCGTATCAGCAAAGGGTGGATCTTATGATAATTTAATCAGATCCGCAATTCATTCGAGTGGAACTTCAGTGCTTTGAACTATACGCGTACCTTTGTCAAAAGGAGGATAACCAAACTATCAAAGCAAATCGGAGCTAAGTTGGGATACTCTTCCTTTTTCACTTTCCTCTGAATCGAGAGGAGTACATGTTGCACGTGGGTGTACAGCGGTATCGACGCAATCTCAGGGGACCAGGAGGAGACCAGCCTGGCTAATGGGCATGTCATTTCGCGAATATACGATCATGTAAAATCGAGAACTCTTTCGGTTGTGTTCCAATTCCCGGGATGTCCAATTCACTCGGTATCTTTATGAAATGAGTCGTTTTAAACCTGCCTTAGGACCCTGCAGCCATCGAATTTATCGGTTCCTCGAGTATTCTTCTAATTCGTAATTGCACCGGGTAATTGGACAGTTTCTTTAAAAAATCTTGCTAATTTGAAACAATCTTCTAAATAAATTAATACTCGTGGATTTTATAATGGAATAGTGTATAATTTATTGTCAACGTTTGCAGCATCGCTTTCCATCAAGACGGTCTGCGAGTTCTTTGGGTTCGACGATTACGGGACCGGATGTGAAGTCTTTGAACAGTGTTCAGACTCAACGTGCACGTTTCTTGATTTTGTTTCGATCCGATCCGACCCCCATTGTCAGAGCTGAAACACTCCTCGAATTTTTGAAACTTGCGGATCCTGGAACGAAGGATCGACCTGTAATTCAACCAAAGTTCCCTAATTAATCAGACTCCCAATTAGTGGAAGTAACGAAGGTCGGATGGTTATAGCGTAAAGAGGAGTAGAGAGGAAAGACGAAACAGTTGGAAAGGAGAAGAAGAGGAAGAGAGGTAGAGGGTGGAGGAGGGGGTAGGTCAAAGAAACGGGGGGAAAATAGGAAACTGGAAAGTGGTAGGTAACAGTGAGTCACGTCGAAGTCGATCGACAAACGGTTTGCCCGATTTCCCTCGAAATTACGTTTCTCGTCCTAATTCGCGATGAAAAAGGACCAACCCTTAGGAAGCAACGAAAACGGCTTCTTCGCGCCGACAGCTCACCTTTAATCTCCGCTCGTTCGCGTTTAAGCGTCGATTGCATTCGTCACATGCGTTCTGTTTGCCGGATTATTTCGAAAGTCTTCGCGTGTTTCGCTGACAAGGCTGTTTATCTACCAGACACCTGCCAATTTTGATGAAATTTTGGGATGATGTAGAGAACGAAAAAAATATTCGACAGGTATTTTCTTTTGGCTGTCACGCGTGGCGCAGGAGCGAAAATAACCCTCTTTAGATCCGGAAGCGTATCTGGACGAATTTAAATGGGAAAACGTGTTAGGAGAGACTCTTCAAATTCTGGAACTCAACAATTTTACAATTATACATTTCTAATACCTAACAATTCAAATTGTTGACTTGTTAAATATTTTAAAACGGTTCAAAATAATTTGAAAACGTACAGGTGTCGGGCAAGTGATTCTTTTGACCATTTTATTCAAGTCAATCTGAAGACAATCAAACACCAATAAAAAATCAGCGTTCATGCGGAAGACATTCAAATAAAAGCAGTCGCTCACATTAAGTTTGGTAATTAAACTGATTATTAATTTAACTGATTGAATTCACTTGCATATCCTGAAATATTCGAACGCTATTAATTAAACGCTCGGAGCTCACCCCTAAAATAAAACAGATTTTAACGTGCGCGTTAAACAAAAGCATCCCCTTAATATTAATTACAATTATATAAAATATTATAAAGGAAATATTTTCAACTTTAGAAACAGTTACATCTTTTATGGTGTAACGTTAAGAACTTTTGTCGTTTAAAGTACACACATGTATAATTCTTCGTTCCGTGTACTCGTTCGTCTTTCTAGATTTCATAATTTGTTTCTTTCATTTCGCTTTGTACCATCGTTATTCATTAAATCCGCGGAGGGGGGGAATCATATTTGGTATAATGCAAACAAAGTTGAACGGGGAACGGTAAGGAGTCGTAATAATGCTTTGTAGGGGCTCCAACGTTTCCCATTTCGTCAGGAACAACGAACCAAGTGAAATACTGTGTCATAATTACGGGGACAGACTGCAAAAGGCAACGAACGGATGTTTCTGTGATAAACAGCGTGAGAGAATCTATGAAAATGTCCAAGTTATTTGCAAGCGTTCAATTTCACCCGGCCGAAAATCGAGCAATTCTGTAACGCAAACTTTGCTTGAAATTGAAAAAAAACCCGATACCGTAAAAGTGCGTTCGTTTGTTTCTCGGAAAAACAAGAATGCCGTGTTCTAAATAGAAAAACCGGAAATAGAATAATGAGCGAAAGAAAGGTGAAATAACGAGATTCGGGGTAATGTTCAAAAAGGAAATTAAAACAATGGATAGATTACGTCCGGATTTTAATTATTCCTTCATGAAATTCAATTTATTTTGCTGAAAAGAAAAATTGAAAAATTAATTACAGGTTTCCGTGGGTTCTTTTGTAATTCTGTATATTAAAATTCTCGCAAACATTGTCGATACTTGTATATTTTTCTTCGCGGTTTGGAAAACGCTTTATCGTAATGTTGGCCGAGGTTCTAAAAATGTTTTCCCTGTTATTTTTTTACAAGTACAGTAAAAACACGATGAAAGCGAAACCCTCGGGCCCGAACTGTTGTATACAGCGTGTAGTACCTGAATTTTTTGAAAAACGACAGCATCGAACGTAGAAAATTAAATCAAAGCAAATATTAAAGCATCAGCGATATAAGTGCTAATAAAATAGCAAAACTTCTGTTGTTGACTGTTAGTTATGAAATTCTTACCAGGATATTTGTGACATCTTTCTCGTTAAAATGAGACCAAACACGATACAATTTGGATCATATTTACTGTTCGTGATGCATTATGTTTCACTTAATTAAATAGTATCAATACGATTTAAATTATCCATTACTCAGTGTTTGGAATATGTTACTTGGTGAGGCATATTTTTGGGGGATAAATAAATGCACGTGTAAATTAAATTATGTCAATTATTGAGTCGATGATAAACTATTCAACTATTCAGTCGATGATAATGATAATGAAAAATTGAATACCCATCGATTTACACTAGACTGCGAATATATTATAATATATTAGGTTTGACAGTCACTTGTCAATAGGTTCACGAACACAATACTTGTATTATAAAATAATAGAAACAGAGCCATCACCCAACTTACTTCAGTCCTATTCTTGTGTAAATCTTCTATAAATCCTCAGTCTAGTTATCACATTGCAGAAAATTTATACCGTTATTAATATTGAAAAGTGATACAGCTTGATACCTATTGATAAATGTCCGCCATTCTCACTTGGCACGACCATTATAAGTCCGTGGGAAGAACCGACTGAAGAATTGAACGAAAAAAATTGAAAGTATATTAGAAAATAGCATGGCATGAAACAGAGCTGTTCATTTCTCTTGCTTTATAACTTAATTTATGTCTACATTGTTGCATCGATTTTCGAACAGTGTATCCGGTAGCAGTGATAATATATTGTAGGTGTCTTAATAAAATTGGGTGTTACATCGTTCATTTTTCAGTGTAACCAACGTCACGTTTATTTTTCCAGTTTTTCGGTGCTGTCAATCAAACGGTGACACACAATTTCGGGATGACGTATGGACCAACCCTTAACCCTTTAAAGTCTGGCGTTGTCGCAGTTATTTGCTGGCAGCATTGAAAACGAAGGCTCCTTTTACGGGTCTGTTGTGATCGCGGTTAGGTTTGCATTAATAAATCAAACTGGAAGCTGGGCCCGCCCCCGCACACTTATCAAGCTTAATACACTCTTGCCAATTTATGCTCTGTTTAGCAAAACACGAGGAGACAAAAGCGGGGCCATAGATTATCCATGGGGGGTCCCGGAGCGGAACCCCCCAGCGAGCAGTCTCACATAAAACGTAAACATAATCGCATAAATACTCCACGAAATGACTAAACCATCTCGAATCGACCTTACCCAGACATAATTCCACGTTAACGTTGCTTTTCTTTGCTCCTTTCCACGAAGGTACAGAAACGCTCCATCGAATACAAACAATTTTCGAACGTCTGTCCGTGCGGGTAACATACGGAGGTTATTCTCTTCAAGCCGGACCGACCGACTCGCATTCGCATACGAACGATCCTTCGAAGTTTTTGTTTTCGAATGCTTATCGGCGACCACTTTTATTATACAGCTTATCTGTCCCTTTGTGGTCCAGAATTATTGATTAGGCTTCGATTTCCAGCCTCGATTCCCCTCCGTTTATGGTATATCATATGAAGACTACGATTCTCGGTTTAATACACAACTCAAAACAAAGAATATATGATTTTAGTCTACTTTCATAATTATCGTTATACAATATATAATTTATGAGCAAATAGTTATCCACAATGACGATAAAAAATCCTTGAGCGGAAATGCTCGCTCGCCAACTCGTCCCACTAACTTCAATCGACTAATTTCTTTCTTCGAATATAAACTAGAATTCTGTAACTTTCTGTGAGTTTTCGTGCGGACTAAGTCGATGTAACAGTAAGCCGTGTTCACCTCGTTTCAAAATTGCAGTTCGTCCCAGTTGTACGGGACCCCCTGTATAATCGTTTCACGGCGAAAGCTCGAGTGTTCATTATCAGGACGCGTTTAATGTTCCGCGTAACTAAATTAAAACTGTTAAACGGAGGAAACAATTTTCCAGGGTGGTAAAGCTTTGCCTTTAAGAATCTGCCGTCGTGCTATCAAAAGTTTTTCGCTCGTTTAAGCTGTTCCGGGCACAAAACGTCGGTTCTCCGCGCCGCGGCAAGAACGTATCAAGTCGATAATTGAAGAAGCTCACCGGCTATCAGGATCTTGCGACGATAAATTTTTTTGCCCACTTTAGACCCTCCGGTTGTTGTTGACCAACTTTCACGGTAACGATGATTGCTTCTTTCGCCTCCTTGCGATCTTTACAAAAGTTGTTGTACAAATAAACGCTCGCGATTATTGGTTCTGTCTTGTGCGGTTCGGATTTGGCTCGAACATCTCTATCTTTTCAATTCGAATCGGTATGGTTGATCTTAGAGTTAATATTACCATTAATTTCAGCTTATAGATCGTTTGCAATTTCTAAGAATATCAAATTTGATAATCATGCCCTCGATCTCCATACTAATTGGTTCCAGGTTAGCTCGCGCAAGTGGAGATGATACACGATTTAAAAATCAGCCTCCATTGTGATGCAAATTCATACAGCTCCCCACGGAACGGGAGATCCCTTTTGTACCAGAAATCCTAAGGCGTTTTCTCATCCTTTATTCACCTGCAGTCGGGCTGTATCTTTCCGCAGCAGCATAGCCTTTCGAAAATCCCTGCTGGGGATCCACGGATTGCGAACGTAAACGCATGCTTATTACGTGCGCTGGAAATGATTCGGGGAGAAACAATGCTTGGTTAAATCCAGCCACGAACTTGAAGAAGTCATAAACATTTCCTGTCTTAGTGTGTTTTTACTTGACCAAATCAACTTTTTTGTAATTAGTCGATGCATTAAATTGAAAACTGAAATGGCTAATTTTAAACTTGGGCTGAATCTTAATTTTGTCGATTAGGTTCAGGTCAGGGTTAGATTAAATTTAAATATCTTCGAATTCAAGATAGGTTTGAGCTAGATTTGAATTAATTCTGGGTTAATGCAGAGTAGTATAATTCACTCTGAAATATTTATACGCAATTTGCTAGCTTTGTTGATTCAGTCGATCGTTGAGTATTCTCGAATTTAATTAACCCTCGCACGGCGGGCACAGGGTCTTATCGGACCCATACGAATAAATTTCTATTTTCATCACTTTCATGGAGAGTTTTTCATTAAAACTTTGACTGTTTTCTATCTATAGAGCCGTGATTTCTAAAAATATTATTATTCTTAGTGGTTAGAAATAAATTAATGTATTTATGCGGTATCACATTATTTTACCACATCATCTTATTATGTTTGAACACCGCTCAGAATATCATCTGTTCCTTAATCGCAGAATTTGAACACACGATGACTTCCGTAACATGTAGGTTGCCTTCTTTTCTAACTTCGAGCACGTAAGGTTCGAATGGATGGCATCGTTGGCGTTCTCAGCGAACTTGCGAAGTTTATATATATATATTTCGTTGGTAAAAACAAAGAATGGCGCGAAACTGGAGAAATCGTTGAAAAAGGGCGAGGCGAAGGACGATGAGGAAGGGACAGAGCGGCACGTTATCCAGCTGCAGCCTGAGAAAAATGGCCCGTCTCGTAGTTTCTCCCTCTTGTACCGAAAAATCCGCGCCGGGCGATAAATCAGATCGCGTCACGTCTAAAACCGATGGTGCAACTTTTGTCCAATAACGTGATACGTAAACGTCTGTATACACACGGCCCTGAGCTAAACCGTCGCCCGACTCAATATATTTGCTAGATACTTTGAAAATCTCCGGTCTATCCATCTTTCTCCCTCCTTTCTCCGTCTCTTGTTTTGCTTCCTCGTCCCTTTGGTTGGGCTTAAGAAATAAAGTTGAACAAATGGGAACGAACAGGGGCGAAGCTCGGCAGAAAATTAATCCGTGGGTAGTAAGGCGGGTTAGGTCAGCCGGACCCGTGCAATCTTTTTAACTACCTTTTAACAGTCGGCGTGCTCTAAAAGCGGGCAATGTTTATTTAACGCCGGGTGAGCCCTGGCATAAATGCATCCAACGATACGAGTGTGAATAAAACAGACAAGAAGTGGGTACGCGTGGGAGGATTACAGGATACTAGCACTTAGCGATGGGTTATGAACAGTTTCTATAATCTTTCCAAATATAAAAATACGCGGGAAAGCTTCGAGTCGCTTCGGATTTTTATTCGAACCCGAAACGTCTTGAATTCTCGAACTTCCGAAAGTTTTCAGAGTTTTCGGAGTTCCGAACTCTAGAGGTCCTGAAAGTTCGGACGTCTCTATAATAAATGAAAAATTTATATCGGTGGGTCCCGTAAATTCCGCAGCAAGCATGGATAACAAGTAGTAAACTGAGCTAGAGCACGTTCTGAAGCTTCAGAGTTTGGCGGCGAACTCGAAGGAGAGCGCAAATAGAGTTCAGAACCGGAAAGGCTATTCCCACTTTTCAGTTCTTCAAGTTCCGTCGGGTTTCGTATAACGATACTGGACAGGGATGATATCGAGCAGAATCATCGCACAATTTGTGCACACAAAAATTTAAAACAATCAGACGAATGTGCTAATTATTCGTTTAAATCACGAGGATTAGTTCAAAACTCACTTTATTATTTCTATATTTCCTACGTCTAGTGGAACATCGAAACTGGCCAGTTTCCTTAGATGGCTGCTTCTTCAGAATTAGGTAAATTGGATAGGTTCCACTTAAGAGCTTCCATTTTGTTAAAACGAGAAGATAAAACGAGAATGGGTGCAAAATACTAGGAACTATATTATAAAACTGCAAGATAAAAGCAGAACCGTATCTAACGAGTAAGCTAACAAAAAGATAACAAAGAAATGAGATAATAAGAAATAATAAAATGAAAAAGGGTAACATACATAAAATAGAACTATTTGAAAAATATAAAAGTGCACCTTGAGTGCTAGGAAATACTAATACTTGAGGACTAATTGAATGGAGTCACGGTAATTATTTTTGCGATGACCAAGTTCACTTTTAACACGTTGGCTGCCAAATAAGCCGTGGATTTTGCTGTCATCAAAGCAAAGGATGGAAACACAATTCATTAACATGTGTTAATAATGTTACGTACAGCAGTGGTGTATTATGTTAGTAGCTAATAAATTATATCATTACAATTTGAACAGGCCTTTTAGTTTCACGAAAAACGTGAAGAATACCGGAAATTTGCAGTGGTTCCCATTCGATGGCCAGGAACTGTAGAACTATTTATTTCCATCCGGTTTCCAACATCCCCAACCCCTGCCTTGTTCAAAGGTTAGTTCTATTTCGACTAATTCCACTGCGTGTACGAACCGATCGGCAGTTTGAAGGATGTGAACCAATGTAGCACAGATTGTTGAAGAACACAAACGAATCTCACCTCAAGGGACCATGCTTAACTCTTGTCCCAATCAAATGCGAGGTCCCCTCTCCTTGATGTGATCGATAAGACCGCGTAGCGTGGAAGAATAAAGACGATTATTCTTCGAGCCAACGAACCTCCGGTTTGTTCATTTATCGATTGGTGCTTTGCTTTTTAAGCCCGCCAGTAACAACAATCCTTCGGATCGTTTTGCCCCGCAAACTATCGTTTATTGGCCACGTCGTCGAGCAAAAAATCGAGCTGTAATGATAAACTCTGCTCTTCTGTCCGACGAATTGTCGTTCATTTGCTATCTTAACTTCCAGACGTTTTACGATCCCGCAGTGACCGTAAATCCACGAGTCGTATATCGAGTTTGATAAGCTTCCGCTCCTCCGATATTTGCAAAAAAATCGCGTAATAGATGCTGGTGGTCAGAAACGATCGTGCTTTCAATAATATTAATCGTAACATCGTTGGTCAACAGATTCACCCAAATGTATCGTTAATGAACGAATGTCTTGTTTATTAACCTCGATCGTATCTCGCGTTACAATCCGACCGCGGTTTCGGTAATTGATCAGAACGCCGCTCGTTCTGTTATTATCCTATCTCGTACATCAAATCGGTCGTCCCCGAGGAGCATTTTCTCTCTGGAATAAAATATACGCCTACCTTTACCACCTCCGGTTTATAAAAGTCTGCTGTGCTTATTTCGTTGATCATCCAACCTCTTTTCCCGCTTTTGCAATTTACAGTTAGTAATCTCTTAGTCCGAAAGCTTTCCGATTCCCAGCTTCGGTTCTTATGGGACCAGAATAAAAAATTGAAAAAGCTGAAACTCGGAAACGTAAGTTGTTAGAGGTTTCCGATCAAAAAACTACCACTCGAGCAATTGTACCAGAATAAGTAAGATTGCTGTGTACATTTTTATAGAACAATCGGTCGATAATAAAAGGAGGAAAAAAATATGCTGACCAAGATTATCGGTGGAAACATTGTGACAGTAGGGGAATCTCCGGTGAGACTCGAGTCAGATGAGGGAATATGTATAATACAGGATGAAGTAGGTTTTTTCCCCGGTACGTCTCATGACATTTTGGAAGGGAAAATGATATAGGTTAAAACTACGTGAACGAAATTCCGCAGGAGCAACCGGAAATAAGGACTCGACCTCGCGTCTGTGCGCGGTTACGCTCGGCAGACGGAAGAAAGCAATTCTCGTGACGTTCTCAAGAGAACGTTAGTCGACAAAGAAATGTAGTCGGGAATGTTGAAGTAACATCTATTGAACCCGACTGAAAAGTAATTTTTTTATAATTGAAACATCCTCAGCTACGTCTTATCTACCATTGTTTTTTTATATTTGGCCAAACAGTTTGAAATGTTTCAAGTTTACGATCTTCCAAACGAATGTAGAACGTTTACTTTGCAAGAAATATAAAAGCAGTTTCTTAATTCTAATAGCGTAAAAACTGGATCTAAAATCAAAATGGACTTTCTACTTTTTTGTGGAAACGTGTACCGCAGAAACGTCTTGCGGTACGGTGTGATAAGCACTAAAAAGTGTTGTTAACATAGGTTTATAGGACTCGTTTTGTTGTTAAACTTTTATTCGAAACATTTTCCTCTGTATTTGAAATTTTCAAAGTTGTATGCGAGAAAGTAAGAAATGTGTGTTTGATTTTGAAATTCAGGTTTTATTACCGGAGCCGAGCTAGGTTACGGTTTTATGAAACGTTTTTTTACACCGGCACGTTTCGCGTTTTTAATCCTTTTTGATATATACGAGATGTTCGCGAACTTTATCGCGGCTGTATGTTATTTTTTTACAATGTTACAACGCGATATTTATCTGAGGTTAAAAATATAAGCAAAAGCGACAATAAAAAGTCTGAAGGACATTGATTAATGTGAGTATTCTTTCGACGGGGACAAGGTAACCTCTCACGGGACCCGGGACAACGAGAAACGGATCAAACGTCGAAATCCTCATAAATAACGTTACGTGACCGTATGCCAGTTCGCTTCGTTTTTATTTTCTATCTTTTGCTTATATTAATGATCATATCGCGTGCAAAAATTATTTTTGATAAAAGAAGGTACATCTGCAGCGTTTGTTGAATTAAAAATCACTCAGGAAGATTTTTGTCCATTCTATAAAAAGATTATTTTATTTTGAATAAACAGTAATTTCGTATCAATCATTTTATAACAGAATAGAATTGTTATTTATTCCAATAACGAGCAATCAATATAAAAAATTATTTATGTGCGTTTTTATTAGAAAGTTATATCAATAACATCTAAGTTTGTTTTATAAGTGTATATATTTGAATAGAAATGAATTAGTTTTTTAACTCATATATTAATATTTCACTCTGCCACTTAAATTACCTGCGAACCAACTTGGAATACGAAAAAATTATTTTAAAAAAGCTTGTACATTGTTCATTCTGTATTTGGAAAGTGCATTTTAAGAATATTTCAATAATTTGGTAATATTTTAGCAATTATTAGTATAGTGATAATTATAATAATATGATTGAAATATAAGGGCCACCTTATTTTGGCAAGAAAGACAAGTCTTTGTAAAGAAAAAGAAAAATTTTATATTATATTATATGCAAGTAGTACTTTTAGATAATCATTTCTGTACAGTAAAATATATTTAAACCTACATTATTAAAGATGTATACGGATAATTCATTTATATTATTACCTTTCTTTGTGTGTTGTTACACAAAGTTTCTTTCTTATTTGGCACGAAACAAGCTTGTTATACGAAAACTTGTTTGGCTGATTGTATCCCTGAAAAGGTTAGAATCTGCAGCAAGTTTAAGGAACCAGTTCACCTGATTTTCACCGGTCCGTCGTTCGTAATTTAAACCCGAATAGAGAAGGCATCCGTGAAAACTTTATCCAGACTTTTAAACTGTCCGATGCACGTATCGAAATACCATCGAAGAATTTTCGATCAGTTCCTCTTGCTTACTTCCGGTCGAGCCGTTAAAGGAAACGACTGCGGGCTGGCGAGAACGTTGCCATGCATTAAAATGAATCACCGAATCAACGATATTCCGGAAAAACTCGTATCATCCGGCTACTGCATTGGATTATGCTAACTGTCCGCGTCACAACATTATCGAACGTTCATTTTTTATTAGTTGCCACCAATATGCGAAGTAAAATTCACCAACGGTACAGTTATTTAATCCTACAGGATCATATTTACTTAATCCCCTTATTCACAAATTATTAAACAATTATAAACATAGCGATCTTTTCCATTTTTATTATCAATATATGACATAAGTACACTAATATAAATATATTATTCGAACATATCTTGAATAATTTAAGTTTAAATATATTTTACTATACATAAAGAAGTATAAATTTACAAATAAATTTACAAATAATAAACAATTATTCTTTATTCATTATTTCGATAATTCACACTAAAATATCATATTCTTTTATCATATCCCTTATTCAATAATTAAGTAACCAATAGATGAATCTTAATGTTTCTACAAATGTTCCAGTCTGTAATCGGTTTATAAGTTTCCTCCAATTATTATCTTCGATAACGAGCAAATATCTCCTCTGAAACTTCTTGGCATTTTAATCTTTCATATTATCGTTACCGTAAGGCTACAGTTCGTTGCAAAACGAAGAGTGTGCCAACCTATGGGTTAATATAAGCGTATCACTTTGCACGTGGGTGTCCCTGCTTAAAGCATTGGAACACTCGTGTTCAGCATGCACGTTTTTAGCAGCCGGTGATTTTGGGACACGTGGTAGGAATACCGTAGACTAGCGTGTTAGAAAAGGGTGGGTCGTAAAGGGGTAACAGCCGTCACTGTACCATATGCCTCGCACATTACTCGCGAAAGCGGGGAGGAACTCGTAAAAGTGCGACACACACGATTTTTATTTCCGTTCTCGTTTTCTTCCATACTTTGTTACGATTCTCTCCTTTACCCTCTGAAAATTTGAATCTAATTTTTCCTGAGTAGCTTGGTTAATGTTCTATATTTCTCAACGGCAGTGATTTGGCCCCGTGAAAGCATTGTATTCGTTCGAATTATTTGGGAGAAATAAAATGTTTTATGTTTTCGATTTATGGCGTACGTAATAATAGATGGTTGAAGGAGCACTTGTGAGAAAGTTGTTGAAGATGGCCATCTGGTGGTGAATGTGAGAAGTACCGCCATAAGTTAAAATTGACATACATAGGGAACAGCCAGGAAAGATGGGGATAAAAGTTGCTTTAGAATGGAAGGTGGTCCAATAAAAAATAGCACTCGAATATTTCTGTTGCTTTTGGAAATATGGAAAAACTTGAGTATAATTTTGACAGAATTAGTGTAATTTATGGGAAGAATTTCAAGATTGAAATTGTAACTAGCATTAAACTAATTTTATACCAATTATATAATTATAGTTCTAATACTTTTATAACTGTTTCTTCATGCGAATGATTATATGTAGTAAATAATTTAAACATAATTTGAAGAGTTTCTAAAGTTTTTAATTAGTATATCTGTTACATGTTCTAGAAGCGTTTAAATGTTGGCTAAAAAGTGTTACGAAAAATATTTTCTTTGTACATCAAACTAATTACATTCAAGCAATTTTTTTCCGAGCTGTTTATCATACTCCTTCAACTTCCGGTTAACAGACCGTGGTATGCGTTGAAAAAAGTTCGAAGTCTCTTTGATCGAGTTAATTTAATCCCAGGGGAAAACTTAGCCTCCGGGCGGTGTGCCGAATAACAAGATAATCTAAAATTCCTCGTCTTTTTTATCGATCTTAGCAGCCAATTTGTTAGCTTGTGATATTTTCACGGCATTCTCCATGTATTCCTCGATAAAAAGGAAGCAAAAGCCGGTGATATTTTGAAAATACGGTAAAATGATTCGTTCCCTCATGCAACGTTTGTACCATTCGAATTTTTCATTATTTGTGGCCGTTTCTTTCAATAATTCATCGAATTTAGTTGATCGTTCCGGTACTTCTTTTTTCGCTGCTTTCCAATACCTCTTCAAACCTTCTTTATACGTTTCAACGTCGATGCATTTTACAATACCAAATGCTAAATTGTGAAGATTTTTCTCCAAATGATAATAAATCGCTGTCCTGGTTTCTTCTTGCATCAATTTCTCCATTTCTAATTGTTCCTTGATAAACGATTCGTGTCTGTTGTTAGGTAGCTGAATCTAATAACCATTTTTGGGTAAGTTAGAGCAACAGGTCGATGAATTTATCTACTTGATTATTAATCGATTTCTGTTCTCTAAGAATTGAGTTGTTACTAGTAACAAACAGATTGAGTTGAATTTATTTGGAACTTTTTAGAAATAACTATAGACCAGGATATTAACTTTAACAAACGACATGAAGTACTAAACGTTTTATTGTAAGGTCAAATGGGTTTAACTGGAACAGTCAGCAATAGTTTCGCATAAAAGAAAAACGGTACTAACCGCCATCCAGTAACATCCTAGCGCTCTTTGGAGGTCAACGATCGCATTTACATGCTTTTCTTTGAAACCATATAAAACTCGAATTTTCAATAATTTTGGCAAGTTTTGTTCAAAGCTGCTTATCAAAGGAAGATCGTGACTATTTTTCCAAACACCATCGCCATTTCTGCCAAACGGAAAGGGCCAATTGTAAGGAATCGAGTATGTGCTTCGCAATAACGCTCTTCTGTCAAAGTTTGTTGGCTTCAATTCAGGATACTGAAATTTTTACAGTGCAAAATATTGGCATAATATTGACTATCAAATATTTAACAAAATAAAAACAGATGTTAAGATTGGATATTTTAACGCCCGGGTATAAGAAGAGGTTTGATATTGTGAGGTTTAGAGTTAATATTCCCTCCAAACTTTCGAATTAAAGAAAAATCTTCTTTTATTTTATTTAATTAACATAGCTGATTCGCAGCAGTTTTAACCATCGAAGGGTGGAGTTTGGGACAATAATCCCAAGAAATAAACTTAATAAAAATTAGAAATAAGAAGATTTCACACGTTGCAATACTTAAAACATTAATGGAAAATTTGAAAACTGAAATAAAGTCGAATCAAATGTTGAACTTAAACTGTCGCTGTCTAAGTTGTTCACGGTTCAAAGGTCGATAGCAAATATATAAATCAATATTTCAGTTTTCTTCATTATCTTACTACGCCCCTAATTCCTCTACGAGCGTTAAAACAGGAAGCGAACGATTAAATCTATTATCTAACCTGAAACGTTAGCAGAGTCTTTGATCGCGTTTCAGATTTCAACGGTTCTAGCGTAATAAGACGACGAAGTTCCGGTTTGTGCGAACTCGGATACAAGATCACGCTGGTCTCGTTATCAAAGGCTGCCGTCAGTTCCATTTGGTTGCTAACAGATCGATGAAGGTACTCGTAACCGGTGAGATTCTGATCTATCGCAAATATTCTGCAACAAATATCGCTGGGCTGGAAGCGCATCATCTCGTGATCGCAAGGTTGCTCAAAGAATTCATCGTCCTCGTACTCCATCTTTGGCCCGTTCTGGTAACTCTCCTCGTTCCCGCTCGGAACGAGAAAGTCCGCGTTTGAGCCCGACTTCTGACGTCTCGACGTTTCTCTGCGACGATAACTCGTCGTGCCGTCGTTCTTCACTTCGAATACATTCTCAAAAACGTCTTTGGTAGAAAATATGACGGCTGGAGATTCGGAGGCGAAGAAATTGTACGTGGAGGTTGATTGGTTGCCGCAGAAAGTGCACGAAGTGCCTTTCAGCGATACGCTATCCTCTTTGATCTACGGAAAGCGTGCAAACTTAAGAAAATATTGATCGTTGTATTTCAAATTTTTCCTAACAACCATGGGAATAGTGCTATCAATTGGATAGGGAAAAAAAGAAAGTATTTGTTTGTTATAAAGATCCCTGGTGTTATAAATTTAATTTGAGGGCCAACAGATTTTTGAAACGATGAAAATTGAAGGAAAAGGGACTGGATTATTATTGCTACGATTACAACTGGTCAAGTATTTAAATAAACGGTCTGTAATTAAGGGAATTAAAAGGTGTCTGAAATGAAATTTACACCTGGACTCTGGAATTATGTAGAAGTAGGTCTCTGCTGACCCAGCAAGCAGATGACACACTGCGCTTTGACATTCGAAAATCTAGGATACCGTTAGGCGTCTGCTTTTGAATGAATTTCATCTCGACGGTTCCAATTACCTTGAGATTAACTCTGTCGGCCACCGAAACTTCGTAATCACCTCTTGCCGATATGCTGACTCGAACTTCGTCCGGCATCGATAAAGTACAGCTAACTGTTGATTGATCGTAGAATACCGTGGAATAGTTCTTGTGTTCTACGCGACATGTTAACAGAACGGAGACAAAGCTATCCTCGATCAATAGCCTGGTCACATCCTCGTTGTATACTGAGCTGTGACTCCAGTTATCTACTTCGGGATGCTTTAATGTCGCAAATGATACGCTGCGGATATTTAGCTCCTGTGTTTCCTCGGGAATAAAGTATTGTTGAATTTCCTCCTTGGACCAATCGCACGTCACCGGATCCCTTTCTATGATGTATCCGCTTATGATACGCGTGCCATCTGAACGAAAGCCTTAAGTTAAGTTCCTACAGTTATTCTTTAAATAAAGATTATTAGCTATACAATACCTATTATTAAATGTTAGATAAAATACAACATTTTTAATTAATATTATAATTTTCAATATTTAATGCGTAATATTCTGATTGTAGATAACTTTGTTTGATATTGTGAAATTGATAATACACCTTTGATTGAACCTACTTAATGTAAGTCAGATATTCATTTTTTTCATTTAAATCTGTATGTTCCCTTCCTTTTTTCATAATTTAAAGGGAGCGCACATTACCAGCGGCCAAATAACCGCTCCCTGAGAACTAGCTCCAGCCACTTCGAGAAGTAATGAATTTAAAAGCACTTAAAGCTCCCTCGGTTGTATTAAAATCGACATTATCGAAAATGGAACAAACTTTTCTGACCCCGGGAACTTCAACCCACCGGGGACCACGTTTTTTATGTAACGGTAAAATGTTTCGAGCTTAGCATGACTGATAATTTCTTTTTATGGGAGGGTGTATTACAAAATTGTCAAATAAATTGAATAAAACACAGGTAATCATAATTATTCTGTAAAAGTGTTCAACAACATGCAAAGATATTAAGAACTTGTACAATTTAATGTTTCGATTGTTCGTTTGGAATCTTTTAATTTATAGTTCTCAGGTGTCGTACCTAATTAATAAAGTTCACATATTTTCCCAACTACGAATTTTAAATCAAGTTATGTCTAATCTTAGTTTCGATCAAACTAACTCTAATCGTTTGATGATTTCGCGCCACATTTGCGATCTTCATCTCCGTGGACCAAGAAGAGCCCCGTCAATTTACATACACGGTTGTCACGAAACAGCTTTCCTGCCAAAGTGGCAAGAACCTAAAAACTTACCAGGAAACTCGACAATCAATTCCCCATTAGATTTCAGCAACATGTTGGTGCCGTCAGCGCGACGCGTGAATTTCTCGTCGACCTCGTAGTTGGACGCTGTCCTCACGAGTAATCGATGGGGTTCGTTTACGACCAAGTCATTGACCACCTCGTATCGTCTACCATCGTGATCCAATACCGTGTACCGTAACACTTTGACCAAAGTGTCAGCCGCTGACAAGACATTGTCAGAATTCTGAGGACACATCATGTTCAATGAATTGGTTGGCAAAGTGGCGCTCGAATTGGAGGATAAAATATAGGCACAGGGTTTTCTATATTTTTCTGAGAGCCGAGTTTAACACCAGAACTACCATACGAATCAAAATGACTTGTAAGCTGACTTTTATCAAGATAAATTTTGAATTTATTCTTAATTTAAAGTAAAGGTATATTGAACGTTGGTATTTTTAGTGTTAAAGAGATTGAAATAAATATTTACCCGTTAAGTGTTGTTCAGATAAAAAAGAAATTGAATGATTACTTGATGCACTAACGTCGAACTAGAAGGTTCTTCGACTGTTTGCGCCCTTAACTGTTTTTTGCCTTTGGACTGTTTCGTTTTCTCGCTAGGTCTGTCACCTTTAAGATCGAAAACCACTTCTTTTAGAAACCACCTTTAAGATCGAAAACCATTTCTCTTCAATTCATCAAAATAAGTTTATAGCAAATTGTGCGAACGATTCGTTCTATCAGGAGTTAAACCTTTATCCAGTATTATTTTGAATTAAATTGATAACGAGTGACTGTTTCATTAAATTATGATAAAAATGAAAAAAGAAAAAGAAAATAGGTCGCCTACCTATTTGAATATTTGCATTATCGTTCTGCGTGTCATCCTCTTTAAATTGAACTTTTTCGAAGTCTATACACGTTACGATGGCTCCGTTAGGACGAAGGACGATAATTTTCCCATCATCGAGGTACTTTAAAACCGTTCCATTTCTAAGAAATTTTCTACAAACCTCATGGTCGCGATTGATAATACCTTTAGATGTAGCGTAAGACTGACAAATATAAAATGGATTATCGGGTCCTGTACCAACGACTGGTTCTGTCAGTAATCCTGTCGGCCAAGATGCTTTAAATTTAACGCTTGTTTCTTGCCAATTATCCATGTCAAAATCCGTGTCTTTATCTGAACAATAAAAAATTATATATGTAATTTATTATCTCACATACGATACACAAATTTAACATGATCGAAAAAAATTACTAAGAGGAGTCACTGATTTAAAAGTTTTTAATTTTAAAGGGGTTATTAGCATTTTGTTTTAATATATATTTTTGCGAATGTACTTAAATTACCAAATTAATACGAGAGATAATTTCAAATTGTAATTGAATGGAAAGAAATAAAATTGCAAATTTATAATATAATTTAACAAATATTAGTTAGTAGTTTTGTAGAAGAATCAGATTAATGGAACACTAACATGTTGATATCAAGGATTTCTCAAAAGAAAGGATAATCCCCAGTTTGGTCGTCAAGTGAAACATCTTGCTGTTTTCAGAGCTACTGTTATTAATTTGTTCATACAATCGTAAACTGCAGCCATATACAGTAACCGTAATCCGCAGGTCTTTGTTCTTGTAAAGCCAGTCGTCTATTTCAACTCGCACCATAGTATCATCAGCCGAGTAGAAGGTTTCCTTGGTATACTTGATTTGTACACGCAATCTGCCAAGGTCGTAGCCATCGAAATTGTACTCTGGTTCTTTTTCAACCATTTTTACCGACACATAGCTGTGTTTCGAAGAAGTAATTAGGTCCCGAGTTGACCCGAGGCTAACTTTATCAATGTCGAATTTATCAGTCGATTGTCTCCTCTTCTTCTTTCCATCTTTTGATGCCTCGACATTGGGCAGTTCTAATAACAAATTTCTGATTAATTCGTTGGCGATTGGCGATTGGCGATTAATTACGTGTCGAAATGTAGTTATAGTTATCGGAGTAAAAGAAGATTAGTGGAGTAAGTAGATTATCTGGGAAGAGGAGTCTTTTGGGAAAACTCAGAAATATTCTAGGGAGATTCTAGGGTAGCTTAATTTACCATTCAATTAACGTCTAAAATAAACTTTAAATTATTTATTTTGGTAATATAGCTGAAACTGGAGCAAAAACAATTATCGTTCACATTGCGGTGTTAAGATTGAAATATCTTCTAAAGCAACGATTTATAGATACAAATTGCTTAATATTTTTTCAATAAACTCTGCATGAGAACACAAATTTAATCACGTCTATCTCATGAAACTAAAAAAATTATGTCCTTTTTAATTCTATTTAATTTCTGACCGAAGTATTTTTCTACATAATCGACAGTTTCTAGTTAAAAGGATCCCGAGCAACGCAGCGAGGTTCTAAAAAACTTTTTCGATCGAAAGAAAAAGTTTTTTATGCGAGGGAAACGTCTGGTTAGAAATTTAAAGTACCGGTTTATAACTGATCTCCTCACCCGTTTTCAGGCTCTTTCCCGGGTGGTCGTGCAGTTTTTCAAGATCTTTAGCCTTCAAGGATCCGGGCAGAATGAAGTCCTCATCTTGAAACAACAGGCTTTCGTCAAACATTTCGGTACTCTTCCTCGACAATCTTATGATCGCCTTGTTCGACAGATAATTGTTCATTTCTTCTTCCAAACGTATCCATTCCTTCTCTTCAGCCACCACGTACTCGTTGAAGTCACGGAGGCAAACCGGCGTACGTATGCTGTATATGTTTTCCTCCTGGTGCACCCCGTTCACCACCCTCTTGTAACCAAAATACAACAACAACGAGTTCGTGGGCTCGAAGTAATTCGACTCAAAGTAATCGAACGTTTGAAGGCTCTCTTGAAAAAGTTGCAGGAACATCGGCATCGACAATACCTCGACGTCGTTGTAATCTTCCAGCCTCGAATCGTACTTTGTCCTTTTTTTAAATACGTTTCCTTCCAAGTAACCAGGAATCAAGAATTCACGGAAATCTATTAGGTCGAACAAGGGGGCGCATTCCACGAAGGTTGGCATTATTTTGCCATAATCGATGTTACCGTCGCTTCGAAAATGAATCTTGTGGGTGGATTTCGAGGTCAGGTCCGGAAAAGATTTGCTGCGTTTAGGAGTTTTGATGTCCATCGTGTTATCCTGCATAATCGTCTTGCTTTCGGGCTTGGACTGTCCAAATATTATTCTGTCGAGCATCAAAATGTGCAAATAATGTTTGATCTCTTCGAGGTTGACTTCGTCGTCGAAGTAATGTCTCATTGTGTCGATGTGACGATAGTACTCTTTGCGTTTCTTTTCGAAGTTCACCGATTGTGAATCGAAGGATTCGAAACAGGGGTGCCAAAAGATGGACTGAATGTTGTCCCTTAACTTGGTTAAGATTGCGGGGTTACGAAGAAGATGAATATCCTCGTTCAGAGGGTCCCCTTGAATTAATCTGATGTCGTTTAGATTAAGCTCGTCATTGTCGAAAATTTGCTGTTCGTTTAGGTTGAATTTAAGATTTAACGTCTCTAATTTCTGCTGGATAAAGCTGATGGATGATTGGATGACGGACTCATTTGATATCTGAAGAAAATTATACGTTGTTAGTTTGCGAAAGAGAGTTTACAGAATTTTAAGTAAAAGTCGTATTTAGGAGCTCACTTCCAATGACTTTGACTTTAAAAACATTTAAGTCGTTGTTTGTTAATTTCATTAATCTCGTATTTTATTGAATTCAGCCTGCAATTATATTAACTACTAATAAATGATCGCTAAAATCTTTGAAAGGCCATTTAAAAGAGTGATTTTCAGAGAAGACTCATGTCCCTTACACCGTTTTTCAGTTTTTTAACTCGATCATTTTGAATACCAAATATTATAATACATTTTTCGCAAATCTATGATTTTTTCTTCTCTAATAAACAAACTTTCTTTATTAAACTTCTTATAACAGAAGTCCTGCTGAAGAAAACAAAAAAAGAAAAAAATGAATAAAAGGCAATATGAACCTTTTTAAATAAGAATATCTGAAAACTGAATTATAAAAGTTTTGCCCCTTTTCAAATTGTAATTTATGAAATTGATTAATTGATCTTTAATGTAACTTTCTTCAATCATATGTAACCAATCTTAAATAAATAATTAAAAGGACAGATTTCAGTTTATTTTTGTATAAAATAAGACTTACCACTTCTGATACTATTTTGGCATCTCCTTTTTCATCAACTAAATATTCAATCACTTTTTTTTTTCCGTTTTCTTCAATCTGCTTCAACATCGCCAACAACACCAACGGCACAGTAACACACTCCGGAGGTATCTCATCAAAGCATGTTTCATAAACGTCCATATTTACTTTTTCTTGCTCATCTCCAACAATGTTCTTGTTTACCCTCATAGTTTGCAAATACTTATCATGCTGCCGATAAACATCATAAATATCATAGACAAAATACGACACGCTGTCGTACATCTCCTTCTTCATATCTTCGTACTCATCCTCGTCGAATATTTCCGGTAATTCTGGCGGGCAATATGTAAGAAACGCAATGTCACAGTAATATGGATAATTCTGAGGTTCCATGGATTGTTTTTCGACCACCGTCCAAAAATTGTACAAATCTACCTTGTCAACGTGATACATTTTGTAGAATTGTAATTTTCTAGTGACCAAAGATGCCGTTCGCGCGGGGTTCACGCACCGATCCAGCTGTTCGTCGGGTCGTTTGATCCTGAGGATGCAGGTCAACGGTACACCCGCGTTTATTAAATGTTCCAGCAAATCCGGATCGTGGAAACCCGTCAAAATTACGTAAAGATTCGGCCCGTTCGAGGGAGCATCGTCCACGTAAACGGCATCCCGCCATTCCTCCGTGCGTTTCCTCAGCCTCGTATTTGCTTTGGAGTTGAACGTTTCTATGTTGAAGTTTTTCGACTTTGGTTGGCCTGTTGAAAACCAGGTACATACTTAAAGTTTCGAACGGAAGACTTTCGTGCATCGAAAATGTTCGGGGTTCAGAAAATGAAAATGAAAAGCTCTGAAACTAGATTTAAATTGTTTTATATTTCAGCATTGTTCTTGTGCCAAGAAATGTAATATTTAAGGCTTTGAAGTTTGATATTTAAAAGATAACTCGTAAGTTTTTGATTATAGTGAATAGTAGATGAATTTCACGTCACAGGAAAAAGGAATCTGATATTAAAATTGAGCCATCCTCGTTGACATTCGCATAAAATAAAACAAAATAAAAATGTCGAAGACGAAATAGCATATTTGCAAAACATGAGCATATATTTAATAAAGAAAATTTACATATCATCTAAGTTAAAAGTAATAATGAATACAACTCGTTATTATGCTTTGGTAATAACTTAAACTACAATAGGATTGTATTTGAGGACAGATGGTTTGATTTTTAAATAATGGATTCTTTCAAATGTTGTAATATACAGGGCGAATCAATAAGGACTACTATTTAAAGTAAACAAAATTTAAATGAATATATTGCATTTTAAGTTTATTAAACAAGTGCAGTTTGATTCTTTGATTCTTTATTTTCTAAAATAACAAGGTAACTAAGTTTCTTCAAGATCAATGCATTTACATTCGAAGTCACGTTATTTTGAAAAAAATTAATTTCATTTTGATATTTCAAATTCGATGAGCTTCTTAAAATGCAACATAAGTCGTTTAAAACAGTTTTTAGTACAACCGAAGAGTAATATGTTGATCGACAAGAGAATCTTTGATTACTCACCCCAATTGGCATCAGTCTGCATGATCAAATATTCTTCGTCAATTTGACGCTGCAGATCGGCCAGCTTCTTCACGATACCGATTTGCTCTTCTTTGGCTCGGTATATCATATACTTGATGACCTGTGCCATCAGCCAACCAGGCAGTACGCCATTGTCCTCGTTCAAAATCTTGCTAGCGTAATGACAAACGCCCTGAATAATTGGGCATTTGTCCAGGCTCTGTTTCGACAACAATTTGACGGTGTCCAAGCTTTTCTGATGGCTCAGAGAGAAAATTGCTTTTCGTTTACCATCCTCGGCGCCCAGGTTGAAAAACGACACGCACCTGGTGTGTTCGGAGAGCGTCTCGACCATCATGGTCACCATACACTGCCAGTGGTCTTCGTTGATCGCGGTGTCATTTAATGCGGCGCGCCAAGAATCCTCATTGATTTGTTTTCGTCCTCTCTCGGACGCCTGGGATCTCGATAATTTCCTTTTCTTGCTCATACCGAATCAATTTTCTAGCCTCAAAGTTCGATCAACGTCCACGCACCATTTAATTTGATCGATCATCGAACAAACGACGAGCTACCTCCGCAAAAAATTTTACCACTATCCTAATTCTTTTACATCCACGTACATTAATAACCCTTTAGCTGCTCACTAAAAAGAAAGGGTGGTAAAAATTTCGTGAGATTCGTGAAAATTTGTATTCATAACGTTTGTCATAAATGATGCGCAAAGTTTCTTATTCACGTTGTCAACATTGTATATTATATTGCTAATATTTATTATAAATGATTGATATGAACCTTTTGTAAATTTTTGTTCTTGTAAAATATTTTCTTGTGATAGAAAATCCAATTAAAATTGAAATTATTTAATCAGTGAATCAACATTTTATTCAATTCTAACTGAAACGAAACTTTTAAAATCGACAAAAATGTTATTACATATTTATTTCTCGTTTTGAGGTTTCGCAGTAGTTTATTTAAATTATATTTTAAAGGCTTTTTCGTTGACGTGTTTAATGTTGCATAGAGTTTTTGTTCATCAGTTAAATAAATTCTGTATTATTGGATTTTATACAGTTTTTAATTATTTATCAGAATATCTGCAAAATAATTACTGAAGCTATGAATTGAGGTTAAACAAATAATATTGAAAATATAAAATCTTCACAAATTATTATTGTTGCATTTAAAATTTTCAGGAATATCGATTTCATATTGATTAATTAACGGCTTAATAAATGTTTGGAATCATTGTGTATGCGATTAACTGTCACGTAGGTAATTGGTAATATTTGTACTCAATTTGTACCACGTCGAACAGTGGTATATGTACGCGTTCAACAATCAAAAGGTTAAAATTTATTGGGCGTATACACGTCTTTCGTATGTATTGATAGACAGGTGAGGGCGTATACATGCTTTTCGCAATCAAAGAGTTAACAAACACGAAGTTGCATGAAAATTGCAGAGCCACGTTTCACAAATATTTGACCCGTGACTTTAGTTACAGAATTTTTAATCCGATTTTGGCCCACCATCGAAAAGGTCCACCATCGTTAGATTCACCTAACCCAAAACCTCCCCTATCGATACATACAGCGTTATAAAAGCAACGCGACGTCTCGATATCCTTCGATGCTCCCGTTAGGCTGAAGCATCTCGAAGCTTTTGAAATTTCCTTGAGGAAATATTCCAACGTGGAAAATAAATGCTGCCGGTTGCAATTTGTTCCTCTTGGTGTTTACTGCGCGTCAATGTTGACGTTTTGTGTTTGATGATCGTGCAGGTATGGGAGGTAAACATTGGAGCTCAATAGGATGTCGCAAATGTTTAAAGAGCCTACAGGAAATACTCGTATGGGGTAAGAGTTGAAAGATGTTCGGGTAAATGTTGAAACAGTAGGGCGACTGTCTTCCAGTTGGAAAATACCCATCGTTCTCGCGAAGTATCGAACAGTTTGATTTTTGAAATCTTGGAAAATTTGTAACTGAAAAGTCAAATTGAACCGTTCGTTCTCTAAGTATATTTTCTGTGTTACGATTTATGAAAATTCATGAAAACACTTTTCCAGCAACTTTAGACTACGGAGTGGGGCGTAATTCTATATTGCGAAGAAATATTTATGATTTCAGCAAAAAATGCAACAATTGATAAAAGTCAGAAGATTTTTAAATGGTAGATAGCTAATTATTAAATAGTAGGCAGTTATAGTTTTTCTTGTTTCCAAATAAGGGATATTAAACTTTTTAATAAAATTCGATCAATTATTCATTTATTATGTTAAATATTAAATTTGTATCGATTCATGGTATTCAAAGAAAGAGCACAATAATCGAGTCATGTTAATTAATCATTGTATATCGTAGACACATGGTAATCGATTCCAGATTCTTTGTCATATTTAACAATATTAAAAAAAGATTTAATGTATGAACTTCAAAATGTAATTTCAAATTCTTAAGAAAGATCAATTGAATTATTCGAGTTATTTCAATTACTGAAAATTCGGGGAGTTCAACTACAATGTAAAGTCATAAAATTTTCGAGGCTGTTGGCAAAAATCGGGCTTCTCTCGATTCATAGAACCCTGTCTAAATAATTAATCCCATGCTTCCTTATTCCTATGGCGCTGCGCATGGAACGAAAATATCCTGAAAACTCTTTCTACGCCACGGGCTACGATTTCATGTACTTTTTATCCCACTTCAGAGCAGTCCGTCTCACCAGCAATTTTTCGAAAACTTTTTCTTCAGAAATTCTATGCGCACCTGAAACGGCTGTCGTATCTTGTACGTTTCGACAACGTGCGAGTGAGAATTTTGACAAAGTTATTTTTGATCCGTTGTAGCAATTTTTTAAAGTAAGTTGTCATATTGAATTTTGTTCTTCATATTGTATAGAAAAAGTTTTTGATATTCAGGGATATTTTAACAGTATGTTAAATAATTAAATAACAAAATTTTATAAATGTTAGCCACATCACTTGGATGATAATTGCTTTTAAAATCATAACATTTAATTTGTATGATGTAGGAGGTAAAATTTTAATTATAACTCGAGAACATTATTTCCAATTCTGGTAGAAAAAGGATACATCGTACAGTTTCAGAAATAAACGAAGGAAACAAGCACTCTCTTCATCAATGGGAAAAATGTACAATATTTTTCATTTCTTTTGTAAAGTTGATGTGTTTTACTTATTTTGCATCAATATTGATCGAAATATTCAACAGAAATAACGTGTAGCCACTTTAAAGCATGAAACGTTCTGGACGTTCCCTGGTATGCAATTTGTTTAACTCTTTTCCGTTGCAGGTATTTTAAGAAGCTAAGCCTTCTAACCAACGGCTACGGCTATCTTTTTTTCTCTTCTTAGACGAAAATTGCAGTTTCCACGGAGTTTCGTCGTTAAGTACACCCTGCACAGTCACGTTTATAATGTTCGGTCGTCTGTGTCCCTACCGACGGCTACGGTAATACGTTTTCCATTACCTACCGGCCAAGCCTCGTGAAATGCTCGATTTAACTCTGACCCGTACAAGTGGAACGAATAGAACAAAGGGATCAATTAATCTTTTAATCCAACACTTCAATTACCAGCTTTACCTTAATGGTATTCAGAATTTTTCTGCCTTCGTTCTTTTCTTCCGTTTCTAATTATTCGGCCGGGTTAAGCCTCGAAAGACGAAGCCACAATGGTGTTTCGACCGAAATTAGATACTTGAATTCTTGTTTTATCGTTGGGAAAGGAAATGTTATTTAAAAGTATAGTTGCTAACTAATTTACATTGAATTTAAATTACCGTTAGTTTGTAATATAACAGTTAGAGGATATTTCAAATTTTACACAGAATGTTTCGAAGAAAAGAAAAATATTATATGAATTAGCATACATAATGTATGATTGTATTAATTTATAATAAAATAAGACACTATTCGAGCGGAATTTAAACGTACCGCAAAAGGGGGGAGGATAGAGGTTTCCCCTCCTCTGGTTTCGACCAATGAAATTCTAACAATTCACGAAAGTATTTCGCATTAATTCAAACTCTCAGCAACTGTGCAATTTAAATTGCCGCCATAGATTAAGCATCGTGACGTTATCCAGGAAATAATATGCTTCCAGCACCTTTCATTGTATCCTTCCAAATAGCATGTTGCGCCGAACTGCTGCCGCTGTTGCTTCTCTGTTTGATTTAATTTGCCCTACAGTCTTCCATCGTTCAACATCGTCTGGAATTAAAGCTGTAGAATTTAATAATTTATTACCGTTACCAGGTCTCTGTTCCTTCTCGTTACACGATATCGTCTTAAGTTTGCATACGTTCTAACTTTTCCTCCTTGCCAGACGATGCCTACGTAATTCATTTTAAATAATTCATCGTTACCCTCTGCTCTCGAACCGGTCAGGCTAGAATTAGATTATGGTTAAATAATAGTAGGGTGGTGGTTAAGTTTCGCCACCTTTTAAACAGCAATTCTAAATCCAAAACTGAAAAGGTCGGTTCTCTAACCCGATTTTTGCGAATTCCTACGATTTTGAAGAAATTGAATTCGACTACCGCCAGCCGGAAGAGTGAACTTTTAATATATGTCCGGACGACCGCAACTAGCTTCTAGTCGCAAATAACGATGTTAGTTTGCGAGTGGGTCAAGACTCTCTCAAGCTCGCGATAAAATACTGCGTTCATTAATTAATTCGCCCGTGATATATCGCCGTGATATGTCGCTCTTGGAAGTTGGCCCGAATCTCGCGACAGTTTTGTTAATGGACACCGTTCCCTCGCGTGGCTGTATTCGCAGGATCCATTAAACAGCTCGTGAGGCATCGCGGGAATTAAATGAAAAGAATACGCCTGTCTTCCGCGTTTGGCCCACCTGGGATTCCCGATGTACTCGTAACGATTATGAAAACGGCGCGAACAGCGAAATAAAAAAGGACAGGCTGGCTGATGAGGAGGATCAAGGTGATTAAGAAAATTGAAGACGGAGAATGTTGTGTGTACGAGAGAGTTGTTCTCGCACACAATCTTCATAGGCTTTCCAATTTATTGGAACAGCTGAGGTGCACTGAGGCGACCACGAATGTCCCATTCCGTTACCTGTCTATTTTTTTGAATATCCATGCCTCGATAAAAATGAGAAATATAAGACACTGGGCTAAACTTGAAATATAATATAATGGTAAGTTGGTAAATGAAAATTGATGCTGTTGTTTGTTACTTAACTGGTAGGGTACACCTTAAAATTGTTTAATCAACTTCTGTAGTTCACGATTTTTCAAGATAAGTAATCAGGGATTTAGTTTAAATGAAATATGGGCCTTGAAGAAAGGTATTCTGTTAATATTACTCAAAGAATTGTAATAATTATTGATTGTTTACTGTCTTTTTTATGTGTCAGTAAAACACGACATTTTGTAAATCTTCATAATACTATTATAGTATCTTCATTGATCAAAGATATAAAAAATTAGTTTCAAATTAAAGAGTGTTGCTTTTGACCCGTGAAAAATGAAGTTATGAATGTGAAACAAACAATGCAATTTGTTTATAAAAGTGGAGCGATATTGGTTATAAATATGGTCGATCGTAAATATCGCATACGTATAAATACACAGTATGTCCAAACGCGGAGATGACATTTTAATTCATTTATTATTATCAACTTCGTTTTATAACTTTCTGGCACTTTATATGTAAACAATGTTATTATAGATTTATGGTCGGTCGTATTTCTTTCGCTCAGCAGTCTTTCCGCCTGTGGCGAACATTTTCATTCCAAACTGTGAAAATTCATTATATAAAATTTCCCGGAAATACCTCGCAAAGTAACTAATCAAAAAATTTGAATTATAATTTCCCATATAAGCTTATAAAATGCAGTTGACTCGAAAATTACCACTTTGAGAAAATTCTCTTTAATTTCAAGATACAACAAAATGTCTGAACTTGAAAGGGACAACAGTTTGGCACAGTTCTTGGGCCATCGTTATCGGATCGTACTTTTTTCGAAAATGATGAAGGTGTCGCAACGACAGTCAGTACACATTGTTACCGTGCAGTGATGAATTTCTTGGACTAAATTGGAAGCAATGAACAAAGACGATTTTCATTTCCGGCAGGATACACAAACCCAGTTACAAGTTACACAAACCGAGACAATTGCATTTATACACGAAAAGTTTCTCGGTCTTGTAATCTCAAGAAACGTAGACGTTAATTGTCCGTCTATGCCATATGATTTGATTCTTTAGATTCTTTTTCTTTAGATTAACGCGAAGGAAAAATAATCCTCAAACAATTGTTATAATTAAATACCATATTAAAACTGTAATTATAAAAACGCGGTGAGAAATGTTCTCGTTAGAATAAAAGAGATTACAAGACAAGTGAAGGCTATTATTTATGAAATATTGTGCTCTATAATTAATACCAAAGTTTATACTACGATTTTGAATAAAAATTTAAAAATGAAAAAGGTGTTGTAATATTTAAACAACATCTTTCATCGAAAGACCTTGTAGTTCTAATTTTGAACAATCAGCGTTCTTAAACTGTTTTAAATTTCGATAAATGATTTATAACCATCGTTTAGGACAAACAGGCGCGATATTTTAGGGCCAAAGCACGGCTCGATTCGTTTAACAGGAATTACCGTTACGTTGAAGTTTATCCTCGTTTTTACATCCGGTTCTTTCCCTTTTTTTTCCCTGCCCTCGCCGTTAATCCGCGCGTTTACCGGGCGAAACTGGCGCGACGCAACATCGGCTCAACAAATTTAATTAATTCTGATAATTGAGAAGTTTATCAAGTCGTGGATTCATGGTCGAAGGCAAAGTCCGGGGACAGAGGTTTGCTAATTTGTCGACAGGTTTGCGCCCCGCAAGCTCCGGCTCTCGCTTTACAAATGAAAACGAGGCTGAGGTTTCAGCGTTGTGCTTGCCCCACCCGGGAGGTTTTGGTTTTAATTAAATCATAATGTAGTTTGTCGCCAGTACACGCGTGTATCTCCGCGTACACTTCAAAGCTTTCGGTTCTGTTTCTATGTTGGATTCAAACTCTCTGCTCTCCTTCTTTATGTTCATTTCACACTACAAAGCACGTTCATTTTCATGAACACTTTAAAACGGTACCTAATTTCAAATAATAGTTACTCTGTTATTACTCTGTCCCACAACAAATTGTAAATTCAATATTTTGTTGCAAATTTCGGTTTTAAGGGATTTCTTGTTCCATTTGGTTATTAATGAAAGTTGTAATTTAATTCTGTAAATTCTTACAATCTCGTATACATTTCATTAGAAGACTTTAATTTTCATTAAAATAAAACTAATAACTTTACTTAATAGACACTTTTGATTCTGCAAATATTATTATTCTATTAAATATTACTAGGTTGTCATTATTAGGTTATTAAGGGCTGAAACACTAATCTAATGTAAATCAGATCTATTACACAGAGATCGTGTATCAAAATGTATTCCATTAAGGAATCGCCGACAGGAACCATTCCCGAAACAAATTATGGGTGGGATACGAAGGACATAACTTACTACGAATTTTTGCAATCAAACCAGGCCATTAATACCAAAATTTATTGTTGGCAATTGTAATCGGAAATGAATTCTGGACGACAAAACCATATCTCGTTGATAAAAAAGGGGTCATGTTCCATTCGAGTAATATTCGACCTCGTGCGAACTTTAAATTAGCAACTAAGGATTTAAATCGGGAAATTATGGAGCATCATTCGCATTCCTTTGATTTAGCACCCTTGGATTACATATTCAAGTAGTTACAAAATTATTTTACTCTTTACAGTTGAATTTTCTATGTTTAGGAGAACTGACGAAGTATTTTTAAACTGCAACAAGATTCTTTATTCCATTTAGGCTATACTTTAATTAATGTGATAGGTGTAAGTTGCAAGAAATAAGAAGTAAAGGGTGAAACTTAAAATGTTACTTAAAAAAATTACATGAATCTATAAAACATAGTTTTTTTATCTCTATTTCACGATTACGGTGACCTCTAACGTAACCCAGCCCAAATCTGGGTCTCTGTTGAATAGTTAAATTAGAAGAGGCTAGATAAGTAGCAAACGCGAAAGACATTAACATCTTCGTCGGTTCTCCCAATTACCAAATTGTATAGTTTTCACCACACAGAATTTGAAAATATCCGCATCAAATATTCTACCAGCTAAAGTGGCCAATTTACACTTTCCTATCCGAGATTTCATAGCGGAAGCTGGTGATGATATGGCGAACGTGGGCCGTAACATGGCGGAAAGAGGCAGCAAACCGCCGAAAAGTCACTTAGCTAGAATGGCGTGGCCGATCCGAGTTAAACGGTCGTTTATGGTCGACGAGACAGCGGATTAGCGGTTAGGTAATTGTGGAACGGTCACCGACGGACATGTGGACAGAAGTGGAGGCCAGTTTTCCTGCTCTATCCAGGAACCTGGTTATCGCAGGTAGAAACGATAATAGGTCGACCAATTTAGATCAGGAAATATAATGGCAAAAGGCAACAGAGGACATGCAAAACATTTAAAAGTCACGTATATTTATTTTTTGATTATGCTTTTGAAAAAATAATTAATTTAATCATCCTCTTGAATGATTTTCAAGAGATTTTACCCGTTGTTTATTGCTCGTTAAAAAGTTAGGATGTGAAAATCTTTGATTTTTAATTATTTTGTTCCTAGTGAGTTAGGGTTTCGTTTAGAGCTGTACAACGAACTGTGAATCAGTAGTAGCGTGGTCGAATACCACTTCGAAGGTTCACGGTTTGAATTCCGACTAGTCCACTAAACTTCCAGGAATTGGCGAGCTTTGGTGGTATCCAACTTTAAGAGACAATCAAATGCTTCTGTTAATATAAAAACTGGGAATTGGGAAGTTTGTTCAACATTTAATTGCCCTACTGTATACCTCAAATTAATTATTTCGAGAAAAGAGTCGTAAAAAGTAAGATTATTGAACTTCGGGCATGATAATTTTGAATCAAACGAAATATTTTTACAATATCATTCTTTCCAAAAGTACAAATTAGGAAGATAGAAAGGTGATTTATCAAAACAGTCATTACTTTAATTAAAGCTGAAAACTATTATAATTTAATTTATATGTTTGATCTTTGGAGAACCCAGGGAAATATTTGGAAATAGCCTAGTGTTTAACCTGGAACCTTCTGTCTTTGTAAACAGAGAATTAAGTTGATCAAGACTGAGTAAGTATCTTAAAAAAGCGGTCCCTGTTTCAAAGTACAGCTTAAAATATACAGGGAAGAAATAGTGAAAGAGAGAGACGAGATAACAGCGTACAGTGTCGAGGATAGAAGCGATTTAGAAGGGTCATAGTTTGAGTTTGAACAAGGCAGCGGTGTTCCTGACGATGACCCCGCAAAGCAACTCTGTCCTGTTTCAGTATGTGAACACGACAAGGACCACATATTTCCTAGGACAAACCTCCTAGCCAAGTTTGGTCTCGTACTTAGGATTGGCCTTCCACCACTACGGACCACGGTTACAACTTAAGACTGCTTGGCGCCACCGCACTAATCCCTCCTGAACCTGATGGTTTATACATACCTTCACTTATCCCTGCTATCGCGCCATAGTTTCTAGTGTCCGTAAATAACTATAAAAATTACGATCAAACAGTTATGAATATTTCAACCCAATTGGTCAAGTATAGTCTTCCAACATAGCATACTTATATAACAATTAACTCTTTGCACTCGAATAGTGCCTTCGGGGTGCCATATGCAATAAACTAGAATATTTAAGACAAGAATTTAATCTATTTAAGTGTCGTGTATCAGAATGAGGGGAGCAGTTTGAAAGTTCATCAGTGTTTATAAGTATATTGTTCAAAGATACAAAAGCTAAACAGCAGCCATGGAAAAGTATCTGTACGAGTTTCTGAAACATCGCTACGAGTGATGGACTTCTTCAGATTACGAAGAAAAGGCTGTCCTACTTGCTCTACAGTTCCTTCCGGTATGTGCGGACGTCCTGCGCTTTTTTTCCTTTACAGAAGCACACCGTTGTTTGAAACTACTGATACCAGCGTCTAATGCTATCGGCACATGGGGGATCTCCCTGAAATTGTCGTCGGGAAGCTCGTTGAACAGAAACAATGATTCGTACTTCACAAATTGTAGCACGCTAAATGCTCTCTGTTCCGGAGTTGCTGTTTCCGCTTTGTGATATCGCAGATCGTAGAGGAGGGGAGAACACAGCGGGTTCAGAACTTGAATACTTGTTGTTCCATCCCATATGGGAATCATACTTCAGTGTCGTTATTTACATTTATTCATTTGCAATTTCATTTTACTCATTGATTTTGTTAGCAATGCAATTTTTTTTATGTGAAAATAATGTGAAAATGCTTTTTAAAATTTCATTTTACCAATAAACAATGGAAAGGATTTATCTACGGAGAGTAAACTGTTCTTCAATAGTTATACTGAATATATAAGTACATATGTAATTGTAGAATGTCTTTATTTCATAAGAATATTGTACTGCGCTTAAGCTATATGTTAAATAATTATAAAAATATGTTGTATGTACAAATACTGATATGTAAGTTTTACAATTTGTAATTATAAGTGCGTTAAAGTTAAGAATCTAATATTTAAGTAAGTTTTACATGTTCCCGCTGTTGGCACGTGACATAGAACCGCGTAATAATTTCGATCTTTACCGATAGTTTATGGACATATCGGCACGGATATCGTTACACCCGAGTTGATTCGTTATAAAGGCATGTACGTACATCCGTGATGGCACCCAAACGTCCTGCACCGTTCAAATACGGTAAACACCGAATGACTGCGTTTTAATTAAATCTCTATCAATCGAATTTGCCGAGTTGCATCACGCATTGATGAGTTTTAATTTTAGTATTTGATTTTCGTTCATCCGGACACAAATTCCTTTCTACTGATTATTCTGATTATCGAATTCTATTAAGGATCGCCGGGTATCGTTCGTGTTCAATTAATTATCTTTAAAATTCAAGAAAAACCTTTGGTCTTTCGAGATAGATGTTCATCATTAGTTATTGTCTATTAATATCTATATGTAGCTTTCAAAATTTTTTAATTTTGAAGATTTGTAATTTCGGAATTTATAAATTCTCTAATTTGAAAGTTTTAATTTTTTTAATATTTAATTTTCAAGTTAAAAAGTGGCAAATGTTAAGATTAAGAGTTAGAACAAAAATATATTTAACAAGGAACTCTGACAAGCACATATTCGTTCGTCTAAGTACCACAGTGCATTATCTTAACAAGTCGTGATTTTTAACGAACCGGAAGTACACCGTTATCGCCGAATAGCGTCGAAAAGGACACTCGTAACGAGGGAATGTTTCAAAGGCGATCTTACGAAATTAATTTCGTCTGAACGATCGAATGAATATTTGTAAAAGCGGCAGTGATCGAACGTGGACGGATTTTCCTTTGCCTTGTGCAGCAACTAACCGAAAGCCAAGGGAATCGACTGTACGGTTTACACGTCAAATAAAAAACTATACGTTTGCTCGAGTATTTGTAAGGCATTGGGAGAAACCACGGCCTGAGTTTACCATCTTATTCGCATGGTAAACCCGACAGGCTGCCTGTGGAGTTACGCTGCCTCCGAATTCTGATTCGATCTTTATCGTTGCGTTTAATTATCACGGCATGGAAGAAGGATATCGCAAACTAGCATTCAAGCTGCATGAATTTGAAGCTTGAAATTCAAAGGAAATGACTGGATGGAAAATGGATAATGGTCGGATCCCATTCACTGCAAACAATGATGCCAGTCATGGCAAACAATGATAAATCTTAAAATATATACAAACGCGTGCAATTTCATGATCAATTGAAATTTAGCTCTTTGATTATCATTATCTCTGTATGTGTTGGTATTAAAATATTCAACTTGATACATCAACGTGATTAAAATATTTCATTTAAATTTCATTTAAACGGGGATTATTTCGAAATACACACATTTCGCATATAAAATTTATAGATTGTTACGATTATTTCGTGGCGAACGATTATAATAATTCTTTCCAGCGAGAGGATTAATGTTCCAAATATTTTACAGTATGTTTATTATAAATTTGTTGATTGCCAATTCTAGAAAAAATGTTTGAAAATTTTCAATGCACTATGAATGTTCAGATAATCGTAATTTAAACAATTACTGAAGATAGATGAAGTTCCGTTTTGCACCAATTTCTTGGAATTACTTTTCGATTTATCTTAAAAAGCAGCAAGTCTGGCACAAAAACGAGGCATACCACGCGAGGCGGATTCTTGTCTTGATGAAGTTGTCGAAGAAAGTTGCAGCACAGATTTTTGCAGCAAAGCAAAACAGCTTGCGTCGAGTATCACCGACAAAGTTCCTCCGTGGCGACACGTGTAATCTATCGGAGAATTTTTAGACATGAAATTCAAATATGCGTAATTAACGCAAGAAATTAAAATAAGCAGATTCATAGACGCTCGCAACTTTTGGAAATAGTGTTTTCTTTTGGAGCACCCTGTACATCCATGGAGGTAAGAAAGATAGGCGTACATATGTTTAAACAGTATTGGAAGATGCGACACAGTTTGTTTATCACTGTCAGCTTGAAGATGCAGGGGACGGAAGAAGAAGAGAGAAGAAGGAAGCGGTTGGGCGGACAAGTGGAGTAAATCTACGGCTCGTTTAAGGTGGAAACATTCTCGAGACAAGTGAATTCATTGTTGGCCGAAAAACTTTCCGGAAACGAAAGGGGCGTGGAGTCTTCATTGAGATGTATGCGTAATTGCTAAGCTTATCAACTTTCTTATCGCAAAAGTATTTGGAAATGTTTATCGGCTACTCGGTTCATCCCTTAACACCTTAAAAAATTGATTTTTTTTTATTTTCTGTCAAAATCTACCGTCGTCAAAGGGTTAAATGGTCTTGTTCAGATGCATATCTTGAAATTTCAATGGACTATTAAAGACAATTGGTCACAATCGGTTTTATTGGTATTATTATAAACACTATTAAATCATTTTACAGTGGAGCAATAAAATGAACAGATATCTGTCTAGGGAACAATAACGACACACTGTGTCATTCGATATGCATCTGGATATTATATATCGTATCCGGTGATTTATATTCCAATGACATATCGAAACAAATTTATTTTAAACGCTTATTTCCGATCTGATTTGTGGCCACTATTGCTTCCTACAACAAGTAAATTCAAGTCAAGTCTCGTCGAGAATTAAACTCGTCATTGATCGAATTCATTTTCAATGATATTTTCAATTTTCATCAACGAGTATCGACGATGAGCTTGAAATTGAAATGATTTCATAAATTATGTTGATGTTTTCCTTGTTACATATATGTAATATTAACCTAAATATTAACAGTCAGTATTAATTATTTGCGAAAATGTGATTACGAAATGTTGAAACCTTTGAAGCATTAATTTTCTTTTCACTGAAAGGAAGCATCCTTCATTTGGCCAAATTAATTAAATCGAATAAGCTCTGAAGCCAATTATAGCTGATTGAATTTGTCGCGGAATAATTGAATGAAATTAAGAAGAAAAAAGAAATGAGAAACCAACGTTTCAGGATACGTTGCTATGGAGAACCCAATCCTTACAAAGTATGGTTCTTTTTTCAAATTATTAGAACTACGAAAGTGTTTGAATAATTCATAGTGTTAATTAACTTCTATAAAAATGCTTCAAAATTATGTATTTATTTTTTTACTCGAATGTAAGGTATATATTTTAAGAAATTTTTATGAAAATTATGGAAAATGATTCCTTTTATCAAGATTGATGATAATCTAATTTATCAATATTTATTAATAGGTTTTTATAACAGTTCTATAAAATTGAGAAGAGTAAAACTAATCGTAAAAATATTTAATACATTTATTGTTCATTGGTTTAATTTGCTAACGATTATTATCATTGTTATTACTAACATTTTATTACAAAACAAATTATGTTAATTCGAAGAATCTCAATATTGGTAAATAAAAATCGGATTAATTTGTATCGTGTTATATGGAAATCGTGTGCCGTGTTGTATGGAAACCACGTTGTAGTAGGCCAGTCGCAACTTTTGTTCCGCGTTATAGAAAGGTTTACTATACTCCATTTGCATTGCATAAAAAAAGCAGAATATATTCTCTTACCCTCCAATCTTTTTTATTATGTGAAAGTAAAAATATTTCAAAAGAAATAAAAATATCTAATGAAGCTTATTACCGAAGACCATGACAAATTATTTTTCATTTTATTTGTATCCAATTAAGTAAGAGAAATTCATGGGTACCTGTTTGCTTGTTTTTTAAATTAAAATAAAGTTTCTCTAATCTTAAAGACTCTGTTGTGTTTACTTGATTACAAAGTTTTGAATATTCATCGTACTAAAACTATCTATATTTATTCACTTTGATATTTATTGAATTTTTATCAAGATTCCCTACATTAATTTTTTATTTAAATTGGAGTTTATATCTAGAATTCAAAATTATGAATATATTTTATCGTGTGTTTTGTTAGCGCTGTTTGTCGTGATGGATTATTTTCCTGATTGTCTTCGTGTTCATGGACTATGCTTGATATGCATCCCTTTGTTCGCCCTACATGCATGAATATTGCAAAGCAGTTATTGCATTTTGTTTGATATATTGCGCTGGATATAAGACAGAATAAACATAACAATAATTGGAAAAAGAATCCATCATAACAAACAGCACTGGCAAAACACACGATAGAATATATATATAATTTTGATTTTGGAAATGTAATAATCTCACCGAGAAGCTTATTTAATTATTCATCAAAGTATTCACTATAATATAAACCTATACAATTTTAATCTTGCTCCAGAAGTTTAGCAATTTTTATTTCCATCAGATATAAAAATAAAAAAAGGAATTTTCAGAAGATATTGATCATATTTTGTATCGTCCACAACCCGGCAGTGTTATTAATATTGAAAAATGGAAGGGTATCGCTGCAGGGTTAGAAAAAAGCAAGCAAACCCTAACGAACTTTTCCCACAAATGAATTATTAAAATTTAATCCCCGAATAGAGCCTTGGTCGTGGCTCGAACCGTGGGGAATGTATAAGCGAACGTCCATATCGACGTAATTGGATGTAAATAAAATGGAAAATGATATATGATTTCTTGGTTTTAATTAACGATGCAAAAATTTGATATATGTTTCATTCGAGACACATGCATTCTATTACGTGTTACGAAACACGGCATGCGTACGCATACGAACAGGTATCTTCTGGAGAAAAGGAAGAACGTGACAGGAAAAGGAGCGAAGGGGATCGAGAAATATGCCAGTTCGACGAATCCAGTGAAATCTTCCGAGCAGTTTCGTTCACCCGGGGAAACTTTAGCCTGGTAAACCAGGGATATGCTTTGCGGAGGCATTTGTACCCGCAATCGAAACCGGAGAAGCTTACGCGGCCTCTGAACATGGACATATTTACGGTTCGCCGAGGTTGGGTCCGGAATCGTTAACGTAAACTGAAAAGATGCTCTTTTTATTTTTCTATACACAAATTCCGAGCGGATAGAAACTTTTGGATCGACGCGTAATTCGACGGGGTAAAATTATAACGAACAACGTACGATGGTGGATGTTTGAATAGTTCCTGTCGGGAACGCGAACCGACGATGTAATTCAGCCTCACCTGGTTAAAGTTTGTTCTAAAAACAAGGCCGAAAGGATCATCGTGACAAACGATATCCTCTTTAACGAATCTTTCGATTGAGAAATCCCGTGGGTCCGTTCAGCAGAAAATTTCATTCTCGTAAATTGCGGGAACAGTTTGGAGCGCGCAGGAACGAACAAAGAGGACCCGTGTAACAATAATTCAACGCACGTGCATTTTTCCGGTTGAGCGAGGACCAGCCGCAAGTTACTTCTCTCTTTTACAAATTTCGTTCGTTATTATCGACGTAGATTAATGACATTATCCGCTCCTGGGATATGCAATAATTGCAACAGCTAAAACTGTAGAGGAATCTACTTATCAAAATAATATTAGTACAGTGGATTCTAAAAAATGATCCATAACTAGAAGAAAATATTGTTCCTAAACTGTGTTTTATAAATTGTTTCATCTCATTAATTTATTTTGCTAAATTTTTATGGGAATATCTCTGGAAGTGTAATAGCCTAATGCTGTAGAAAATGATTATACTTTAATGTTTAACAAGGATATTGATCCTAATCAAACCGTTTCGAAGATATTAAAGTTTCAATAAAACGCTGAAAATTTTTCGACTTCCAATGTGAGATTCCAAATTATCGGAGTTTTATTAAAATATTGATATCTTAGAAATGGTTTGATGTAAAGAGATGAACCTGGAACCAATCTCTCCGTTAAACATTGTACTACAATCACTTTCGTTACAGCACCAGGCTAGCTATTATACTTTCGGACATATTCGTATAGAAATATTATAAAAATTTGCATTTGTTTGTTGTTACTCAGTTTTATGATGCACAGAAAACAGATTAGTTGCAAAATTTTGTCCAAATATTTTTCTTAAATCTACTGGGCTGTGTTGATTTTGGGTATGAATGAAAGCAACGAAATTCTTTTTTATACAAAGTTATATTTAAGACGAAATAACAGAAAAGGCTCGGCATTAAAAAACACCTTAAATGTACTAATATTCGATCGAATTTTGTAAATATTGTTCCTTTATGAACAAGCTGTATTGTTTCTCTGACAGCGAGAAAGGAAACAAACGCGAAAAGCATAATCTTGCTAAAAGAAAGTGACATGCGATGAAAGGTGGGTGCTGGAAGCGAGGCCAAAGGAAATCGTAGAGAGGTATGGAAAGCTCAGAATTTGAAACGAAAGAAGAGGCTGGGTTACTTCAAGGCTGCATCCAACAAGTAAGCTTTCAACTCGGAAAGCTGCCGTAAAGCCAGTCGTTCCAACGAATGTTAGGAATATCAATCTCCGTGAGTTAACACCAAGCGTACATATCGTAAGAACTGTCTCGATGGAGATGGTCGTGGATTTTTTAAGGATTAGCATATCAACAATAATAGTGCGAGGGTACTGAGTACAATGATGACAGCAATGAGAGTAATAGTGATGATGATTATACCCTTAATCGCTTTGCTCCTGCTGGAATCATCTTCTAATTCTGGTCACGCTAAACAATGTTTACGTCTAACCCTTTACTATTCTACGTATTTATATACAATTCCTGGAAAAAAGTCTGGCGGCGCCAGACAGGACTACCCCTTCCACGCGGCGGGCGCTTTGTAAACTTTAAAGCCCTATATCTCAGGAACTAATTTAGATATCGCGGTGCAACAAATTGCGTTATCATCTGCACACTTTTTTCAATATTCTAGCTACATGTCATATAAAATTTGGCACGTTTTCTATATATATTGCCAGGTTTGGTGTACATTATTTGGGATATCATAACATTGTCTATCAAGCATCAATATTTATTTTTAGACGAAGTATTATAAGTTGATATATATGCAATTAATAATGTTTGGTGGTTTTGAAAATAAAGTTTCTTAAATGAAGCTTGTTGGTAACTTCACCCTCGTGGTCATGATTCTCATTATCTTTCATTACTTATTGTTATAATTATATAACTAGCTTATATAATGAAAGATAAGTAAAATTCATTTTAGTAAAAAAATTAGACACAATTGGAAAAAGTTATTTTATATTAGGCAACTTTCCCGTAGCATCGAACAATCTGCACGTGTATATTGCGTATCCGTGTACGTATACGTGGAAGGGGTGGCTGTCTCTGGTTCCGGTCCTACAGCTCGCATAGAGATGGTGTGTATTGGAGAGGGGGGAGTCAGAGAGGTTCGATGGTAGAAGGTATCGCAATGCTTGGAATGTTTAATACCGGTGCAACGATACGGCACGGAGGAATGGCCGGCTTCAGCCACGGAATAAATCTCGCGGAATCATACCTACCTGCCGCCATTTCTTGTCTGTCAGTAAACGCCCACTTGAAAATTTTTCAACCCGCCAGCGAAGCGAAAACGCTTATTGCGCTCCGATCTGTGGATCCTCTTCTTTTTCTGTTCCGGTTCTTTCTTTTTTCGTGAACGATCTTCCGCATTTCCATTACTGTTCTTTTGGACGAAAGGTTGTATTCAAAGCGAGTGGATTAAACGACGAGGATGTAAAATGTTCACCCTTCGATTCGTTTAATAGTCGAACGGTAAATACAGGGTCAATCACGGTCCGCGTGTATTTAATCAAGGAATTTTATATGTTGAAAAAATAATATTTAACATTTTGACTACCATCTAGTATGATACTGTTATGATACTGTTTATTAAGTTAAATTATGACTAGATCTTTTGGTTATGCGAAATTTCATTTAATTCGTATGCCAAGGAGTTAACTTTCACTTTTTACTATATCTTCCTATACACATCTGGAAAACATAAGAACAATAATTAATTTAACATGAAAAATAATTGATACCTACTTCTGACGTTAATTTTGATATTCAAAATATTCCTTTTCGTATAAGTTATCTTGTTCTAGTGGTACGAACAGGTGAAATGTCTGCGTTAATAATGCTAAGTTCTTGGTTTTGCATAATTTAGCGTTAAGCTAGGAACAAGCTACTGTACAGTCAAATAGCCGATTAGTAAAGTAGCATGGTCGAACTCCACAGTGCTATTGCATGATTCAGTAGACCGCTAGAGAACCAGAAAGTAGTTTAACCCGACGTACAGTCAGACACTGTTCTCTGGACCGTATGTAAGACAGTCGGATGACTTTAAATTTAAAAGATTTAGAAGCAGAATTATTCGTGATAACGTGTGAAGCATTAATTATTTATTAATAACTATTTATTGGTAATTCCTTTCACCTTATGTCATTTCTTATAATTCATTTGTTATTAAGCATTTCTGGTTTATGGACATAGAATGGAAGTAATAATCTATATGGCTTTTCAAATCAGTTTTTAAAAGTAATATCAAACAACAATATGCTTTTAAAACAAATTATTTCCCGAAGCTGAAGTTCCACAGGTTTAAAAACAAATATTTGCGATGTAATAACTTTAAAAAAGCAAACATATTTGCGACTTTTGCAAACCTGAACTGGGAAAGGTTTGAAATATGGTCTTATTATATTTATGTTCTAAAATATATTTATGCGTAGGTTTAGTTTAATTTTCAAACTGAGTGTTTCACATTATAAATTTCAAATTAAGATATAGAAGTAGCAAAATTAATTAAGAAATAGGAAGTCTGACTGTGGAGTATTTTTCCTAAGCCATTAAAAAATTAATATTAACATTAAGAAAATTATACAAAACAAAATTAATTGAGACAATTAATTAATTAACGACGTGTACGATCCAAAGTTGTATTATTTTGTTTTATAAAAACACATTGTTGTACGATAGACGAATTACCAACCGAATGTTGGTAATTAAATTCTTCAAATATACACGTGTGAAAAATGTAACTTCGTAAAGAAGAATCGCACGGGTGTGTACTTTGGCACATTTTCAAGCGCGAAGTCTTTACTTTTACGCCTCTGGGTTTCATTTGAAGATCGCTTTTTTGCCGTAGAACCGAGCTGAAAGCTAAAGGCCTTTTTCTCCTTTGAAATTTCACAAATTTAAACGAGTCTACGCAGTTAAACAAATTTTTTCGGGGATTCTCCTTTCACAACCACGATTTTCCGCCGTCATTTTATTAAACGTTCAATGAAAAGCGAGACGTCGGTATTAAGCCGCCAATTCAAGTAGCGAAAAAATCGCATGGTTATTCGTACTTCGCTAACGAATAATCGACGTTAGCTGGATTTTTTGGGCTTTTAGCGAGTGTTTGATGAAGCAACAGAAAAGATACTACAAGCTCTATTCATTCGTTCGTGGCGAATAATTTGCCACTTGTTGTAGAATTATTTAAAACCATTCGACGCGAAATGATTCGATGAAAGGGCACCCTATATAGAAAATAGTACAGGTGACTCTTTTATAACACGGTAAATAGATTCTTAGAAAATGCCGTGTTGTGTGAAACCGTAAAAGGGGGTTACGTTTCGAAAACTTATTAAAATCAAGATAATTCTTTATGTTAATAAAAATATGTAGAATACTTATTAATACGTGTTCTGAAAATACCCAAACACCATTGTGTAGTGGTTAAATTGAAATAGATTATTAATATTTCAAATTCTAAATAATTTTGCCGAACGATAAAAAATATAAATAATAGAAGGAGGGAGGTTCTATTTAAATATCATAAGTATCACACATCAAAGGACTAAATAAATTAACAAATCCTTTCAATAATCCTTTCTTATAATAAACTAGACGTTGTATCCTTTCGAGAAAAAGGAAGAAATTTCGCAAAAATGGCGTTGAACATTTACGTTAGGATTTCTACGAGGATACGCGGTGTCTGTAGGAGATCAGCATAAATTTGTTTCCCCCTTTCTGGCGGAAACGGCAACCTGTTCTTTTCTTATCAATGTTTCTTACGGCTGTCCCCAGTATTTCGTCATTTGTCGTTCGGCATGAGCGACCGTTTTTCCCTTAGACAGGCAAAACAAGCCGGTAATTACCGGGACCTTGTCGACAGTCAAACACCGGTGACATTAGCACAGGCTGGCCAACCTTTAAGTGACGGGACGAGTCTGTCGTTCTGGCATGCGATGTTTGCGACGAACGTTTAATTACGACCGTCAGAAGTCGACTGGACAGGGTAGGACGTTCGTTAGAATTTCATTAGTAAGTTCGGACGCGACAAAATGATACGCTTTGAAAGGAATCGTCTTTTGAAGAATCGTTCATCGGTTAACGCGTTAAATGCCGCAGAAGGGGGACGCTGGTTATTGGCACAATAAATTAGATACAATCGAATAATTGAAAGACACCGTTGAGGAATTATATATTTAGCGAGATACGAAATAGAATATTAGTTGAAAGTTGAGGAGGGGCACCTCCATCACTGTTGATCATTAATTTATTAATTTAATAATTGTTAAAGTAGTAATTTTGTAATTTAGTCATTAGTAAAATAGTAATTCAGTAATTGGCAATATTGCAAATTAATAATTAATAATTCAGTAATTGGTAACTACTAAAGTAGTAATTTGATCATTTAGTAATGTTGTACAATATATTTATTACGAACAATATTTATTCGAGGATTATGGCAAAAAATCTTCTGTTTTTCATTATTATTAAAAATGTCTAATCAAAAAAGATACCAAAATGTTACACAAAAAGGAAAGCAGTACAGATTATCAATTAATCAATTTATTTATTAATAGGAAGTAAATTAAATACAATTAATGTAAATTCAATATACATTCAAAGTACTTTATACATTGAATTATAAAATAGTGTAAATCATTAATAATAAATCATTAAAAAAATACAATTCAATAAAAAAAAAATATATAAAACGAAAGATCACTGTATGAAATAACTCTTATTTATCCAACTTATAAACTTGTTCCCGATATTTAAAGTAATTCGTTGAATTACAAGAGACATTTGTAACATGATTTATAATACTGTCAGTAAATTTCGTTCGTATAGGTGGCCCACCCAAGACAAATTTGCCCTCGGGTTCTGTTTTCTTAATTTCCACATTATAAGGAGTACTGGAATACGTAGGGAACTTGTTGAAACCACCAGAATGATTACCGCCAGGTTTCTTGGGGAATGGAACGTAAAATCCACTGGGTCCTACCAGTTTTGGTTCTATTACTGTGGGTCTTACGTAGGTGGGTCCGAGTAGCTCTTGGTGGTAAGGATTCGGCGGGAAATGGTCAAGTGGTGCGCTTGCGCATAAAAATCGTCCCTCATGTGCTGTTTTATTAAAATAAGAATTGATAATAATTAAGAATGGAAGTTTGATTTTAAATATTAAGATTACATCGCAATTAATATCGCGGTTAAATATTATTATTATATTATATCATAATTAATGTAATACAATCAAAATTTAAATAGAAATTTGTATTACTGAATAAAAATATTTTCCTATTCATTAACAATAAACATTTTCCTATTTTTGATTTCACGAAATAGAAATAGTTTAGAAAATCAAATTTAACATTTGCAAAGTATTTTCTGAAAGGCTGCCTATATTTCTATGGAACTGATATTGTACCTTAACAACTTTATACCACATCTTTGCAAATTTTTCTATGCAACTTAATCGAAAGTTAAGTTATTTATTTCTACGTTATTTATTGTTAAAAGCTCTATGAATTCAAACATTTAATTTACAATTACAATGAAACGTTTCAGACGTTTTAAAGCGACAAGATCAAAAATAAAGATCTCTAAAAATGACCTGATCCCCTGATTGCGACGGGGTCATCTTTATTCAGTGCAACACGCTAGAAACACAACGGTAGCTAATTAACGTGTTCTCCCAGCAATATCTAATCCAATGAGAACAACCGATTTAGTTAATTCCACTTGCTTCTTGAAGGTTCTCGAATCAAGTTTCGGTTATACTACGAAACCCTGCACGCAGCACGAAGACAGGAGATGAAAAAAGCGGAAAAAAGGAGCGTCTAAACGTTGTGAGTTCTCGTTTTCCAACCCTTCCTTACGACCAAAATGTAATTAGTTGTGTTGGCCTGGGAAACAAAATTCTGCTGGTGGGGGGAAAAAAAGAAGGATACTAGGAAAAGCAACGGTCTCCAATCTTCCTTCGTGTTACGAGCTCTCTTTATATTACTTTCTTGCTCGACAATATTGTCTGTCGTGCCCAGAAAAGGGTAATGAACAAAAAAGTGAGGAACAAGAAGTACGCCGTCTGGGAAAACGGGGATTAAAACTCAGATAATACTGCGATATTGTGTAAAACATCATTTTTTTGTTGTTGTTGTCGAGCATTCAGTATTAAATTTGACATGAAAAATATTGGATGGGCAATTTTTGTAAATTTTCACAAAATTATTTGTTCTGCAAGTAACGAATAATCCGAGGCTGCAGTATTTGATCAGTTGAAAGAAATTCCCCATTTGAATAACTATACTTACTTTCTTTGTTATTAAGTAGTGGCAAACGATATTTAAACTTTCTAAATTAGGTAAGCAAACGATTTTTATTGAATAATTATGTTACCAAAATCTTTGAACTATTATAAGAGAATGGAGTAACTGTTTCAGAAGTTGATTAAAACGCAATGAGAATTGAGAATTTAAGAAGTGGGAAATTCTGTCATAGAAAATTTATAATTTTAAAATATTTTTTACCTAGATCACACACTTGATTTTAATGAAATTATTAAAGAAGTGACAATAAAGGAATATGCCAATTGCCTTAATTTAATCAAATGTTTGCTATTACTATTTATAATATTTTACATATATCTAAGTCTGTAAATTGTACCTGTTTTAAGATATCATAATTTTTAGAAACTTTAGCTTCTAGTTTTTTCTGAGAAATGATTAATTATTAGTATCTTTACCTTATAATAATTTTTTAATACTTTGTGATAAATTTCGAACAATTTTGAAGAAAATTACATGGAAAGGTAGTGAAGTATAGTCATTTCAGGAAATAATTTACAACGAAATATCATGTTTTATACTTTAAAGCATTTCTTCAGAATTTTAAACTTTGCAGATATCGTTTCAATCGACCCAGTTTTTATTATAACAATACGACATTTATCTCAATTAAAAATATGCCATGAATCCGTATTTCCGGGAGAGGCGCTACAATTTCCTAGTTTTGCGTGTTACGGCAAAGATAATCTGTTTTTATCAAAAAAGACTCCAAAGACTATTAACTTAAAATAAAAAGAATTGAGTAAAAAATTGCAAACAATTGTAAAATTTTCAAAAGTATTGAAAGAAACTTAATTCACAGTATTTCAATGTTTTATAAATCAGCTGATCGAATATAAACAAGATAAATTTGCCTTACCTATTTTGCCTTTTCTTGGAATGTCATAAAGCTCGTGGGAATACGACGGATAAGGATTTAGGCAAATGTTGGCGTATCCTGGCCCACCTCGAGGATTAGGTTTGATTTTCGGATTTGGTAACTCAGGTTCCACTTTTGGCTTGGGTTTTTCCAAACGACTGAAATAAGTGATTTTCTCAAAACATCCGTGCCAGTCACCAGGTGTCGAGTGTTTTTTGCTGGGCGATGACGGCAACATACGACCCCCGATTTTCTTTAGTTCACGATTCAACTGTGAAACGTTTGATGTATCAGGATTGCCCCATTAAAATGACGACTAAAACTGCAAAAACGTTTATTCCTTAGTGTCTTAATGTATAATTAGTTTATTCATAAACTTTTATAATTGTTTTCAATTTTGTTAGTTTCTGTTTCCGAAAAAATTCATTAATGACAGAGGTATAGATAAGATCTATTTTGTTTTTCTAATTTTCTTACATGTTTTCTTCGAGTTTGCTAATGAAAATTTAAAACATTCTTTCTGTAAATTCAAGTAAGTTACAACATTAGTTCAAATTGATCTAAACAATTGTTAAAATTAACAAAAATCGACTCTTGATATTCTTACGAACAATCATTTATAAATTTTCTATATTTTTTAAAAATACCTATAAATTTTGAATAGTATTTATTACAATTAAATACCATATCCGATGGACTTATTCATCTATTTTGTTGTTATGGAAACAATTTTTCTTTAACGAGTCTTAATTAATTTCCACGATGACATTATATCACATAATTACCCGTTCCTGCGCCTCGATATGATATAATTCGTACAACGCCTCACCATCGAAAATTCTTACGAATTTCTTTTCAAAATAAGGGTTAGCAGGCCCTGGAATCACTTGACGTCCTTTTTCAATACCTTTTCGAAACTTGAAGGGAGTTCCTACATATCTATCGAAGGGTGCTGGATTTGGGTCATCAAAATATCCTGTGAAAAGTAAAAAAAGAAAGACATTAATTACCTTAAAACAAAAATATTTGTAGATTAATCTATTCGAAACTGACAATGCAACAGGTGAGTCTCCTATATGTACTTCGTTTAAAATGATATTAATTAATATTAAAAAGTAAAAAATTAGTAGCGAAATTAATGAAATGAAGAATGAATAATTAACAATTAGAACATTCCATGCAACTAGAAATTGAAAATTTTAATTTTTTGGATGTTACATTTTTTATTCATATGAATATTTTACTGTTTTATTTCTTTATTAATTAGTTACTTGTTGAAGGAAACTGAAACAACAACTTCTTTACTCAGCATATTATAATAATATGATGTTTAGTAAATAAATGTTTTATTGTTTACACCTGTTGATCTTTCATGTTTATTTTCTTTGGCTATTATTTCTATTTTAGATGCAATGACGTTTCATTGCAAATCATGATTGCTATATGACGAAAGGGTTGAGTATTTCTTTAACATCTAATAAAACACAAATTATACAAAGAATAGAATTTTCAAACTTATTTTCATGTAGTTTCTCTTTTAATATCAACAGAACAAAAATTTCAGGTTTTTAAGATTGTTTTATGAAACAACCTCAGATTCAAATAAATCAACAGATATTTTACCTAATCGTTCAAGATCGGTTTTCCCGAAACGATGGCCCAGAGGCTGTTCTATGTATTGTTTTCCCTTCATGCTTGTATTTAATCAAGAAAATTTTCTATCGCTTTATCCGGTTAGGTAAGTAACCTGTAATTTTAATTGATTTTTGATCAAGGTACAAAGCCAATTGTTCCGTGAAGAAAACCGACAACTTCAGCATCAATAAATGCTACGTTAAAACGTAATTTTATTCTCGAGGTTAACGAGTCTTAAAGGGTCTGAAGTTGGTGAATTTAAATTGAGTGCTGTAATTGTATGTACGTAACACTTTCGAACCACTTCGAAGTCTTTAAGGTAATGAATTAAACATTAATTCCACGATATCTAAGTTCCGTAAATTTGATAATCAATATTGACTAATTTAATATCATCGCATATCGAGAATAAGACACATAATTAACTACTGGGTTAACAAGAAAGTAATTTTGGTCCGCACAAATAGATAGCGTTGCAATTTTAATGACGTCAAGTTCCAGGAATTCCCGGGAACTTGGACTCAGAAACCAAGGATTTAAGTTTTACAAAATTGTATCAGGAGAACATAAGTTGCCAGGAAGTATTCTTTGTGCCATTTCTTGGAATTGTGATGACGTCGAATGCCAGGAATTCTCGGGAGCTTAGACTCAGAAACCAAGGGTTTCATGAATTTGAATATATTTCATGAATTTCAGCCGTATTAATTATAATAATAATTAAGTCTGAAAATTGCAATATTGTATACATACTTTATATTTAACGAAGTGTAATTAGAACTAAACTTAAGCTTCAATTTAAAAAGGTTTACATTTAATCAGTCTATCCGCTTCAAGACGTATCGTAAATTCCACCCGGCTGGTTTTGAATTGATATCACAGGTAAAGAATTTAAATTAACCTCATCGCGATTCGAAAAGCGTCTCGCAAAACAACGATTCCCAATTATTTTTCACTTCGAGACACTTATCCGCTGGAGTTAAGAAACTTGAAAGTAACTCGAATTTTGTTGGAGACGAAGAATTTCAGAGTTACCGACGAGAGTCCTCGAAACGAAGAACTTTATCCGCGTTTATCTCCGAGAGTATATTTTTCATCGTCATCAAGACGCCATCGGATCCTTCAGACTCTTCCAAAATCTCAACGCGAGACTTGTCGCTAAATCAACGAACCCGAGAGATTCGGTCATCGATTCTTGAGACTCAGATGAACATCCCGGTCGCTTCTTCCTGGTTAATGAGTTGTCCTTAATGGGCTGATGTTGTCAGACATCCATTTCTCTCGGTAACAGCTGGAACATTTCATTACCGGATTGTTTGTACAGACCGTTTACCTGCTTGCGCATGATTTATCCATGGATCATCCAACCTACGCGGAAACGAACATATCGTTAACAATATCAACTTGGAACTTCCAGGTAGACTAACAAGGAGCACACCATTTAGGTATCTAACTTGCGATCATTATTTAACTTTCAAAGTGGGTCGCTGAAAGCTGTGATTTAAGAAATAAATATTTGATTCCAGTGTTTGAAAGGATAAAAGTTTTAAGACACTTAGAGTATTTATGATGATCGGGTGTCTGGCGAAATTAACAACTATCAAATATCCTACTGAATAGCCCAATTCTTTTGTAAGTATTTGAATGTAACTTATACTTGAGGGTAGTTCTTTATAAATAATACAGCAAATTTTAGTATCCTGAGATCCCCTATTTGTCTGCAAAGTTATAAAAAATTAGATTTTGACAATGATATTAACCCTTTCATTACTGACCATGTCTTTCTTTAACTAAAACTATTTTCATAAACCTCAAGATGCTCAAGAATGTTTGAAAGACAATCTGAAGTATCTAGAAATGAATTATTCATTAATTCAGGAATTTCTAAGTCCCAATGAAACATAATCGTTGATTACAACAAGGTACGAGGATTTAAAGATACAATAATTATTATGTCACGTTGAAGTGTCAGCGAACATTCTCAGCAAAATGACAAGGAATGCAAAGATACGTGAGAAATAAATAACAACCGGAGAGGAGATCCTGCATTTCATCTTCTACGCTTGTTCTGTCAGGATGCAGCTCTATTTCTCCGGTTTCGTAGCAATTTAAAGGTCCACGTTGCACGTGTACGCGTTCTCACACGTAACTAAGGTTAAGATACGGAGAAAAACAGATGTAATAGCGAGGCTATATGGCGGATAAAACGAAAGGTATGTTTGCAGCGATGATGAAGATACGTGGATATTCGGATGTAGCGAGATTAGTGTGTTAAACGCGGAATGGAGCTTTCAGCGTTAAAATTCCGACGAAAATTATGAACCGAGGTCTGGTTCGTTGGTGCACGCTGCTGGTTTGGGTTATTACTTTAAGTTTCGAGAGAATCTGCGTAACGAGAATGTCACGATGCCGGAAACGGTGTTACGTCCAAGGCTGAATGTTTTAAGGTAATGCGTGCAGAGGCTACATTATAAATCCGCTCGAAATGGGGACGTGGATATCTGTAAAGTGTTAATCCCTATATTTAACTCGAAACTTTCGAACAAATTTCTGCTGCATTCGTTGTTTAAAATTAACATTCCAGAAAAATGGATTAGAATATGACATCATTTTTATTATGATAATAAAACGTCTCTTAAAAATTTCAATGAAATTTTAAGTCAAATAACATTGATTTTCATAAAATTACATGAAAAATCATTTCTGATGTGCCCCAAGTGAAATTTTTAACTATGACAGCTTAAACAAACTTCAATTACCTTATAAATTGATAAATTAACAACAATGGTATTAATAATTATCTTACTCGCGCCCGATCAGTCAGTGTCTAGACGTCTGGTCACGCTAGACAATGTTTACGTCTAACCCTTTACTATTCTCCGTATTTATATGCAATTCTTGGAAAAAAGTCTGGCGGCGCCAGACAAGACTACCCCTTTCACGCGGCGGGCGCTTTGTAAACTTTAAAGTCCTATATCTCAGGAACTAATTAAGATATTGCGGTGCAACAAATTGCGTTATTATCTGCACACTTCCTTCTATCTTTTGAGCTACCATTATATAAAATGTTGCCTTTTTTAAACATTTTTTTAATTTGACCTAGATGGTTACTATTAAATGTTTTAAAAATTAAGGAGAGGATTAATGTTTGGATAAATTGCAGGAATCATAAGAACGATAAAAAGAAGCACATTGTAGTCTTTTAGAAATTTCATAAAATATTTAGTTTAAGAGTCCACGACAATTTTTGCAGTATACGATCAGTGTCCACTCATTGCAGATTATTAGGGTCAACCGTTGCCCTGGTTTGTAAGATTCCAGCACCGAGGGCTGGGATTTTATCTGGAATAATTAACCTCGCTTATCATTCATTTGAGCTTGTTACTAAATTAACCTGCAGCTCGCTTTGCATAGTAATACCGGAGTACCGCGAAACTTTATCCCTTGTATCGCCGTTTCCCGCCAGGGAAAGCTAACGACGCTCGATGCCGTGCACCCGGATCCGCACAGTTTTGCGAAAAACATTTGAACTCTGTAACGAGGTGGCGGTAAAACGCGCGCGGGGGGAATCGAAGAACTCCATTATCCTAAAGACGTTGCGATACAACTTTCCTTTTCAACGCGGGGATCGTTTCCGGGTGAATCTTCGGGCACGATCGGCACCTCGGGTCGCGGTGTTGCGGAATCGGATACGCATCGTATCGGGCAATTTCCTGCGACCTATCTGCCGCCATATTTTCATGGGATCCGCCGGCAGCCAGCTCGCGAACAGCCCACGATAATAACTAAACTTTCGATTGCCGGGGCGAGCCATTAAGATAAGACGGCGAAAGGGAACGAGAATCAAGCATTAAAGAAGACCAAACGAGGAGGAAAGGGTGGGGTAGAGGGAAGAGATAGAGCGTGACGAAATCGAGAGAGGCGGGGTAACGGGGGACGGGGGGGTTAGAGTGTCGGAAAAAGGAAGGCGAAATGAGACGATCCTTCTGAAAGGAAGCCAAGATCGTAAGGGGGCAAAGGATGCCTGATCCCCGGGAAAACTAGAAAAGGAGACGAAGATATTCATCTGCTCTTTCCGAGAGATCGATTAAGATTAAACGCCTAGTTGGCCGGCTTAAGTCGGGCTACAATGGAAAAGCTGAGATTGGGTTTCACGGATTGAAATCAACGACGTAGCCGTTTAATTTGCAAATGGAAAGGGTCGTGGTCACTCTTCTATTTCTTGTCTGTTCCCTGTCGGGGAAGGATGGGGTGACAGGTGAGTCGTTCGGTCAGGGTATATTCTCGGTTCGTTGCGTTCGAATTCCTTGTTGAACCCCGAACTTGGTTATAGCTGTCAAACTATTAATTCTGTTGGAACGACTTTCAAGAGCGGGTTCCATGAATTATCTTCGTTCTGATTTACGATGGGACATTTGAAAATATAAATTAGAAACGATAAGTTCGGATCATTTTACCCTGAAACAGGAAAATGTTTATTCCTCAGTTTACAAATTTGTGAAATTGTCAAATAAATTTCATTTTGGCACGAAAAAAGTAGATAACATCTTCAATTTTTATTTCTGTGGCTGAATTTCAAAATCTGTAATTTTATATATTGGAAATTAAAATTATTTTATTTCTTTTGTGCTTTGAATTACCTCTTTTTCCACTTTTCTGTTTTCATACAATATTTTATTTCCTGCTTGATACTTTTATTAATTTTTGTAGATTATGTTCCATGCAAATAAGAAGATAGCTTTTATAAAATAAATTCTTCGCAAGTGATTTCAGAATGGAAACAATCCTCTGTCTCTAAAATTACAAAAACGTCCAGTTGTTTATAGAGCGGTTTGTATGAGTTACTAACTTACAAAGAGACGTTTTAAAATTAATTTAAACTATCAGTGTCAAATCGATGTTAATTCACTGTATGTTTATTCTAAATTTCCAATAATTTCTTTTGGAGCTTTGAACTTAGCAAAATTCGGTTATTACAATAAAAATTGAACAATATTCGATACTTTCTATTAAACATTGTTTAACGATTTAATTACATATTATAGTTCCGATTTATTTAAGTTGTACTTTCGTGTTTGTTATCTTTTGCCAAGAATTTTCGATCCTGTACATATACTTATAATTATCATGCCCTTTTACCTGTTTCAATTTGTGCAATTATACCGTCAGTTATATTTTCTTGTCTGGCAAGAAACCGTGCGATATTTCCCTTCGTGTTTATGAAGCAGAGCAATTATTTAAACATTGACCGTGTATTCATTGCGCGTCGTTGCTAATTAAAATGTTCATGCAACAGTTGCAATTATAGCGCGGAAATTGCAGAGCAGAACACGTTTCAACGTATCGCGTGGCAAATTATTTCGTACACCCAACCTATCCTGCTCTTACATGTATCTCCTATTTGCTACTTCTTTCGTAAATGCTATTACGTTATCCTAACTTGATCGATGTAACGATAGAAGTTGGACGATTCGTTTTATTAATCCATTAACGGGAAACTTTATGCACGAAAAGAGAGAGAACATTGTCTCTAAAACGGGTCAGTATTTTAGAGGCTTTTTAATATGCAGTAATATTTGACGAGATAAAAATTTTAAATACTTTTAATGTCTCAAATTTTGTCCAACTTTAATAGAACAACATTTTAAATAGAATGAATAATTTAATGCACAATACTAATGATTTGTTGAAACAACAGAACAGGGTATAAATAATAATTCTTAATAACAAAATAATATTATTTTTAAAAATGGTAGGATGTACCATACTTTATCACCAAAGTGGTCAAATTAATTGGTTTTATAATAACGTTATCACTACTGATAAACTGAATAAATTCCCAAATAAGTTATGTCAGGAGTCATATTTTTTAATCCTTGAACAGCGGTCCGCTGGGATAATTTACATTAATGCTGTTTTATTTCACTTTAATTTTCCAAATGTTTTACTTTAATATTAAATATCATTTTCCAGTGCAGAGAACGTTTTTATTTAAAATCTCATCGTAATATTTCTTTAAATTCTGGTTCATGATTGACTTAAGATTACTGTAAGACAAAAGATAGAAATATTGCCGGGTCCTAAATCACTTGTGTGAATTATTTATATTGTTACTGTAATATTTCTTGTGTTTCGTGTCTTTAAATAAGGCAAAGGGGGACGGTAATCTTGGGAACCTAAGTCATAAATTCTTGTTTCATCCTTCATTAACTTTCAGTGGAGTTTTAACCCTTTCCACTCGATTGTTCTCTCTGAGGGGATACGAAAAGGATGCAGATGATTTTCAAAGGAAATATAAATAATTTCATTTTCTTTCTCCAAGTTTTCTTTCAAATATAATTTAAATAAAATAATTATTCCCAATACTACATAAAAGAAGTTTTTAAGTACTTTTGAATTGCTGTTAAATAATATTGAAAAAATTTCCAAGTACAAAATGTTAATAAGTTTTGGTGGTGTTGCATGAAGATTATGGGACGTTCCAGATGGTACGACATTTCTGGGAAAGTCAGTGGTCCATGAGGTCGACGATCTTTGGTCAAGTAAACCGTTGGGTCAGTTTAATCGCATCGTTTAATCGCAGCAGGTGGTACGCGGGATTAATTATTTAAAGCCCCTTAGGCTAACGTTGAATTAGTGGACACAACACCGCAATGCCACCACGGCATCGATAATTCTGCAGTTCTGTGGCTCCTCTCATTGGTCCTGTGACATGTGCCATTCACAGAATCTACATTGTACGAATCTACATTGAATAAGGAAATTCTATTTGCAAAATCTAATTTCATATCGAATCACCTGAAACCTGATTAGTGATTAGATAGTATAATGCCGTCCCATATTAAGTGGATGATTTTACAAAAGCGTGAAACAACGCTTATGGCATATCAGTCTGAGGGAAAGGATTTTATCAATTCTTAATTAATACAGTTGTAATATAAATATGGTGATCAGTTATATCTAATAATAAAATTAGTGACAGCAAATCAATTAAAGAAGATAACTATATAAATGTTTCATTAATATTTTTAACATTACATTTTAATAACATTTTTAATATGGCACTTATGTAATATTAACCTTTTATGGACTCAAGTAACTTTGAAGTAACATATCAAATTTTTATCATAAGTTCAAAATAGTTTTTTTCACCTGTTGCACAATATACCATTGCAGTCGACAGCATACATATCATAGCAGATAAATTATAGCCTAATGAAGTAAATATTTTCATTATTTCATTATTTCATTATTTCTTTTATAAACATAGAGACATTGGACTACAGAGGGTTGAAGAAATATGTCAAAAGCGTACATTATATTAATTCAACAACAAAAAAGAAAAATGAATAATCTTCGTAATTGCATAGTTGACACGATGTATTCGATCAAATCAAAATGGAATTTGTTTTACGTTTAACATCGTCATGAAAAAATTATTCCTAGCCCGTAAAACGAGCTTCTCAGGTTTTCAGCAAATTTTTCTCGTCGTCGCGAATATAATGTTCGTTGTTAATGCAACAAATCCGCCGGGAAAGAGAAAGAGAGAGAGAGAGAGATAAGAAAAAAGGGCACGTTATTATCGTGTCTGAGAGATTCGTTTAATTAATTACTTCCCTGATTAAATTTTTTATAGCTCAACCGGGTGGTTTTGGGTCGTGGCACTGTATTATGATTAAAAGTCGTTTAGACCGATATCGTAGACCGATGCCGTGCGAAAATGTTTTTGTTCCGGTTAAACTCACGATGCTCGACGAAACTTTAAGCTTTCTTTGGAAACTGTTCTTAAAGGGAAATCGTTACGCGAGAAACCCGTTGAAGTTGGTTAACTAACTGCAGAGAATTCTTCGTTTGTGTAGCCTGAATTTTGGAGTAGCCGATGCTAAACATAACACTCGTAGAATTTTTCAAAGATACGAAATTTTAAATACATGCTTTTATTCGAATCGAAAAGATGATATTGAGTATTTCATACGAGGTCGATCAACATTGTCAGTATTTTAAGACAAAAGATTATTGATTTATTCAATTTCATTAAAACAAAATTTGGACCATAAAACCTTCGAACCATTGAGTTCGAAGGTCGCAAATTTAATTATTTGAAAGAAAATACCTGCACAACTCCCGTCAGGTGCTCTTACCTGACAGGGTATAATTTATTAACAAAGTGTTGAAAAAGTTTTTATCGGATATCGTGGAAGCTTCGAGGGGGAAAAAATTATTCCGTGAACGGAAAAGTCAATTTTCTTCGTTGCAACGAACATGGTCTTTTGCTTTCTGTCGGTGCCTGCTATCTTGAAACTCGTGCTTCGGTATTCACAAGGAATTTCTGCTACGAACGTCAGTCTTTCGGTCTAATGAGATCAAATTAGGCCACCGGTATCTTCTTTGTAGACCGATAGCCAGGATCGATCGGCGTTTCCCTAACTTCGTTATCCTTTCACAGATCCGTGTACTGGGTAAGTCACCTAAGACTGAAGTGTCATCGAAACTATCGATTATATCGAAAAATGTTTTAGACAAAGCTTGAACACTATCAACAAGGATCTAACTATCAATTAGTTTATTGGTCGATTGATTATACATGATATCATTATAGTAGAAAAAAAAAGCTTTTACTTGCACGCTAATCTTAGCAATTATTATCAATTAATTATTTGATACTAAGAGGGTAAAAATAATTTTTAACATTAAATTTCGATTTATTCGATTGATAATTTCTTTCATAGAAATATTAAAATTCTATAATAATAATTTCCATTCGGAATAACCACCGCATTAATTACCATATTCCTAACAATTTGACTTCCTCTGTGGCAGAATTCGAGTAATTTCGAAACAAAATTCGAGGAGAATCGCCAGTTTAATTAACAATTTAATAATAATTTTCTTCCAATAATTGATAATATCACCCCAGAAAGAACGTTTTGTCTACCTAAAATAATTTGAAATAAAAGGAAGAAGTTACGTCTGATGTTAGATGTAATTTTCCTCCAAAACTTTACTCCACAGTTTCGATTAAAATTTCTGTTTAGAATCATTTATTAATTAATACCACCACCTAATGCGATACATCCGGTGTAAACAATCAGCGAAGAAAAGGGGAATTAAATTTGATGGTAAGTTTGTTACACACCTGATGAAGGTGATATACTGGTAGTAGGGTGAGCCATTTGGGGTGGTCGGAGTGTCAAGCCGTTTATATACACGATCCAGCCTCGCTATTGTTGGCAAATTGGCGGTGGACGGATCCGTCGACGATGACCGGGGTTTGATGAAGTAATGGACATTCTCTGTCGACGTGTTGACCCGCACCGATTATATACACTATAATAGTACATACACGCGGGGTACCGGTTACGATAGGGTCAGCATAGTTGACTACAGATACGTGTACACACCGCTTTGTACGTGCGTCCTTTGCGTATACTGTTGCTCTATCTACGTATACGTGTACAGACGATAGATAGACTGCTCCTGCTTCAGTTTCGAACCACTTCAAATTCCGGATCGAACCCTATTAGGTGCATTCCTTGGTCTCTTATCGGGTTCGACTATCGTTCGGTAAAGTGAATCCTTCTGGCGCACCTTTCGGTCGAGACAAACTTCTTTTGTTCCTTGAAAAGTATGCTTTAAAATGGTTAGTTTTAAGTAGGATTGCGTCTTGTTGGGAGAATTTCAGTGCCTAAGGGCGGTCGGATTTTTAATCGAGATTGGTTGGTAATAACTGTAGATACTTGGGTTCCATAATACTTCCGCTACGTCAAATTAAAACTTAAATTTGTGAGCATGATTATTCGGATTTACGAGGAATTGCACCATTTGCTATTGGAAAACTGGCTTTAACCAGTTTGTGTTAAAAATACTAAGATTTTCATCAGGTCTTAAGCTTTAAATCGATGTACCATAAGTGCCATTTTATGGTACCTTTATGAAATTGTATCAAATTTTACAGGTGTCCTTTGCAGCTGGTGTCATTTTCTACTGCATCTAGCCGCTACTTGTCTCGTATCATAGATATCAAAACTATAAATATCAAATTGATACCTCTATAGTTACGATACTCTTATGTAGTGGATGTCGCGTTATTTTGCGAAGCTTTTACGTCGTCAGACCTTCCATGATTCAAAATCGATCATTTTATATGTTATGTATCAATCTGGTATTTTATGGTGAACAGACAAAAGTTCTATCACAGCTTTTGTATTTTTCGCTCTACTCAGATTTTCCCTCCGTGTTTCTCTGCCATTTTGCGGCGGAACAGAAACAAAAAAGGATAGTGCCTTTCCGTCATAATTTCGCGTCCCGATGCCACACGAAGCTACTGTGTCGTGGCTGGAATCTCTGGATGCATGCCGGTGGTTGGCCATGTATCATCGTGACACCGCTTCGCTGGCTGAATTTACAAAAAAAAAGAGGGAAAAAAATAAACACGTACAGAAAAAAAACGAACCAGAGAAACGAATGGCATGGGTACGTCTGACCCTTCAGCCAGACCATGTTCCTTCGAGTCTCTGCCGATTCGTTCGAAACTGCAATGTTTCACCGAGAATTATTACTGTTTGCAAGAAAAAATTAAATTTACAAATAAAAAATTCTTGATAAGAAATTACATGTTGCTTCTTTCAATTAACAAATATCGTAGTTTGCTAGTGACGTATTGGTAACCCTATTGTAACGCGTTAGATTTCTGAAGGATGTGTTATTTGATTCTTTGATTTATTAGAGAAAAATTATGTTACAGGAACGTCGAGTAATTTTCTTAATTTTTATTATACTATAAGAGAATTTCCTGATTCTCGAACCGTGTTATACAAGGGTTACCAGCAAATGCGAGCTATTACAGAAGAGGGAAAATCTTATTTTAAATAATTGAGAAATAAGTAGAATAATGAAAAAATATTTTGTATAAAAAGTTTCTGTTGGAGGAATAAATTAATTACACTAAATAAAAATTATTAGACACTACTGGGGTGTACTGCTATTTTAGACTTTTTAACAATTTTAACTGGTAATCATTATAATTAATGAATCTGTCATAATCATCGAAACTTTATGGAATGTTTCTAGCTATAATTATTATTTACTTGAACGATAAAATGATATTCGAAAAAGAATATAAAACGAAAAAGATTATCGTATTACACCTTTATACTTTAAATTTCATTTAATTATCTTAATTACAATGTAAAATATAAAATTACACCGTTTCTATTAAAAAAAAAAAAGAAGAGAAAAAGAAAAAAATGGTATATTCTTCTCACAGGTAAAAATTAAATTAAGCTACATTATAATTTCGTCTTTCTCTCGGTTAACGTTGAATATCCTCTGAATTTCTCGTGAATATGATACATGTAAAATTAAACGAATAATTTCTATCCCCCTTATTATAAAATACGCACAGTCGTGTGATGGTTAAAATAAGAAAATTTCTGGGAACGATTTATAAATCTGTCGACGAACGATTCGCCCGGGGGAGTATCGGCATTGTTGTTCGCTAAATTAGAAAATTATGTCTCATAGGGTTTAATTAAATTCACCAAACCCGCAGCAGTGACCGTGAAACAGCGAGGAATTATTACGCGAAAGCGTAATTGCAGAAATGAGCCGGCCAGACGAAAATAAACGTGTTTCAAACCGACTGCTACATAAAACAACGCTTTCGTTCCAATGAAAAGTGAATTTCGTTTAAATAATTGTACGTACATACGCTAACTGATGTGCGTCACGTGCATTGAAACGCGTAGGGTGAAAGACCTTTAATTTGCATCGATTGTCCAAATACTTATACTGATTTTTATAGAATATAATCTCAAAATAGTCGTAAAAATCAATATCAGCAAAACAGATGAAATCTCAAATCTGGATTATTATTCTGCTTAAAAATATTTGTTTAAACAAAACAGTGTTGCTTTAACAGAATCACAAGTCCTAAGCAAAGAAATGCATTAACCCGTTCAGTGAAATTAAACTTCTATTATAATAAAATATATGATTGAATTTAAATTCGATTTCTTTCTTACTTAGGACCTTTTATAATTGTGGAGTCATTGGCAATTATAAGTCCATCACGCTTATATATGTATTAAAACGAAGCTTCGTACGTTTAAAAAGTTTCAAACAATTTCAACATTTTTGTGAACGACGACGAGTGAGAATAGAATTCCTATCAATTTGTTCAAATATACTCACCCTCGTTGATTACCAACGAAAGTAGTCAGTCGAGAAATGTCGGCCAAAGGCACTGCTAACAAAAAGCGAATACAATTCAATTGTACAATAGAAAAACGAAAAAAAAAAGGGGCATACACGTACATACACAGAGGCAGGAGATTGTAAATCAAAAGGGAACATCAATAGAGAGCTCGAAATTCGTTCAGTTACAGCATCAAACTATATAAAAGTCTTTTGAAGAAAAAGCCTTCGAACATTTTCCTCATCACTTCCGGTAGCTATTGTAAAGCTTTAGAACTAGAAATTTCATGTATTGAAAAGTGTAATTATTACAAGAAAATGAACGAGTTCTTGTTTGAAATAAACAATTGTTATTTGGGTATATTTACACCTTTTACTATACCAATATTTTTAACTAAAAAGTTAAATAAATAAATAAGAGTTTTTAAATAATGTTTCTGGATCCACCCCTGTAGTGAAAAATACAACCTAGAAGTAATGAAAAACTGTATTAAAAAGAGGCAAGATCAACCAGAAAGAATAAATACACTATCGATTAGGTACTATGAATTTTATTGTATTTATCTTTTCGAAACTTATAAATAGTGAACAGCGAATACCGACAATTAAATGGATTTCCTATATTCTTTTCTTTTCGTCGAAATGGTATTCCCTTACAACTATTTGCGCCTTATTATCCTCGTTTAATGATCATTAATAGTACCGATCGCTTACAGATGCTTATAGACATGTTTTCCTTTTTATTTATACTTTATCGTTATCTTGGATATATTACTATGGATGAGTGATTAGCAACGAGCAAGTGTATATCGAGCCGAAATTTTTACATTGGAGCTGCACGGGTGGCGCTTATCGGGCAAAGGGCGCCACTCTTCGCGGGCAAAACCTCGATTGCAAACCATATAAAGAAAAAGATATAAATATTTTCTCATGATTTTAACACAAATATGAATATTACAAATCTATAATATTCTTTTCTTTTTTAATTTAAATGAAGACTGTCCTGGATATGAGAAGAGAGGGTTATTCACTTTCTTTTTCAATGTTTCGGTATAAAATTTAGAACGTTATAACAGGATCAGATTTTTTGTAATCAAAGTTATTCAAACAGTGCATGGTCATGTTTGTTATTGGAGAATTTTTGTGCCCAATACCCGATAGAGTATCGAGTTGTGCAGATTCATTTTGCACGAATGCTCTTCGTTTTTTTTTTTACACTTACATTCGTATCAATATCGTATCGATTGAAAATCTAAAATTATTCAAAAACATCTCTCAACTTCTCTCGTCAAATGCTTGTGCAGTCGTTTAATCATTCGCGTTTGTCTGAAACTTAATCAACGAAAATTCAATGAAATATGTAATACATAAATAATGTATAAAACATTCGGCTACATTTTTCAAAACACGCTTTTCGATTTTCAATCGGCAAAACGAAGGGTCGCGAATCGCTTACTTCTCCTAATTTCAGAATACTTTGTTCTTCTTACGTTACGTTGCTTAACAGTATCTTATATTATCCTTTTTTTTTTTTTTATCAAACACATTATATTATTCGTACTCGAATAACACACATACAAACGAACGTGTACACGCGTGCACAAGAAAATACTCTCACTCATAAACGTCGTAGGCCAGGTGCAGTCATCAGGGCAATTTTTAACAACAATGCACTGCATTTTAACCCAAACAAATGTACATTTCGTTTCAAGCTATCGACATTATACACTAGTCGATACTTTTGCAATAGTATTTACAAGAACTGGAAATCAATAAATGTAATCAAAGGTAATATGAACAAATATTATGTACAAATTAAATACCCAACAGGGAAAGTCTGGAAACTTTTCATTCAGCAGTTGCCTATAAGAAAATGTTCAAACTTTATTTTTTTATTTTTCAATCACATGCTTGTGATTCGTTTGGATTAAAACGTGTCGCACCACTCTCTGATGCCTGTTCCTGGTACAGGTGAATATCATAGAACACGGTCGTAAAAATCTCGTCGTTTACAATGTTTGTTCGATCGAATGACAATTAAGGGTTCTCCAGGGGTTTCGAGTGACCCGACGTCGACGACAGAAGGAGGGCCTTTTATATTTTTCGTAGCTCTTTCCTGGACAATTCGATGAACGAATTTCACTTTTCGTGATAAAAAGTTTCTCCCGTTTTATTTTGATCGTTGAAATCTCTCTTACAGACGGAGGCTTTATCAAGGGAACGAAATGACGTGAAAAATTTCTGCGACCTGCCGTCGTTCCGATGGACACGATCGGTAAAACAAACACAAACGTTCGGGCCACGGTAAATGTTCTGGCAAACACGGAAAAGCAATCGGACGTTCGATTTTAGCTTCCCCGGGATTAGTAGTCAGTAGTTATGAATCGCATAGTTTGTATTCCTGCAGCCGTAAAACATTTCTGACGGAGAAACGTCTCCGAATTTTCGATTCCGTACGGAAATATGTAAGATGTTCGTTTTAGAAACATTTTTATTTAAAAAATGTTAAATCTCTGTGGACTTGTGTAACTTTGAAGTAACATAACAAATTTGTATCATATCATTGTGACTTAGACATACCATAATAAATAAATTCTAATTTAGTGGAATAAGTATTGTGTCCCAGAATCGTGCTGCAGTTTAGCAACATGAAAAATTCTAAAAGCAGTTTAACATTTGTCTCCATAAATCTGGAAAATGTAAAGATACTTCCTTACAACTTGAATTAATGTTAAAATAAAATTGTTAGAGTGTAATCTTCCTACAAGTCAGTAAATACATGCGTGTACATTTTAGATTGTAATCCTTTAGGTTGGCAATAAAAGGGATGAATGTAGAATGTATGGTGGAGGGTTGGTAATGAAAAAACGTAAAGTGAAATAAGGTTTCCAGGAATCTGAATGAATCATAGAAAAGTGTCGTTTAAAATGTTGTATTTTGTTAATTACATAAATTATTGTTTATGTTTATTATGAAGATATATCTGGTACAAGAATTATATTAGAAAACCACACGTGCCCCAACAATAATGATATAAAAGACCTTATCAAATTTATATTTAAATTTCACCCAAACCTATCTCAATTATTTTTCAATTGAAATTTATTTTTCACAGTAAATGAATATCAATTCTTTTTTAGAAACTATAAATGGAAATAATATAAAAGATGTATCAAACCCAGGTATATTGAGTTGCAGCGAAGAAATATTGCAAATATTCCATCTTGACAATAAATTCGTATCAAATAAGAAATTTAAAATAAAAAGTAATACCATATTGGATATGTCCATAATATATCAAAGAAAATTTTCTTTTGATCAATTTATCAAGAGTTTGAGCGATATTAAATCGAAAAGACTTGCCGTCTATGCTATTTCGGGGCTGCTTTTCCATCCGAGTCTCTCGCGAGCGTTTCTTATCGCGAAACTTGGACCATCGAGTGTTTACTGTTAATTCACAAATGTACCTTTTTGCAAATTCAAATAAACGACAGCGGTTGTTTCTTTGAGAAATAGAAACAGAGGGGGAGTCAGGCGGGAGGAACGGCTGAAAGAAATGAAACGAATGAAACGATTTCTGGGAGGTAAACAGGGTATCGAAGGGAGAAAGAAAACAGAAAACAGGAGAAGAGGGGGAAGGGAAAAAGAATGAGGTGCATGTTTTAGAAGGTAAACGAATTTCCATCTTCGTGTTTACAGGAGATCGGGGTGATTATTTTCTAATTTTTAGAAAATAGAACATCCTAAAATATGCATAATTAAATATCTTAGATATTTATCAATAGCAAAGTTATCGAATTGAAAAACAGTTTTTTGATACTTTGCATCATTAACATAATATCAATTTCTGGTTTATTTTACCTTTCATTTTACGATCGGATAATTAATACCAGAAACCCCGGATAATAATACAAAATATCAAACTGAAAGGCTGAATTTCAGATACCTGTATCGTTTCGCAAAAGGATATTATATGCATTATACCCCTGCCGTTTCGATTGTCCCGATCTTACAATGTTTACACGGTCAACTACAGTTAACACCGTCAGGTCGTTCGACCAAAAGTAGACGAATGGGCAATTTCGAATTAACCAATCAAAGGTTGTTTCAATTTGATTGATGTTCTGTTTGCACGGGTAATTTTGGTCGACCGGCTCAATTGGCCGACCGAAACTTGTCTAACGTATACGTCGCTTTAATGATTCATGTTATCGTGCGTATCGAGCATAACTTTAATTACGTTAAGCGCACAAATATTTAACGTCCCGTTGTACGAAATGAAATTGAAACAAGCGGTACGAAATGATAAATTATCTCGGAATTATACGGTTTGTAGCTCAAAGCGGGGACAGACAATCGCGGCGAAGAGAACGCGGAATTAAAGGTTCCTTTGAAAATCAAAGGGAACCGAAATTCCACGAAATCTGTGGATTTGACGGTTCGAAACGTGGGTCCAACACGGTCCAGCTGATAATTAAATTTATCACAGGCATTGATTACACGTATATGCGGTTTTTGTGCACCGGCTCATGCCTTGCTGAAATATTTTGCACCTGCCCGTACGCAATAGCGTACCCGGCTAAATTATCGTGTTATACAAGCTGGCTTTCCGGCAGCCAGGAACAGCTGATTTACACCGAGCTACCTCCACGTTATCGTCACGATCCGTTTAACCGTACCGAGTCGGATCTATCGTCGATTTCCATTTAGTGATCGATTCTTGTCCCTGTCACGCTCGATTCCGCTTATGCCCTGTGATCGTACCTCTCGGAATGGAGATCGATTCTTGAAAATTATCAGGATACCGATAGAGACACTGCTAGGAATCATTTTACCAATCATTTTTTATGCTTTCTGGAAATGAATTTTGTTAAACGTTGTGCAAGTATCGTTACACAAGACTGTAAATGAAGTTCCTTGAATTGTCATCCTGAATAACGGCTAAGGAGTTTTGTAAAATGGATTCATCTTAATTTAACACTAGGTTTTATATACCTATCACATTTCTTTAAAGAAACAACTTATTTTATTTAAAAACAATATAATTATATGCTATTAACTTGGAAATTGAACTACGCGATATTACAAAGTTGTATAAAACGTATGATATTCAATGTTATACAAGATTTGTAATTTTCCTTGTGAAATTCGAAATCAGTCAAATTATTTCTGCAAAATTCATAGAAAGGGCAATAAAAAGTAATTTGAAAAAGGTTACATGAATGGAACAAAAGGTTACCTGGAATGGAAGACGAAATAATGAAGCTGCTGATAATAAATGTAAAGTACCATATCAAAGAAAGGTCTGTTATATTCCTGGAATGAATGACTGTTTGCAATTAAACAAAATATCTCAATTTAAACTGTACTTTAAATTTTACCTACCGTTTTTTAATATACGTTCTTTCTGTTTAAAGTTACAGTTTTTTTTTTCATTTTTGTAAAAAGTAATGTACTTTATAAAATTCCTAAACTAGACTATGAGACAAAATAATATACACATTAGGTGGCATCTCTGTGTAACGGGAAGGTATTCGGTAAACACGGGGAACCAGCTGGGGAAATGAAACGAAAGCGCGATTTGAAAAATTCACCATTGTGTTTTCCCCTACATTTTTTATTTCCAAGGAAAACAGATTACGCGTACGGGGAAAATAGAGAGCACGAAACGAGAAGTGAAAATTGGTATGACGTTTTAGTATCGACGTTGTATCCTTTTTCCTTTCATTTATTTTTCTTCGCTATTCGTATTTCGTTTGCCTGATTGGAAATTTGAACGGGCGTGAGATTGGTAAACAAAAAGGGATGCGATATGCAATATAAAAAAAGGTGGGCCGTAATTATTCAACAGAAATAGCTTTGTGTTGTTTCGATTTCATCGTTCGCATGAATAGTTTCTGAACGAGGAATGGTTTGTAGGGATCAGGAAACACGATGAAAAATAAAATGCTCTTCATTTCAATCATTTGAAACTTTACATTAGCATGGCACAAGTTAACTTAATTTAATTGACAATTGGTAATTTTCCATAATCCTCAAACTTTAAATTAGGGTAATCCAAGTGCCATTTTGCCAATAGTGTCAAACTTTATAATTTTCAAAATCAATCAAAATTATTATTTATTGTGCCACTAAATCAAACCGTTCCGTTAACCCCTTGCCATGCTTTGACGAACCAATCTCGTGTCCCAACTCGATTCGGTTCAAATGTTACAAAGCTAACTCGTACTGTTAATTAATCTAACTCGAATTTTAAGCGTAATTCCAACTATAATTAAGACAGTAAACCATCGTTAAATGTAAATTAACATTGCAAAAAGTAATATTTACCTTTATCCGACGCACCCGTGGAAAGAATGATACGGCGAGGGGTGAACAGAAAGCTGCTTTCGCATCAAAACTTAACACCTTGCGAAGGTATCCGGATAACACGGCAAACTATCCGTGGCTTCTCGTGATCGTCGCGGAAATTCATCACCGTAAGTCAGATTAGTCGGACAGAACGGGTTACACCCGCGTTATCTTTCCCTCGGGAGTGGGGGGTGGCAACGGTAGAAGGAAAGAGGAAAGAGAAAACTGAAATTCATCGACGTTGGGTTGAAAAACCGATTAGCACACGCGATTGTACGTCATAGGGTGGGCGGATGTAGATTGAACAGGATCGATCGGCCGTGTATCCGGCGTTTATACAAGCACGTTCGGCCAGTCGAAGCCGGGCTCGGTGACCGATGCAAAAATGATTGTCCTCCCAACGGTCTGGTAATCAAAGTGTTAAATTTGTAGCGGTGAAGGGAAGCGAAACCAAATTTGCATACTGCCGTGGCGATAAACATCGGGGGGCGAGGGGCGGCACGGGGGCCGGTGGCAGGAAGTGATTTCGAGATTTTATGAGCGGTCATTGTCTGCGTGGCTGAGTGCTCACACTGTTGTAGAAACTCAGCCATCGCTTTATATCCTGTAATAATTTCGACCGGTCCTGGCCGCCCATTATTCGTCGTTTCAACTTTTCCAGCCTCGTGTTTGACGTTGTTTGGCTTTGTAATTATCCGCCGGTAAAACCGTTTTGTTCCATTAGGCGACCCACTCCTCCCTGGCCTCGTTCCCCGTTTGGTCTTCAAAGGAACAGGACTTCTGCACTCGCGGAGAAGCCGAGGGCTCGAGAAACGATTATTTCGAATAAAAGTGTCGTGAAACGGCGTTTGCCTTGTACCGATTTCAGCCTCCAGGTTCAAACCCCTTCTCAATACAAGGAGGCAATTACAGCGAACAGCGACGCGATTTGCAGCGCGCAATGGTGAATTTTTCAATTAAAAAGTCTGACGACACAAAAGCGTTGTGAAATGGTACTTATAGTACGTCAATTTGAAATTTGAAATTCCTAGCAAAGAATTATCAATATAGATCCACTGTTTCGAGATTGTTTTGGTCTTGGCCGATCAAAATAAACGGAAGAAGCCACGATTTCCCTTCTGGGGTAACGACTGATATGTTAATCCGCTCGAACGATCGCGTCGATCCTCGTCCGATCCTTTCCGCTTCCGACTTTGCTCACCAAACGATTCGATCGATCAAATGACCCTCCTTTTGCTTCGCGTTCGACATCGACCGGTCAGGAGCTGTTTCTAAAACTCGATGTGTACAATGACGGTGGTATGATGAAAGCGAACGTTGATATCTGTACGGTTAAAAACGATCAACGACGATCGGTCGCGATCGACGAGAAACTTCGTTGTCCATTTCAAGGGGGAGGTTTTTTTTCCGTATACTTCGATGCGTCGAGAAACAAAGGAGAGGGAAGCTTCTTCGTCGAACGATTGCGTTCCTCGAGGAAACAACGGGTCTGCGGAAGCGCGCGCACGCTTTGTACGTGTCCGGAACGGATAAACTTCCGAGTTTGTCTTGTGTACGATCAAGGGGGAAGGAGGGGGGGGGGGGGGATGTCCCGTCCGGTATGATTTCGAGTGCAAAAGTGCGTCCGATAGCCGAAACGCTCGCCGCGGGAGATACGGGCCCGGAAGCCGATCAATTCTTCGACCTCTCACGGGACACCCTCGCTTACGAGGGAACTTTTAGCACCATTCGAGTTGCGGGCCCATCGATTGACTGGGTCATCACGGTCACCTCAGAAACGACGACAGTAACGTTACGAGAGCGACGAGAACGAAGGCTGATCTTTGACTCGAGACTCCGCCGTGTTGCATGGCCGCTGGATTCTCGCCTGAAACGAAAAACAAATCATTGAGTTTGAATATATTGTTCGAAATTTGTAAATTGAGCAACGTAAGATGGCTCTAATTTACAAAAATAGAATATTAATTTTGTGTTGTCCTAACTTTAACCCTAAACCTTAATTGAAACGACGAATGGATGTTTTTTTTCCACGTCGAATCATTTCAACCATCGGGGAGCCCTAGACGGTCCTTTTATCTCTTTGTATGGAAAAATTCCGAACCTATTTCATCAGAGAAAATTGCAAATACCAGGCGTTGGTGTTTCGAAAATTAAACGCTCTGCAGTTTCGTAGTTTTTCAAAACTACATTCCTGATTTCTTCGCTCTGGAATATTGCAATTTCAAAACATTCCAAATTGTAATTATCAACTAGGAACATTTCATATTTTTAATATTCGGAATACCTGTAGAAGAAATTGTAAATGTTAATGTACGATATAGAATATTTCATATTTTAAATATTTAGGACGTAAAAAAAAAAAAATGATAAATTGTAATTGATTAAAATATAGAAAAATATTTTCTATTTAAAAAATACAGTAATTTTATAATTTATCACGTTATGTTTTATTCCATTCAAAATGAAAATATGGAATTACGGTCAAAGGAGTAGTGCAAAAAACACCAATCAAGGAAATGACAAGAGAAAAAAGGAAATGAGAGGATGGTGAACGGTGGTGGAAAGAAACGAAGAGAAAAACATCACGAAACCCAGATTTAGGCCGGATTAATGAACGATTCTTGATTTCTCACGAATTCGTAATCTTCCGTCTCCAACTTAAGTGCTGTTAATTCGATTTTACTCTGCTAATTATGAGTAAGGCGTGACGATTGAAAATTAAAGACGAATATCCAGGTCGACTTCGTGAAAAAATCTAAAAGATTTCAGCAGATTCAGCACTGGGTAATTAATATTGGCTGAATCGAAAAAAATGTTACATACTGCTCGAAATTGAACTTCTTCTCAAAGAATCATTTCGATTTCTTCTATTTTTAACAAAATTATTGTGCTGTTAAATTCTGGCAGAATTTGAAGAAAGACTGAAGCAAGTGGATACTTTTTAATTAAAAATTATTAAATTACTTTGAGAAACTATTATTTTAATGTGCGATTCTTTGGCCCTTTTTACAAGCAATGATTCCATTTTTGTTTATAAAGACAGGTAATTGATAGATAACGTAAATGGTTGAATTTACCCCGCAATCTACTACGAATTGAGCGAGCTTTATTACTATTTTCGGATATTTAAATTATTTGTAAAAGATGATAAAGCTTTGTACGCCAACGAGTATTCACAGCAATATACAAAATTGAAATAGAAACATTACACACGTTTCACAGTTGAGCAGTCTTTAAAATTATTCTTCAATAAAATTAGGTAAATTGGAAACTCTGACTACGGATTTATTCAAATTTACGCAGTAATTATCAGTGTGAATGAACTCGAATTAATAATCTCGTACCATATTTATGGTAATTCTTCGGTCGGATGATTTTAAATGAAAGTACATGAAATGGTTACGGATTTAGTTGCCAATTTAATGTTTGCACTGTCGGGATTCGAGTATTACTAACATCGTGTGGTTAGTTCGAGGACAAGTCATTTCTCACCTGTGAATCGAATTAAAAGAAACCGTAAACAGGACGTACCGTTTTCAGGATTTAATTAAAATAGCTCTTGAAAGAATTTACAACCCTATTTACTCTGGTAAGTCGATTCTCGTAATTAACTCCGGATCTTCACTTCGTTAATTGGATTTTTTCGATCCATCGATGGGACCAGATCGACGACATCGTTCATCCGGAAAAGGAAACGAACCATTTTCTTAGCCGCCATAGCCTTGAATCGATTCGAGAAGTTAATCGTACCCCAGGACCCCACTTACACTAAATGTTAACTTAATTTGTTAATACCACCGTAAGTACCCTTCGTTCTCTTAATATTTATTAAGTCTCTTAATATTATTTCTTTAAACGGAATTTTATATTTCTGTTTGACTGGTTGATTCTCTGAAACATTCTGCGTACAAAATATCTCCAATTTTTTAAAGAAATATTTCATTTGTTAATTAGAAATACCATACTTTAATTACATTTTTACGGAAAAAGTTTGGAATAGCCAATCCATATAAAAAACAAATACACAGGTCCGGTAAAAAATGTTACATTTTTTCTTTGTATTATGGATTTACATACTGTTTTTACACAAATCAATTTTTGTGAACACACAACGAGGAGTTATTAAATTTTGTTATGAAAACAAAAATGGTTCGTGAAATATTTCTATTTGTTGTATAAACTGTCTCACTTTTGAAAGTATTGGATTGTAATAGAAATTCTTAATGAAAAAAAGCTTGAAACTTTATTTATGTTAACTTGAACATTCATAATTTTTATTAAAAATAATTATTTATTTAAATGTTGTATTAAAAAATGTTGCAATATTGTAGTGAAAAATAAATAAAAGAATATCGTATCACCACGGCTCAAAATTGTTGTACACAGAATTTTCCAAAGAATCAATCAATGTACAAAAAATAACATGCAATTTTGATTAAAAAACTAAGCATAATCATAACTTCCTAGAACTTTATTCACATCCTAAAATGTAGTAACCTTCTTATGAAGCATTTATCTTATCCTTACAAATGATAAAATAATTAAGGGTTCTCGAGGTAGGTGGAGCATCCTGTAGAATCAGATTCATTAATTAAGAAGAAAAAGATCCTGATGACGTTATAGATATTTATGCATAAATAATTAAATATATAAAGATTTAAAGCACATTGAATGCACTTTTGAAATCAACGATTTAACAAAATGGTATTTAATATCGAACATTTCACGAGTTCTTAAAAAAAAGGTTCAAAAAACTTAATTCCTGCCATCAACATTCTAAACGAGACACTAAAGGGATGGCGCTTTACAAGTTGGTCGTACAAAATATAAATCAATTAATGGATTTCATCAGACTTGTTACACTCGAGAGAAAATTTCTTCAAGGCAGAATTTAAAGCGCGATACTTGAAAGTTGCGAGGCAATTTGCAAGTTTTACGCTGCTAGAAATCCTTGACGGATAAATAATTTTTACAGACCGTTTATCAAACATTCAATATTGCGCCTGTTTAACGTTCTGAGGGTATAAAACTTCAGGATTACGTACATTTTTCTAAAGTTTTGTCAGAGTTGAAATTGCGTTAGCAACGACAAATTAAAATATTAAATAAAAATATTAGTCCCTAATATCTTTATTAAGAGTATCATACAATCTTTTCTTGTATTAAGAGTATTAATACAGAATTTATGCAGTTATTTTTATTAAATTTTAAAATGATTTTATAGTACCTTTTTTGTCATTTTCATCAAGCTTCAAATACCAATTTGGTGTCTTACAATTGCCAATTTATAATATTCATGTCACGATTTTTTCAAAATCCATCATCGTTCGCTATAACTGACGTCACTGTTAATTGTAACTAACAATCGGCTATTTTAGAAACATCAATTTAGGATTAGGATGGTTAAGCTTAGGTTATTTAGTTATTTTCATCAAGCTTTAATCTTCAGTTCCCTCCGAATTTTTACACCAAAAAATTCATCACCGTTTGCTGTAACTAGCAACCAAACATTTCGTACCGAAGGCAATTACGAGGGGTTTACGCGATCGTTTTTCCGCCAAACTTTTAAATGTTATTTCGCGATTGAAATTTCTACTTTCATGCCGCGAGATCGTCCACTTAATATTCAAATGCCGAAGATTTGAAATTTTCATTATAAACAGTCGGAACCGAAGGAACTAATATTTGATAATTATTTTTTAAATGGTCGCAATATCCTATCCAAACTTTTTCTAACACGTTTGCCCAGGGATTTATTGGGAGGACGATCTATCGAAAAGTTAGGCCGAGTGCAAGGAACTCTGTTCCCCGCTGATAACGGTGTTTGGAAAGGAAAACGAAAGGTTATAGCCATCCCTCTATCGGTATAATTTTCCACCGTTTTGCCCGCTCGATAATTGATTCCCCATGGCCTTTCAACGACGCCGCTGCCTATTATCGTCCCTCCCCACCCCCTCTGGTTTTTTTTTTCATTCCATCCTGTTTATGAAAACCGGAGAAGAAGGCGAACAAGACCCACGGAATCATGAAGATCCTGCCGATGACGGCTGTCCCGGCTCCTTTCGATTTTCATTTACTGCCAGACATTTGCATGAACCGCGGAGCCCTTGAACGGCGAACTACTCGAAGAAAATGGTCCAACCGGTGATATTAAGCATGGCGAACCAGAATGGGCACTTGTCGATGTCGAGCAATTTCCGATTGGGAAACTGTCCGTTCAACGAGACATCGGTAAGGACCTTTACGTGATCGGAACATTTAATAATTCGTCTGTTAAAAAGGATATTCGATGGATCGAAGGATTGATCATTTTGTCACAGAAACACTGAGTGAAACTACTTTATAATTGATTAAGATTGTAATTTCTATCTAAATAATAACATCAGAGAGTTATAAAGTGTAGACTTTCAGGATTTAAGGGATATAGGGACTCGCATGACCGACCTGACAGCGTGACTTTCGGGTAATTTTTCAGGGAAATGACAACATCTATAATCTCGATTTCTGGGTACATCCCCACCGAAGTTGTAGTGGAAGGGGATGTCCAAGGGTGTGTAGTTTGACAAATTTCTAACTGGTGAAGGCGAGAAACACCCACCCTTTCGAAAATGATAAAAATCAACGAGAGTTGAAAGCAGAGAGTAAAGTTAAAATAGAAATAGGAACAAGTTGTAATTGCAAGAGTTCTGTATCAAAATGTAGACTGTGTAATTATTTTGTTACATTGAATATTTATATTCAATAAGCGAAGCGTAATGTATGAAATAACATCGTGCTTGGTCTCGTTTCAATCAGAAAAATGTCACGAAAATATAAGTAAAAGTTTCGTAAGAGAAAGATACAAAGATAAAAAAAGTTTGATCACCGCATACGGCAAGAGGTTTGTTTTTGATAGGTCGTCCCGTCTATATTTTTGTCCCCTGTCTTTTTTTTACGTTCGATGCTGTCAAAAAGGTGAAAAAATGTAGGAGCCGTACAATGCGAGCGACGGTTATGTCCCGAGCGTTTCGTTTCCGTCGAATCTTTATTGTACATTGCAACCGTTCCCATTATATACATACCTCTATTCAAAGACAGGTATGCGTGTATTGTGCAGGCGATAACTATCCCCCCTACCACGTCGATACGTGGCATTCGCGAACCTTTATTACAAAAGAGGAATCCCGAATGTTTGCCCTACTAATTAAGGACGGATGCGCATGGATCGTTCGATATCGATCAAATCGTTACACCCTCAAATATTATCCCTGGTCTTAGCCGTTTTATCCATGACTAGTAATCAACTTTCACCATGATTCACACTGGATTCCTCACCTTTCAGCTCACTCTCAAAGATCATTTTCTCAAAGCCCTCGAATAACCCCACTCGCTTCTGCCACACCCACGACAAGTTCCGTAATTGCCAATAGAGTTTTGTTTTCCACGAGACGTCGATCTCTAATTGCTCTCACCCCCGAGTTACCCCAAATCGGCTCTCGATTTCGAGAATCGAGACGAGCCAGGCATCTCAGAAGGCTCCGAGATAAACGACAGCACTCCGGGTCTGAGAGTGATTCCCGGGAATTCTGTTCGGCGAAAATCGGCGCGTGATCGAGAGATCAAATCAAGTTGATAAAGCAATCAAACCTTCCGCCTTATCCTCGACGCGTATGCGCCTTCAGCCGAGGAATCACGAGCACAAACTGTGCTATGGATTATGGAACATGCACAGCTTAAGAAGAAGTTCTTTAACCAGAAAACAGAATTCAATTCATGCACCTGTCGTCGTCTTCTGGTTATTTTTACACATTTTTCTGGATGAGAAACGGACAGATATCACCTGTGCCCTCTTCAGGGTCTGTTATTGCGCAAATCATGACTTGTGATGGGATTCAGAGTACTTGGAGTCACGCCTCCGGCACCAGAGAACATTTCAAGCCCTCAATAAGTGCTCTGGCTGAGTTCTTGGGTATTATAGTCTGGTTTAGGTTTTGTCTTGCCTCCATCCAGACAATGGGTTCTCAATCACACGTTCAATGTACTGGAAATGGATCAAATAAATGAGAAATTCTTAACTTTTATTTAATTAGACGTCTTAGAAGAACACCTAATCGCTTTGAAAAATGCTTACGAAGTGAGGCAACGTCAAATTTTGTGCTTTATTTATGCAAAATAATATTATGTTTGCACAGTGTCTATTGCTCAGATCTTTTGGTGACAAATAGCAAAGGAAAATTTTCTTATTCAGATTAAATTTAGACTAAATTATTTAAACTACTAAGGCAGTCTCAACACTAAATTCATTTTTCTGAAAAATTATTTTAGGAATAATCGATCACGATCAAAAACAGGCCAGAATGTTAGTGTCGCTGTCAGGGCAATGATTAACAGGCTAACGCAGCTGTCAAAGACGACATAGGATATAAATACAGAAATTGAATACGAACAGGATTGAGTGTAGGTTCACACATATATCTGTGTAAATATATATTTTTAGTTAATCTAGTTATGTGAAATGAACGTGAATTGATTGAATCGCGATTGCAAACTATAATTTCTATTGCCAATGATTTATCTAGTTATATCAAATGAACGAGAACTGATTGGATCGCGAACGCAAACTATTTATGCCCGTAATGACTTATCTAGTTATATCAAATGGACGAGAATTGATTGAATCACGAATATGAACAAAGAAGGGGGATATTTTGTGTTCACTATATCGTACTTAATATATTTATTTCACTAATCGAGCTGGTAGAATTATAATTATAATTATTGTTGAATGTACTGAAAAAACGATTAAATTACAATACACAATTTAGCTAAAATTTTAATATTTTTCTAGTTCTATCACACATCCCTTTTTCCCTTACACTGCGCTATTTTCAAATTTTATATTATTTTTTTTTACCATACCTTATATTATTGCTTTTTCAAAATTGCAGTCTTAAAAAATACGTTTTTGAATTTAGATAAATCCTCAAGAAGGTTATAAGAACAAATATTTTGAAAGTAATGAATATTAGATAGAATATTTGTTAAAATTTTGAAATTTTTCAAATTCTACTTTGCATTTCTATTTTTAACCAATGGCAAAACCCAATATCCATTTCAGTTACATACGTATACATATGTTTCACTTTTTAGCGAGTAGTAAGACCTAATCCTGACCTGAAGAAAACCGAAGTATTTGTATAAACTGTTTTGAATTCATTGTTAAGTGAAATTTCGTTTTCTGAGAACGATTTGTATTATTCCTGCGATTTCAGTAAAAAATAAAAGATCGGAAGTACCGTTTCGAGAATCATGGTAATCCGTGGTAAATAATGCACGACGCTTCCACCGCGGGACTTTCGATACTTCCGTTGTTCGAAGGCGCGAAAAGCCGTCGGTGGAAAAGTAGTTGAAACCCTCGGTGGAAAGTTGAAAAGCCTCTTCTATCCTTAGATCTTGGAGGCTGCGTTTAGCGGTACGTATTGACGGCCCTGTAATCCTCATCGATTCGACTTACATGCGATTTTCCTTGGGATACAAAAGTTACCGGAGGCTTACGTTGTTCCAAGAATCGAGAACGAAGAAAGACCGAAGAATTTTGAAGCAAGGATCAATCGATGCTGCAAGATAACTTTTTCGATTTTCATCTTGTTTCCTTCAATTTTTCGAGCGATTCTCAAACAAACAGAAATCCTTTGGTTCGTATAATTTTTCATCTTCACAGTATTGATCAATTTTTTTAAAAATTACTGCATAAAAATCAAGGTGCTAAGATGAAGGTGAGAAGATAAGGGTATTTTATCAAAAAAATAGTGTCCTCATTTATTCATTAATTAATATATGTCGGATTAATTAGAATTAATAGTTGTCAAAGATGAATCTAACATTGAGAGACACTATCTATTGTCTGCATACAGAAAACTTAACTGGCACCATTGAGTCTAAGGGCTAGTGAATGTCTGTCATCAACAGCCAGAATAATAAACTCAATGCAGACATAGTTTCTCTTTTCTTTAAATGGTGCCAGATTTTCTTTTCGATCCTTCTTAGCCGAAATAAAATAAAATTCATAGTTTATATATTAAAATAGTTTCCATTCATTTACACCCATATCCAATAATATATAAAACGTTTGTTAAACTATTGAAAATGTTCCTTGTCAGACACATAAAGGTGTTCTTTCGAATCCGAACGAATCTCTCTGAAGATCACGTCCGTTTCCGTTTTATCGACGGTGGTCGACTTCCGGGCGAGTACTCGCGATGAGTATGCGAGACGGCGCGAGCCGAAGAGTTATTACCAGGGGTGTTGTATGCAGGTAACTACAAGGCCGACCATAATTCTGGAAGTAATGCGAATTTGCTTGACAAGTAGTCGGTGGATCGTGAATCGAATTCAAAATCAGTCCCGGCTCCTCGTCTCTGAAATTTCTCTCGCCGGCGAAGGCCGTACGCTTCGTCAAACGTTTCTCATCCGCGATGGTCAGGCGTGTTCTTCGTGAAAATACCCGAGGCCGGGAATGCGAATTACGATCGGCGCCGTGGCCTCCGACCCTTCAACGGTGGCCAAAATTGTCCGGGCCATTTTGACGCTGGAAATCGTGCCACGGAATTTCCATGAAACCCCCGCCGTTTTCGACGTTTTATCGAAAGCCAGGCTGCACGCGAGGCGACTGCGTTAACGCCGGCTACCTTGGATTTAATTTCTTGGAAAATTTTGCAAACGATTGTTCTTGCATCCGAACAAGTTTACGATTGTAACAGAAATTTGGAGAATGCAATTCCGTCCTGGTAATTTATCGCGAGGATTATTTGAAAATTGTTTGAAAATTCATACAACTTTTTGGTAAGCTTCGCAAAGTAAATGGCAGTTTTAGGAAATTTACAAATTTGAAGAAAGGTTGACCAATTCCATTCTGCCTGAGAATTAATTGTCTTAGTACGACAGCAATAAAAAATACCGTAAAGGATGGACACAAACACGACTTCTGTCAGACCGTATTTTTGCAGAACTAATCGAATGATTCTGTATGCAAATAAACGAAGGGTTCGTGTTTGAAAGGGATTTTAATAATCCCCTGTGTCACATCGTCAAGCGTATCACTTTATACCCGCGCAGTCATTCCCCTTGCCCATCAGGCCGTCTAATTCCCCGGAGGGCAAAATGAACACCAAGAGCGCAGTTTGTTTCTCCGCGACACACTCGACGTTCAGCGTCGAACGTTTTCCGCCATCACCGTTGCCAGTCTACGCCGAGGTCACTAAAAAAGCCCGTATGCGAAATGAGCTGCCAAGCACCCTCCGGAGGATTCCTTCTATCTATTATACATGACCGCGTGCACGGCTTCCGTTAACTACGTCTCGCGAATCGGAGAGCTTTGCAAACTCCTCACGCTCCTCGTCCTCGTCGTGGTGCACGCACCATGAAGAGAATCAAGGGTCTGAGGACGGAGGAGGATGGGCCACGCGGCTCTAAAGAGAAGAAGCAGACAAGAAGAGAGAGGAACATCCTAGTTCTACTTGCGGCTACGGGTTATTAATGGACCGGGCGTGACACCCCGCGAAATAACCTTGCCATACCGGTATCGTACTCTATAGACCCAGTCAGTCGTCTTCTTAGTAGGCGTTGACTAGGCCAGGAATTGCTCGTTTTCGAGAATGAACCTTAACCTTTTCTCCTTTTTCTCTCCTTCTCCAACCACTTACGTCTACCTCGTTTGCTCCTCAAGCTTCGTTAAAATCCTTCTTTACAATTTTTCGCCGACCACAAAAGCTTCCCCTACATTCTTTCAGGATTTGGTCCCCGAACATTTATCCTTTACGGGGTCTGCTAAATTCTGCGTTTTGATGGTGGAAATCGAGTACGAATTGCGAATACGATTTGAGTATTCTCAGATTTGGGAGAAACAAAATTTCGAGGGTCGTTGAAGAAGAACTTGTTGCCTTCCTGAAGTTGATTTATCAGATTATTGGACTTTGATGGGATGATTTCTCGCGAATGTTGGAGTATAATTTTTCAGTATTGAATTATTGGTTACAAACGTAAGCTTAAAACAATAATTAAATAATTAATGAAACGTTAAATTTGTTCAATAATGTGATTTAACGTCCAATAACTTTTATACTTTGTGTACTCACACTTTTCAAAAGTTTTTTATCTCGTTTAGGGTCTAATTTTAATTTCTCTATAATTTAAAATTTCTTTAAAACCAACAGTTTCGTTTTTAAATTAATTTTAAAAATTTGTATTCGATAGTATCCTAAATAGTCAAACACATATTAATTATTTGTGCATTTCACAATACAAATTAATTTTCTCAAGACTTCAAACCATTTTTGGGGTGTTTTAATACTTCGAACATATTTGAAAATTTAGAAATTCATACTAAAATTGATTACACGATAAATTTTGTGACATTAATAGGAGCAAAAGGATTTGTTACAAGACTTCCCTAAGTGGTAAGATAAATTCATTTATGAAACACTGTCCTGTGACCCTTCTGTGACCAAATTACCCCGTTTCAACCCTTTTAAAGCATTCCAGGCTCGAATTAGTTTAGGAAATAACGAGGCCATCGACAATTCCCCCGCTGATTACGATAATTTTGCTGAAAAGTTTCCGACGATTCAGAGACAGAGAAAGGGATGAAGAAGAGAGGTAGAAGAAAAGAAGGGGGAAGTTGAAGACTAGACCGGAGGATTTGAAGAGGCACGAACTGTCAGATAGATAATGTTGAGTAATGTGCTGCTATTAATTAAATAAGGATCAAGTTTAATTAATAATCACGATGTATCTCAAATGTAATGCACATTAATTATAAAACCAGAAAAGAATGAAATAAAGAAAAGGCTGATTTTGTATTTTACAAAGGATCTGAACTTTACCTTTGGGATATTAATTATTTTGGTCGAACCCTACGTATATGGAAAGTACTTGTTAAACAGGGTATAACGGTTCCAATTTCGACAATTAATAACATTGATTGCCACGTCATCCATATACGGGTGGCACTTGAATTTCCATTAGAAACTATCGTCCATATTATTAGGAATTCTTTGATCTATTAAATTGAAAATGTTCCAATTAGATATTAGTAATAGATAATTTTTTAAATTTTCACGACTTTCTTGATCTTGTAACTATTCCTCTGAATAATTTCGTAAAAAATTAAAATCTGTTTTGTTCCTTTTCATTCCAAATAAATAGTACAAAGGAGTTGGTATGTTACGTATCTTACAGATCCAGTATGGTTTCCGGAGACAAAAAGAAACGAATTTTTATACAAATTTGTGCACTCTGATTTATAATAAACACAAATTAAAAGCATCAAGGATGAAACGAAAGAGAAGTCCGCGACGGCGACGGAATGTATATTTCATGAAGTGCAGTTACAGCACTCGTGGCGGTTCCGGAAGTGGCACTTGAACTTGTTGAGCCGGCGGAGCACCTTGTCACGGTTGGAAAATAATTTGCACAGTCAATATTACAAATTGCCGCGAATTAAATTCACCTGAGCTTGTGCGATGGCGAGCGACCGTTAATAAAGACGACGATGACGAGTAAGTGGAGAAGGAAGTGGGGAAAGATGTTCGCACTGGGAACAGAAACTCCGCCGAACTATCGCGTTGTTTCATAGGCGGGGCAATTTTATTTGCAACATCAACGCGGAAACTCCTCGCGGATCCCGGTGCAATTAAAATTCAAGTTCCGTACTCGTTGCTGCTCGGTTTCCCTTTGTTCCGTTTTCTCGTGGCGCATCCCACTTACCGGAAGTTGCTGAGAAAATTCGAACTTGATGCGAGAATAATGATCCGTAATTGATCGTTTCGTTCGTTATTGTTCACCAGTTATTGAACACTTTGAAACTTCGATATAAACTGTCGATGTCTTTGAAATATTACGTGTATCCAAAAGAACATAGCTGCTTTCTTATTATTATACATGTATCAAATGAACGAAGATGAAAGATTTGATACGTTTTCAAGGCAATAAAGCTTATACCTTGATGGGTTTTCCTTAGTAACTCAAAAACGAAGCCCCATCCAACATTTTTGCAAAGGAAACTATTGTTCAGAATTGTCTCAGCTACCCTTCGTTTCCGGTTCTTACACTATTTCTGGGACACCCTGTATAATAAATAATTATCGACTATGGAACATAAGTTCTTTACTTTAATCCTTTCTCTATGAATAATTTGTGAAATATATCGAATAGGTTATATTGAAATTATTAGGTATAAGATAAAAGGACACAATTTTGTCATAAACAATCGGGCAAAGATCGAAACGTACCATTTAACACGTGGACGGAGACCATGGTGGCAGCCATCACGTCCTCCAGGGCGCAACTATAGTTTCCGCTATCCTTTTTGTTCGCGTTCGCAATGTAGAGCCTGGATATCGCACCGGTAGCACCCATGTCCGTCTTCACGCTGAAACAGAAAGCAGAGGGTGCTCTCTTGTAGAACGGAAACGGAAAGCTTACTTTCGTTCTTCTTACTTTAAAATAGCACAAGTGCCATTTGCTTTTCTGTTAGTGTCATAAAATAATATTTTGAAATTAGCCATTCGTTACTTAATCCTGAACTTGTCACATATAATTACAAGATATATTTCTTGATCGCACAAAATAATACAAAATAAAAGGGCCAATGAAATCAAAGATAAAATTAAGGATGATATTCGAATAGTTAAACAAATTTAGTTTTCATTTTTTCCTCCCTCTTCAGTCAAAGAATCGAACGTTCTTTTTTTCCTTTCCTCGCGAATAGAGAAAGAGGGGGAGGGCGGGTAAAGAGGGTGTAAATCAAGTTGCACCCTTCGTGAAGCGTCTGCTGGTGACAGATCGACCGCTCTTCCAGACCGGCCTCACCCCCGTGCCAGAAGACGTGGAATGGAAGGTCGTGGGTCATATTACGTGTCCTTAAAAACGGCATCGGTACTAGCCTACCGAACGTGAAACAGTTTCATTCGATTTACGAGTCGTGCCTCCTGGTAATGACGTAACCGAATTTACGGGTATATCTTGTATGCCGACGGAAACGTTTGAAGACATTTCCTTTTACGTCTGCGATAATATTGAATTTACAAACAGAAATAAGATCATTCCGTGTGCAATAAAGTCAATTTTCATTATTCATGGCGCATCGCAAATAGCGTTGATAGATTAGTTACACCAGGCGAAGGTGTAATTAATCTTTGACTTTTAATAAAACAAATTTTTAATCGTCAAAAATAAATACAAATACTGCAAATATAAATACTGCAAAAATTATTCTCAACTCACATTTTTGTAATATTCATTTCATTACATTATAATTTAATGGTTATGACGCGTATAAGTTATAAGAGTACCTAATGGAAAATGTAAGAAGAAAAGTTTTCAATTTGTGACAAAGAATTAAAAATTACACGAATGTGAAATGGATTAAATAAGATCATATTTAAAAAGGATTCAGGTTACTTCAATTTTATGTTATAAATCCACAGAAACTCTTTCCAGTGTTTAATATCAGACTTCATATTCATATTTAAAATGATTAACGGTGCAATTAGTTGCCCTGATCTTTAAGCTAGAGACGTTTAATTGCTGCTCACGAAGAAATTTTTCTCTTCTCGAGGCGGTGATGCGGTACACCCCTACAGTAAGGGTGCTTCGAAAAAGAAATAATTTCAAGATAAAAATTGTATCAATAAATCTTCCTTTAATTTGTATTTATATTTTATTCATTCTTAAACCACGAAACTGGGTCAATCACGATCCAGATATAGACAAAATTAGACAAAAGCACTATTAATATTAAAATTAGCGGTGTTCAATTTCCATTCATCTTTAAACTAAAAATAAAACAGAAAACAAAGAATAATTATCTATGTTGTCAAAAGTCAACCTAAATTTTGGTAAAAGTAATAAAATGAAAAACCTGGAGTAAGTCATTCTGACCCGTTTGATAATTATAGAGTTAAACTCCCACTCTTCGTATATTAGATAAAATATTAAAACATTCAATTTAGACGTTCTTATCCTCGAAGAATTAAACACTGTCTATTATTTGATAAATAATAATAGTAAATCAGTTAGTGTTCTTCGAGAATGATATAGAAGCAAACCATTAAGCAGAAATTACACCGGATTTCTTCTGGATGGAACGCGGAAGGAAGAAGCCAGATCGTTTAGGGAGCGAAAGAAAAAAACGAAGAGAAGAAAAAGAAAGCTGTGGCAAGAATAAAAAGAGAAAGAAAAAGAAGGTGGTCGGGAAATGAGGCTGCTGCTATCGCGCATTCCACCGTTTTAAGAATTCATTCGGATCGTCCGGATATAACTTTCCTTTCAACCCCCTGCATCCTCTTCCTTGCCTTCGGAATCGTTCGACTCCTTTGCGAATCGTCTCTGAAGCGCCGCGAGGGAAACCGTTAGGGTGTTAAGAGCACTTGTTGCCACACAGTTATCGTTACTCTTCCTGGCGGAGGCGGCGGCTTTCCCTTTCGTCTCGTTGAAATCCAAACCCCTGCGAACGTTTCGTGGAAACGACTGTGTCTACGGAACGAACAACCGTGAAACGTGGCTGATGAACGGCGATAATTTATTGGCCACGCGACAACCCCGTTCGGCGAGTTCACCGCCGAAATACGATATCAGTATTCGTGTTGAAGTGGAATCGGGGAACACTGATTAGTGATCAGATTAAATTCAATATGTACTCGTGTATCTGGGTCAATTTTAACAAGAAAGCTACGATTAAAGGTGAAGCTTTAAGAGATACTCAAGAGGCGGTCTTTCATTTTACGTACTTCTAAGACACTCGGGTTGTGCAGAATGGTTTCGAAATCGGGATGAGTACCTGCGCGTTCCAATAATGTATTAATGGATACTTATTTTCTGGCGAAAGTGGTATTTGAGTCTTGAAAAATAAAAGTTACGAGTGTTGGATGTACTTATGAAATTAATTAAATGGTATCTTCAAACATTTTTGTATCATTAATTACCCTCCCCAGATATTTCCAGTTCTTGTACGAAATATCTCGTAAACTATTGCCTCAATGCCTTTTCACACAGATTTCTCCAAAATTTGAATATGATCTGTACGTGAGATTTCAAAATCATCACAAAGTCAAAAAATCACCACTCGTTTTAATTCTGGAAACAAGAAGAAATTATAGGGAGCAAAGTTTGGGAAGTAGGGAGGTTGGGTGGACAGTTATCCAATTTTTGGCACAAAACTGGCGAATTAACGAGGCTGAGTGGACAGACGCTCTCGTAAATCAGACATTGCGAAAATTGCCCCGAACACTGAAACATCTTGCACTCAAATAGCAATAACTCGAGAACTAAAAGAGATATAAAGATATAAAGAATATGTGACAATTAAAGTGCTGTGAACAACGCGTAATTACAAAAGTTTGCTTATTTCTTTAACAGGCCTCGAACTTGAAATGTAAGACTACAACACTGTTACTTAGTGCATTGTTGTTAATAACCATCCCAATTGATGCGATATTAAATAAAACAAAAGATAGGCATTCAATTTTGAATATCCGAGAAGTCGAGATGAGAATAAGAGCGACAAGTCCTTTTTGTTCCAATTTAAATCAGTCGCCATTGTTCTTCTTTGGCAGCGTTCGTCACAAGAGGACACGTGCGATGATAATTGGCCATCAGACTCGTGACATCGATCCATAGATACCTAGTTGACCTAGAATCCTGTCAATTGGCGCCCGGGGACAGATATCCACGCCATTTACCATCCCTCGATTGTTCTCTTACGAACGTAACGCGCGTTTCGCGTTGCACGCGTCTTACTCGTGTCATTTTCCCTTCGTAACGCTTTTAAATTGCACCCAGACGACCCCGGTAACATCGTAAATCTTTTTTGGAAAAAAAAAAGATCGCGTTCGCACGGTTCGCAAATGAAAATCGATGAAAAGTTCACGAACGCTAACGTTTCTAATGAAAAATGGATACGACGAAGCAGAGCGGAGGGAAGGGAGCGACGAAACGAATTATACGAGAATTTGTGAGAACTGTTAAATTCAATTCCGTTTAAACGCGCGTTAAAATTGAAATTTTATTTTGCTCAAAAACGAATTGGACGACGATCATAAAAAGAGAAGTATATTCACGATGTACATATGTTAATGACAGGAATGATTCGAGAGGACATTGTTAATTTTTCATTAATCAAAGTAAATATCCATTTGCAAGCACGCAAGGGTCGTTCAGTAATATTTAATCAACGTTTCAATCGAAAACAAATTTGTTTATCGTATTATGTATGCACAATGATATTAAAACGTAAGATACGCAAAATGTAATTACTCGCTGAGGTGTTTATATGTTATATATAAATTATAAATTCAAGCTATTAGGATAATAAAGCCTTCTAATTTCTTTTAATGTAATTAGCTGAAAGTGTAAAGTAACCGTTTCTTTTTATACAAGACTTTATTTTAATAAAAAAAATGGGAAAGAAATGGGGCACAAATTTTTGAAATCATAGGATTATTGTAATTATTACAGCTATTTTTAATTAATTTAATTACATATTGACTGTACACAATTTCATATTTATAATTTTATCAGTTTTGTCAAACGAGCGTTAAATATTTCAATATGAAATTAGCAAGTATGAAGCTTCACATAATTAATATTATATAATCATACGTTTTTAAAGATTTTAATGTTAAATAGTCATTAAACAAACTAATTATCTCTGTAGAGCAGTATATATGTATATATTTGTAATATTCATATCAGTAATCAAATTTATGTTTGAACTATCTACATTTGTTATATTTCAATTCCTAATTCGAGTCAATATTTTATTAATAAATGAATTAAATTAATAAATACAAGTGCATATTTACATATTATTTGCAACAAATGCATATAACATCAACCACATTTGTGTATTGATTAAATTTAAATTTGGGAAAGCAGTTAATTGTAAATTAATTTACTTAATAATTGTAAATTAGCTATTTATATGTTTTATAAAAATTCATTACCTGCAATTAATTATAAATAAGAATATATTACATAGTGGGTTATCTACAAAAATATGATTTATCCAAAACACTGCAAAAAATAAATAATAGTTAATTATAAAACCAACCACTATTCATTTAAAGTAATAAATTTGAAATTGCATACTAATTTTTGTTACTAACTTAATTTCAGTTGAAATCGATAGATTAATTAAGGAACAAGATTCGTGAATTTGCGCCGAACAAATTATTCCACAAAAAATGTGAAAAAAGTAAGAAAGCAAATGGTTAAATCAATAATCCGATATTTTGCGAACGCAAAACAACAAAAGGTACAATTGAATCTGAATTTATTTGACTGTAACGACGAGAAATAATTATCAGTCTTTATTTCGCTTGTCAAGAATCTCCCAGTGTTTCGAGCACCTTTTCTTTTTTCCTTTTCACCTTTCCGTCAGCTAGCAAAATAATTGGCGAGTTCAGCGAGTAAAAGAGACCCGGTCTCACGATGAAACTCGAAGCAAAGGGTAGCAGTTGGCCAGGACAGTGCATTTTTAATAACATTCCCGTGTCAATCTTTCTCGCCCTGGTTCTGTCTTTAATCTGATCCTTCCGGATGTCCACTAAAGTTGAGAAGGATTCTCTCTGTATTTCGGGTTATCACCTCATATCCGTAAGAATTTCATTTTATTCACGTTAAATAGATCAGAAAAATAATTGAAAAAATTTTCCATGGAATTGTTAATTACTGATGGAATTAATCTTGAAACGACACCCAGGAATTGTCAATCACCCCACAAAATTTCAATTTTGTTTCAGAACAAAAAATTATTTCCTTTCTTTCAACAAATGTCCTGTCGTGCAGTTAGAAATAATATTTAAAAAGTCAAAATTTCATTTTGGTTGGCCCACAACCCCACAGTATTATTATCGTTGAAGAATGGAGGGGTGACTTTTCAGGGTTTTTAATGTGTACTTAAAAATTCAAATCAGTTGCAGGATTCTTGTATTTCATATCAGTTTTAATATTATTTTGTATTAGTTAAGAATCATTTACTTAATCAAAATTGATAATTATAAGACTTGTTGTATTATTCAGAAGGCGTTTTGACAAAAAGCCAAAAGAAAAAGATTTTTTTTAATCAATGAAATATAAATTATAGTAAAAGCTGAGTTGATTTTAAGTTCTCAGTCAAAAGGTCAACGCACTTGTGTGTAGCTCATATATAGGGAAGAAATATGCAAGGAATATGCATTTTTCCTTGGATCATCGAGGTACAAGTAAATTCGCGTATAAGCGAAAAAGAAAGAATGTTGAACTATGACAAAGTGAAGGAACAAGTAATATTCATTCATTTGGTTTGAACGCACTCTAACGAAATGAAAGATTGGTTCACTTACTTTCAAGAAATATTAAAAAAAAGGAACATGAAGACGTAGGGACGAAAAATGATTAAACGTATTGTTAAGCTTTTAAAGTACTTTACCATAAAATAAATAATTCTTTTGAAAACAAATTGAGATTGTTACAGAACCTCTTAGTGTTGTACCCGATTACAAGTACGATAAATATTGAATAAAAATAAATGGTTTATCGAATCTTTCTCTGTTTCGTGAAACTTTCTTCACGTTAAGCGGAAATTACGAGAAACTTTTAAGCCCTCTTGGGGGGAAACTACCTTCCTACGAACATGAAGTGGAAATTTGCTCCAGTTATGAAAGTTTTCAGCAAGGTATTCGGTGATTAAGTAAATCGTCAGGAATCGATCACATCGATAACGATGAATTCCTTTCGAAAAGTTCAATTATTCCTATTCATTTTTAAAGAAGGACGGACAAAAATAATTTCGTATTGAATAAGTTGAAGATAACTGACCGAACATAATCGTGGCACTATGATGGAAAAAATATGAAGTTACACTAATTATTCATTGATTTTGCCAATCATTTCCAGAATCTAAATAAATAAATTCTGGTAAAAATGATTTGTGAATACATAGAATAAATGAACGAGGAAATATTAAAATATTTTAGAAGATATATCTTTGTTATATTTAAAAATCATTATCAGTTTTTTTTTTTATTTTTTCGAAAACTACAACAGATGTCATCTAATTATTTTAATTTTAACGGTACAGAAGACTTAATTATTTGAGAAACAGAACATTTGTCTGAAATAATCATTGGGGGTAAGGGGAGGCTATCGCTTTTTTAAATGGGGTGTCGTATTAAGCTGCGTTACTTTGGTATCTCTTATGACACGAATAATATTTATTTGAATCATTTTTCGTCGTTCTGGATAATTAAAGTTGTGACGACAAGAAGATATAAAAGGGAGAGACACCGAAGAGTGATTAACCCTTAATTATGTTCACGGAGTATATTTATAATCTAGCCGATATATTTTTGTTTATAATTACGGAATCTTTTTATAGGATCAGAGAAGTAATTTGTTTTTATTTCCTTAAAAAATTCCCACCTTCTGTAAGATTGTTACAAAATAATAGATTCTACTGTTTTATGGTGTTACTTAAGAGTTCAAATAGTCGTATTATGGGCTAAAATTCATTTTATTAAACCCTCAAAATTATCATTGTAAATGTTATTAAGTTTCGTAGTAACTCTTTAAATAAACTATGAGTTATTAAAAATTTGTTTTATTATTACAGTTAGCTTAAAATAAATATTACTTGCACACATTTTCCCGTGTAACATTATTAATCCTAAAAAATGATTACATAGACAATCGAAATTCTTAAAAAATAAATGGTGCTAATATTATCTTTCGCAATGTATTTTGCGTATTTCGACACGTTGCAATTGCTCGAACATTCGCAATCTAGCGATAATTAATTATATCCTAAGTAGATTTACGCGTGTTCGGATTTTAATTAAATTTATCATGTACAAACATCGTATGGTCGCGTTACGCAGAACGCAATTAAATTATTCGTAACAATTTATAAACGGCTCGTATTTGCTGACGTGACAAACAAATTGCACCCGGTGCATGGTATACAATTTTGTTCGTGGCAAGTGATTTATGCAAGTAAATTATACTGGCAACAGTTTAAACGTCAGGTAGACCATTTTTGCGTCGTACTTTTACTTGCTGTCAGACGTTTCATTATAATTTACTTCGACAGTGTGTGTTTGTATTTTCTTCGACGAGCACCCATTCGTTCTAATTAATCATTAATTAAAAATCTATCGACAAATTGGCACCTTCCATTTGAGGTGCATTAATCAAAATGAAAATGGGCAATACGGGGTTAAACTTTTAATCATGTATCTCGTAATTTATTTAAAATTTTATTCAATCACCTTCCGAATTTATTTTTAAATCCAATAAAAATAACATTTATCTTAATTAATTTTTCATACTTAATTTGCATACTAAATTATATTTAATTTCTTCTTAATTTCTTCAGCTTGATTAGATATATTTTGAGATAGCATAAAATTTTGTATTCAATTGTAAAAATTGTATTAAATTTTTCAGCAGCTGTTTTTAAAATTTTAAGGATCGACTGATTGGATCTTATTTTAATGAAACGTACAGTAATTTAATGGCATGAATAATTTTAAAATTAATAGAGAAACCTTGATGAAATCCAATGATTTGAAAGCAGTGCTCATAATGTAAATGGAGTGTGGATTTTTAAATGTTAAAAGCAGGAAATTTTTCGAGGATAATTTAATGAAAGTTATCCAACAGATAGGACATAATAAGGGAAAAGAATGGTCGATATATGAGACATTTATTATGAAAATGGAGCAAATTCATTCTGTTCATTAATGAGATATTTAAGTCTTTTTTTATTTTTCAGCCAGAGATTTAAACTAATATGATATCTTTTTAAAAATATAGATATTTCACTGTTATATGGTTCATTGTTGTATTTAGTTGGTAATTAACTTCATACTTTTTCTTACCAAATTATTTATTCGATTTCGAGCAATAATAATTTTTAATCACAGTGAACATTGTTCGAAGTCTTTGCACTAAAATTTGAAAAGTTTTGAAGAATTTGGAAATTGTTTAATCCAGTGGTTAATATACTTAAGATTTGTATTTGAATTTCTTTAAACAAGACAAAAAAGTTCATAACTTATTACATTGTACATTGTTTAATATTATAAAGTTTCCACAGAAACCACTAAAAATTATAATTTCTTTTCATTTTAATAAATGGAAAGCATAATGACAAAAGATATAATGAGGAATCATTTTTTCCTATTCTTTTCTTTTTCATTAATTTTTTGTATCATTTATTTTATCAAAAATATATTTTATTGCTTGTAATCCTGTAACATCAAATAAATTTTTTAAAATAAAATTGTAAAACACAGAACACTTGTGTATTATCTTTCCTTCGTTAATGTCAGTTGAGGGGATGTGTTCAGGGAATGTAATTTTCCTTTACAAAATGGAAAAGATCACGTATTCGTTTTTGAAGGGGGAAAAAAAAACAAATTCTTCGTGAACCGAATTGTCAGTTTATCCTGAACGATACGTTCTGTCTATCTAACGGTGCTTGAAACCGAGCAACACGCTTTTACCCTCTTTCCACCCTCGTGGAATTTAATTCCAAACGTTCTGCCGCGAAATTTACCCGCAATTCTCCTCGACTGCTGACCTTTTCACCCCTTCGCAAAACGTTGGACTCTTCGTCCTTCCACGGCTCCACCTCCTTCGCGTTTTCGGCCCTGGAACTTTTTTTTTTCCGCGCCGTTTTACGAAACCACAATGAATTTCACCGGCCACCACCAGTATCTGGAGATTTAAAGGCAGCGGGACTAGTTTTTGTTTCGCTGTGAAAGATTTTTCCTTTTCTGCTTTTGAGCTTCCGTTTGCTGAGCAACCGAATGGTGCATAGTTGACATACCATCATACCTTGATCCATTTCCGTTTCGAAGAAACCATAGAAAGACCAAGAATGATAAATCAAATGAACCGACTATGAACTATAGTAAAAGTACAAGTACAGTGTCAATAAAAGAATTTAATATTATTTACAGTATTTTTATAAAATTATTGAACAATTATTGTACTTTATATATTTTATAATTATAATATTTTAACTCTGAGGGGATATTATTAAGGGAAATATAACTAATTTATTTTTCGAAATGTAATTTAAATAGAATAATTATTTCTAATACTATATTATCTTATCTACGATGGTATGTTGCTTACTACCTTGTAACTAAGTATTTTTAAGTTGCTGGTAAGTAATTTGAATAAAATTTCGGGGTGTCAAGGGTTTAAATTGTACGTCAGAGTTCGAGTGGTGTAAGAATTTTGTGTAAATATTACAAAGTTATGAGATCCATATCATAATAATGTTTCAATTATCCTATTGTATGGAACGTCCTGTATATTCGATTGCGTTTAGCAGCCTTTTTCCTGCTCGTAGTTTCTCTGTTATCTATGCAAATAAGATGAAGGGACTGAAATCTTTTCTACGTCCCCCAAGTACAGTACACGACGAGCAGATTGTAGTCGATTTGGTCTCGAACAAGGTGTGTATTACAAGAAACGGTGCAAGGAATTCACGAAAATCCTTCACGAAATTCTACAGATTATCCAGGATTTTCTCGACGTTGCGTCTCGTTTTCATTTCGTTCTTGTTTCCAGCGATCAGCATACCGGACGCCGAAAGAACCACGTTACGGGAATTTAGTCCTTCGAGTGTACGTCGGAAGATATAATTAAAAGACGAAAGATTAACGTCCCGGGGGTGGCTATAACATATGCCGGATGGTTGGCTTAAAATTTTTTTACGAGGGAAAAAAAAAGCCGAAAGAATCATAAAATCCCTCACGTACGAGATTTTGGGATGAAGCTTCGTACGTGATTTATATGGGATCCATGAGATTTTATATTTCTGTCGCATTTGGAACGCGTTAAATCCCTCAAAGCCGTGCTCAATGCGATTCTAAAAACCCTTATGGTATTTACGAATAAATATGTCGGGAATAATTAGCGTAATTAAAAATTTGTCAAGCTAATTATACGAGCACAACGGTATGTTACTTTTGAGATCCTTTGTGGTAGATAAACATTGAAAATCCTTGCATTATTAATTTAATTTAATAATGAAAATTAATTATTATTTTTGTAGTTATTTTTTAATTATCTCTATATATTATGTATCTCTATAATTTCTATAGTTTTTATCATTATTTTGTTCATACTCATAGTATTTTCCAATTTTCAATTTCAAAGATATTAAAAAAATTACTATTAAAAAGAAAATAGTTGCAAGGTAGGATGAAAATTTGTTCTTCTGTCAGGGAGAAGGAAGAATGGTAACAAAAAATGATGCTGCAAACCACGATTAAAAATTACATTGCTATTTAAATACCTCAAATTGAAATTGTGTCACAAGTATAAGATCATAAATTAAATGTAACAAGTATTTATTTCATTGAATACTGAAACTTGTTCTGCTCAAAAACATCCCAAATGCGTACAATGTTTGTGGAGCAAATTATCGATGTAGTTCAATAAAGTAATCTATCCTGGTTTCTCAAAAAGACCTTTTAAAAACAGTTATTCTGTTGTAAGGGATGAGCCGATAGCATTCGGTGCTGCTGTATATACAGCGGCCATTCGACAAGCAAAATGGGGACAAGCGAAAAACATAAATCGAAGGATTATTTGATTTACATGGCAGGGGATCGGTGGGTCGTGTTTTAAATTTGGGCAAACAACGAGTCGCAGAAATACACGTTTCGAGATTACTTGATTAAAGATCGTTTCGATTAAATATTTGTAATTCATATATTTCGAGCGATCCCGCGGTCGAAGATCTTCACTGCATCATCGGATTATTTTTGTTAACGAATGAGTTTAATGAGCGTTGCTGTATTCTCGAAAAACAATTTCAAATATAAACGATCAGTTTACCGTACAGTTTATTCTTATATTATATACATTTCAATAATTCAGAAATTGTTGATATAATTATAATTAATAAATTTTTAGTATTCGACTTGCTATTTGCATTTGATCATTCGTATTTTAAGCGCAATTAACGCTCAACAACTATTTCATTTGCAATTTTTATTCGAATAACGACGAATCATACCACAGAATCACCAGAGCGTTCGATGAACGTTTGCAAAAACAGTATCAAAAATTCATCTTCCGCCCCCAGCCGCTGGGAGGGTAACCAACTTCCTGTCCGGAAGTAGCCGGCCCAAAGGAACGATAAGTACTGATAGGAGAGAAAAGTTGTGTCAAAAAAAAAAAAGAAAGAAAGAAAAAAGGAAGTTTTCCTGTGGCAACCTCTTTTCCTCTTCATTCCGCTGGCACCGAGTAACGAGGTGGACGCGAGCTGTTTCGTAATTGCGTTTATACGAACCGGGCAATTAACTCCATGAAGGAAAAAAAGGACGAAAAGGAACGACGAACGCAAGTGTCCAAGATGGCCGTAGGGAAGATGGCAGTGCATTAAATTTTAAGCCCCGAAAGAATACCCTCGGCCTTGCATCCGGAGCTCTCGCGCGATCGTATCGTTGGGAACCGACGTTGAATTCGGAAGTAATTGCTCAACCCTAGAAAGTTAAATTCACGGGGATGTAAACGATAATGCCGGGGCCACGACCAAGGAACGGTTACATATATTCTCACATTACGGCGATTAGGTGAATTTATTAAGCGAAGACCCGGTGGAAGTGTGATGTAATTACGGTTATCGAAATCGCTCTAAATTAACGGGTCTACCCTGCTCGGGTAAAACATGGTCGTTATGATAAGCGTTTGCAGGCCACACTTCTTATTATTTCTTTTTTTTTTCTTTTTTTTTTCATGGAAGCTTGGAGAATGGAGGTTACTCGCGAAACTTTTTACAGCGTTCGAAGAAGAACACGTACCTTATCAAAGGATCCGTTTTCAAAATCCAGAGAATTTGACACGATTCCATGATATAGAAATTTTATGCAGAAAACTTGGGACGTGTAAATTCGAAGCCCGAAGCTCGGAAAAAGTTAACGTCACAAAGCCTTCGTACATATTTTTAATATAAAATGCCTGGCTACCGGTTGCAGCAAACGCTGAGGGACTTTGAAATATGAAAAATTTGACGCGATTTTATGATACGAAAGTTCCACAGAACAACCCTTGTGGTGTATCAATTTTAATAAATTTTGATAAAAATGCTACACGAATTTTTCATTAATATTTTTCGTGTAAAATGCCTGGTCGCCAGTTATGGGAAAAATAGAGGGCCTTTGGAGGAGAAAATTCATGGCATATTAATTCCAAACTTACACTTTGATCAAAATTACTGTATAAACGTTTCATTCATTTTCTTTACACAAAATTGTTCAATGTGATATTTAAAAATAGAATTTTACTGCGTCAGAGTTACCTAAAGTCACTTTCCATTCTCATTTTGAATCGCCATTACTATGCCAATAAATGTTGCTAGCTGCAGTTATATCATTTATCTTCATCCTGTTGCATCCTCCCGACGCTCGAAGTTAATGATTTCGGACAGCATGTGTTATTAATGTTTAATTCGACCCTGTTCTAATGATTAATACATTGTTGAACTAACAACGATAGTAAACAATGCAGAAGACAAATTGTACGAGTCTCCAGTCTGAGATTGACTGAGCATTCGTGTCCTTGATTGGAATTGTGCTTAAACACGACAATTAACATAGTCCATTAGTCGCTTTACCTCGTTAATAAATCAATAAATTTGAAATAAATCAAAAACTTTGAAATAATTATTAAGGTATCAAAGTTATAATAATTATTAAACCCAGCCTGCTCTGGTAATTCTCTGGCAGTGGTTCCTTTGGAGGAATTTTTTTTTAACAGCAACTTTTTCCTTAGGGAATATACACCGACACTTTCTTCTTATCAGAATTTCAGTCTCTCAGTAACTAGTATAAAGTTTGCCGACAAATCAACGCTTTAATTCTGTTTCATAAGAGCGAGAAAGGATCGTAAACCTCTTACGAGTATATCGGGTTTTTCCCTCGTGTATGTAGCCGGCGGAGATGTTACGGGGCCGTTTTAATACGTTAGATAATAAAACGAGTTGCCGGAACGTTACTTTCATCCGGCTTAACAATGTTTCGTAAAGTATTACCCTGGCTTTTCTTTGCTGCGTGTAACATGTTGTAAGTTATTGCAGTTGCCGCGGTGAACCGCGATCTACATCTTACTGTAACTAATTAAAAGGTAACCGCAAAGCCGTCTTCGAGGCGTTTATTTTGCTTCGTTGGAAATTGAACGAAAATTGTCAAGAATTTTGGTTACCATCCTTGTAAAACGCTAAACTGCTCCAGTGGAAACTGATAATTACAAATAATCTTATTAAATATTCGAATGTTTGTCTGATAAAAATAGTTTATCGAGTTTGGAAGTATTTCAAGCACCATCGATGTTAAAATAAATTGTTGAAATGGAAAACTCTCTATCTAGAAATATTTGGCTACTGCTTTAATAGGTGTTATAAAACAATTGGGAAAAACACATGAAAATTGAGGAAGATACTTCCACACTTCAAATTGCAAACGTATATTTGCAAGGACTAATCTTTGCAGTTTTTTAATATATAAATACTGATAATTAATCACAACATAAAAGCTCGGAAAACCCATAGGATGCGAAAAATTCAGTATTTATTGCCAAAGTGCAGGTCGCAGCCGTATAAATAAAGTCTTTGAAGTTTCTTCAAACAGGGTTGTCAATTTCCTTCGCTCTGAATCCAACAGTAAGATAGTTCAGAAGGGTTTGCAACTGTTCGTTTTGTACCGAAAATATTAACGAGGAGTTTGTGCAATCATTTTCATCAAAGGTAAAGCTTCGAATTGATACACTTTAAGTATCATTTTACCATACCTTTATGTCATGAAATCACGTTGAAATTTCGTGTTTCGAAATCCCCTGCCGTTTGCACGAACTAGGGTCGTTATTTGTTATAATTAGCAACTGTGACTGTTATACCGAAAATATTAACAAGTTGAACAATAAAAACGTACGTCTGTATTAAATTCTAATTATTGCAAATTGTATTGATTAATCTTCGAATTTAACCATTCAAATTTACACTTACGGTTTACTTTACCTTTTCTTTTATTAATTATTCAAAATTTGAGACTAACGTGATGGTCAACGTGTTAACCCTTTGCGGTCGATTGACGCAAATAGGCATCAAAATAGAACACTCATAGCAACTTACAAAACCTTATATAAATAATAGACATTTAGAGCATATGCTTCGGAGAAAGGAATTATTATTTATATTATTCGAAATGAATAAATAAATAATCGAGCAAAAGTCGAAGATGATATCTGTTCCATCTTTCTAATAAAAACAGAGAAGAAATGAATATCCGAAGCTGGAAGCAAAAACGGCGATGTTCCCTAAACAGCAGTCTGATAACTTTGGAAAGAGGCTAAGGTATAGTTTGGATCGAGAAAAGAGGTTTGGTTTTTGATGGTGTGAGCCAATATGCGGCATCTGGCGTTACATGGTTCAAGCTTCGCATAACAAGCTTGGATCTTGCTGTTCGTTGATGGGAAAAGTTGCAGCTTGCATGGCCGGATGTGTCTTCCTTGGCCATGCATATCCTTCCTTCTTGTTCTTCCTTACAAGCTTCCTGTAGCCACTTATATTATGCTTTCCTCTTGGCGCACCAACGGCTACACAACACGCTTACAGTATATTCTACGACAAACTCTATCTCTTCTTCTTTTTTCTTTCGATTTTGGCGGAAAACAACTCCCACTTTGCCTTTTAGTTTTTATCGGGAGAAACGATCCGGTTCCTGCCTCGAATCATTCGATAAATTGAGAAACGAACGGATGTGATTATAAAAAAGATCTTTAAAAATAGAATAAATGCAACAGGATGAATTATAAACTTATCTTTAACGGTGATAAGTTCTCTGGGATAGTGTATTTCTGAAGGATATTTAAAATCGGTATTTCAAAACATAATTCTACATTAATTAACTTGTTAACTTGAACATTTTCTTTAAATAACCAAATAAATTTCCCTTCTGTACCCGAGTTTATTTGGCCGTGGGAAATTATGAAAGAGAATGCTTTCATTTTTATTTGTTTCTATGTTACAATCTTTTACACAGCAACGATCTTAGTTAAGTTTTTTACAGCCTGAAGAAAGTACTGTAGTCTTCGTTTTACACTATTTTTCTGCCGAATAAAAACATAGCCGACTTCACAGCCGGAACTAAACAACGCAAATTGAGGGCTTCAGGTACAGCCATGGGCAATGTCGGTTCTCAATAAAAATAATGAAAATTCGCAATTTCGGTGTACGTTACTTCTATTACCCTCTTAATTATGATAAACCCTCTCGAAAAGGGTATTTTATAATCTTGAACATAATTGTGTTGTTATACAACCAACAAAGTGTTTTATTCTGCAGCATTACTTCGTTTTGCTTTAAAAAAGGAAAGAATAACACAATTTGAAGGTACATACTTTCGAATCCCAGAATTATACATGCATGAAGGGTTCAGACACACGGGAGGAGAAGTTTTCTGCTCGAAAAGGAAAAGCTGACGGCGAAATAAAAAGAAAGAAGAGATAGAAAACAGCAGCGGGAAGTCTTAAAACATATTATGTATATGCGTAGATTCAAGCACCCTTTTCACAGAATCACGCGTATATACCCGACACTTTATACGAAACGTCAGAAACCACGTGCTGGCGTTCAGGCGAAAAGAATTTTCGCACCTCCGACAGAAAATTCTGTTATCAATTTAATGGCCACTTGACATCTGCTCCGCTGATACCGACCGCCATTGATAACGCTGCTCTCGTCGTTTAAGCTCCTTTTCCCGCTCTCGTTTTTTTAAATAAAAATCTGAAATATCGGATTTCAACGCGAAATTCTGCTGTCTGCATTTATTTTAACCAAACAGAAGAGCCCCTTAGACTGTCTTATCTTTGCGTAACGAAAAAAATGGTAAAATGTACGATTCTTTGTAAATTCTTCTCTGACATGTCTTAGTAAACTATATTATATTTAAGAAACATTTTATCTTAAATTTGCAATTTTTAAAAATGGGTAAAACGATAGGAAGAATTGAAATGTGAGAGAATAATCTTCTAAACTTTGATTCTGTGTCATCTGAATTTATTTATAAATTATTTCTTGCATAAGAAATGTTTCAAGAACAAATTATTTGTTACTATTATTGTTTTGATATTTCATATTTTTAACAAGATACAAAGGTAACATTGAGTTCTTGTATTATATTGTGCAGGATGTAATTATCAAGTGAAAACTTCAAAGTTATCTTTGTTCTCAAAGAAGGAACCAAAATTTCAAAAAAATTAATTATTATATTGCAGACGTAGCTTTATATCAAATAATGTTTGTTTGAAACATTTTATTTATTCAGAGATCGCCTTGTATCATAAAATGAAAACAATTATTCTATAACACACTGTGTTATACATGTACAAATAATTCCACTGTACTGCAATATTTATTTAATTTTAATTTTAATAGAATTACCATTTACCTTACTGAAAATAAGTGTTTTCATATTGTGAAGAATCTTCTTGAAAATAACATCATATATAAAAATCCATTTTTAATATCTTTATTTATCTATTAAAACTCTTATTCCTTTAAAAAATGTTAACCAATAAAAAACAATTAATAAATTAATAAAAAACAAAAAATGAATTAAACAGATGGTGTTAATATTAAGCCAATAATGCAAGGTTAAATTTGAAAATTAATCGATTGTATCCTTAATAATAATAGTTTTAACGCGTCTCACTCCACAATTTCGTTTTACTGTGCCTGCCAACGTGTCGAGAGGATTTCCAATACAACCATATTGCAATGTGTATTCGATTTCTGATAACAATACGTACTGATCGACAATGGATGACCCTTTAGAAGTTGCCTCGATGTCCACGTCGTGCAAGAAGACGTCCATGGCTTCTATTTCCGGCGCACAAAGCCTCGTGAAAAGTGTCACCACTTTTGTGTGTAGCACAATAATTCGTTCACCTGTGGATTTTCTCGTTTATGAGGATAAACGGGTACGTAGCAAAGAATATGTTTGAAGATATAGTGTTCAATATTGAAAGCAGGTATTCAGGTTTTGCACAAATATCTATTTTCCCCACTGCCTTATACTCGCTGAATGACGAGTCTTTTGCTTATTTTATGTCGATACCGTATTCCACTAAATAGTATTTTTCAATGACCATTTTTCAACAATAACCCCTGTATTTAACGAAAAATAAAAGTTTTCTACGTTTCCCTTTCTTTTTTTATTTAAATCAAGTTCCATAGAATGTAAAATTTACTACCAGACTGTATTAATAATTTTAAGTTCTGCTCCATAAAAAGAAAATTGAAATACGTCGATTGCTTTCTTGGGGTGGCGATGGATGTGCTACTTTAAATTGATGAAATTCGATTGAATAAAAATTTTATTGCGAGTATCGATCGAATACGCATTGAAATTTCAATGAATTCGTTCCTGATTGTGAACAAAAAAAGGAATTACCAGCTCATCGACTATTTGCGAACATGTAAGCCACTACATGCCAGTTGATTCGAGTACGTGATCCATTACTGACCAATATGGAGTATGTGTGAACGCGAATGATAAAAAAAAAATGGAACGAATGACCTTTATTCGAAGATTCGTTCATTTTATTTTGTTGTACGATATAGTCCCTGACTGGCAAATGGTTCATTCGTGGACAATCATGTGTGTACAGCAATTAATTAATTGTTTTTAATATATCAATTTATCAACCTATTTTTTTCAATAAATATCTATGTCATTGAGATATTTTCTACATCATTTCAAAGCTCTGAATATTTAGTTTCATATTTAATTCTGATTTTTCAATATTAAAATATTTAGACATATATGTTTTTAATTTCTGTGAAGTACGAATGATTTTTTTTTTCTATTTATGAAATGAAATTGAAAACCTTGCAGTCTCTTCGAAAATTTAATACAAATTAACATAAAAAGCAATAAAAAATTGATAAAAAATTAGTTGAATCGTATAAAATGTCTTCGAATTTGAATTTATAATTTAATTTATGAGCTAAACAATTAATACCATAGAAGATGTTGAACCAAAACTGTTATACAACGACAGAAATATTAATATTTCCGTAAAAATCAATCAAAAATTATTATTGAACAGAGATGATCGAATAAAAAGACGACGACGATCAATTTCTCGCCGTTTCTAATTAAAAGGCGGGTAAAAAGCAACAAAACATCGGAATAAAAGTAATTTCCTACTAGAGGATGCGTTTCGGTGTTGCGAGACACGGTACAGTGTCAATAAGAAAGTAATATTCCATTCCGCAAAGTTCGAAAGGCAAGAAACTTTGAAATGTTGATTAACGAAAGAACTCTTTAGTTCCTGTCCTGTTCTTCTTCTTCTTCTTCTTCTTCTTCTTCCTCTTCTTCGTGTCCGCGACTAAAGTCTCCGCGCCCCTTCTATCCTGTCCTTTTGTATAACGGCACACAAGAAAGTAATTACGTTTGGCGTCTTGCATTCGTTATAACTTCGAGTCTTACTTTCGCCAAGCTGTCCAGCTTTTTTTTTTTCGTCGTCTCGAGATTACGATACGAAATTTCGCGTTTCGCGCAGACACTTTTATGTTAAACAGTTTCTTTTTGATCGACGATGACATCGATGAAAGTATCGGAACTTAGTTTTCTTATGAAATAAGTCGTACGATGTTCCATTATCTAAACTTCACAGTAATAAAATAAAATTAGATATTTTTTAATTTACTAGGATATTGCTACCGTAAACTATAATTTTTTATTTAATATTAATATTTGATACGATTACTTGTTACTATAGATATAGATATAAAAAATACTTAATATCAAAGCAAAAGTACTCTGACAATTAGTATTCGTATTTCCTTGTATCGATTTATCCTTAATTGGTATTAACCTTTAGCACTCGAAGCATTTTCTGAATGCAATTAAACCTAAATACTTTCATTAAATTCTTTCATTAATTTGCTATTTTCTAATATAAATAACTCGTCAATTTTACATTTGGAAATATTCTAGTTAATCACGTATGTTGCCCCGGAGGCGCCACTCGAGTGCAAGGGGTTAATAGTATACAGCAAATTATATGTCAAAATATTTCTCTTTGATTATAAATAATTATTGTAATTGCAAAACACGATTTTTAATATTCAATGTTAACAATTGGAGATAGATGTTAATAGTGCGTATCAATAGCCAGTATTAGCAACCCCTATCGATAGTACTAATAATCGATGCTAATTGTGGATGCCAGTAACAGGTGATAACAATCAATACCAATAATACATATTGATAATAATTGTTAACAGTAGACAGGATCATAATCGACACTTAATAACGTACATTGACGCGTATTTAATCAATATGCAATCTTATAATTCTTTGAATGGAAACTAAACAGAGGGGCACCGTGACTTCTCGCACGTGGAATAACACAGGTGTTCAGTTTCGCATCGTTTCGCACTAATGGCGGAGGTATTAAAGCTATTAATAACAGTTTTAAGCGGTGCCTTCTTTTTTCCAGACGTCGACAATCTATGTATATCGCGCGATACCAGGCGAGATGATATTTCACCTGTACACTTTTCTTCCGCCCTGTATGGGGCAAAAACACGCGAAAACACAGCGAATCACCCCCTCGAAATCTGTCCCAAATTAGAAACAACTGGATGTCTCCGGTCGGTTTTAAAATATATATTTTTCCTCGCTTTTCGATTGTCGAAAGTAGTTAAACCGAAAGACCGATTGGTCTGCGGAGACGGTAGAATATATTAATGAGTTTGCGTGAAGCAATAAGCGGTAATAGCCGGCTCCCGATGAAAGGGAAGAGAGAAACGTAAAGGAGGTTAAAAGGGCAGAGCCATTATTCGTTTAGCCCGTAATCCCAGGGGGATGTCGTGGGACAACGCTTGCAAAGGAAGAAACGGTTCCGAAACATCCGTCACCCTGTCACCGCGTATTGTGGTGACAGACAAGGACTAGCTGCTTTGTTACTTTATTAAGAACATTCGTGTCCTGAAGGGACACTTGTTTCTTTTATGAAACCCGTGCACGTTCAACCGTATGGGGAACAACAGCAACGAAATTAAAAACACCAGTTTACGTAGAATTGATGGTTTATGATTAATTGATCAGCGTGCAAACAATTAGTAACCCTTTGCGCTCGAGTGGCGCCTCGACTAGAATATTTTTAAATGTAAAATTTACGAGTTGTTTATACTAGAAAATAGCAAATTAATGAACAAAATAAAAATAAATAGGTCATAATTATTTGAACCTGTCAACATTTTGTTGCTATAGAGGTATAGTTTGGTATTAATTAATGTTATTATTAGACTACTACCAATTACAATTAAACTCTAAAATTAATATAAATTACTAGCATTGTGAGATTGAAGGAAAGTTAAGTGCAATTTGCAATTCTTTCAAACATATTTTTTTTTTAATCTTCAATTTGCACCGCCTTCTTTTTCTTGGTTATTCGAACTAGGGTGCACTTTCTCTCTTCCCCATTCGTACCCTTAAAAATTAACACCCAACCAGGAAGCACCTATAAATCATCGGGGTCTTAAGTGGCCTTAAGTGGTTATAAATCATCTAAAGAACTGTGTTCTTCCAGTCTTGGTATCAATTATTAAGTCTGCGACCATTTATGTGTTAAACGACTAGATGGCTTGAAAGTTAGTTATTTTTACGGATATTTGAAATTCAGCTGAATGAAAAGTTGAATTTTTGTACTATATTCTATAGTTTCTGGATTTTTCTTTATAAAATTTGAAATACGTCAAAATGACGGATCTAGACAGTCTGAAAAATACTCTGATATTAGGATATTTGTGATTGTTTTCAAAATGATATTTCTTCAATTAAAATCGAAAATAATATTTTAAAAATATTTTTCAAAATTTTATTTTTGCATACTACGTATCCAAGTCTTTTAATTACCAATTTAGCAAACTATCGTGTTACCAGATGTTCCGATCTAGCTACTGTAACGAGTTAGGTGCACGTCAGTTTAAATTATCTGCCACACGAACAATCGAAAACTTTTCAGTAGAAATACAACGACTGAAATGTTCATGTTATTACTGAGAACATTTTCAAAGCAAATTAAACTGCACACGTATTTGCAGATAACAAGAAATAATTATTTCCCCGTTTTTATTTAAATTTTCAAACAATAAATAATCCATCGTGTAAATAACTAGGTCAGTTTGCAATAAATTTTATCCAAAGTTGAAGCGAAACAATATAAATTTATCGTTTCATTTTATACATAAATTTTATTTCCCTTTCCACAAATGACAACTCCTGACATGAGAATTAAGGGTGACAAGATTAATATTCAAAAACAGATTATCAAATGGTATTTTTACAGAAAATCAAATTCGATATCTCGTATAATTTTCCACCACCAGTTAAAAACACCTCGTATTGAAATGGAAGTTTTGGATTAAAATTATAGGGAATTATTTAACATTAATTAAAGTCTTTTCTAAATATATTTTACGAAAATTAAATACATCTAAATACCTTAACTTATAATTTGAAGTATATTTACTTGAAAGAGATCCTTACTCGACCTTCGTCCTAACGATTTCTTAAGGTCTGAAAATCCGCTTTCCACAAAGATTCATCGAAATTGTTATTCGCAGTGATAGTTTTAGCTCGCAATCGAGCAAAACAGTCTGTATATCAAAGAGCAAGAAACCCCTTGGCAAAGATACGAACGTACTAAGATTTCATCTCGTAGAACTCAAAAGAACACTATTTGGTTCCGTAATTCACACGGCAAGAAGGCTTCCCTTGGAAACGGGGAAGCATTCCCTGTGTAACAATGTTTGTGCCCGTGAAATGAATCGCCACGAAGGCTCAGTGAAATTATACCAACCGCCTTGGGAACACTTTGTACACGTATCCGATAAGGAACTACGTATTCCGTCTTTTCCTAGGATCGTAAGATAAATATAGACCCGGTAAGGGAATGGCAAACGAGCTTTTAATGGTCTCCAATGTTGTTCCTCGTTACCTTTTATAACAAAGACGATTAATTAAAAAGACTATTAGAATTTTTCGAATACTTTTCATTGTTACTTCTAATTAAATAAGTACCGAATCTCTAAATTATTTATTATTGTAAAGTTCTTTCGAGGTTTTGCAATAATTTTAAGAGGAATGGCGAATGCTTGGAATGGAAAAACCACGTTTCAGTTACATTCGATAATACATTTATAGTTTCGATCAATTATTGTCCGGTTATTTGGATTCCGTGGGTTTACAACGCGAACTGAAATAGAGGCAGTGTCCATTGTGTGGACACGTGCAATCTAAATAACGGAATAATATTTAATCAAATTCGGGGCGAACAGTGTGCACGGGGCTTTAAAAAAGCACGTACAGACCTACAAACTTTTGCCCCCAAGCGCGCAAACAAAATGTATTTTTTGACGTTTGTTTAAAAGGTTTCAAGCAAAAACATCGTCCATTCCTGCATATTTTTGACCGCAACAACGAAAATGAAATGTTTACAACTGTTTAGAAACATTAACCATTTGCACTCGAGTGATGCCTCCGGGGCACCATGTGCAATTAACTAGAATATTTAAGAATGTGAAATTTAAGTTTTATTTACAAGTTTTCCATAGCTTTTTCAGAGTTTTTTGAAATTCAAAACATATGACTAATGTTGAATACAAAGAACGAAACATTATCGCAATCATGGTCAAACAGTTTCTGTCAAATTATTTAAAATATAAAAGAATAACATGATTTAGTTGACGCCTTTGCAGAAGAATTTTGCCACTGTTAAGGGTTAATATTATACGACCTATATCTCCTTCTTTTAAATATTCTGTCAAGGGCTAAATAGTTAAAAATCGAAGAAATAAGAGTCCTACTCTTGAAAAATAAATTATAGGCCATTTTAGAAAAATATTAACTGATTTGCAGCAAATTGAACGCATAAAAATCTGACTATTTTAAACCAATTTTTAATCTATTTTTTTGTTCGTTATAAATAACACGAGAGAACGAGTGTAACACGAATTTTTTCAGTTTTTTAACCCCTAATATCACGCCCGCAGAAACTAACCGCCAGCAGAATTTAACATACCCGTACGATGTACGGACTAAATATTGGAGGATTTAAAGCGACAGCGGTGTCAACGACAGTTTCAGTCACCCTTCGACCCTTTTGAAAGCGGAAGAAGAACAGAGCACGGTTTACGGAACCGCACCCCGCGCGGGGGCGAGCACAATATCGAATAAAAATCTGGAACGTCAGGAGAGGAAGGGTGTTAAATTAGCAAACAAAAGAGGCGAGGTATTTGAAAGAGGGCGGACAAAGCGAGCGTGCGGCGAGCATTCTGTTCGCTACACTGTATGCAAATAGTTCGACAGCCGGCCGTCCATTAAATGCCATTTTCACCCCGTCTCGATTCACAGAGGTCGGACATATTTTGCGTACACCGACAACTCCCTGAATTCGCGTACGTTCGATTGAACGCGTCGCGAAAATTCTGATACGATCGTAACACCCACCACCTGCCATCAAACCTGTTTCATGCTTGTAATAACGTTTTGGCTGCTACACCTGTGTAAACACGATCACCCTGCAGACAATGTATTGCGATCTGCCCACCTGTTAGGCAAGGCGATGAAAAGATCTCTTGCTGAATTTAGTCCCACCCCTTCAATCATCCAATTGTAATTGTTATAAAAAGTGTAAGTTGTAGCAACCGTTTTTTATCACACGGAAACAATTTTCATATTTATTACACAAAATAAGTTTTCATAATGTTCTCCATTTTGTGTCAGGCGATGGTACAATTTATTTTCAAATTCAGTTCTTGAAGTTTCTGCATTCGTTTATTACTTTTAATATTGACACTTAAATATTATGGTTTGTATCGTATTAAATCGTAGAACAATATAAGAGGCGATAAAACTGAAAATGGATTTTTATTCGAACGAGTAAAACTTTCGTATAAAGCTTTCTTTTTCCTTCCATAAAATAAAAATGTGCAAGGAGAAAATATACCTTGCATTTAAATAATAAAGTAAGTTGGACTTTAAATAATCTTACAAATAACTAAAAAATAAATATTTTGAGATAATTAGCCATGAAGTTTTTAAATAAACATCCTGCATAGTAGTTGACAGTAAAACTAGGATAAAATTTTATACTTGCAGATAAAGAATATATAAATGTACCTATTCTTAACACCAAAAAGGACCTAGGAAATCTAGAAACTGTACATTAATTTGACAAAATTAAGAGTTTCTATTTGCAAGTAAAAAATGTCTAGCAGTCGCATAAATCTTGTCACGTTAACTGCCACAGTAAAATCCCAACTATTAAGAATTGAATCTATTATTTATTCAAATTTAATCTTTCAGTTTGGTACCTTGCATCGCTAGCTTAATACTAAAGCCAGTAATTATTGCATTGTAAAAGATTCTAGTCACCAGTGACTACCATAGTAATGTTAAGAATCATCTGATGTTTAAAACAATCCTAATTCTTTTGAATAGAAATATACACCAAAATACTGTTCGTTTTATACGAGTATTATATTTCTGAGAGGATTTCAGCATACTGTTAAAAATCCATGCGATGGGTTCTTTAGTTCCATCCACGAGCAAGCTACTACGAAACCGTTCCCATATACAACACATAATTTGGAAAGCATTGAAGGTGATCAGGTTGTACGTATCTTGCGATATCGTTCGAAACACAAGGGAAGAAAGCCGATACGCCTCGAGCTACGAATCAGGATCAAAAGCGTGGCAAGCCATGGGATTCCTGGGGCCGCATCTCGCTTAGAATTCAACGAGGTCTTCGTCGAAGCATAAAACACACCCGCCGCAAAACGGCCAAAACGTCCCGGTTGCGGGGTGCGGCTACGTACATGTAGATAATTCAACGTTCGACGTGCGCCGATATATCCAAGATTTTTGCTCCACTTTTGCCGATTTGTATCCGCTGGATCCTAAGGTGACGTGTCCAGAATCGGCGTTCCAGGTAAATGGGCCGCTGTTGCATCGAATTCCAAAAAAGTTCCAACGCGTGGACGTGTACAGATACGTATATTCCCTCGGTCGTGATTGGCGAACATTACCTTTTGGCTAGCCTTTTCTGTATTCAGCTCCGAGCGTACACCGAACGAGCCTGTATCGCCATATTTGACTTGCCCCCTACCATTTCTGCGCCAACCAATCGTCCATTGATCGATACTCCCGATTTTAAAGTCATTTCCGTTCGTCGTTGACAATTATGCTGGTTTCTTTAATTTCATTGTCTTCGTATAATATTTCCGACAAACATGCAGGAAACGTGTCTTTATTAAAGGGTATGGTCGAATGAAAGGGTCGAAAGGGTCCTTGAACTGAATTTAACTTGTAATTCGATAGCAAATATTCAATGATTACATCTTGTGTCAAGTTTCAAGTCTCTATCTCAATTTTGAGGGTAGTAACAGGAAAAAGTCGAAAATTCAGTTTTTGTCCCATTTTTCCGGTTTAATGATATGAAACTATAATATGACCGTAGTTTTTTTTTTTAAAGAAGTACAATGGTAAAAACTGAAAGTAATATTTTTCAACCCCTCTGCACAAAATTTGTGAGGATTCGATATTAATTTCACAAATAAATAAAATCCAAGATTAAAGAGTGAACGAATTTGAGATTGATCACTGACAATTGTAAAATACCAACAGATATAATGTTTCAATTATTACGGAGCTTTTCTATTACGAATCTAATGTATTCAACGTGACGCCACAGAGCTCGAAAGATGTTATTAATAATTCTCTCGTATTGGAGAGAAAAAAAAGGGGGGGAGACAGCCGGCGTTGAAATTTTTCTGATCGCACCTGTGACGAATTATTCCTGTCTCTTCCTTTTCGCAGGCTCTCGATCCCCTTGTCGTTCTCGATGGGAGAGAATAACGTCAGCTTGGCCGACCGGAGAAATTAGAATATTACAAACCGGGACCGTTGACGAGTGGGAATAATAATTAAAGACCGTCAGACTATAATAATTCTATCGGGAAACGGTGAACGTATAAAATCCGACGGAATTGTTACTGCATTCAATATTTACGACTTTTACAATACAAAAATCATTGTAAATAAAATGAGGTGGCATTGTGAATAAATATTCTATTTCAAAAATATCTGCAATGAAACAGAAGTAAAAATAAATCAATTAAATCACTCTAAAAAATTACTTTCATTCTCTTCATGTCCCCTCAGAGAAAACAAGAGTGGAAAGGGTTAACAATTATGTCGACAATTAAGCCTTTCGAAAATCGTTTAGCTTAAAATATACGGCTATTTTGCGCATCACGATATTTAAATTTTAATTACCGTACCGTGTATCGATACATTCATAATTGCTGTTGATCAAAGACGTTATCAGCCAGGAAGGTTTGGTTAGGTGAAATTTGTCATGCCTAAAGTTATGTACATATATACCGCAGCACTTTACGGGCCTAGTTATAGGAATATTCAAGCAGGTACGTACCAAACCAACACCGCGAAGAGTTCATAGTGTTCCACCAGTATATTATCCGCGACTTAATCGTCCGGGCTTGCAAACTTTTTATGGACCATAATTCAAACTTTCCGCGGTTATTCTTTAAGGGGTAAGAACGCGGCCCGGTGATCCCGGAAGTCTCTCCTTTATTTCAACGTGAAGAAGGTATGAAGGAAGGGCCAGGAGTTACACGGTCATAGGATACCCTACTGTTTCGTTGTCGCAAATTTTTATGACCTCCGCCAACCACAGAGACCCCCCTGTACTTTGACAAAGATTTAATGTGTCGAGCTTTTTCTTCTTCCGTTTCTTGCTTTATTGCCTGTCGTTCCAGCTCCGCGAAAATTTAATTAAATTATCGAAATTTTAATCATTTTCTTTGTCGTTTATCGATGGATTGCTACAATTATTAAGCATAGTGATTATAAATAAATTTATTATTAAAAAATAGCACGTTTTAATATGTTTTTAATATTGCAACAAAAAATAACATAATTCATTGATTGTTTCAAAAATATAAATTATAAAATGTGTACGACGCTAAAATTTAACTACCCTTAAAGAAAAAGGAAGATTTATAAACCATGGATTCAAAAAGCATTTATTTCATTTTATAATAAGATTCTTAATTAAATAAATTAGGTTGTGTTTGTTTTAATCTAATTTGCGTCCACGTTTATTTTAATAAAAAGAAAAATTAATAACGTAACAGCGAAAAAACATAATGTGGTATTCTTCTTCGTCGTAAATGAAAATATATAATTCGAGATGAAAATTACAACGTGTCGCTTCTCGTAATCAAAAAGTTTAAAGTAAGACTTCGTAAGAAACATGAAACCTGGTATTTTTCGTAACGCACGTCGATGTATACCGCGGTACAATATTTGCTTCTTTTAATAAAATGTAAAAATAAACCAAACATGATTGAAAGCATATTCCGCCACCCTTTTGATTTACTATATGCTGCGAAGGAAATCGATCCCCGTGAAACTCGTTGCAATAAATCAATCAAATTGATTCAGAGATTAGTTTATGTATAAAACAAAGCAAACAGCAAGCGATCTATCTTACCAGTGAAATTGATCTATATATTACCAAAGATAAAACAGCTGTCGAATTGATTTATAACACGGTGAAAAATTGATTTTCTTCAAACTTAAACTCCGTGCAAAAAAAAAAAAAAAGAAAATTTAATTCCATACGATCGATCAATTTCTTTTCCCCGTTCGTCCGTCGTGCGTTTCGCGCGACGTAATTTTCATCATAAATTATTGTGAATTTTCACAACGAATCCCCGCGAAACGTGGAGACCCGGTTTTTAATCACAATATTACGATATGCATTCGGCGCATCCGATAATTGTTCATCGTTGTTTCACGAATCGCTTGAGGAAAAGCGATCGCCCGGTTTTTCACGCGAATGAATCACGCCGAAGCAATAAACGACCCGTAATCGGCCCGGATTCTGCATAAAACTGACGTCCACGTTGTCGTCGCAATTCGACGCACCGTGACCGAAGAACAATGGCCATTCCGGTTAAAGGGTGGATGAACTCCCCGTCCCGGGGAAAATAACGCGAGTTCCGAAGTTTCTTGAATATTTTAGAAACGAATCGGTGGTTCGGAAAATCCCTGTTATCCTGCTAGACCGGGTTTATTCGTTACAATTTTTGATCAACAGGTAAATTGCATTTTTAATACGTCCAGTGTGTATTATTTGCTCTTTAAAAGGCAACGAGGCCGTAAATAATCTGTTCTTTATATGAAAAAATAATTGCAGTTTGTGTTTGACGATTTTTTTAATTGTCTTTGTTGCTATTATGAATCTGATAATTTTCTGGTATTTATTTAAATAGCTGTTAATCGATTACTTATTTTAATTGACGGTTACAGATTTTAAATAGCTAATTTTCATCAAATTATACGTTAATCTTAGGTATACCAAATGAGAAAAAGGAAGCGACTAGAGAAGTAATCGAGCGATAAACTGCCGTTTTACGACATGAAGATCCTTTCAGAACTGATTTTCGCATTTCCCGGACGTAGAGAAAGCACCGAATCCCCTCGATCGTAATGCGAAAAGGAATCGGAAGGATCGTTTTACGGATGATTCGTTTAAATCCGGGATTCTCGTAAAACAAACTTAATCCAGTAACGAAGAAAACATCGAGCTCTTTACAACACGACGGGTCAAATGAATTTGCAAAAGCCATCTGTGCAAAGTAAACAACGGACCAACCCGAACACTTTCGGCGCATTAGCGTTGGTCAGGATAAATTTATGGGAAAATTACACGCGCCCACAGACCAATTTTCCACCTTGGAAAAGGGGCTAACTCGGAGAATGCTTTGCGGTATCTTAACTCTGCTGGGATTTGTGTCCGTAGCTTGCAAAACTTGCCCGACCAGCTGGTATCTTTGATAAACAGGGTGTTCAGAAAATAATGTTCATGATTCTCGGTCGTGGTTAGGGTGGATATTTCCAGACAGAAGATCAACAAACACTGAGTGTCCAAGTTTTATTTTATAATCCTTAAAAGAGAAGAATTGTGGCTATAATACCAAAATTAAATCATGAAATTTAATAAGAGAAGTCCTGGAAAGTAACTTTGGACAAAAATGATATATCCTAGAATTGTATAGTTCAGCAATGACTAAGGTGATTGGAAAGTTTGGCCGGAAATGCATACCAATATCTGATACAGTCTCCAATTTTCTTATCAATCCAGAACAAATAAAAATAATAAAGAAACGTATTTTATTCTATCGATGTAACCTAGACTTTAAAATAAATTACATAGTACATTTTACCATTTATTTCATCGATTTAGATTATCTTTCATAGCTTGGAGTTTTATAGTCTGTTTGGCAAGTGAAAGCTCATGAATACTTTCCATATATGTATTAAGACATTCAATTTGAATTTCCAATTCGATTTTTTAAATAAGCGATACAATATCGATATTATTTAAAATTTTCTTTAACTTCGTGGCGGTTCTGTGGGTTAAAAATCACCGAACACAATCCATTATGTGGCTAGTCCAAGGAATTTGCACGGATTTCGCTCTTACCGCAGATTTATTCTTATCTGTAGACAAGGTCGACCGATTTGTCGTATCGGTAGAAATTCCAGCGTCGGTTCGTAACGGGTTAAATGAGCCCCGACGTAACACTGCGAAAGGATTAAGGGGATCGTTCACCGGAGGTCGGTATCCTAAAACCGACAGTCTAACCTGGACGTGTTACGAATCGACTGATTCGTCTCGGTGCCACTTAAATAATCTTAAAGTAGCTACGTTAAGCACAGTTCATTTATTACTTAACTTTTCATACTTGTATTTCTATTTATATATTAAATCATAAAGTATCATTTCCTTCGAAGTTCTCCAATTAATCAAAAAAAGATAAAAATATTTTAAATGAATTTTCTTCGAATTTCATTTCATATTTTTCTACTAGTATCACCATTAGACTCGGCTACAGTGGAAAATATCTAAGAGTATTTCTCGATGTCGATATCATTTTTATATGGGACAAGGGTGAAGGTGAATCCTCTGGCCAGAATGGTCGATTGACACAAAGCCGTCTTCTCGTTCTTTTCTCTTTTTATTCTTTTCATGCGGTTTTAATGAGGTGATACCACGTTGGCCGCTTCTTCACGCGAACAACCCCCAAGTGTTTCCTTCGCTTTCATCGGCGAACAACAAAGGAAGCCTCCTCTTTCCTATTCTTTTCTGCTCACTCTCGGGGATTTCTGTGGATTCGAGCGTCTCGAAGCAATCGAAGAACCTCGGTCCTGATGCAAAAGCACACGTGCATACATGTGAATACGGGATCAAAGGACAGGAAACAACGGACCCGTACAGTTTATTGCCTTGAAACAGAAGCCGTTTCCTTTCTTTCTGGAATTTCCTTTCTCGCAAAACTTCGAATCCAACCTAGTTCCTGTTGGTTTCTTCGCTGAAAGGCAAGGATAAAGGATTACGGGGAAGGAAACGTTGCCGTTGGGCGGTTACCGCCACCATTTTCGATTCTTCTTTGAGGTTTCCACTACTCTTATAAAGCCGCGTCCTCCTTTCTTCTGTTTTTATGTGCGATTAATATAAAGATAAGTCATGCGATGCATTCATAATTCAGGTTTAAAACGAAATAAAAAAGAAGATTGGGAAGTATAAAAGTTTGAACAATATAAGGGTGTCCATTCTCCTATATGCTTAGTTTTTTTTAATTAAATTGTTTTTGGAATATTCTGTATACAAAAATATTAGAATACAATGTCAAAACATTAATAATTTATAACATTCAATGAGCAAACTATTTTATTAAAATAATTATAGATCAAAGTTTGGACCACAGAGTGAAATTTTCCTAAGAATCCTATTATAAAAATGAAAAATGAGTTTTAATACCAAAGTGTCCTGAAAGCATTCAGTGGTTATTCTAAAACACAAATCGCATTTTTGGATAAAGTCATTGTACACATCTTTCACGAAACACGGAATACTTTCAATTGTCCTTTTTCCCGATTTCTTCGATCTGCCGCGCGCAGAAATTTATGGACAGGAAAAAATGCAACCGCGGAATGGAAACTTCTGTGTTTCGTGTCGACCGACGAATCCTTTTTTTTCTCTTCCTCCCCTTTCGTCGCATAAAATACCAGCTTTCCTCTGCCTTTTCCCGGAGCCAGCGCAACGCTGCCAGGAAATTATACGACCAACGCAACGCTTACAAAGCCCGCTGGTCGCGAAAACTTTTATATCGTCGCGTGAAATTTCGGGTTAATTATCGCGGTCGGGTTCGTGCTATTCAATGATCACACTTTCAAATGTTTGCGCTCTTCCTTTTTTCTTCTTCTATTACGCCGGGACGCAATTGCATCCGGATTATTCAACATGTGCAATTTCGGGTCACTATTCGTTGCCAAAATCGTCCGACTAATCCCGTTCCCGTCCGCCACATAACTCATCACGTGCCCGATCTCTGACTGAATTTTCGACGATCAATCGATCATAATTTGGCTGCGAGGAACATTTATATACGATTACGCGGATAACTCGCCGTTTCATATGGTACCAATTTTTGGCGGATCTTTGGATAATTAATCCTTCATTTTTAATTATTGGAACGTACCTTCTAACACTTATGTACGGATTTCTTCTATTTGCAAATTTAACGGGTATTTATAAAAATTCAGAGAATATAGAAAATCAAATTTTGTTAGGTTTAACAATTCTGTGCGTAAAAAGTTGATTTTTAATAAGTGATTTGGGAAACTTTGTAGTATGGAGTTTTTTAAAAATCCATCGAAAGGAAAAATGTATGCTTCCACGAATTAATTTTTTTTCTATAATATTCATAATTTAATTTCTTTAAATAGAATTTCTTGGTTTCAGGATAATATTGAAAAAATACTGCATTTAATCAAGTGTCACAAACATTTCATAAATAAGTTTCATTAAAATTACGATCATTAAGCATAAAAAAGAATCATACAAATATATAATATAATAAAACTTTCTGTTTGCGACAAAGTATTTTTGAAATGCTTAAAGAAATTCCTAAAGGTGATTAGTCTGTTTAATCTGTCTAATCTCATATTTCCACCAATTTTTCTCTGTAATTGACACAAAGTACATAGATTCAAGTTTTAATATAAATAAAAGTATTTGTATTTATAGAATGAAAAGTTTTAAGATCCACGTTTGCATGTCCTTCTTTCATCCTTAAGAATATAATACGCTATCAAAATATGACCACCTATTTTTGAAACATCCTGTATATACAATATGGAGATAATAAATGTAATTGATGTAAGAATTAGCGTCGGCATTATACGGTCAATTTCACAGTAAGTTTAACATAGAATTACCATGGTGCGCTGTGTGCCAAGTAGTGCGGAGCTCCGAGGGTTAAGGGATGTTGTAATTAAACGTCGATCGGGCCACGTAAATACCAGATAAATGCGAGGAATTTATCTGGAATTGTAATTACATGTTCTGGTATAGTTAGCCATTAGTGTGATTAGTTTCGCTGATGCGATCATGCGAATTTCGTAAAGCTACGACACCAAAACGTAAACTGCCTCGGCTAACAACGTTCCTCTCATCGTTTATTTATTCTCTGTTAATGTAGAACGCAATTGTCTTTTATGTTTTGTTTCAATCTACGTTCGTGTCGTAAATTACACTTTGCATAACAGTATGGTATTTCTCAGGTGTTGAATGTTCATATAAAAATCTTTAATAATTTATACATGGAATTTTTTTCTGTTTTGTACCTAATTAATACCTTCCCATTTATTAAGAATATAATGAATCTTTTTTTAAATAAAGCTTAAAAACTCTTCAAGATACCACTAAACAATTTTCTAATGCTTCCATTCTGTGAGAAACTTTGTCTAATATATTATTTATTTATAATCAATGAAAAATATGTTGGTTATTATTTTCCACGATTTTTTATCATATTTCCAGCAATAATAACAAATATTTCATCGAAACAAATCGATTCCAATGCCTTCGAGAAAGTCGTAAGAAATCATCTCAGGTATCACCTTAATGTTCTCATAAAACGGAGCGTAGGATCCCATAAAGCATGCCATAAAAAGAAATTCTTTATAGCAAATTGAATAATTTCCTCTGCCGGAATCTTAATCAGTTTTCTATGATTTCTACTCGGTTGAAGGAGTTATTTCTGGGAAAGTCAACAGTTCGCGGTGTTAACGAAGAAACATCGAGGTAGGAAGAAAAGGATGAAGCTTTACGAAACTTGAAACATTTGTGAATATACAAACCGGCATTTCTGACTCGCTGTGTAACGTTGCAAGCAATGTTTACGAACGGTATTAACGTCAAGCACAGCGACCACTCGTTGCGAACAATTAAGATAGAAATGCAGCGGGACTCTTCTTTGCCCGGGCTGCCTGCAATTCCTCCGCGAAATCCCTTCATCTTCACCCTCTCGTCATCGTTTCTACTTCGAGTAACTTCTGTTACGGGCAGAATTTCGAAAAACGACCACCACCAACGTCAGTTTAGCTTTGTAAGAATTTGTTTGCAACGCAAGAAATTAATTCTTCCCGTGGAAATACATACAAAACAATTGCATTGAAAATTTAAATTTGGGGGTTTTTATCATCTTTTTTTAGCAAGGTAATGTATCTAAGAAATCTGAATTAGGTTACATTAAAGGGATGATGCAAGAAAAAGAATTTTTTATTTAAGATACTTCATTATTTCAAGAGATATGCTGGTCAAGCATTGTTCTCTAAGCGAAACCTCTTTCGTTCAGATTATTTTATAGTGCTTTTCGAAACTGCTTTATTAAGCTGGAATATAAATATAAATACACTCAATCTTAATTAGTTTCTAAGTGCCATTAACGCTACGAAGTTTTAAAACAGTTACGAAGTTTTCGCTGCAAATTAATTCAACGAATGTAATATCTTGAAAATCATGGAAACTTGGAAGAATGGCAGAAGAAAGGGGATGAATGTAAAACCTAAAATTTCAGCTTTTAGTATTTTATAGTTTCTGAGATATTAATAAAAAAGAAAACTACTACACAGATGTTACTAACACAGTCTCCGTTGTGATAGTCGGCGTTATCGAGTATCGAGTAATTGAAGATACCTATCGGGTGACTCGTTTCCAAAGAATACATTTGAAAACATTTGTTGTAAAAAGCGAACTGGGACGAGTGTTAGTTGGGGTAGAATAGAGGAACTTTTATGGCAGCAACTGATAGTTTTACCCCCTTTCACATCCTATACACACTAAAATTGGTGTCACTGGTTTTCAGCCATTTTTGTATGCAAGTTTTTCATTAATATCTTGGAATTTAATAATTACCTAAAGCTAAACTTTTATACCTTTTCAAAACATTTCATAATATTCGAAACATGTGCTTCCTTCGAAACACGTATTCCATATAAATATCTACGAATAAATTAAAAATGGCACCAAAATAAGGAACAAGTAACAAGATTCAATGAAATATATCAAAAAGTCCAAGTTAAGAAATATTTGCCTCCGAATCGAAACGCGTGGGCATAATTTGATCGTTAAACGATGGCCCTCCAGGTCGCCAGATAACAGCGTCACCCTGAGGGTCCATTTAGCTTGAATAAACTGTTTCTTTCGTGAGTGGCAATCTAAACCAGGACCGTTAGTCAGACAGAACGAGTCGCCTAAGGTTTGTTTGAAGTAGACACTCGTGTACAGCTTGACCGAAGACGTTCACGGGGTCAATTGTTTCTCCGTTGTAAACAGGTAAGAAATAAATCCCGGCTTAACGCCGAGCTTAAAAGCTCTTAAAGCGATACTCGGTCCTCGGTCTTGCTACCCAACCTCCTCTCCACCACTCAATTTATCCCCTTCTCCCTCTGCACGTCGATTTTACACCGTCCTCCTTTCTTCTCGGCTTTTTCCTTCCCTTTCTTTCTTTTCCATACGCCGCTTCATCGCCGTTCTAGTTTGATCCTCGTTTCAGCTTAAGCATCTTCGAAAATCGGTAGATCTTGTTACTTTCCCGTTGCACCTGATACCTGCAGGTAGATTGCACTCTGTGCAACGAAGAATCGTTCGAGGTGCAGTTATATCATCGAGAATTTGCGAAAATTTCGGTGTTTCTGGTCCGACACGACGATCGATAGCGTTGAGAATTTATGGAAGGTGAAAAAGTTCTAAAAGTGAGTTTCTAGTCCACTGTAAAATATACTTTCTCGTTTCGTCAGTTCAACCATTCCGCTTTAAAGCATCCGCAAGTTTCGGTTAGTTTTGAAAAAGCCGAGTTTCCAGCAGAGTTTTCGCTTCATTGGTTTAGTCACTTGCAAAAGAGTGTACCGCAGAAGTCATCTTTTTAAAGAGCATATAATGCTTAAAAATTTTGCCCTCGGCCAATAAAAAAATAATGGCACAGATCGAAACAAGGTTTGGAGTTGTCCAAACTTATCTAAACTAAATTATGTATTAACATAGAGTGATATCCAACATGATCTTCTGTTACGCAGAAAAATTGAAGGTTCTGTAATTGAACAATCTTGGTAAAGTATAAAATCCATACGTCGCGGTTATAATTCTTTGTTAAAAGAGCCGGCAAAGAGGCGTTAGAACGAACACTAGCTAGTGGCGGGTCAGGAAGTTATATCCCCGCCAGGTTTTAATATATATAATTTAGCAGCGGCGCATTCTGCCTCGTTTATTCTTCCCCCTTCTCCCCTCCCCACCCGGCCCTCAGGACGGTTATTAAAAAAAGAAGGAACGTATGAAAGGGAAGTATGAAAACCATCCATCACGGGCGATAAACTTGGCGCCGTGCCACAGGTCAGGGGCCGTTTTAACGAGACTTCAAAGCCGACAACTTCATTTGCTCTGTCGCGTTTTTGTTCGCCCTTAATGGAAGCGGGTAAGACGAAACCGGAAGTAAGGATGAAAAAAGAGAGAGGGGCAGCGGGCTTCGGATGTACGAAATTAATCGTGTCAAGACGAATCTTCCGCTCCGTGAACGATAATATAATTTATACGCCCCGATGGCGACACCTTTCTGCCAATTTCGTTCAGTTTCGTTTTATTTATTATTTCTACGATATTTATTTATCGTTTCTTAAACGGTATATACCGTGGAATATAACTTTGCCGTAATAGCACTGCTTTGAGTAACGATTTTAAAGAGTTTCTTTGAAAGAGGTTTGATTAATCGTATCGATTTCATTCTGAAGTTTAATCTTCAGTTTCAGCGTGAAATTTTATCGCAGACGGAGGTATTATCGGCCGCGGAGGTGATAATTATTAAAAAGACCGCAAGCGGTGGTCTTTCGGCGGGCTACACGCGAGCTACAAGCGCGCATCCGGTTTAAAACGTGATTAATGCCGGTCGCTGGTCCGCGTTATTCCGCGTGCGTGCGTTACACCGAAACGCTATGATTAATCAAAACGCTGACATCGATCGTATCTTCTATTGCATTTTAATTTCCGTTAATGACCGCGCTCATTGATACAAAGTTCGCACCGCGAATAATACATTAGCAGGGATAGCCAGTCAAAGTTAAGATAATCATTTTTCCTAGCAAAAAGCATTAAAATGGTCTCTATTATTACACGTTTTCAACTCGTGTATCTTTTATCGACCAACAAAACTATCACGCTGTTCTTCGTAAAGACTATATCTTACTGGGCGACGAAGTACGGTGTACGCGCATGTGTAAGTAATGCGTGCAAGCGAAAGGCGTTCCTGACGGTACTTTATCGAGCGGACACTGTATATAAGCAAAGGTGATAATTATGCAAAAACAAATTCACCCCACCAATTACAACGACTTTTCAATATTAAATCTATTGATGGTTTATATGAACGTTCAAGTTGAAAAATGAATAAGTACAGGATCAGAGATACCGGTGTACCAAGTCTTAATTTCCATTTTGATTTGAAATAAGAAAACACCTCCAATCCATCATTTTAACTAGCTTGGTCATGTCTGGACGTGGCATGATTCTGAATACCTTTTTTCTGGTGCAATAATAATTTTTATTAACCTAGTTTACGAAGTGTACGTGATTTCTGCTATTTTTGATATTACAAATAATAATGATGCACGGCACGTTATTTCCAATAATTTATTGCCTGTAAGTCCCGAGGTCCGTCAGGATTTGAAAAATTTGGTGGTCTTCCTAAGCTCTCAATAGCAATTGACGTATCATAAATCACACGAGATCCGGACGTTGGGCTTCAAGAGTAACGGGTCGGCTTTTCCCAAGTGATGACAATGCAGAAGATGTGTATGTTACCGCTACATTGTAAGCCGTGCAGGGTGTGTAGTGGACACTTGAAAAAAACTGCCCCGAATCCCCTAACAGGTAACTCAATATCCACCCCTTGGTACTCACGCTTCAAAGTACAAACTAGAGGGAGCGTATTTTGTCATTTGAGGACTAGACATGAAACTCTATGTACGTATTGTATTCAACGACACCTCAATTGGGTATGAAAGAGGGGCCAACCGAATTTATTTGCATTATTCTTTGACCTTGAATATTGCACAGTCTACTGATCGAGATGTACTGGCTTAAAATAACTAATCACTTGAACTAAAAGGATTATTTGTTTCTATCGTGTTAAAAGGGTTTTAGTCACTCTATCCAAAAGTAATTCTAATTTGGAACTTTCAAGGTTATTTCTTCAAAAATTCTTAGTAAATCTTCCAGTTTTGACTTAAATATTTCCTCCAACAACCGACGTCGACGCTTAATGTTTCAGAGCCCTAATTTATAGGAGTAGCCATGGATAAACTAAGTTTTCACTTTCAAGTGGTTTCTGAAGTTCCACAGCACCGAAGCCGTTGCGCGAACTATGTTAACGGTGTTCGTTAACAGTTTATAAAATAAATAATAAAGCGGTCTTTGGCAATTCTTGCATAAACGGTATAATAGCAGAAAAATGCAACGAAATACATTTCCTCTCGAGCACGTTGTACACGTGACAACTTAAATCAAGCCCCGTTTCAGGCTCAATGCAATCGCGAAATTCGCAGATACGGATTACAGCGTTACAGCCAGGCTGATACCGGCAATACAACGTTTGCTCCTGTGTTCGACGACGGAGATCCTGACGAACGGATCTGGCTGCGAGCGATAGAAATGCGTAACAGCGATAAAAAGGGGCTTCGAAAGAGGCGAAACCCTCGACGTAAAATGATTTATGCACGTAAAGAGGATCCGATGGATTAACCGTCGAACGACTGAGGCGAGCTAACAATTAGGCACTCGAAAACGGACTTTCATACAGAGCGAATCAAACCTTTCATATACGAGAAATAAAAAGGATTGCATAAACATGTTCATATCAGTTACAGCTTATTTTAACATAAAATTTAATATCAAAGGGAGCCATTAGTATGGCAGTTGCGTTCAATGAGGAAAAGTTATTTTGTTATAAAATAAATCATCCAGATTGTGAAATAACCGACTCTCATTTTGTGCAATGATTTGTGGGGGATGCTTTCTGCTTTGCTCCAAACGAAAATATTTCTATGGACGCGTAAGCGCCTTTAAAATACTGTTTTCTTAGGAAACATACTGTAAACAGTAATGTACGAGCCGGCGGAAGGGTTAGGCAAGAAAAACAAGTTTCGAGAATAGGAACAGAAGCAAGTTATTAATCTTGTTTGCTTGCAAGGTTCGTTTTATGAGAAACGGTATATTTAATTATTATAATACATGACACTAGGTTTGCATATTATTGCGTGGGCAAATGCTTTTGGTAATTGCTTCAGAGGAAACGGTTTGTTGAAATTTTTGGAAAATGAATTAAGTTCCATCGCATATGAATCTTTTTAAAAAATAGACATTCGTTATATATCTTTTCGAAAGAATAGACACAGTTCCTAAAATCGTACAATATTATTACACCTGAACGATATGATGGCTATCGATCGATTTAAAAAAAAAAAAAGACAATCTCTTTCACGATTGACTCGATATATAACTCGGCAATCCGTATTTGATTCGTTAGAAATCGATGACTATAACTAAAATCGGAATTTACGGTTCCGTCAGACTGCTAAAAGTGGGAACAGGTGCGCAATAAATTGGAGCGTCGCGATTCCAGGGGATGGAAATAAAAAGTAAAAGCAAAAGAAACTTCCGTAAATTGTAACTAATATTTTCAACTAAACTTGTTAAATCGTGGATACAGTTCGCTACGTCAGCCATTACTTAACCGAATGAATAAAGCGCACCGTCCATCGGCCGTACACTTTGAAAGATTTATAGTAACGTGATGTGTGTATTGGAGAGAACGATAGTATAGAGAAAAAAAAAAAACAAAAATGGCATCCCTGATGGGCCGAGGAATGGCCAGATTTATGTTTATAGTTTCATTGGCAGTTCTCGGTGACGTTAAGGAAGATACATACACCGATGGAATTTTATTACCTATTATCTGTATCTTTTGCCTTATCGTTTTTAATCTTGATTTATTTACAATACAAATACAATGAGTTGTAGAAAAGGAAATCTAATTATTCCCTTGATGAAATTTTATTTTATTTCTAATAAACCTAATCACGAAGTCTGTTTCATTCCATGTTCACAGTTTAAATTAAGTATACTGAGCTGTAACATAAATTATTTCGTAGTATTTTCTTATTTTATTAAAATAAAATAAATCTATTAAAATTTATATATCAAAATGTTATATATAATAATAATTGAATTTAAGAGAAGTTAAAATATCGTAATGGGTTAAGGTGTAATTAAAATAATCATAAATCAAACACGAATAAGTAGCGCGAATGAAAGGGGCAGATAAAAGAAAAAAGAATGACAACTGAGAGGACTAACGCTTGTTATCCCAATTTTCAAAAATACTCAAGTATAAACTAGAAACTTTATCATATCGACTCTAATGACTTGAGAACAATGATCATTTACTGCAACTCCGACAAGTTTTATTGTAGTTAGAATTTAGAGAGTTTAAGGACGGAAAGCGACGAGATTAAGGAAGTATGAGCACCCTGAGATTAGGTGTCGCAGTTAGTATTCAACCGTGGCCCATATCTCGACCTATGAGATTACAGTTAACGTTTATACTATGAATAGGTATACATTTGCAGGTGAAATTCGCGATTTATCTTCGTGAAACGCAAACCGTTTCACGGTGGAGGCCGCGCAAGCGGAAACTCTGTTACGTCTTCGAGTCCTTGCTGATCCTACGGATGCTCGAATACGGAATTACCTTCAGCAAAGCGAGTTATGGTGGGCACAAAGCTTCTTGTATGATGGCATTCTTCTTTCAGGGACGTTTGATGGATTTAACAGCGTCGAGGATTGTCGAGTTTGCTCACAACTCTCACGATATATCTACATCGACGCTTTGTTTCAGATGGATGGATACCAGTCACAATAAAAATTACAAATCCATTTGAATATTTTCCCTAGGGAAGCCCAAGATGTCCGTTAATATACACGATGTTCCTCGTTCAGAATGAACTGCCAAACACCTGGGCGCAGTTTGTTTAATATCCCATTTAGACATTCTTTCTGCTCCTTTTTCTAAAAATTCGCTGGCTATCCCCATCGACAAGACGTCACCATAGAGCGATTCGAAAAATATTTTCTACGAGCGAAGGTTTTTGGCCGTGATCCAATATAATTAGCAGTATTTTCGCGCCAAGTGGCTTTCGACGGTATCGCAAATATTCCTCCAGCTTTCTCTGATTTTGGCATGGGGGTGGATCGAACTATCATCTTTTTTTTCTCTCTCTCCCTTCCTCCCCTTCTTCTTCGTGGTTTATTAAAAACTGAAACCGCATTTATTATTCCGAGGCGAATCTTCCGGTAAAGTAATTCGAATTTCGGTGGGTCCACGGTCTCGTATGAAAGTCGAAACATTTGGAAGTAATCCAGCCGCTGGTTACTCGAATTTTGCGAGGGGTGGATTCTGGGCTTCTGGCGAATTATGTAACCAACCGATGAAATAGTGGACCAGCATTATCGTCGACGCCGTTATTCGTCGATTTAGGAAAATGTTCGATATCTTGGAAATTCCTGCATTTCAATCTGGTAATCCTCTTTTACCCGATTCAATAATGCAGATATTATTTTCCTACTGAATGGCACAGCAGGTTTGTTATCAGCGGTCTGCGGTTGTTTATGCAATTATAACATATCAAAGTATGCAAACTATGCGTTAAATATATTCAAAAGATATACAAAAATGTGTACAGAATATATGCAGAATGCATGCAAGATATACAGGATACCGTGCAAAACGGTGGCCATAATTTTTTTACCTGGTTCTGATAATTCAACAGATACGTGTTACAGACAAAAGTTCATTGGTATTAAGTAAAGAATTTATAAATATAAAGAAACCGTTCGAAAAAATATTCTTTTATTCAAAATTAAAGTTAATTTAAGTTTCTTAAAACAGCTAAATTTTCGTATGGGTGAAGGTAAATAATAATAATTATTTTCTCTATCTTTCAATAGTTAGTCAATACCTAAAGATATTCCCTAAATTATGTAAATAAACGAGCTTTATTAAAAAATTATGTTATCAAAATTTTACAGCTATGAAAAAAGATTAAATGACTGCTTCAAATTTGACCACCTTTGAAAGATAATACAAAACTATGAGAAATTAAAAAGTGAACATATTTTTACCTAAGCCATACACTTGACTTTAGTGAAAATATTAAGAAAATAGCAGTACCATTTACCTTAATCAAATGAAACGTTTGCTACTATTGTTTATAATACATTTCACACGATGAAATTTTTTAATTTAGTTGCACCTATTTTAAGATATTATTTTTCTTAACTTTACTTTTTATTTTCTTCTGAAAAATGGTCAATTACTGGTACCTTTACCTCATGTGTTGCATAACAATTGAATTGAAAATATGAACATGTACGAGACGATACAAGTAACTGGAAAGTAAGTGTTACGTAGAATACAAGTGTAGTGAGTAATTGGAATAAATATTGAAATTGCATTTCATCCCGACTGCAACACAATATTCTGATTATTCTGCTCTTTCTTGGTTTATGTTCATTTATTTCCATGGGAATTCAGCAATCAACTCGTGAATTGTATTTCACAAATAAATGAAATTATTACAAGCTCGGACAATTAAAATGGTATCTATTGCAGAATTAGTTGTACATAGTACTATGCCATTTAATTGTTTTTTTTATATAGTTTGGAAACATAAAAAGAAAAATATTAAAGGTGTGAATAACGATGCGAAGTATTATTATTAACATTGTGAATAACTTTTGTTTTGTTATATTAATATTGATCATGTTACCTTTGTGGACTTTTAATTATGTATAAATTGAACAGAAATGTTGCTATATGGTATTTGAATTGGAAATATGTTTCTACCAATTTTAGTACAAATTAGAAAAATTTCTTTTTCTGTTAATTTTTATGAAATCAAATTTTCATAAATTCAAAAGGAAAGTTACCATATAGTATCACTGGACTGGAAAAGGTTATATTAAAATCACAGTCTAATATAGAAGCATATGGACATCAATTTTTTTTTTTTAATATAATCGATCACTTGTTCATTATTATACTTCAATATTTTGTTTAACTATGTAAGAAATAATATATATTTTCACATTAAAAAATTATGCAATTACTGAATGCTTGCACACAATTGCACATCTGAACAAAGCATGATTCTGCAGATGTGGCACTGTTTCAACCATTTATCTTACTCTCGTGACATTTTTCTATAATTTCGCTGGTAACGAAGTTACAACTAGAAGCAATTACGTGCACCACTCTGTGCACCTGCTGAAACTTTCATCGAAATTGATAGATAAAAAAGGAAAGTAACAGATGTTAAAAGATGTAAGAATTTTTAGATTTTTTACTGTTATAGGTCGGGAGTCGTAAAAAACTGCGATTTTTACCACCTTTAACGCATAAATACGTTAACCCACTTTGATGAAACTTAAATTTATGACAGATACTCTCAGATAAAAAACGTTGTAAGAGACGAGGTTTAGCAATTTGCAATTTTTTCAAAATTACTTGTTTCTTAAAAACTCCACATCGTTTGGATCAATTTTAAAAAGAGAACTCTTATTATTATTGCAGTTACATATGTATCAGAGAATAATTTCACGATAATAAAAAATATTACATTGTAATTGAACAATAATTGTTTATGCTTCAAGAATACAGACGTTTTATAGCTATATCAATTTTTTGATTGAAAAGTAATAAAATATTTTGATCAACGATCAAAAATTCATTTCCCTTTTATATTACGTGTAGTAAATTCTTTCACAGAAGTCCATTGTCAATTACTAAAAAAATTTGTCAAAGGTACTAGCATTAATTATCTACGATCATAAATTACATTTAAGACCAATTAAAAATAAAATACAATCTGATAAAATTTGCAAGTATTTAATTGAAGTATTAAAATGAATAACTTATCTATCGATAATAATCTTGCAAACAATATTATTTAATATTTTCATTTAGCTAATCAGTTATCACTGATATTTATTTCAAACAAAAAAAGAATTCCGTTCTCCGTTATCGTTGAATTCTGATTTTTAATAAAATTCCAACTTCGTTATTATTTTAAAACTCACGAACAACATTTCGACAAATTATATCTGACATTTGATTATTATCGAGCACGATCATTTCGAAAAGTCGATGTAAATAACTGTTTGCGATAGGAAATTATTCTTTCCCTCTCGTTCTCTATTGGAAAAGTTTATCACGATAAAGGGTCAGTCATTAAATCGAGATTGAACGAAATATTATCGCACAGGCTATCGAATGAAATGCATTTTGCTCGACGATCGATTCCCCTTTTCAACTGGGAGGAAATGACATTAGGATTCGTAAAAAGAACTGCAACTTTATTTGCAGAGTGAAGAGCTGGCGGGCAAATAGAATGGCAAAGTTGGAAATTCGAATTATATTGCCCTTTGAACCTTGACAATCCTTTTCTTCTTTTTTAACGTCAATAAAACTCCATGTTGAACGTTGAGGGTGTTATTGAGCTTTGTTACATAAACAAGTTTATCCTTAATTAATAAACTTTGTTTATTCGATATTATTGGTAATGAAGTTTGCCAATTTACAGAATAATTTATTTGTGACAATGTTAAATGGATAATATTTAATATTTAATTTATTCATACAACACGTAATGCATTAGCACTTTTATTTACCATATTCGAGTGCAGTATTTCAAATTTCAGCTACTGCAAATTTAATGATCCAACGAAATAATGGAATTTAATTTTGGTAAATTATGGACTGTAATTTAAAGTATACTAAAATAAAATGCAATATTCATTTACTATGAATAATTTAAAAAATTAATTAAAATAGCATTATGGAATCGAATACATGTTATACTGTATTTAATTATTGTAATCAATTACTGTGTTTAGTTCAATTACATTTTTAAAATATTTATCTGCAACAGATATTAATATTTTTGACCAATTAAACTACAATTTGATACATTTTTCGATAAAATTATCTAGTTCTTAATTTTTTTCATCAAACAAATTAATTAGAGACATTTGTTTCGGTTATTATGAAAATTATTATAAATAAGAGTTATAATTATTAAATTAGAGGATATATTTTAAAACGTATACAGAAATTTTATTTTATTTGAAAATGCTTTTCAGAGTATTTCCTTTAACGTGAAATAATTTTTTAATTTATTAACGAATTATACCAGCTAGAATTAAATTACTACGCAAGGTAGTAACAAATGCCCGTCGAATTCTATCGCGGTACACAAATAAATTATCATTTTCAATTTTGCTGTTCGCTGTACGCGGAAAAGGATCTCTCCGGATATCTTTTGTAAGTCGATCGCTTAATACGTGTCATTTTTCTTCGCCGTTTCGCTGGTAACGCGTATACGTACATGCATACGGATTCAGGATGGAATCAATAAAACCGCGAATTAATATCTGCCATCATGGAATTCACGCTCGGAATTTCTGACGTCAAGTTTTCATTCACCATCTATGAAAAGTGGTGGTTTCCGGCGTGCTGAGAATCGTAAGAAAAAGAACGGTGTTTCTGTGGAAATGACCCGGCTCGTAAGTTACCGGGACGCTGGGCTGGGTATCTCTTTTTTTTTAGTTTTCATTTTTCAAATGAAGATTTACGAGTGGAAGTTGAGGAACTTGTAACGAAACGGTGTTGTGTACGCTCGTACGACACGCTAATCTGTTATTTGCTGCGAAATGTATACGTTCGCTTCCGGAAACGTAAGCTTGTTTCGGGGTTCTTTTCACTTGGAGATATTGCGATCACGTGGCAACCGTGTTGAATTAAAAAGTGTATATCATCGTCGACAACCGGATGCATTGGATACCATAATATTTAGAAAAGAGACTGCTGAGAAAATCGTGTTTGTAGCTTTTAGATAACTTTATTAATTCGTGTGCAGTACGAATTTTAATGACAGGATGGCTAATCGAAATCGAAAGTTGTGAAACAATTGAAGACAGGAATAAAGTTGTTGACGGGGACAATTGAACAACAAATTGTCGGACAAAATGTGGAAACTAATAGCCCATCGTATCGTTGATGTGGCACACGTGAATCTGACAAACTGACGGGAGAAAATAAAATCGGCCAATCCAGTCCGAACGAGGAAACGTGACTCAAATTTAACCGGAAGTTTGATCGCGCTACGAACAATCGTCGCCGTGGGGGATTTAACGAATTCATCTCCCTTCCAGTACTCCTTTCGGCACCAAATAAACTGAATTGCAGCGGTTAGGAATAATCGCGGTTGCGATGAATGACAAGCGTCTGATTAAATATCGAGCCGTACTACTGCTATCAATATAAACTCATCATTTCACGATGCTCAATGCTTTGTTAACACTTTATCCACCGGAAATCTATTAATTGGTTTTCAATACTGTCGGTTGCCGGCTGAAACCTGATTAGCAAACCTTTATTTATAAAAGAAAATTTTAAATAAGGGCAGTTCCTTTCAAAATTAAAAACTAATATTACTGAATTTTTAAATTAATGAAAGTCAATACAATTCAATCTTGGTTTTCAAACTCCATTCATTTATAATGATTTAACCAAATATATCTGAATACATAGAAAGGCGTTTAATTTAAAATTGGAATTAATCACTATTTGTTCATTTCCTCTTTTACGATAATATTAATGATTTTTAATTGTTACCTTTGCTTTTTTTTTCTTTTCGAGGAATATAATAAGCCATAACTATAATGTGCTTACATAAATATAAGTATTTAACCGTGAAAGTGTGTTTTTTAAGTTGGTTTTCTTCCGAACAAGTTGTTTAGCACGGGTTTAAAAAGAAAATTGGTGGAGTTTTCGAACAAGAGTCCGGAGAAAGAATCGAAGCAGAACATTTTTGAGGAAAGTTTCTAACGAGAATCTGAAGAAGAAATTTAAAACATGAAAGTATTATCCGCGACTGTTATGTTGTTATCCGTAAACTTTATTCACATTTTTTAAAAGTAATAATAATAATATGACGATTGTATGAAAAAATTAACTCACTAGTTAACGTTTCTAATCTTTAAGTTTAAAATATTTGTATATCGTACATCTCTGTAAAGTACATAATTTCTATAGCATTAATGAAAAAAAGAAAGTATATGGAATAAAATGTTTTAATATAAAATATCGCAAAAATAAAAAAATTAAAATAAAGTATCTGATTCCTTGTTATTAAAACTGTAATTATACATATAAAATGTACAAATAAAATTACAGAGGGCTGATTAATTGTTCTTTAACCCTTTGTTCGAGTTTGCCAAACTCGAATGTCTTAATAAATTGAATATTTACAATTTCTTACACGTTTTCCCTTAGATCGATGTTTTGAAAAGCTGCCTGTGTATTTCAGTTTGTTAACAAAAATATTCTATTTTTGTGTAAAGAATTTTTTTTAAAACAAACAGTTTTTTGAAGTATCGAAGAAAACATGTTTTTCATCCTCGACCTGGTGAGCCGTTTTTACTTCCTATATATCGATGGTTGTGTGTATTGAAATATATGTAAAATATTCTTCAAAAAACTATCGTAAATAGTTGCGTACCCCTTTAGAAATAAAAATTCATCAAAGAAATAACGAAACGATTAATTTCTTAAATTTAGAGGTTTATTGATTGATCAAATATTCATATTCCTCCGTCCATCTTCAACTTTTTTTTAATTAGTTCAAGCTATTATCAAGCGTTTATTTTGAAATATCTACTCCTATTACGCGCAATGTCACCAGAATTCCATTTTTCATTTCGTCGTCGATGCATACATGAACTTATTAACCTTTTTTTTTTGTCTGGCTGGGTGCGTGCTGTACGTATAACTCGGTTTAATCGCTCCCTCCGCTCGAATCCCGGATTTGCAATTTATTTGCTGAGCTCTATTCACCTTTAATCCGCCTATGATCAATATCAACCTCGCATTCATTTCAAACTTCATTAACGACACGCGACCTAATGGTGTGGCGAGAATTCTTCCATTTTTTTTTTCCCTTCGTTTTTTGTTCGTTCCCGCGGCGACGACGCTTTCGATCGGAAATAATCGCAAATAATACGAGCAGCGAATGTATTTCGTTCCAATTTATCACGAAACGAACAAGAAACCCATGCTTGGTAAATTAAATCGAAATACTGTGATATCACGAAATCTCCGTATCCGCGGTGCTAAGTTTTAAGATTTTCTGCTGATAATAGTGAACATTTTGAGCCTTAGCCAAGACTATCGGGCACCCAATAGAATATCAATTATTTAATTATTTTTGGGTTAAAACGAAATCGCATTTCTTATTCATTTTTGGGAAAGTATGAAAGAAATAATTTAGTTGTCAGAATAGCAGTGTCAAAATTTAATAAAAATGTATGACGATTTAATTACTAACTGTTAATAATACATAATTAATTCGAATATATGCGACTATCAATATTTACAGTTTTTAATCATTTATAAAATTGTTTCAACCCCCACAGAAGAGAATCTGAATTTTATTTTATCAACTAACTAAACCAAAATACTCGATCGCGGGTAAACACGCTTTGTAAATTGCTGGGATATCTAGAATATTTTTGTTTGATCCGGTCAAAGGATTGAAAAATGGTTTTATATAGACTTTAGTTGGCGTGCTTTTTTCCAAAATGGAATTTCATTACACAATAGATTTTGGTAAAGTTACCGCTTGTTCAAAATCCATTGATAACCGTCTGAACAAATATTTCTGCGATGTAAAATAATCCATGTTTTCTCTCTTTCTCTCTTTTTTTTTTTGATTCGATCATACACGTATTTGCTATGTACAATTATTGACGTACTGCCATAAAATAAATGAAAGAACACAAACGACTTCCATTCATTTTGTAGCAAACTGTTCAACCGAAACGGGAGAGAATTGGCAAAAAATTAAAAATAAACAAGGAACATCGTTTCCAAATTATTGACTACCGCAGAACAAAATATGTATTGAAATTATTCCGTGTTTTTGTTCGTCATTATTTTCGTAGGAAAAATTTTCAACGCGGTATTGTGTTATTCCGCGATATTCCATATTCCATAAAACATAAAACGAATTGTTAACGGATCCTTTTCGTTGTTTCTAAAATTTACACACGTGAAAATTCTTCGCTCATAGAGAATTTCTTGGTGAAATTTTCACACGTTAATTCTTCGTGATCCGAGCATGCTGGGTTTATTAAAACGAATGAAAAATATAGGGAAAAAGGAAGGCATAGTTTTAGAAAATTTCACAGAACGAGGACGTTACGAACGTAATCCAATTTGGCCACGTTTCTCGACCAAAAATTCTATCCCCGCGTCAAGTGATATTAGCGAGGCCCCCGTTTTGTCGAGCTGAAATTACGCATTAATTTTGCTATTAGAACTGAAAGCTGTTAACCCGAGTTTAAAGGTAGAATGGAGAAGTGAACAATACGCTTTCTACTTTGCCAACTACTTTAAACATTTAATATTGCCGGCCGGTGAATAGAAAGTTGTGAACGAACAGCGTCAGGACATAATTTTACGATTAATAACTTCTCAGAAACTCTTAATTGACACGGATGGTTGAATTATAACAATTTCAATCGTACGGTACGTGGGTGGATGATAAGCTTACAGGTGACGATACGAAAGTAACATGATTAAATTAGTCCTGTTTATGAAATTAGTTAGATAGCAATAATTTGAGGAATATTATTTACAATATTGGTGGCATGAAAATTTCCTAAACGAGGGGCGGGTGATAAATCGGGAAGCCCTAAACGATCCAAGTTCGAGTTGTAACGCTTCGAGTTAATTAAAATCCGAGAAGCAACGGTGGTTCGAATCTTCATTAGCACTAAGTTGAGGAACTAAAAGGGCGATCGACGTTAATCCGTTAAGGCGCGAGTAATCTTATCCTTTCGAGTCGGTGCTATATTAAGACGGGACTAACCGAGTAAATTAAGACTATATTAAGGAGTCGGAGTGCCATTGTTGGCCCCGCCATTCTTGGCACAAAGCTGCGACAAGGAACTGCATAGAAATTATATTATAGAAGTCCAGAGATTCTTGGGAACAAGCGAATACCTGAGCACACCGAACCCTCGGGGAACCTTTAGTAAGGGTGTACGGAATTATAGAGAAACGTAAACACGGATTGTACACAGGGAGGGTGTACGAAAGTTAACTGGTACCGATCGAATGATCCTACAATAGCGGTTACGTGATCAAAATGTCGCCATACCAACCGAGAGTTAATAGAATACCATGAATTGTTGATTGGAAATCGATTAAACTTATGAATATTATTTTTTACTCTAGTATATTGTTAAAATACTAAGGGGTGTGCTGCAATTAAAAGAAAATTCTCTCCCGAAGAATGCTTTGATATTCCTTTCAAAGATTTTGAGGTTTAATCCTAGAACTACTTCTGCCAAAATTAGAGTTGACTTTTATTAACATAAAGAATATATTCTATTCCGTATTCATTTTGTTTTCTATTTTATTTTATATTTGAAAATAATTGAACGTTTGAATGAGAAACCTTGGATGATACTAGGACTAAAGAATCAGACGTATGATAAATGGTTGAGTGAAGGATTCAAAGGCCACATGTGTGATTATGTACGAAATCTGAAGAAACCTTATCTTTGCTATAGCAATGTCCAACATTGCTTATTTTTGTCCATACCCACGCCAATAATACCGAAAAAAATGAATATTTGGTTCTCAACGTCTGTATCGTCAGTCATCTACTAAGTGTTCCATTATAAAACAGTATAATGCATGTTCTACGTTTTACTCTCATCATCGCTCCGATCATTTATCACAGCCACAACAAAAACGTGCCCTCATGCTTGAAAGTTACTAAGGACTATACTTCGAAGGGTAATTTACCTAGTATATCATCCACTTCACTTCGTTATTAAATCAATCAACTTCTTCGAAGTAAATACTAATCGAATACGTTGGAAGTTTTCGAGTATTGAGATGGGTGATGAGACATTCCTTCTCTAAGGCACCATTTTGTAAGAAGAGTATAGATTAAACAAAGTGGTAAAAGATTTGACGTGTCCCAAGTGAGATATTTAACTATGACAGCCTAAACAAACCATAATTACCTTATAAATTAATAAATTAATAATGTTCTATCGTAGAATTACATGTTGGTTTTATATTTCGTATACTTGAACCATTTAACATTTATAAAACCGTAATATTTACAGAAATATCAAATGAGTGATATGTTTAAATATCTTCTGCAAAATATCAAAAGGGTTTCGTTATCTCTATAAAAAATCAAATAGATTTGAATTCAAATACGGTATTGCCTTGGTATCGAATAAAGATGAATCGGTATTGATAATTGATACCAAGTACCTAAAATTTCAATATGTATTATCGAATTAATTGAATATCATGAATAGTATCGGTATCAATCCGATCACCTACAGCAAAATTCTAATTGAATCTAACATTAAGGTGGATGTATACAATTTCGTCACGTCAACGTTTAAACTATTGCATAATTTACTGAATATCCACTTTGTGAAATTTTTCCGCTCTTTTTATGACGAGGAAGAGAATTCTATCGAGAGTATCGGTGAAAATTTAATCATCCCCGAAAGCGTTCGATTATTGTGCCGCAACACGTGACGCACCGCTCGTTCTCTATTCACCATTGTCGAAAGGGGGGAGAAAGAGAGAAACAGGCGCTGGGTGGAGGGGATCGCAGGGGTATTGAATAATACATACGGCGTTTCCAATAAATTTGCGAAAAAGAGACACGACCGAAGCCCGATTTCAATTATCAGCCACGTATCGGCATTTGTACGCTTAGTAATTCTTATGGCCACAAACGGGGGGGGATTCCATGGATTCTTGGATGACAGTTTGACATTTATGAACATAAGAATGGACGTGCTTGGGGAAATGTATTCGAGTCTATTGATTAACAGCTTCTCCGGGGGAAAAAAAGGCTTAATTTCAGAGAAACGAAAGGTTCGGAATTTTTAGGATAGATATTCCCGAAATAAGCGACGAAACACGGGTGGAAAGCTTAATAAATTTCGAGGTAATGAACAATTTTTCATTTTGATCGAAACTGACGATTTTGTTTGCCATGTTGCGCGTTAAAGAGTACGCGGTGGGAAGTGTACAGGGTGACGTATTTGAAGTTTCGTACTTAATTGCTTTCCACATTATGGCTCGATTCAAAAAATATTTCAAATAAAACTTTTTTTATTCGGAGAAATAATATTCCCGTATATCCCCTTTAAACAGAAAAGGTTTTATTTGAAACGTTTCTTAAAACGAGATATAGTTTGGGAAATATTGGGTGCAAAACTGTTTATAACTTTAGAAATATTCGTTTTCCAATCCATTTCGTTTATTTATTCTAAAAAGCCTGATCCCTTTTTCATTACTCTGTGCTTATGATTTATTAATTGAAACGATTTTGATCTAAAATCCACGAAAAGAATTTTGTTGCTCAATTAATAAATTTGTGATTTTGACTTTTTTAATCCATAAATTTAACAATAAATAATTTTCAACCAAACCAAGCACCATTTTAATCGACGATTTTTTGCTATACTTTTTATATCCCTCTGTGATCAAATTCAAACGGCTTCGAAGTGAAATGCACAGAAGAATTGCAGATCTGATTACCAGCCGGTTTACAAGCTTAACGACTGAACTTATCCTTTGACTGACCATTTTAAAACGATTTTATTCGTCCAACACATAGGCGAGATTAAAGGACCCATAAAATGCTCAGGTACCCGAGCATCGAAATCATCAATGTCCCTACGAACAATAAAGCTGTCACTATCACATAACTCTCGACTCATCGCCTGATCAAAATAGAGGTAAATCCTGGCGCATTATGAATCAAAAGGCAGTCATTCGTGATAATGACGATAGGATAAACCGTGACGGACGGTTTATTGACCATTTACAAAAGGGGGCCAAAGTTTCTCGCGAATTGGTAATGCTTTTCAAAACGATGCGCCATTATCGAGTTGGGCCGAGAGCGCGTACAGTTTATCCAGAACATTCCATTACGTTTTGATTGGCCCCGGGAGCCATTTTATCGAGATCGTTTAACCGAGGGCGTCAAACGCAGCGCTGTAAATAAATGGATGTTCCATTGAACCGCTCTGAGTCTTAAACGATCGCTCGACCCAATTGATAACGTCGTCCGGACTAAAGATTTTCTTCAATCCTTACGTGATTCATTTGTAAAGTGTCACTTTGCTATCAACATTTTTTAATTATAACATATCACAGCAATCACGTCAAGACTTTAACGAATTTAAGGTATCGTCACTTATATGTACTCAAATCTTTAACTTGACTAGTCACCAACTTTCGCTGTTACCCATTTTTGACCCTTCACTTTTCAAATTCTTTCTTTTCCCATATACAGTCATAGCCCAAAGTTCAGCTCCTGAAACCCTTAAAATGACGTAGTTCCTGATTCTCGAATCAGTTGTCAGTTTTATCTCGTGCAAATTATTTTGTAACGACCCACCGAATTTATAACAAAGTTTCCTGTTTTTTTCCCCCCATTTCCTGCATTCGACATCGAGGTATCGAACCAAACCGGGCATCAGAGTATGAAAGACAAAGGACCCGCAAATTAGAAAGCATTTCGTTTAGAATACAACCTCGATGAGTCGTGAAATTCGTAAAATAAGGATTATGAAGGGTTATGTTTAGAATGTATTCCTAAGCAAGATAAAACGTTGAATTCAGTACTGCTAAGTTATGGAAACGGTAAAATAAGGATAGTGCCCTTAACCTAAAGGAGTCCTAAGTAGAATGTAACGTCGTTGAATCCTGAGACTTACAGAATAAGGAGCAGAGCACAGTGTCTAGGGTTTGGCGCTGCTGAGTTCGATGACTGGCAAATTAAGGACCAGATTGATGGTTTAGGAAGAGACTTATGGGTCGTAATCGGTGAAATAAGGATAGGCTCATAAACTAGGAACGTTTCTATTTAGGGTGCGGTATTTCTCAGTGGGGAAGGGTTACAACGTCAGGGTTAGGATACGTCACTAACAGTAAGTCGGACGACTGCTAGAACGAGCGTGATAAAGTTGCTCTTCGACACCGTACCGCGTATCCGCGCGGATGAAACTTAATCCACCTGATTGCAGGTGCTTCAGCTTGGGTTTCTATCATCCAGAACGTCGTCGCTTAATTATTCAGCCAGACTGCACGACAGACTTTAAATAAGATTGCCTTCACGCTTGCCTTGATGCGTTAATTTACCGAAGTTAGACGCGATTTAATTAAAATCCGGCGTTGTACGATTAACCTGTACGCTGTAACGAACGATTACACGAAATTGAGAATTTGTTGCTGGAGATGGATCAAGCCCCATGAAATATTCCGTTATTGAATTCTCAACTTTCTTTACTAGAAAGATTTCAACAACGTTCATTTTGTAAGCCATATTTATTCGAACTTTCTTCGTCTGTTTTGTGAAAAATGATAAAAAAGGTTATTCTTTTATGTGTTAGTCTTGAACATTTTTTGAACGTATCGTGGTTGAATATGCTACCATAAAGCTATCCATATACAGATGTGATTCTTTTATCATTGTATTATTTCACTAATTAATTTTCCATTTCTGTTCAACAATCATTGTAAGTATTAATGAAGGAGTGAGGGGATACTATATCGAAAATAAGTACTCAGAAATTCTAATCTGTTCGAAAGTTAATATATACAGTTTTGCATCAACATTTCATATAATCATTTAAATATTGAATTAGAAAAAACTGAATGAATCAAATGATTAACACTGTGGTCGTAACGTCATCTAGATTAGATTAGCTTGCAAGATGGCATACGCTTTAGGCGTGTACTCAACGGACTTGACCAACTTCCTAAGGGTACACGATGAAGAGTAATAGACAGAAAGGTGGCGAACCGTGGTATATGAAGGATATGATGCACCAGAGTAATGCAGCACACGGCTGACTCTATAATAACATTATGGTGCACCGTAACTTTATCGATGAAGTTCGAGGCACGCTGCTACCCATCTCCAATCTTTGTTAATTTCAACAACTGTATAATTCATGAAGTTGAAACACGATCGATCCTTTTGTTGCAGCATGAATCACACACGAATTTACTTTTCCTTTTTCTAATAACAGTTGGATGATAGGAAATTACAAATACCTTGCAAATTTGTTAACCTTAAGTAATATTTCATCTCAATAATTTCGTACGTTAAAAGTGAAAATAAATGTTTAAAATTGTTTTATAATTTCGAAATGTTTAAAGTTGATATAAATTTCAATCCATTCTAAAATTTAATTAGAAACCCAACAAACTGATTAGCTTCACGTATAGTTAGATTAGTATTTAAATCAGTGTACGATGTTTTGTTTAAAGTCCAAGGGACGCGCAGATGTCCTGAATGGTTCAAACTTTAAAATTATGCATGCTCTGCTGCTCCATATTAGCGACATTTTGTTTTAATCAAAAGTTCGTAAGCTTTTTATGTAAATTTAATAAAGATAAGAGAACGAGCTTTTTGGGATATTCGAGTAAATTCAAATTGAACAAAAACAGTGGAAACTATGCTTAAAATCAGCAGAGGGAGACGGGGGGTGGGGGGGAAGTGAAAACAGCGATGGAAAACATTTCATTATATAATTTCATTTGAAATTTCTATGAAATTTTCGTGACATAAAATCTCATATTCAAGCTTCCTTTGTTTTAAAATCAATTTGCATTTTTTAACAATTCATACACGCCATTAAGGAATCTTTAAAAAATCATTCTAAAAATGTTTCAAACAATTCCAACATTTTTTATTCGAAAGATGATAACATATCTTAACACGTTGACTGCAATGGTGGTTATCGGTGCCACAAATTTTGTATAATTGAATAAATAATAAATAAATTTTGAATATTACTAATATTAATTCGTATTAACTTCTTACAATTAATACGAAATCATTTTGTACAGAAACTAAATAACAAAAATCTGATGTTTTACAATTTTATCTATGCTTACACCTTGACAAGTATAAGTATTTTTACCATTAGGTCTGTATTTTCCTTTTAAATTGTATTCTTCGATCCTCGGTTTATCGGAATAAGTGTCACGATAATACCCTGTTTCGTGTGTTCCATCTTGTCTCCGTGAGAACAAAAGCCTGCAAACCTTTTTTCTTCCGGTTTGAATGACACGAAGCTTTCCGTCCAATCGAATCCTAACTGAAGATCGAAACGGAGGCTCTATCTCCGCGATTATCTAAAATCTCCCAATCGGTCCATATTGTAAACGTGCAAGGAAATGCATAAAGGCCTACTTATGCCTTACAAGGCATAACTTTAAATCAGTACATTTCAACTCCTGACAATTTCAATTATTTTATTAGATGGAAACACTTCCCCCACTTTTATACTAGTATAAGAACTAACATCAGATATTATTCAGTATTTTAATTATGATGACAGAAAGACTCAATCGATCTAAGGAAGAAAAACGTTGATTTTAAAGAAAATTGAATTTTTATGCAGAGGCGACTGTTCATCTCGTACGCCGCTATGGAACTGCTACAGCCCGTTATTTTCAGTAGACTATATTATGATAAAATTCAAAATACATTTCGCCTTGCAATAAGACATTGTTATCATTGTATGGAATCATAGAGCACAACTTGAAAATCAGATGAGAATAAAACATACTGAACGTAAAAAACATAGTACGTACTACATTACATCAGAGCTACATTATTTCAGCAACCTAAAGAACCTATTTATGAATCAATATTGCTATCAACCCTTCGAGATTCAATCTAAAAATGAATTTTAACAATGTTATTACAATTGTCCCCTTCTCAACTCCATCGAAAGGTGATATTTTCCTGGGTACACCGTCGTATTACGCAAAGTTTCGTTATACGATGTCCACCGCACACTTCACAAACGAACCCGATGTAACAAACGATCCGTGCGATGGCGTACGTCAGAACTGTCACCGCAGCCAAACAAGTACGGAACGAACGCGCGAAATCGCAGGAATCGCAATTCGCCGACGATCCCTTCGTAAGTGTCAAAAATTGTTGCGTGACGAACGAGGTGGCCGCAATCGACCCTGCACGCCATGGACCGCTGACGTTTGCCCGGAGAGCTATCCCGTCCGTTTCGGGGGTTATTTAGGCGAGCACGCTCGTTTGTCCCGCAAACCGCTCAACAATTGCCCCTCCCCCCTTCACCGTCCCGTATGAAATTTATATCGGTATTCCGCGAACGTTTCGATCGTTGTACAAGCACACTCTGTGACGATCGTGACGAGTAAGCCCAATCATGTCTTCGGCCGTCGACACGTGAAATTGTTCGATCGGCCGCGTATTGGGATCGCGCCTACGGTACGCAACCGGTCTCTCGTATTATTGGCGGACGACGGTTTTGAACGGGTCAGAACGGGCTGACAGTGGTGGTGCCCGGTCGATCCATTACTCGGCAAATCAATTAGGATGCAGCCACGATCTGCGTGGCAACGCGAAGAAGGGACGGAGAGAGGGTGTGCACGCGCGCGAGAGGGACAGAGAGAATGAGAGAGAGAAAAAAAAAGAGTGGCGAAAACAAAGCGTTTAATCGGATTTTGTTTTATCGGCCGCACACAACGAGACAACGCCGCGCCGACGAAATATTTCATCGGGAACAACGGGCAACTCTGCTGCCCTTTTTTCCCCCCCTCCCCCCTTTCCGGACGAGGGTGTACGTTGGTGTGCACGGGACACGTGCATATCGATGTCCCGGTCTGGATGGGACGGGATGTGTATTTCAAAAATTCTATACCGGCGCAGTTGGCTGTTTTTTTTTTTGTTTTGCTTTTTTGTATTTTCATTTCTGAAATGTTTGGAAAGTATTGGCGGGAAAATGGTCGCTTTATTAGCCATTTGTCAACCAGCTACGATCACAGGGGCGGTATTTTAATTGTGAAGTTTTAGTATCTGCATTTGCCACGAAAGGGACGATATAGGATCGGCGCTCGAGCGAACGATTTGGCTCAAAAATGGGCGTCAGGGCAATCCCTCGGGGTAATATAACACGTTTTGACCCGAACAAACCAGAAGGATAATTGGACATATTGATTTAAACGAAGTTGTCCATCGAATCGTTCCTGGGATAGACCATTTTTGTTTATCAATGTTTATGCAGTAATTTTGTGGGATTAGGAACTGATGAGACTAGATAGATGGTAATCTATTGATTGTAATTTGATTGTAATTGTACATAACTTTCGGATAATTATTCAAACTGTAAAACATTTTTGTTTCTAAAGTTTCAAATATTAAGACTGTGAAGACACTAAATGAATATTAATATCAGTTCTAAAGTAGTTCCAAAACTATGCATCTTATCTTTTCGGGGGTAGATTACTAAAGTCAAGAATGAAGGTCGTTTTTCATGAAAGGAAGAAAGGGAGTATCTTTCGTCTTTGCCATTTTGCAGGAATTCTTTTCAGTTCCATTTAGCCTTAGATTATAGTACGTCCAATAGCGAGGACCTACAATATCAATTTGTATTTTTCGAAAAATTACCCTCCTTTTTGATTTCAACAATTTTAATATTTTGAGTGTAACAGTAACACTTGAATTTCTATAAAAATTTGTCACCCGCATTATTAGAAATTCGTTCTGTAACAGGCATTTGAAAATATGAATAATAGAAATAACTGAATATTGCGAAAATAATAGACAGAATATTTGAAAAATAAAATTACTATTTGATGAAATTTTTATAGGCTTCAATGTGACACTCAACGCGTTAAAAATACCTAGAGGACCTCATTCTAGCTGAGTATTTTGCAGTCCGGATACTGTGCAATACACTCCCATATAACATGAATTCTAAAGCGATATCTCGTACTACACGCTACATGGTAAAAGTTATAAAATATTTTATTTCGTATTTCAGATAGTTAAAATAGAAAAATTATACTTTGAGGTTCAGGCTGTTAAAATAAAAATATTCTATTTTGTGCACTGGATTGTTAAAATGAAAAAAAATTTATTTTTGAAAACAGGTGTATCTCTAGGTTAAATATTTAGAAATATATATTTTCTTCTGGAAATACTTCTACGATGGTATTGACAACTGTAATGTATGAATAAGAACTGATAAGTCTAATATAATTATCATTTATGTTACAATAAATAGTTTGACTAATGGATTGATTATCAGAATAAACAACTGGTGATGAAAGATTATTTTTAAATTCCTTTCGTGCTCTATATTTTATTTTTAATAGTTCATTTTCCAACTTTAAGTGCTCTGTACAATCTGCTAAGTAACCACTGTACTTTTCTTTCCTTTCTTTTTTTTGGTTTCTTGTTTTTTCCCTTGTTTTTACGTTGTAATTCCTGTACTGATTATATCTACTACGTTAGTATGCATTGTAAGTGGTCTTTTATTGTATTATTCTTTATATTGTGTTTCAATGTTTTCTCTTTCTTAAATAACAATGTAATTCATTGCATATGTGTAAACAAACAAATTATTATTATTATTACATTAAATTTTATAAGTACTGAATTGTTCTAAGCTATCAGTTTTTAAATGGCTTGAATGATAAAATAATTTTCATTACATCGAATTCATTTCCAAATATCTACAACCTCAGTAAATAAATAGTTTAAAAATTAAACCAAAACCGCAGGAAGATTGTAATTGAAAAAAAAAAATGCTTAAGCTTTTAAAGTATTCCAATAGTTTAAAGGATTCTATAAAAACAAATCCTTGACATTCCAAGGATTCTAAAAAGAGCCGCAAGACTTCGAAGGAATCCAAAACATCCTTAAAAGTCCAAAGTTATTCTGAATCCTATTTGTTAAAGCAAAAAATAATATTTAACAAAACCTAGATTGTTTCTAATTCTGCGTCCCGTTGTTTCTGTTGATTTTAATAGAAACAATGCTACGCAAGGATTTCTTCTGAACACACAAAAATGATATTATCTTTATTATTCTTAACAAGTTGTATTCACCAGGAGAATAAATGGTAGAAAATTCAGTTTCACTTATAATGCTGTCGCGCAATCCGGTTTTATTCAACACAGTTTCCGGTCTTCGAAGCAAAATGTTTTCTTTCCGCCTCTCTCCACCTCTGCTTACTGGAATAGAATGTGAATACAATGCAATTGCGCGACGTTGGCTCCCAATTAACTGGCAAACAGGGCATAATCAACAAGCTAATTAAAGTAGTCCGATGGAAAAATGGTAAACAAACGTGTTAATCTTCTTCATCGTGAAATTTTGTAATATACAAATTTTTACAAACTCTTTGGTACAGGAAGAAAGTTAATTAAAGAACCAAAATGCCTAACAATTTGAAAATTCTCTTAATAATCGAACGGTTATAAGTAACTATAAATTGGCAATAAATAATAGAGGGTGCTACATTTCATTAATTTTTCAAATGACTCTAACACAGAAGACTATTATGGATTTTTTCTCCAGAAATAGAGAGTTAACGTGTTAAATAAACAAAAAAATCCAATAGTCGAAAAATCAATAGTTTATTTCGAGTGTATCGTAAAACCACTCAGGAATCATCCCAGGCACTCAGCAAATTTATCATGTTACCGTGAAATTGAGCGAAGAAGAAGAAGCAAGGGTAAATCACAATGGCGGAAGGTGCAGGAACCGCAAAGTCGAAAGTTTTCATCCCCCATGAACTTTTACGATACTTATCCCGGTGACTTCTTTACGACTTCCGGTGGCGCGCTGCCGCGTACGCGGGTTCTGTTACGAAACAAAGATAACCGCGAGGATTTGTCGCGGGTAAGTGGAGTCTGGTACCGGAAGTCCGCTCGTCTAGCCAACTTTCGGCGTTCCGCAACGCTCAAACGCGTCAACGATCAAAACGCGAGGTTGATGAGAAAATGAGAATGTAAATTTCGGCGAACAGGTTGCGTTTATCGGTTCCTCGATAAACTCGAGGATTGAGGATCGATAAAAAGTGTCTGGGACGTGGAGCTTCGTTTCAAAGTAATAATTTTATATATATTAAATTCGATTAACTTTCAACTCGTGGACGTAAATTTGCCTCTCATAAGAAACATAAATTCAGAATTTATTAATTAATCATTGCAGTGCATTAAGCAATTAATCAATAGTTTTGTTGAAAGCTTGATAGTTAATCTTATATTAATATAAAAATGAAACCCCTATTGTCCAAATTTTCTAATATTATTTTTGTTGCTAGACTGTAACAAGATTTTAGGATATAATTAATTTACTACAAAGTGTAGAAGATAGGAAGGAAAATTTTAAACTTGTGATAAAAATTTACCATGTTATTTCGACATTTTTTCATATTATTTCTTATTTCTTAAATCATAATTTATTTTCTTGAACTAGTAATAGAATTATTTCTATTTCTATTTTAATCGCTTCATCTGATTATAAGATTGACGCGTGTATAGTTCTACATTATATCTTTGGTACTAAGAACATAATCCCGTAAATAAACAAATAAATAAAGATATTTTTGTAACAACTGGCCCCGTTCTCTCCGTATCGTTTATTACGTTCTTTAAAAGATTTTTTAACGCCTCGGTGTTAAAATGGAACGCAGAATGGTTTCTCATTAAACTGCGGTGTTTATTGAAATTTTTATGCATTCTGCTTTGCATTCCTTGTTAACGTAGAATTGTTTCTCGGTCGCTGGATGGATACCGGGCTTCGTGCAACGCCGTTAATGAGAACGCAAAGCAATCGTTGTGGTCTAAAGCATAATAATAATAATAACGATCGTTGGCTAAGCAAGAAAGTTTCACGAATGAAGCCAAATATCGCGCTGCTAATGATCGAGGAAATTTAAACATTCTCTAACGTAAACACTCGAATAAACCGCCCTTAAATGTTCTCGATTATATTTCCTTCGTGCTCGTTTGTTTCTTTCTTCTTCTTTTTTTTTTTTTTTATAACAACCGAGGGAATGGGCAAAGAAACATTATTAAAATTTCGAATAACGTGAAGTTTGTTACTTTGCGTCATTTTATTGCAGTATTTTTAATCCTTGAGATGGAAACAATCGTGTCAAGGCAGTTTAATTCATAATGTCGTGTTTTTAGTTACTTAATTTTATTTGGTGTGTTCTCTCTCGGCTGTTTTGCAATTCATTTAATTCAATGAATCTTAATGCAACGATTAAAATATGAGATGGACTTTGAGAAATGTTGAAAATAAAAGTTATGGGTATAAAAATAATGATTCTAGAGAAAGTTATAGTAATTCTACCAGGGCAGAATATAAAATATTCTACCATTAAAAAACTTGCCTTAAAAACAATGAAAACTTTTGCATAGAATATTTAGTTCCCCAGCTAAAGACCGATAATCTCGGATACCAACGGCACACGATGCTATAAAGACGATTACTGCTTTTAACACTAATCAAGACCAGGTCGTTTAATTTTAATGATTAAACGAGAACAGGTGCTTTGCCCGGGCGGTTGGCTCGTTTAAGTTTTATTATAGTACTTACACATCGGTTCAATCATCATCGGTCTTACGTACAAAGCTGAAATTTAAAGGTACAACAGCTGACACTCCCAAGAAAGTACCACTAATATTATTAATCTACCAAGTATATATAATCATTTGATTTTTATCTTACAACCATTAATGGTACAAGAAACGGGCGGAAATATGTAAATTTTACAATCAATCAAACTGCAACTGCCATTCGTGCAATTTATTGCGTATAAAATTAAACAGTTTCTCAGTTCAGCGAGTATTATACTGGAGTATAAAAATTGACGTTTTTTTAGGCACAATTTTAAACATGTACAATTTTTGTTTTATGTCTAATTAAAACAATTTTTATGTAATTCTTCATATTTTTTTCTAACGATTAACTAAAATTATTTCATCATTATCGGCATACTTTCTAGAGATAAATCTTTACTTTTGAATTTTACAAATTAAAAATTAACAGTCCTTATATCTACATGACCTTCAGATGGCAAATTTTATTATTTCCCTTTTTATTTTTTATTTTTATTGCATGATTGCCTAAAAGGTAATTGACTGAAGCTTTTTAAATAGAATGTTTTTCAATCATTCCTTTGAATGATCCATCGAGAATTTATTGACCACCCTGTACTAATAATATTAATAATTTTCTTCTAATGTATAAAATTATACGAACTGTATTTGCAATAGAAATTTATAATTTGTACCCGTAAATTTACTAATTTACAGGAGCATAAATTTTTCAATTTAATATCATAGTCAAAATATCATTACGAAACTTGACAAGAAAAATTATTGGACCACTATTTTGTCGTTAATGGAAAACGGTATGAAAGACCCCGAAGAAGGTTAATAGATCAAGATCGAGTGATCCCGGAGGTTCGTTGAGCGTATTATGAAAAAGAAAAATCCCGGGAAACGGCATAAGGAGGTTGAAGACTAATTAGTGCCCGTGCACAACACTTCGCGGTTGTATAAAACGACAAACAAGGAAAAAAGAAGGAAGTGCAGCGACCGTGCTCTAGCGAAGGAATCTCTGAATACCCAATGAGAGTTGAAGACGTTTCCCTGTACGAAAAGAGGTTTAAACGACGCCACGAGATCCAGCGTTGCTTGCACGCCATTCATCATCGCCCTCTCGTTCTCCATTCACGATTACCAGGGTAGCTGAGACGAAAAAACGAGCGGCGAAGAGAGAAGACAAGCTTTCCTCGCTCAACGATCCCGAATAGGAAAGGAACCAACGAAGGAGATATCCCTAAGAAGCAAGAAAGGGGGTGGCACTCGGTGAAGGAAAGGGGGGGTCGGTTCGCGAAAGAAGGAAGTCCAGAAGAGGTGCTCGAGAAGCCGAGGAGTCGAGTTTGTGTAAGGGGGGAGGGTTTAGGTAAATTGAAAATGGAATTAAATTCCCTGGGCAATGCTCGAGAGAGGATACACGCGGTACACCTGGCGAGGTTTGAAAGAGGAAAGATGTATACTTCTCCTCGTTGTTGTTTCCTTTTTTTTCCCCCCTCTCCCTCTTCCTTCAGCCTCCTTCGGGCTTTTCTTTTCCTTCGTTTTTTTCTTCTTTTACCTTTTGGAACGCGTCTGAGACTCGAGTGCCTCTCACCAACCCCCACGGCAACCTACCCCCCCACCAGCGGGGTGTAAATGGGCATGCGACGCCTAGCCGTGTTCTTTTCTCAAGCAAATATGGCCCAGGTAAATATATTCCTATGTATGTACGACTATATACGTATACAGGGTGTCCCGGCTGGCAAGGACAGGTCTGATCGAACTTTGTGCAATTATAGGGAACTCTAAGAGGCACGCATCTCGTCCAAATCAAGAAGTTCTAATATCTGTTTCAAGCAAATTTATTATTAATAAATAATAACTCATTTTTAATTCAAAATTAATTCGTGAAAAACTATTCGTTATTTGTAAGTTTTATTCAATGGTTATTCAAGTAACGTCCACCTTTCGTTTTAAATGTTGTGTCTTATTATTAATTTTAATTAATGGTCATTCCATGTCAAATGGATCATTTTTTGCTCTGAATAAAATGTATTTCACTGTACATGAAATTTCAAAATTGTTTAAAAAATACAGACCGAATTTTGCAATCTTTGCCGATTCTCGCAGTTCAAAATTGTTTATTTGAATATTTCTTTATTTTAATCTAGAAGGACTACCCCATAAAAATATTTCTTTATTCGAAGATATGACTTTTATAATTCTTCAGAATTATTATTCTCAGTTATAGTTTGAGCTTAATTTTCTCTTTAAAATGAGAAAAAGAAATCAATAATATCATTTTGTATTATTGTATTTACTAATATGTCACTTTCTAAGGTGAGCATCCCGTATATCAGTTTGTGCACGCTTTTAGTTGGCTGCGATAGAAAATACCAAGGAAATCGACATAATGCTATCGCAAGTGTACACTCGAGCGGCTTTAAATCGAGACGCGACAGTCGACAGATGGAAATTGACGGCTACGTGTACCTCTCTCTATTTTCTCCCGTTAAAAGTGCATATCACTTTCCAACGTTGCACTAGCAAGGGTATGTTTTGATCGAAGGGCGGCTGGGCACCAATGGCACTCCGCCCTTAAATTTCATTTCCCTCCATTCCTGGAACCGATAACGTCGTACCCTACTCAGCAACTTCCGTTCTTCCTATTGCGTTTTTTAAGGAAGTGGACAGAATGAAGTAGCCGTAAAGAACAGTCCTTCCTATAAATGCCATGAAAGGTATACCAAATTGGAGTAACATTGGCTTACAGATAGAAAATGTTTAAATAATTCCTAAAAAATTGCTTAAAACGTAAAAACTGACGAAACTTTGAACGAAACTTTATTACCTTCTGTAATTACAACATTTTATTCAATTTTTTGTAAATTTATTGCACAGTATAATTTTTCTTTGAATAAATTTTTATACAAAAATGTATATTTTATTTTCGAAATAAACTTACATACATAGTGCATGAAATTCTTTTTAATTTTATGATCTACTAATATATTATTATTTACGTATATTCTCTTTACTTTTCCCCGGTCTAATTGTGGAATTCATTCGGCCCAATAAAAATTCGTATCAGAAAATAAGAATTGGGTTGAAACGTGGCCTTCAACGCCTGAATTTACAATTACAAACTGTGTTTAACTTTTCATCGGTATACGTCAAACGTTTCGTCGTTGAAATTCGGAACTGACAAGAAAGAAGTCGCCTTTCCATGACAGTGAACACATTAAAACGTGAGATGCATGAATCGCGAATCGATTTATCGACGGATCTCCCCGCTGTGATCGAAAGGCGTGTCAGAGTAACCGAACGAAGCTATTTAAAATTCATGAATTCTGTCATATCTATAACCAATTAGGACACACACGTTGCCGATCAACGTCTGCCGGTTCACAGAACTATAATGAAAGCCTCTCAAAATTCAACGAACGTTCCATTCTTTATCGAAGCAATTAGAATCCTCCATGCAGCCTGCATAAACTATCGACTGAACCACAAACCATATTTGAATATTGCCGACGTAGTCAAATGTTGCGCCACGTTCTAGTTCGCTTTAATTAAAAAGAAACGAAAAGAGGAACCGTGGTAACAAACAAAAAAATAGTTATTCAATACGTTTCGAACCACTGATTGATTTAAGCATTATTGTATTATTACATTTAAATTATATTTCTTATTTCACCGTCCTGTTTAACAGACGATGGTTTAATTTTATATCCATTTTTTCTTAACATTTTTGTAAGCGAATTATGCTTCTTTATTTTATTTAATTAATTTTGAAAAGCGATACAAGTTGTAACAACCCGTTTTTTCTTAACAGAAATGAATATCCCTTTCTAATAAGGAAAAGTTATATTATTTTAAGGAATTTTGCTATATCTCTAACGATTCTAGAAAAAGGTAAGAAAAAAAAGAATTTTTTATCGCTTTAGGCCAAAAGCTGACAGCAAAAAGAATTGCGTCGTAATCAGGAGAACATCCCCTGCATATTCATAAAGTTTCATAATTTGCTGAATTTCTAGATTCAAGATCATCCCTCGTGAGTTAAGTGCAAAATTTACAGGCAAACTTTGAAAGTGTTATAAACTATTATAGAAATAATTTGCATAAAGGAATTATCTCTTTGAATATAAACATCCGTTTGAGGATATTTCATGGTATTCATCATTATACAGAAACGGAATGAATTCCTGAATTGAGTTGAAATTTATCTGCATATTTATATGGGTATCGTGCTTCATAAATGTTAAATCGTCTTTCGAAGCATCCCCATTATCTTCTCGTTGATTGCACCTTGACAAAAGACATTTATTACTTACTAACAAACCTTAATAATCGCGTTCATGATCAACAACGATAGTTCAAAGTTTAACTAGAAATTCACATTTACAATACCGGTTTAGAGGGGGCTCGAAAGTTTTCCAATCTTGCTACAAAACTTTATGCTACCCCTTGTAATTTTATTAAAAAAAAAAAAAAAAAAAAAACGAACTGCCAGGCAATTGGGAAAATAAAAAAATAGGACCAGTTATATTAATACTGATACTGCAAGGATCATTGACATTTTTTTGTCAATTGAAATACGATAAAATTTAATTTAGTCGATGTAATAGATTAAAACGTATCGTTATTTCAACAAATAAAAAATTACATCAGTTTTCAAAAAAATCACAAATCGAAGATAATCGTTTTAGGACTTGTGTGCGTGGTAAGAAGCAACACAACAATCTGTAGATCGTATTATATCGAAACCACGACCGTGTTATACAAGCGTAGCCACAATTCTTAAACCACCTCATAGAATCACCTCTGACCCACCATCAATCAGAAAAAGCACCAGCGATTCTAATTGTAATTATCTGACAACAACCATTTGTCAACACGATTCATTTTCTTTCCATTCTGGTCATTAATGTACAACCATTTTTGGACCGAGCTAATGGAAAAACGAAACTGCAATTGGGGCTATAAGTTCGATTTCACAGCAGGATAATGGCTCGAGTTTCCACGAAATTATATCTGGACCGAGGCGCGCAGTGAAATCAATTTCTGTGCCATTAAATCGTATGTTCTGGACTCACCTGATTCCTCCACGAGTGGTGTCGTAATTTAACGTTCGGGATCCATGCCGCCACGTAACGTATCCCGTAGGTTGCGGTATATTGCTGACCACACACTTCAATTCTATCGTGCTGCCTGCTTTGTAGAATTTGTCGCCTGCCGTAGCACCGTGCTCGTCAACGATCTCCACTTTTGGTACTGAAACATACAACGGATCATTTTTTATTAACACCGTTGCTCTGGGTTGTTTTGCTAACGTTTTTAATCAACATTACAACAATAAAACAAAAGTACTTCAAAATTTCACCCAAGTACTTGATATTGCATTTTACACAGCATGTGTGAGCGGCGGAAGCTTTTGCATATTTATGATATAGTTGAATAAACAATCAAACTTTGAACAGGGCTGGCACATTAATAACATAAGCTAACAAACTAAAAGTTTACATTCGGAAATTAACCGATCGTATACTTAACAAGTAGTGTTTTAATGTAACCACACATAGTCGTTGTCATTGCAACAATTATTGAGTTAAATTACCTCATTACCGAGTTCAAACTCGACAAGCTTTCTTATTTTTCATTTTGCAGCGTATGCAAACTGATTCTCATCGAATTTACCATCTCACTGTGAAGTATTTGTTCATCAAAGTGCTAGCAAATCAACCTAGAACTGTGTAAAAAAAGCTAGCCATCCACTTTCTTCAAGCGCGCCCAAATTCCGAGGAAGAAGCACGCTCACGTCGCAGTCCTTAACTTCACCGAAAAATAAGTTGTTTCTTCCGGTGATCGGTTCCACGCGGGCAAGAAACGTGCCCGAGAACTGTTAACTGCGAGAGGAATTGCTGAAATTTCTCAGTGTTGAAACCAAACCGCGAAAAAAAAAATAGGGGGAAACGGCAAAGAAAGATCCTCCCTTCCATCGACGTCGCGGGTGAGCGTCGTAGAATAATAAGCTTCGGGCATGGCCGGCCCGAAGATGGATGCAAACGACGATCCTGGTTCCCGTGAAACGCTTAAAAGCACAGTTTCCGGGCGAAATTCGGGACGCGTTGGCGAACGAGACCTCGAAAATCGGAGGCATCCGAGCATCTGTTGCGGTTACCTGAACGAGCACCTTGCTTAATTACCCTAGTCTAGCAGCGTGAAAATATCGAGCTACCATTCCGGCTCCGTGTTTCGAAACTTTAACTCTGCTGATTGAGGTACACACTTTTTAAGTGAATCCTGTTCGTCGGCTGACGCTGTTACTTCGTTGGAAATTGAACGAAGTGTACGTGCCACGATTACGTTATAAATTGTTGAATTATTACTAGGATTAAACTAGTAAGAGCAAAAATGCCCAATGTTCGTATTATCTTAATTTAAACGAAGGTAATAGAAGGTAATAGATTTTGTCACGCGAAGTCAAGTGACTGTATCGACAGGCATGGCTGTGAACGGTTGTGTAAAGAAAAGCGGATCCCAACCCTTTCTTTTGGGTGTTCGATTCAGTCGCATTGTAGAATTTGAAAGAGAAAATCATGTTTTCCTGAGCTGTTAAAATCAAATAATCACCCCTTTGTAATATAAATTATCAGAAATTCATTCGAGAATTTAGATTCGGGTGTATTTTGTCAGATTTTGATTACCATACATGTAAAGTATTAAACCCTAAGTTCCTCAAACTCCAATTTGTTATAATTAGTGTTTATAATCATGTATGACACAAATCTGCAACTGTTAAAATAATGAAAACTAAGAATTACTATCAGATTCTGCTTAGAAAAGAAAATTAAAATATGACAAATTGATAAACCTCAAATGATAAACCTTAAATTTTCTTATATTTCAATTATATTTGTACTCTAAGTGATCAAATTTGTCACCAATTTAATTAGTATTAGTGAAATTAATCTTAAACATGTTGTTATTTTAATTATAGTTCCTAAAAATAATTTATTTTGGTAAACAGAAGCCTTTTAAAAAATAAAATTTGTTAATTCCTATTAAGTCAACATAATAAAAGGATGCAGGTGATGAATCGTTGTGTAGCAACAAATATTTGACCAGTTAATAAATGAGGGGGATAAGCTAATAAAAATATGATATTAAATTATTAAATCGATATTTAATATTGTTTAAGGTTTCTTGAACGTTTTATCGGTGATCTGAGAACGAATGTGCGTCGGGGTGTATATTTTATATAAAGTGGACATACTTCCGACATGTTGATGACAGATAAACGCACAGGTAGTACGTCCTATCGGATTTCTTCAATAGAGACGAAATATCGATAACGATTTACGAACGCTGTTACCAGATACTCGAACCGATCTGTAATCGACTTCGATCAGGTGCTGGTGAACACGCTAATATATATAACATCGTGGTCACGACAGCTTGAATAAATACGTTCGATTTACTACGATACCAAAGAACCCATCCCGTAAACCTGAAATTCATTTGTCGCTTCTCGTCGATTTCATTAAACGCTGAAGCACACCGTCGAGCATGATAGGCTTCCCTAGGGGAAAATAGCGCAGCAGATGTCTCCACCACTCGCCTCGTATTGTTTTATTTAATCCTGTTAATATTATTAGTAACATTACTAACATTATTAATATTAAAGAATTAATTGGCGTTAAATTTAATCTGATTTAGAGATTATTTCAATGTGAATTAGCTAAATTAATAAATTTCTAATTATTCGATTACTGATCGCTGATAACTAAATTACTAATATAGTCATTTCTATTATTCATTTATCCAAGTTGTTTTAAAGTCACCAAATTAGTAATTTAAGTTGACACTTCATCTACCAGAAGCCTATTAGTAGGCTTTTCAATATTATGGATTGTTGAAATCATGAAAATTAGGGTGCTACGACGAAAAATAAATTGAAAATAAGGAATTACAATTCCAAATTTTAATCTTATACAAGTTACAAACTGACAGTGATTATTTTGTAATTGATAGCGGTCGGTAATGTATTAATTATTATCAATTGCAATATATCCATCCCCTGCAAAGCATAAATTTTGAATTTTTTTCTTATTTTAGAAAGCACTACCATAAAATATCACCCTTGGACGAATTTAATAATTAGACGTACAACAAAGTACCTACATAAGGGAACTAATTAATTTAGTAATAAGCACACAAATAATTAATGTTAACAGTTCTTAAATGTTTGTACTGATACTAAAGGAATGAAATTGTACTCGTGTCAACCTATAAAGATTATAACTGATCAGATTTTTCTAAGGATCCAGTAAAGGACCCAATCTCAAGGAAATCGTTAAAAGTCGCGAAAATAACGTGGCGATCCTTAACCATTAACACGACATCAGCAGAATATGTGGATCGTTTAACTGTCGATGCAGGCAAGTATAATGGAACGGACCATTTGAGTACGAAGTTACAGCACGCTCCGATGGAGTTTGCTGGAAGCAACAATCTGGAATTAATTTTGGCGTGCGAGTGAACTTCAGTATGGAGTGAGTCTGAGAACTACAAGAAACCAACCGACTCTGTACGATCAAGATTAAAATCCAGTCCTTAACAAGGAAAGCAAACATCCAGGATTCTTTTATCCGGATGAAATCGGCAATTCATCTTTGAAGGGAGAGAGGGGGGCGGTTTTTAACTGTTGCTTCGTGAACGAGGAAAATATGAATTTTAGTGGGGATAAATTCAGAAAAATTGATCGACAACCTTCAAGGAAAGAATCGTTAATTGTATTATACATTGTACAACGTCCTCAAATTTTAAACAATGTTTCAAACAATTCAGTAATGAATAAAAAAGAAAAATTATGCAACATTGAAGATCTGTGCAAGAATCAATGCAATTATTAGTAAAAATGACTGAACGAACGTATATAAAAAAATTGTCTTCTACATTTTTTAGTTACTTTCTCCATATAGAATCACCCCCTTGCCGGTTGTATACCCTGTATACAAGTGTCATGGAAAGTAAAAATTGAATAGTTGGCAAAGTTGAGAGCAAACAGGAAATATTTTCCGCAAAACGCAAAATAGAATTGAAACAGGTAGAACGTCAGAATCAAGATACGTGGAAGCGATAGGGAAAAGTTGAAACGTGTAAACTTGAAACTGGTTGTTGGCTGCGGTCTACGGATGCTCGATAGGAATTCCTGATATGTTCTTGTTTCCCATCGAACTTTCCGACTTCACGTGTGTATCGTCTTTTGTTCGTGTCTCCGGCTTGCCGTCCTCCATATAAGCAATTCTTCTTTTCCCTGTCCCTTTCCCGTTACGTTCCTCCTGCTCGTTCTTCTGTTATATTCTTATCAGTTGGACGCTTTGACATTTGAATGTCCTAACGCGACGTTAAGTATTAGTCACTTTTTAAAACATACTTTTAAATAATTATTGAATATCTCTCTTTAGAAATGATGAAAAAAGAAACATTAAACGAAGAATATTTTGATAGATATGCTTAGTCAAAATTACTCTTTAACGAATCTTCGAAATACAATAGAATCTCTCTTATCTGAATTAATTGAAAGAAATGAAGAGGGTAATGGAATAATTATTTTTTTAATTACACGCTGCTACTGGACTGTATTCATTCCATTTTTTATTGCTAAATTATGTAAAAGTCGTGTCTAATGGAGGACACTGAATAATGAAACTTTGGATAGTGGAACGTTTGAATAATGGGTGTTAAGATATGAGAGATGCCATTGTAATTCTTTACATGTTTCCTTTATATTTCGTTATTCCATTATTGTACAATTTTTTGTACACTTTGCAATGGAAATTTTTTACTTTTAAATTTGATAATCAGCACATTATCCTATAACTAATATTAATGAATGAAATAATGATATCAATAAATTATTCTTTTAGCAATTTTTCTGTTGCCAGATAAGCAATTTATTTGACAGGTATGGTAGTTCTGGTGTTAATCACTTTTATTAGATCTTGTTTCTGTTGTCATGTACGAACAGTTATGTCATATAACTTAAGATAGGTACTAATGTTGGATTTCACGCTCCGGCTACATACTCGTAATTATGAGCAGAGATTTGCAAGCTCAGACCAGTAAATGTGCGAATTACACCGCACGGATGTATATCTGTTAGAAGCAGGACGTGTACATAGTATCTCTCTCTACGGAACGCTGCTTGGAAGCGTATCGTTGAGAACGTGACATGATTAAATCGGTTCTTTGAGAGGAACTGTCTGAAAGGTGAAGGATTAACACGTTTACTACTGCAACAGAAATAACAGTGTTCGTTACGGCGTAAACATGAATTATTAGGTATATGCAAAAGTTTCCGTCCTTTCGAAACGTTTCATTGTACCCCCAAATACTTTGTCGCGTAAAACGCGTTTAAAAATTAAGCTACGCTAAACAAGCACAGTTTCGTTTAAAGAAAAGATAAGGAGCTTGAAATAATCTTGAAATCTCCGTGTATAAAGTATTAAGTCGAGTTGTTTCCATATCAAATGTGTTTTTGTGTTAAGAAAGTATTTAAACAAAATTACTCTGGAAATTTTTTCTTGAGCCACGTATCACCCGATCCCCATTATTACAACGTAGGGAGTACCCGGTGAAAATCTCGATTAGAGTCGAGTACTCGTGCAATTTCTCAGCAGCCATCGAGTGGAAAATTGAGAAAAACTTTTCGAGGCGCATAATTCATCCCCAATAATTGCAACGGTAATCTGAACAGCGAATTCACATGAAAGCGAGCCTTGCGAAATTGCAATGTTCGCGAGAAAGCGAATTGAATTCATTAAGACCACGTGTTCCTCCATCCTTTCCACCTATTTCAATCTTCCGCCTTTCGTTTCTTCGGTTATTTCTCTTCCCCGATTTCCTTTCCCGTTCTCGTCTTAAACCATCCCCCTCCCCCCCCCCTCATCCTCTGTCTTTCGTTATTCTACTCGTCGCCCCTATCTTCTATCTTTGCTCGCGTTTCCTTTACTCGCCTCTGTCTTCGCGCGTCTGCTACTCCTTTCCCCATTATCTCGATCCTTTGCTATCTTACTTTAATCTTTTCCGTGTCCTCTTTTTGTTTCTTCGTTTCGCTCGTTATTGATAAAGGAATGCTTAATAACGTTTAAGCTTGATAATATTTCAAGATTCACTTCCGAGCGAATGTAACGAGTTCTAGTAAAAAGGGGTTGTTCAAATTTTTATTAAGTTTCGTCTATTTATTTTACACCTCTGCGAGATGAATTTGTGGCCTCCTTTGCAAGAATTTTCATTAAAGGCGTATCCTGTAAATGTTACACCCGAAAGATTACAACTACGAAGTTACAAATCGTTTTCCCAATAATAAACGTTTAAAATCGATCATACTCGATGATTGAAGTTATCGAGCGTTCGCGTTGTATAATTCTTTGCTTAGTCACGAAAAGGAAATTGGGTTACGGAGGGGTCAAGTTAAATCTATCGTGAAAAATTTCCTACGTTCCGAAGAATAATGATCTCGGTAAAATACAAATTGTTCGTGATCGTTGGTCGACGGTGAAAGTAATTACAACCGTAGCTAACGGCGCTCGTGTTCGTCTGCATTGTGCTTTATTATAAACGGAAACGCCTCGTTAACAGTGAAAACGAGACACCAAGCGATATCGTGCAAAGAAATGAACAGAGGGCGCGATGTCGGTGTCACCGCGACGAAAGGAAACGTAGGTAAGCTTCTTTCTGATTCGAGTGCAAACGGTCTTCCTTCATTTTTTTTTCTTTTTTCGAGACTGGATGTTTTAAAAGTTTGCAACTGCAGGGCATTGTTTGGTCAACACCCGAGGAAACCGAGGGTCGAGGCTTTGATTAACCGGCGCCAAGAGGTGAAGCCCTTTTCGCGATTGTTTGCCACCGCTGGCTACTCTTCTTTTCACCCTCTTTTCTACCTTTTCGCCTTTCCAGCGTGGCGTTTGTCGTTTCCGTTGTTGTCCCTGTCCTCTTTCCTCCTTTTTTACCCGGCGCAACATAGCCATTGATTCGTTTCTTCTGTTTCCTTTCCTTGACTTTATCCCCCTCTCGTGTTCTTTCTTTCTTCGTTGCTGTTTAGTTGCGCGTCTGACGAGATACTTCAATTAAGTTCAGTCTGGAAAGCAAGCGAAACCACTTTTCGTACGCATCCGGTCTGTTTGCGAGTCCCGGTTGCCTTCGGGTCCGTAAACTGAAATCCATTTAAAAATGTCACGTTCTCGAAAAAGCGATCGATTAGTTCTCAGGACTTTGCGACCGGAAATCATGAGTGGAGTGCTCGTTTAAGATCTGTGTTTATCGCCGGGATTACGAAAAGGTCATCGGTAGAATTAATTTCATTACAGTGACGCGAGCCTCTTAAGTAAAACTTTAACAATTTCCTTTTTTAACGAAAGTATTTTGAACAAAATGAAATCTTTACATCTTCAAATATATAGGGCACTGTAACAACTGGGCCGAGTTGTAACTTTGAGATAGGAAAAGATGAAAATTTCATTGGGCAGTAACAAATGGTGTTGCAATTTTGTAAAACTTTCAAGTCACTTTTGTTGTATTAAATGACATGGTATATTTTTTTATATAGACTGACTTAGAGCGAGCAATACTAAGTTGTGTTTAGCTATATCGAGGCTGTTAGGTTTTTTAGAGAGATACGTATATAAATTTGTTATAGAACTGTAATGAATTAATTACGAAACTCTAATTGGGTATACAGAAACTTTCCTGATCCGATGTATGTCGGTGAAACTATATGCCAGCGAAATAGTGAAATGTTTTCGTTGGTCAAATCAAACAGACCGCTAACAAATTCCAAACGTTGTTTTCTTATGAAAAAGGAATAAAATCGTGACACATTTGGATACGTTGAAACTGTTATAGTTAGTAAGATTAATACTATTAAAATAAAAATTAAACTGTTTTGTAAATATTGTCTCTATTCCTATTTTTATATAGTTTAACACTTGAATGTATTGCTTAATGAATTCAAAGTTAGGAATCTTATCTTAAATTCACAATTAAATTTGCAAAAAATTATAATGTATAGAATCAAAAGTAATTCAGAATAAAATATTGAATAAAACCAGTTTCGTGTATTTATTTTAAAAATCCAAAGTATTTTGAACAATACAATGTAAGACGAATCAGAAAGAAATCAAATTAGAAGATATTAATTGGTTATTTAACCAATTGGATGAGTCTTGTTAAATTGAATACCCTTCCCTTTTATCCTGAAAGCCTTAATTCCTTTTTCAAAATAAAATTTATAAATGTACAAGGATCGATCGTTCAATAGTACTTGACATTAACATATTTACTTTTCTTATTACCTCCTTTTTTCCCTTTCAAGTAATTTCCAATCCACTGATCCCATTTCCATTTCTTTATCTCGAATCACTTCCTCTATATTATTCTTCCACTTATATTTTCAATTTCCGTATTCAACGAAACTAACCGAAGATAAAGGTAAATCGTTTCCTGTGCATTTTCCTTCTCTTTTCGAACTTCAATCCTCTGACTCATTTTTCTTGCAATTTCACCGAGAATCTTTATCTCGTCGGATCGTATCATTTACCTGTATCTTCAATTTGATTTTTCACGAACAAAACATCGGTGAATTAAGAGAAAACAAACAAAAAAAGAATGAAATTCGTTCAAAACGACGCGTTTAAAAGGTATTTGATTAAAACACTGATACAACTTCGCCATTGTTTCCCACGTTTTCGACATTGTTTCGGGACAAATTAAAACGCCTTTCAATTTTTGCGTACAGCCCGCGTTACAAGCTGGTACCGTGGAATAATTGGAAGCAATTTTCACTTGGCCCTTTTGCACGTAGCTACACAGAAAGTGGCGACCATTAAACGTTAATGACCGCTTAGCCGAATGAAAATTACGCCAGTTAACGTACAACCAAAATTATTCAACTTGTTAGTGGGGATCGTAATCCTTTGATTTTTTTTTTTTGATTTTTTAATATCAGATTCGGTCGGGTTAATTTAATAGTAGAACGCTTATCACGATAATATTTGCTTTGATATAATCACGAGTTTTCTTTGTAGAAAATATCATTCTGCTCGTTACAATATTTATTTAATGTTTCGAGTTTATTAGCGAATTTAATACCTTGATGGGATCAGATTGGTAGAGTATGATCTAATTTTGTGAAATATGCAATGAAATCGAGAGAGCATTTAAATTCTTTCGAAAGCAACAGGTTCGTGAAGTAGCTCGTTGCATTTATTAGTATTGTGACGTTTAAATATAAAGATTCGTAATTATGTGGAGGGTATTTGAATTTTACAATGTGTCTTTGAAGTTTTACAAACATTACGAACATTTGAATATTTCAGACAGAGTTGATATTAACAGAGTTGATATTAAAGTAAGTATTAAGAAGAGAGTTCAGAGTTGAGAACAGAGTTCTCAAAGAAGACATCAAAGAAGAAAAAAATGATCATTTTTGAAATTATAAAATTATGTTCTTAAGTAAACTTATCTTAATCTTAGATCTAATTACGGAAAAATTATTTTATTTCAAAAGATATTTTGCAATTTATGAACGGGGGTGTATATTCAGTTACTATTAACCAATCTCTAAGTTCACAGAATTAATAATCAAGGATAACATTAACACGATAGATGAACCAGCGTGAAACAGGAACGTGCACGATACCGCATAGTTTTGATCTGGTAATTGCTAATTACGGTAACCTAGTTATTTTAACCCTTCGCGGCGTCACATGTAAGCATGATTCCGTTTTGCCGCGAACAAGGTTTATTTTAGGGTGGCGCTAAATTCAACATTCAGCTTAGAACAGTTACGCTACGTTTACAGCCAAGTGACACTAACCACCAGAATCCCCGTAGCTTATTATCCTCCATTCTACACATATATGCAAATACGTCTATTTAACCTTTAGAGGATATGACATATCTAATTGCTTTCAGAAATAGCATTGCGCCCTTACTAAATACATTCAGCAATTATTTTTCGTTTCAGAAAAAATAATTATTAATATGATTTATCGTAATACCATGCTTACATCAAAAAGTTTTTTATCTGAAACTCAAAATCGTTATCGAGCATAGCAGATTTTCTGCATTTAAAAGTTACTAACAACGGGAGTTCAGTAACTCGAAAATTCCGATTTTTTTTAAACTTTGCAGATTTGTAGGGAACCTCCAGAGAAGTATAGTGCAATTTTTTTGGTCCAATTTCAGTTCTTCAGGGTGAAAACACCCCCTGAAGGTACTTAGATGTTTCCATATTTCCCTGTATAAGTGTCTTCTCTTAAGCCTCCATGTTTCATAGGAAAGCCTTCGCTTTACACACGCGAATAAACAAACATAAAAATGCGTGCGATTTGAAGAAGCAAAGTGATTAACATTGATTGTTATAAAGTGTAAGGTGTCCTTTACCTTCGAGGATAGGGGAGCAAGGATGGCCTGGGTTACACGTGTGCAAGCAGCCGTACCGGTATGTATAATTCCGAGTATTCATGGGAATCACGTTGGCGCCGTACAAGACATATGCCACCGTCTCTCGCTCTTAGACTACACGTTTGACCACACCCTTTATGACCGCCCGATTCAGCTGCACCGGCTTTACGATCGATTATTTTCACGTATGGAACGTCACTGATGCATTTTGCAATGGGAATAAACTATTCGGTACTGCGATCTCTTGTACAAATACGTACAAGAGGCGTTAGGTCGTTCGAAATTTTAAACGATCATAACTCTGGAAATATTTACTCAAAACGCGATCCATTATAATCAATACATTTTTGCCAACGTTTTTAAAAAAACTATTGGATTTGCAATCGACAAGAAACGTTCGAACAGATCTGGAGAATAAGATAGATGATGCAGGCTCTGACATTATAAGTCGTTTAATTTTTGCGTTGTAATTAATGGTACGGTCGAGCGTTACCATCCAAAAGAATCGAAATCCTTCTATTAACCAGTGCTGGGCGAATATCTGACAACTTCTGGTGCAAAAATTGAACGAATTAATAAGATTAATGGATTATCATATTTCTTCGAACGCTTTAATCGTCTTATACTTTGTTAAGGAAATTAACAAATTAAATTAAGAATCGATTGTAATATTTATTTAAATTTAAGACGACAAAATCTGATAGAATATGGTTCACTTCTGTTGTATGAAGCTACCCATTATCCATTGACAGCAGATCGCTGAAATATGCAACAATTTAAATTCTATTTTTATCTTTTAATTTTACACGAAGCAATTTGCACATATGTATTGTGTGAATTTAGGTTAAATAACAAATTTGATGTTTCAAATAAATCACTTCGAATATTTGCAAAACTTTTAACAATATTAAAAAATATTTCAAATAAAAGTTGAGTTGTTTTGGGAATTATATAATTTCATATTTCTTTCGTACGAAAAAGTATTAAGGTAAAAGCATAAAAGAAGAAAAATGAACAATCTGTGAGATATTTCATATTCAACAGTGAATTGTTTATTAAAGAAAAATTTGAATACCCTTTTATGTATAGTGTTTCAAAAAATCAATCCATCTAAAAACAAATATGCAATTCCACTGAAAAAAAAGAGAAATGGAAATACGGTATTCCCTCGAATTCCATCGCGAAACAAAAACCGCGAATGCATAGTTTTTACTTAATTAAAAACTTCCATTAAACGATATTTGTTAAAATACAGTATCAGAAGAATTAAAGTATTTCGTCAGATATTTCAAATTTTTGTACGAAATATTTCGCTTGTCAAACTATCGTTCACCTTTTTGAAATTATATTGAAATTTTCGAAATTTAAACTGGGTTCTGCAGATCGCAATTAATCGGCGAGCCGAGGAGTTCGCGGAATACCTATGGGTGCTTTTGTCAGGGTGGTCTTTCGAGACCCAAGATTTGCCCCAACGCGCAATAACCCCGAATGTAAACCCTCGGTTGCCTGTCAAGCATTTAGCTTGATTTTGGACACAGTCGAATAGCGAGAAAAGGTCCCAGAGCGCAGGGGTGGCCCGGATGCAAATTCTCGTGTTTTCAACTGCTCAACTCTGTCATTTTCTGTCGTAGACAACCCTTTTAGAGCAGCTTGACCGAACCAATCAACGCTGGCCAGAGTGTTGAGTACTGCTTTTTAGAACTCTGCATACCTGTACTACCTACTTGCTTTATGCGCTATGTTACAAAGCATAATATTCTGAAGTGTGAATCCAATTAAAAAAATATTAAATATTTGATATCAAGGTACTCCACTGATCAATATGACCTGCAGTACTGGTAACCGGAAGTTCACAGACCCGTTGGTTACACCACACGGCCCAGCTATCGAGTCAAAGAAGATAAATCGTGCAGAAACTCGATTAAAATTCACCTGTCGTCTAACGGGAAGCAAGTTATTAAGTTCTGTTTTAGGGTCTGACACCCTCCGACTCCATTTCCTCGCCTCCCTCCGCCTTCTCACCCCGTCGGCTTTTGTCTTTCTCCCAGGGTCTTTAGCTCCTCGTTCTTGCTCATTCGGATGCTTTATATTGAATGCAATCGTTCCCGAACGATCCATTAGCAGATTCTTTCCTGGATGCATTGCTCGAGGGCTATGTGAGATCCAGAAAGTGGGATAACTGCGGATTGAATGTGTGCCGATAACCGCAAATCGCTCGGGTAAGCTTACCTTGTATATATATGTGTACACACGTATATAGATGGGAAGTTGCGAGCCAATGGCAATTGGGAGATTAAGTTTTTTACTCGACCAACGACGGATAGAACGAAACCGGGGGGAACTTAAAGCATTACGTGATTTCGGAACGGCTGTTCTTTGTTCGACGGACAAGACCGCTTCCTTTTATTAGAAACGCGAACCGAGATAACGAGAAATCGCTGTTGTACCGGTGTGTCGCCGACTGTTCGGCTATTCGAGGATCGAATATCGAGTAACGTTTCCAATCATATTATTCGATGAACCGAGTTAACCTTTGGATATTCGATAATTTTGGTTCTTTCGTGTTCTAAGCTTGCGTTCTATTTGTTAACAATAAGTATTCTTATGTAGTTTTAATGGTGTGACGAGAAAGAAAAAAATAGGCGTCTGTCGGTGCCGACCCTCACTTGTAAATGTCAGCACCTGAGAAGGACATTCGTTTATTGCACCCCCTTTTTCGAGACAGTCAGTCGTCGACAGAGAACCTCCCAGAAAAGTATAGCTTTTCCAGTTAGTTTTGTAAACCATTATAATAAATATATACTTAAAACGAACTCTGTTGTATTTATTTAGCAAATAAATATTCAAGACTGTTAAACATTTATTAAACTTTTAACTTATATTACTGTCACTTTCGTAAATATATATTTAAAAATAGTTGAAAAATGTGTGCATTTAGAAATAATTTATTTGTTATTTGTTTCCATGCTGTCAGAAATTTGTTACCTTTATATCTTGATAAAAAGAAACTAATTATTACATTCTACGCCTTCCTTGATATTCAACAAACTTCGTTTGAATAATTTTTTAAAGCAAATGGTTTATAAATAATTCAGATGGCACAGTTAAGTGACTCATCTTGTATATGTATGTATAAACGTTATCTCTGAGAGGTCCAGTGGATACGAATGTCGCCTACAATCATGTAACAAGCCGTAATTACCAACGTCGACCATAATCGGAGCTCATGTAATGATTAATTGATATTAACAGTATCTGTGGTAACCATCGTGATTGCGTATTAAAAGTACAATGTTTATAAAAGTGGTATAATATGTTTTTCCTATTTACTTTAAAACCTGATTTCCAGCAATAAATAAATCTACTAATAGATATAATTTATTATCATTAATAATTATAATTTTGAGAAAGTTGGAGTTGTCTAGTAATATTAATATTAATAATAATATATTTCTAATGTTATAAACTATTTAAAGGAAACAATTGGTTTTATATAAGTTTGGTCTTTATCTGACACTTGGAAAATTATTTTATAAAGAAACATATTTTATATTCTATTTACGTGCAAGTGAATTCACTAACACTAGTAGCCAGTGGCATCGTGAAAAGAAGTAAAGAAAGGCTCCAGTTCGTTAAACCACCTGATTTCCTGAAAAATACTTCCGTAACGTGTCTGTGAACGGGCGAAATTTAAACGCGCTGTAAGAATTGTCTAGCAGTCTAGCAGATAATTGAATGTCAACCGCAGTATACGCAACATCGTTTCGTGGTAAAATTACTAAGGCTATTCATTGTCACCTATACAGAACTGCATCGATCTGCGATACACGTTTGCTATTAATGTTCAACACGGGCACACCAGACACTGGATTTCACGAAGCGTGAAATGGAGATAATGACTGGCGAGCCAATCAGTTAACCAGACCGAGTCAGAGTAGACTAATGAGGATGCACCCTATGGTGTGCGTGCGGTTAATCGTGTATAGAACAAACCATTCAAGCAAAAACTGCTTTCGATGTCTTGGTTACTCTTAGAACGATTTCAAACTACGCCTCTTTTCGTATTTTTTTTTTTTTTTTTTTTCGAGAGTATTCAATAAAAAAAAGATCGCAAACGTATTTCAAGTTCTCGATTCACGATTCAGTCTCGATCCGACTATTTCAATACTTTGATTAGACAAATAGAAGACCCAGTCTAAATTTATCCCAAGACTCCTTCAATAGTCCGTTTTCATCACAAATTATAGGTAAATAAGAAACTTAAGAGAAACTTAATTTAATTAGACTAAATTTAATTTAGGACTTACTGGTAAATTTCCTTTTTGTAATCTATTTTCAGACTGTGTAACTACTTCGGGTTAATAGAAATCAATTAACCGCACCTCCATAAGCTTATAAATGATCAATGAAATAAGGGACTTAACCAGACCCAACATAAATCCAGCTTTAAATAAATTTGTGAACCTCCCCCAACGAACTCATCATCAGGGAAATAAGATATTAGCTCTTGAAAAGCTTTCTTCTTAAAATTCGTTTCCGAACCCCGAAACTAAATTTATCACTCCCCCCAAGTCGTTCCCCTTCGTGCTCATAATTTGTTAAATTTTTAAACTCAATCTTTCAGCTCTTTATCATTCACCCTTGCAGTACCCCAATAATGACCGAGCTTTCAATTAATTCTACATAATTAATATAGCGTTTGATTAAAGTCTGATTAAAAACGCTGCAAAAAGGAACAAAGAATCCAACTATTCGGTATCCAAGTCGCTAAAATATTCTTTCCCTCGCTTTTTCCTTCCTCCGTCTCGTTCGAGGCGCAACGATGGTACACAGAAAAGGTTCCAGATGCGATTGTTCACTCGGCGGTGATCGGATTTGAATTCATTGTTCGAAAGAGCCGGTTACAACGGGTCTCCATGGACGATATATTATCTGTTATTTCAGCCCGACCCGAAGCCACAATGGCCGGGCTTTGCCGTCCGGCTCGATCTCCATATTTTAATTAAAATCTCTTGCGACTGCGTTCGCAACATGCGTGGCGCCTTTCGGCACGTCGTTGAATGAAAATTCGAACAGATCCCGGGGTTCTTAGCCGGAGCCTCGCCGCGGACCGAATCGAATCGGCTCCCGGTTCCGGCCTTCGTGTAAGTGGAAAATGTAATATGAGCGTAGGAGAGATTTGCCGGGTGTGTATAGAGATCCCCGCAGAAAGGGAACGGAGGATTTGAGAACGTTGAGTATTATTGTGAATGTAAAGAAGAAAACGATCGGTGGAAATCTGTTTCCATGGAAACTCTCATCGGAACGAGGACAAGTGTTCATTATAAAGGAAGGAAGATTCCGGTTTCGATTCCAGCGGCATTCGTCGTTCTAAGAACCTTAAGACGTATTTCGGCTCGAAATCCTCCGCAACAATGAATTCTATAAACTCTGGACAGTTTTCCTCTACCTTAACATAAATTTCGCTGGATCGGGTGATATTTATCCGTCGTCGAATCGATTATTTCATTCTTCCTCGAGTTTCTAGTCCCGAATATCCGGCATAATAAAATGATCACGAATTTAATCAAAATTAAGATAAATATTTTAATATGTTTGAAGATATTTTAAAGAGGTAAAATAGTAAAATAATTTCTCCGGCAATAAAGGTATCTTATTGTTGTAGAGATAATTTCTCAATTCCCATTCAGAAACGAATGAAAGAAGCGTGCCTTAACGTCGAGATGGAAAGGAAACGAAAGAAAATGATAATATAGCTTTAAACCTGGTGAAACAATTAGAAGCTCGTACATCTCAGAGGATCGTCTCCTGAAGAAAGATAATCTAACAAAGAATTTGTACCCGAAGACTTAATATCAATTTTTCTGAAGGAAGAAGCTCGGGCAGAGCATAAAACTTAAATCACTCGGATCATTTCCTTTCAGTTTGCATTCCATATTTTATTGTGAAGACTCTTCAGCCGAGTTTCTCTCCTAGCTTTCGTCTTAAGATTTTTATTATCCAGGCAAGTGTCTTACAAAGTAAAAACTTTGTCTTACATGCAAATATCGTCATTCTGGTGGGATAATTGTCTTTCTTCGCGAAGAATCGTTTCATAGAAAACTTCTTAGTTATTCTTCTTTCACGGACGCTCGGTATTGATCTTGTAACACCTTAAATCGTATTCCTTTGGTGAAATTTAATTGACCTATTAAATTTGATTAAATCAAATCATCAACGCTGTAGGATAATACTGGATCAATTTTAATTCAATAGAAGGATCTTCGTTATCACTTATTCACATATAAAATATTATCTATTAATACTTACAATATAAAAACGAAAGGGTCGTATTTAAAAAATGCAAATACATTATTTTATTTTATTCTAATGCCTTTTATTGCTTAAAACAAAAAGCGAAAGTGACCCAGTTTTGGCTAGACGAAAGGTTAAAGGTTGCTGAACACACGATATTGATTTTAATTTTTCTCCCACGTATCACAACGTCCAGTTTATAAAGGATTATGTTTCGTGATTAATGAGTACTGCTTGCATTTTCTTTGATTATTTCATTTATTCGTTGATCATGATTACTGGATTACTTTAATAATCGTGATCATTAATTCTGAACATGATCCCACGTGATAGTTATAATCGTTATTCATTAAACAGATTACTTTTCGCCCAATCCTACCGTATTAGATAGTTAAACAATGAAGATAATTTGGAATACCGCGGTAATCAAGCCATGGTCGATTCGATAGTCAGCTTTGAATGTTGAACGACCATGTCTGAAAACAATGTAGCCATAATTGCTATTCCACGAACCAACTACAATTCCACATGGCTTGCGTACACTTTAAATAGATGAACGCGATAGATCATCTTTCGACCATCCCTTCGTTACACTGCGTTACAAATATGCAACATATTTTTCATTTATCCATTAATATATCTCAATACATCTTGAAAAATAATTTTTTTACTGATAAAACTGTAATCTGTTTACATTGTTATGTCAAGCTAATTATTGTTTTTAAATTTAAAAAAAAAATCAAATTTGAGTGGTATATTTATATAATTGTTAAACTTTTATTCATTTTTGTTTGCATTAATCGGTTAATATTGCTTTTTCTTTAAATAGAATGAAAACTTTCATTTTTTCTTCACTGCCTTTGTGAAATCTTTATGTTTTTGATGAACTGTTACTTGTACCGATTTTTCAGTGAAAAGAACTATAAAATTATCTATGACGTTGACAAATCTGACCCAGCCGCGCTACGTAAGGGTTAAAGTTAGACAGGAACGTTGTTAGAACGAAGTTTGCAACTCTGAAAGGGAGGATAACCGTGGTAAAATGGAATGATTTCAAAGGGAAAAAACGAGCCACGTTGAATATAGATTACCTAACGCGCTCAAGATAAATCTTGTAAGAGATTAGCTAGTCGTGCAAAGCAGTAAGAAGGAAACAAGAGGGAGAAGAGGGAAAAAAGGGAAAAAGTAGAGGGAACGGCGCCAAGTAAATGAAGGTGAAGGAAGAAAACGCTTTATGGCGGCCCATATAAATTTCTTTTTCAAGAGGAACGAGGATCGTAAGAATTTATCGAGTGTTCTCGCAGAGAACAAGTCCATAGCAGCCGAAAAACCTTTGATCCAGCTGATGTTTAATTCTTTTCCATTAAAGAAAAAAACTTGTTTTTGTATCTGCGAACGTTGCAGAAATTAATACGTAAAGTAATTTTAGTCTCGTAACTTTCGGTATTACTAATTCGATTTTAAGAATATAAAGGTTTTTCAGTATTCAAACGAATTTATTCAAAGGGAAATGAATTTTGCTAGAAATTCTGTGTGTTAAAGGAAACACAAATTCCAAAGTTCAGCTTCATTGGGTGATAACCTATGAAACTACCTAATCAAATATTGGCCATTTCAAAAGAATCAGAAAGTCACTTCCAGCAATATCAATTGAAGTTCTTTTCTTTACTTTTACATCGTTATATTTCGCATAATTTCTGCTTGACTATCCTGTTTGTCATCAACGCGTTATCAGTGCTGAACGTCTAGTCTGACAACGTGGGAACGGCATATGGTTGCCATTGAGACGACAAGACATGTAGGTCGCTATTGAGTTGATAAGGAATATCGACACTATGCTGCTGTCTTAATCGAATGAATTTCAATTAAAAATATATTATTGCATAAATAATGTCTGAGGTCGCTCAAGTATCAACTAGATTCTTACTTCAAACTTTTTGAATAAGTCTTCTGTCTTGCAATATTTTATTTTCGTAAATTTCTGAAAAATTCCTGAACCTGATGATCTTAACCTTGACAGATGTAGATCATCAATTATAATTTATTAAAAAGTTATTAATAAATCATGATTTTTCCCCAAAATAAATAACTAATATATAAACACTTTATTCGAAACAATCAAATTTATGGAAAAATTGTGATACACTCTTCAATTTTACTTTGTTAGAAACTTTGAAAAAATAATAGTCAGTGATCTAAATCTATTTTAAGTTATTCGAGAGGATGACTTTAAATACATATATCAAAGTTAAGGTCATCAGGAAACGTATCTAGTTTATTCAAATATGTGTAAAAGTGACAAAAACACTTTTTCAGAAACACTGTTTTAAATGTACCCAGTGGACCATTAAATACTTTGTTAAGGGAAGCAATTCTTTTTTATCGTCACTCCAAAAGAAATATATAGAATTAAATTGTCAAGAAACTTTTGTTCGCAGCTGTATTTCATTAAGGATTCTCTTTCCATCAATTCGAACAAATCGAACGAAAGCAAAGGTCTGCGAGACAAATAATCTTGTTTATAAAAGTTTATACGTACATATTAGTTAAGAGACAACACAGCTGTTCAACTTGACCCACTTGCAAACTCGTACACACCAGCCTTCCAAAGCCGATCCGATGGCTGATTTCATCGGATTCGAGAAAATACGAGTACGAGCACCCGCAAAAGGACTTTCGGAACAAAGAGGAACCGAATAACTTTGTTACGTACGAAAAATGATCACCGTCGTTGTTTGTGATCGTATTCATCGGACAAAGGGGACCGCCTGTGTTGAACGCGGCTCGTACGAGAGTCTACATATGATTGCACTCAACAACAATACATCGAGTGTTGCACTTATAGCTGAATCATACGCGACAACCATCCATTGTTTATCAAACCATTGTGAAAGACTGCCAATAGGGAACAATCAACAAGAATCGAATACTATAGGACCCGTATTTACCGAGGAAAATCTGTTACCTGAAGAGTTTTCACGTAACCTCAGGTAAAATTTGTGATCTGATGGCGAAGCTTTATAACAAAGTGACTTATTTTATCAAATTCTGTGGTTACGCAATTGTCAGATGAAACATGGCACCTTTGTCAATAACTACGTAAAATAATCATACCAGTAACTGAAATAAATCAACTACCAGTGATTAAAATAATTTCAAAATAATCTTACAAAAGGGAAAGCCTTCAATTTTATAATACAAGTAAAATTGTATGCAAACTACAATTCACATTTTAGAAAAATGCAAACCTATTTATACTAATAATTAGATACTTTACCCCATGATTTTTGACAAAATTTTAATTAACCCTCCTAATAAAGTGTCGAGCCTGAATACAACTTATGGAGCACCATATGTTCCCCTGGGGAAAACGTCACCGTATGGGAACAATGTCTTCACTCGTCTCAATATTCGAGAATTACGTATTCGAATTAGCATCTATTTCAAATGCATAATCAACTAGGTAATTTATTGTGCCAAAATATTCCCCGATATCGTCGTTTTCCTTAGGGATGCCTGGCAAATAGAGTAGACGGATCAAAGCGATCCCGTGTCTCTCAAGCGTTAAACGGAAAATCCTGTACAAGGGATCACGTTGTACCGGCGGAAGAAGCAAAATCTATCAGGAAAAGCCCCTACAGCTTGATTTCCGTGTGAGATAGAACGGGAACTTTGATCTGCCACGGAGCTGAATTCTATCGTTCCCACGTATGGTTCTTCAATCATATACGCTGATAACGGGAACGAAGCGGGTACACAGAGCGGATTGTACGCTTGTACAACTAGTCCGGCTCGAATAATCGATAGCCGATTGTTGGTACGTACATCCGCGACCTGTACTACTAGCAGAACATCGTCGGAATACAAACAGACACGTTCGTGTTACAAGTAGCATACTCGTAATAGCGACTGATACGATACTGTAGACTGCCTTCCCTAGTTAACACGTCCCATCCATCGTTTCCGTTATTTTTCCAAATATTATCAGATGTAGGCAAAAGGTTTAATCCTCTTTCGATTCTTTGGTACAGTATTTTTAAATTTTATCGAACAAATCGGTATTTCCTTTAACGTTATGGAGGTGCTAAATATTCAATTGAAAATTTCATAGATGCAATTGGAGGAGCAAAAGTCGGATGAAAATTCAATGGATCATTGATCTCTCAGTTTTAAAAATGTGTGTTTCAAATTCTCCATTTTTGCGAATCTCTAAACAACGTGAATAGTAAATAGGGATGAAAAAGAATTTTGATTTTGTCAATCGTCCACAGTGGTTTTCCCTCTTAAATTGTTTTTTAACAAAATCTTTGGTATTTACAAAAATAAATGATTCTATTACATATTATTTAATGAACTATAATATAAAGAAGAAGGAATCACTGTGTGTGATTTATTTCGTTATATACTAATTCTGGTACGTAGAATTAGAAATGTTTGAATACTATATTAATAAAAAAAAAAGAATAAAAAATAGCATGGTTGATTAAATTCAAGTTCACGGTTACGTTTCTCATCATCATCAACTCTCGTGAATCCTCTCATCATTCTCGCTTATCTATCGCTCTATATTCGCGGACTTTAATAAAAGCTTTAATAAAAACACTTCGTTCTAGGCCAACAGGCTGCCTATAATTTTAATAAGACAGATATGAATTTCATGGCCTCTGCATAGAGCGAGACAGGAATCCTCAGGAACGTATAAACCAGTGTACTTTCTACCTACTTTATTTGCATGAAACTTTTTTTTTAAATTAATATTTAGTAATATTTGTTTAAAGAAATTATTGAAGTTAATTATATTTATACGAAGCTTCATAGTCTAATAATTATTGTCAATATGTTTCTCAACGCGCACCCGCTTTGCCTGCGGCAATTAACGAGTTAATAATTATCGTTCTATTGAACAATCGATAGCCGTGCAAAGAGCAGCAAGGTAAATACAAATCGAATGAAACCGAAACGTTGCTCAGGGTTAGTTTACAGGGCGTAGTGTCGGGGAAAGGTGTCTGGAAAGGCCCTAGGCTGGTGAACCGCATCCAGTCTCATTCCAGAAGTTCGTTGGATCGAAGCATGTGGCTTCACCGCAAAGTCGAATGCATTTTCATCGTACCAACGTTGGTATGTTCGTTCCCTCCTACCCTCGAATGTGGGGAATGAGGACTGGAATTTAGATTAACGATCGTGCGTGACTTCAAAATCGCCAACGATGCCGTCGCACTTTTAGCTTTATATTTTCCCCCCTTTTTCTCTTTCATTCTTCCACCGTCCTCGACATTCTGTCTCCTTTGTTCTCACCCTCGCGTGCCTTCAATTTTCTCCAGTGTCCTGAATATTTTCTTCTCAATTGCAATTGCTTATAAACTATTCGTGGAACTGGGCTTTAACGCATACAAGCGGTCAGTGACGATTCAATAAATAGAAACTTGTCATTTCAGCGTGAAATTATTGAAATTTGTAAGAGTATAATTATGAACGCTTCCAGAAGTGTACCTTGCTACACAATCTCTGTATTTTCCAAATTACTCTCAAAAATACTCTTTCTTTCATCGCGTATCAGGTTTATAAAGGTACATAGGTGTTTCTCGCCTCCGCCAATTAGATGCTTTTCCAAAAGCACATCCTTTGACCTCCCCTTCCGGAACAGACTCCGGGGACGATATTTCTCCCTAGGAACGACGCCTATCTGCACTTCGTTCCGGTGACAAGGTTTATGACGCGACCGCTGGGAAGGTCGAAATTAAAAGTGCTGAATTGTAAGCGGCTTAACGTGAATTATTTTCTGTTCTGTCGAAAAATACCCAAAGGTCGCGTATGCATTATAAACCTGGACATCGTCTCGGTCGACTTGATTGTCGAACATCTAACATTTTCCTACATTTATTTCATTTAAATGCAGTTTTCTTTATTAATAGTTTCTTCGTTAGGTAATAATTTTACAATTAGTCAGCATTTATTAGTTAGTAAATAAATGTTCAAAATAAACCTTAAATTGTTAAGCTTTTTCTGTTGGAAAAGCTGCTGGAAAATTAATACGTTGACTAACGCAATGAAAATGAATGTATTTAGTCATATATTGAAATTTTGTTTTTAATTTATTTTTTATTTATTTTTGCCGTAATATCACAGCAATGCCAAACTTTTCTACCTCTATATTACTTTTAATTCATTAATTTTCAATGCTGTGTATTCGAAATATTTCACTGCAACTTTATCTGATAAAGTGTTTGCTCTCCTTTAATATCAATTTATCTAAAGTAAATACTACAATATTTGATATAATCACAGTAATATACACCTTGGACTCTTTTTATATGGTATTTCTGTTACACTTATTTGTTTTTAGACACAGTTTTTTAATATGTTTTATTCATATTTGCACGGTTTAAATATATTATTTATTTCAATCTCCAGAAAATTAGCTATAAAAAAACTATGATACTCTGGAAAATTGCAAACTATATTCTTGAAAATTTGTTCGCAAAACAAGATGAGAATATTTGGGAGAATGGAGTAACTGTTCGCGGGATGCGGTTGCATATTAAAATGGTCTGCATAGCGTTTGAATGAATTATTAATATTTCTTGCTGAAAATTTCGACATTGCTTTTTGGTCAACGATATTACATCAACACAGCGTATGCAGAACACGTGCCAGTACGTTTTCCATGAATTTGCCGTAGTCTGTGGAGTTCGTATTAACACGTTTTTAATATACTGTCGATTTAAATTAAAGGTGTGTTTCCATTTATCAGTGAATTAAACTTTGAAAATAAAAACTATATGTACTGAACTCCTACTTTATTGTATTTGATATAATTAATATTTATAGCCAAGTTATGCAGAAATTTGTTCAAATCTTTTTTTGACATAGTTAAATCGTGAAAAACGGCCCAATATATTAATAAATAAATTCTCTATACTTTTCTTTTTAAATTTTGCACCGTTCAACAATTAAATTTAAAAACTAGTTTACTTTATAATTTTTCACATAATCAATAATTTCTTTTTTCTGTAGGGTTGTATAAAAGACACATAAATAATTAATGATAAATATTCAATCTTACTTTTTTCTTTTAATAATAGTTGTTGAGGGCTTACAAATACAATATATGGAAACATAAATCGTATTCTGAATAACCGTAATAATTTAATTACATCAGATTCTGTGACAAGTGTAATGTGATAGTTATTAGAGCCGTTGACGAATTGCGTGACTATATTATTTATGTCCGTGAATCTAGATGCTCGTAGAAAGAAAAATGGAAGCGACGAGGACGGAGGGAAAATAAGAAGACGGTTTCATACGAAACGTGAGTAAGATCTGTCACGATAATCCGGTCAACGTACGACATGTAACTATTCAACGTCGATAAATCGATTTGGTTTTTCACAATACCAGCAGCACTTCATTCTTCTTTTTTTGAAATTCAATTATTGGATAGAATCATTTGTATTCAGTTCAGCAGAATTATAAGGTAAAATTGACCATCCACGAAAAATTTAAAATTATTAAATAATATTTGTGTAATGAGTATAAAGAGAAAAAACTTCAGTATACAACGTATCAAAAAATTTCTATGTGTTACCAAGTAATGAACATTTGTATAAACAGATTGTAAATATATTAATAAACTTCGTGTTCTTAATAAACTTCTAATTATTTATTTGCGTTCAACGAATATTTTCTCTATACGTGAAAAAAAATTTTGTATAATGGTTTGACATCTTTTTATTGATTAGAAAAGAAAAGACTTGCTAAAACAGAAACCATCTTGACAATATGTAATATTTTGGAACAAAAGGCGTTTTTATTGTGACAGTCAAGTTCAGAAAATAATTACTGTAAAAATAGAAAATAGCAGAATAAAAATCGTATTTAAAAAAGTCTTCCATATACTGTCTAATAGTTTTTCAATTAAATTTAATTTCTCATCTTTAAAAAGCTCTCTCGAACGATATATTTGTATTTGTATATTCAGAGTTTTATTTAAAAAAGATATATATTCACGCAAGCGTAACTTGGATTTATTCTTCTATCAATATTTAAAAATTACGTCGATTAAAAGATTGTTTGCGTATTTAAAGCAAAAACAAACACAGTTTCGATATACTGTGTATATTTGAAAAAAATTCAAGGATTTTGAAAGGATAATCTTTCGAAGTGCGAGCAAAAATCGCAGCAGATATCTGTTTTACACGCAATTACCGATATCGATTTAACACTTAAATACTTGATCAGTTTAACTTTAATACCATTTTAATAGAACAGAAGCTTCAACTTAAATTTTAAATGCTGCAGTATATTTAAATTCATTACAGTATAAATGCATTAAAATGGCAATGAATGAATATTTTAATTGACATTTTCTCTTAATCATTTTAATACCTCTTTTTAATGCATCTGTGAAAATTGTTAACCGCGTCTATTATGTGCTGAAATTTTTCGATATTTCTCAGTGAGAAATACTACACAATTTTTTATTTGATTCAATTTATCTAATAATAAAGAAAAAGAAATAGGAGATCAAAACCTAAATCAATCTTCTTACAAAATATTCCATAAAATATTAAATTATCAACTTTGCTGAACTCAGCCTCAACTTCGCAAAGGTAATAGATTTTTATTTTTTGTAACTTTCTTAATTTAAAAGTTATTAATACGTGTCTTTCTATATTATATTTTTTTTTACTTTGTCAAGTTGTGATAGAAAATTGTATTTTATTATAAAAAGTATTTCAGGTTCATCCGAAACTTTTACATTCTTACACTCAGCCTTTCATAAATGAAAAAAGAAACTTAATTTCCATACGATACGAGCCAAAATTAACATGGGAACATTAATTTCCATGTGAAAGACAAACTGCAACGAGGCCACAAAGGATCAGCGAACGAACTTTGTCGTAAAATTTTTATCAGCAAAGTGCTCGTTCTATGGGTAGATTATTAATCACAGGTGAATGACAGGTAACCGACATGAACAATGTATCCGCAAGCGAAAAATACTTAATTTAAAGGTTCGACACGTAACTACAAATCGCTGATTGATTCCATATTTATCGCAGGCTCGTTAACCATTTGCGACCCCGCATATCAACCGATGCGTGTTTAAAATAGCAGACTAATTGCGTTTTCATTTAATCCCGTTATCGAAGCGATGCAATTGGAATCTAATTCGATTCAATGCGCGCTAGAGCAGATTCGACCGATTACTAATGGGATCCTGTCACCGTCTTCGAGGCTGTAACGCCAATGTTGTAAACTTCTGAATTAATGAATTTTCGAACAATAGAACAATCATTTTTGATATTACAGGCAAATTTTAGAGTTTGAGGGGTTTTAGGGGCCCGCATGACCGTCAGCGAGTCGTCAGGGACATGAAAGTCATGTGACTTTCGGGTAATTTAATTAACGACTGCATCTTTAATTTCGACCCAGATAGTTTCTCGATATATCCCCATCAAAGTTGTAGTGGAAGGGGATATCCAAGGGCGTGGAATTTGACAAATTTATAATTGATGGTGGCGAGAAACGTCTACCCGTTGGAAAATGGCAAAAACCGATGCGTGATGAGAGAATGAGATTAGAGATAAGAACAAGTTGTAATAGAAAGAACTTTGTATCAAAATATAGACTGTGTAATTATTTTGTTACACAAAAAGTCTCAGACGTCTCGATCATTTTCGTATCCCACCATCCCACAATATGGAAGTTTTTTTTATTGAACTAAGATTAATTGACAGACTCTTTGAAGGTTGCAAGTCACATCATTTTCTCAGTATAAATAACTGTCTAAGGTGACATTCTTTTTATAGATATCTTGTAACACTTCTAAGTTTCGTAAATTCTTTTAAGTCTTTCTACGATTGTTAGCACAGGCAGAATTTGCGCTATTCTGAATGCTTGTAATTGTGGCTTTTCTTAATTAGCAAAGAAAGTTTTAAAGTTTTATTACTCTTGCACCCAATGATCTTTCCCCAACAAAACAAATATTTAATATCTTAGACTTTATTGAGCTTAAATAAAAAAGTATTCTTTTTGATTTAAGCCACGAAATAAAATATTTTTGTCTCAATAATCTGAAGGCTAAACTAACGTTTCATTTTAACGAACTGAAACACGAAACAGCATGTGGATTTCATAGCCCTCTTTCGGTCACTATTGACTCGTCTCTGCTGTTCAAAGATAAATTTTGGATAATGCAATGAATAATTGAGACAGATTGGTCCGACTAATATGTACTCAAAATTGCTAACCATAGTCGTTCAGGTTGCAACATCAAATTATTTATCTTCGTAGTTGGTAATCTCCACGGTCGATTCGACGTGTACCGTGAAATTCAACCGTGTCCGTCACGTAGCCTGCAAGTGTATTTGCAGCAATCCCTCTTGACACAATCGGAATCACTAATAAGCTGTCGGGGATATGTCCACGGGGTCGAAGGTCCCTTTCCAGCTGACGTTTGAAATACGTAATATCCGATGGCAGAGACTTGGCACCGTCGAAAGGTGGCCTCTGATCTAGGACTACCACCAGTCCTTTCTGGAATCGTTCAATTTTCTCCGATGCAGCAGTTTTACTTTTTACTGCAGAACCTCTATGATTCGAATAATTGACGATTTTTCTTTATTTTATCTTGTTTCGTGATTCGTTCAACTTTGCTCGACATCGTTTCATTAATTTCCTTTCGCGACCTTACTCGTGTAATAAAGGGCGAGTCAGCCGAAACATATTTGACACTGTCACACCGTAACAGTAGTAAATTGTAAATAATCCTCTTAATTACAAAGCATACGTGTATCTTTTAAAATAAAATATTTTTTATATACAAAATTTTATAGCTAAGAGATTTTAGGAACAGTGACCTGAGGTTTACGAGACGTGATCTTCGTTTAATTTTCTGGGAAAGTACGCATCATAAACCCGGCACTGTCACCAGGCAGGTAGATAACATTCAGGGTACATCCCCAAATGGACAGGAAATGTCCAGGAGTGTCAATTTTAGCTAATTCGTAATTGGTGGAGGCGAGAACGCCTGCTCTTTCGCAAAATATAAAAACGGATGCTCAGTGAGATCAAGACAGATTATTAAAAGTTTTGCAACAAAATTATTACGTTTTGAGAAGCAGATTATTAGGAGTTTTTAAGAAATCTCGAGAGTTTTGAAAATCGGGAAAATATATATTTCTGTTACTATTTTTAAAGTACGCCCCATTATTATCATCATTTCCAACTTTCTACTATTCTTCTTCCCATTTTCCCCATCGCGCCACCATACATTTTGTGTTTACCTAGCAATTTTTAAATGTCATATATTGAACAAAATATTTTATAAACAGGAAAAATATATGATACTGATAATTCAAATTTTTGAAAATAACCATTAACTTGCAATAACCAATATCTAAGCAACCATTAAGCTTGGAATGTTAATATAAAAGTGTCATACCATTTAATCATATTCTATACTAGTTATGATACGTTAATTGTGCTTTAGATAGTTGTATATATAGCCATTTGTATAATTTTCCTACATAGAAGGAGTATACGTGATTGTACTACTTGAATGCGGCTGAACATCAACGTGGTCGTACTACTTGCATTCAGTCGTCTGCACACGGCTTCGTACTACTTACATCTGTCTGACTATACGTGAGTTAATATTACGTGCAGATATGCAAACCCTATGCAGGTTTCTCCTACTGACATATGTTGGATACTGTGGGGGCTTATATCTTTGAAACCCATCTGTTTTATTATTAAATAACACCGTCATTATATGCTACAGATACAAATTTCGCACTCACAGATACTTTAATTGATAGAAATTTAAATAATTGTTCCCAACTTTTTTGGTAGCTAAATAGAGCAATTATAGCCCTAGTAAAACACTTTGATTAAATAATAAAACCTACGATTACGTTTGAATATTTGGGATTCTATTATACCAAGAATTTATTCGTAAGAGATTAAAAATCATAGCATTAAATGAACATTTTTTCCTCAATCTCGTCTACCTTCTCGAGTTACATAGATGGAAAGAACTTGTTTAGACGGTCGGTGACGTGCAGTAATTACAATACGTGATCAACAACTCTCCCATCAATAAGAAGATTAAAGTTAAACTTCTATTAAGCGCTTTGAATATGACTGGAATATTGGAATTTCCAGCAGTTTAGGAAACTGCTGGAAATCTCTGTATGCTCAAAATACCTTGTACACTTGAACACAAATAAACTTCTGCGGGCCACAAAGCCATGTGTAATCCAAAAGTTCGGCGGCTTCAGCGCCCTAGTAAATCCATCACGATTCGAGTTATCTCCCGATCGACTTCGAGTGGCCTGAACGCAGCTAGATGCTCCCACCTAAATCCAACGACGCCCAATACGCGTCGAACGGACAAAAATATCGATCGACGATCCTTTTATTACCCCTCATCGGAAAAAAATTCGATCCTAATCGCGTGTCCGTTAATCGACATCTGGTGCACGTTGCTTGCAACAACTTCTTGCCGCGTGGCGCATCAGTGTCTGTCGACATCGGTATTTATTGAAGTAATTCCAAAGCTATGCGACGCCCTTAATCTTATTCAATTAACTCGACTTTGAACACCGATCACCGATGAGGTTTCACGAATCCTACGGTGCGCTCCGGAAACTTCGATAGTTTCCTAAGTAGAGGCCAAGATTTTCCTGCAAGTTCAAGAGTTTGGGGAAGAGCCATGATAGCTTTGATAGTTCGCCGAATCCGAAGGTGGTCTCGTTCCAAAAGTCCAGATGTCTCAGGAGTATAGAGCGATCCCTGCGGTTCCAGAACCACACCGGAAGTCCACTGTATTTGCCCGGCGGAGGGGGGGGGGGGGAGGGCGAGGGAGGGGAGGAGGATCTTGGTGATCCTCACTGTTACAGAACTGGCATATCGCTCGTATATCGTTGTCCCATGGGTCCGCGTATGCTGATATCGAGTTACATGGGTCGTGGATAATCCATATGGGATTTCACGAGTTTCCGATTATCCTCATTAACTTCCTCGAGTACAGGAACCGCTGTTCATCGTGCTTAACTAGTTCAAAGCTGTTCAGCGGCTTTGGAGGTGTTTTTCTTACACGAACAACACGTTTAGTGTAATGAGAGTTGTTGTGGTGGGCCAGCACCTCGAAGGGCAGAATTACAAATTTTAGGACATTCTTTTTTACGGATAAATTACTTAAAATATTTCAAATGTTTATTAATAGTCGATGCTTCATTTTCATCTAATATAGCAATTACTTTTCGTTCACTTTTAATTGTTTCTATGCAATCAGGAGCAATCAATAATTGTTTATTACTTAGTTAATTATTCATCTGAATCGGACATTAAATTGCCATTATTTTAAGAGTTATGAAATAAATCTTAATGAATATTACATTTAGAGAAAGTTCATCTTGTTAAAGCACACCTTGTGCTGACCCAATTGCAGCAGTATGCATTTCTCAAAAGTCAAAAGTTTGAGCTACCTATTAACGTGAAAAATGAAATGAATATATTTTTATTCAGAATCTGAATAAGTTCATTCTATCACCTGTGGATACTAATATAACATTCGTACGAAAAAACATACAAACGTAAAAAAATATATTTTTAGCACTTTCTAAATCACAACACGGTTTTAACTCATCCCCATTTGTTTCATATAAAAAAATATAAGTCTGCGATAATTCCCTCCTCTGAGAGGACATGAAAAAAAAGCAAGTGTAATTTATTTTTCTTGCCCTAAGTTTCCTTCCAAACACAATTTAAATAGAATAATTATTCCCAGTACTATATTATTAAGTCACTATCTTGTAACTAATTGTAAGTAATTTTTGAGTTGGTGGTAAATAGTCTGAAAAATATGTCTGACAAGTGCAAAGAATTAATGTCCAGAGTCCAGTTATTATACCGTACGATTCATAAATTAGATAAAGTCGTTTCGCAAAGGTTAAAAAATAGATCCTAAATGAATTAGGTTAATTCGAATCGGCGCTGATAGCATTACGAAATCTCCGAGCGTGTTCCCTCGTTCCCTTAATTGCTTTTTAACCGTGGCACAGGGTCGCAAAATAAAAGGGGAATGATTTTGATTCGCCACGGATAATGGAGCCCAATGTAAGAACCTTTCTGAGCAGCAAGCTTGATAAGCCCGAGCTTTTAAACGACCCAGACAATAGCCTTGCGTGAGGCAGCGGACATTTCAACGTAGACCAGTATATAGTTGCAGCGAAACGCTCTCTACGTAATTAAACCGTGATCTTTTGTCTCGATAGAACGATTAATCTAACATGTCTGCCGCATTAAGCGGACACGACGCTAGATAATGCGATAAGGCCGTGAAAATTAAGAGCGCGTTTCTTTTTCTTCCCTTTCCTCCCCGCTTTGCAATAAATACCGGCAGCTATTTTAAAATCAAGATGCATTGTCTCTAATTTTGTACGCTGAATGCGAATCAGATTCGTGCTGAAACCGAGCCTGATTTCGGATCTTGCGTAAATCGCCGTGATTTAATAACTTCTCTTTAAACATCCCGCCGGAACGTTCGGCACTTTTAATTTTCTATTCGATCATTCGTTGGCAAATACGCCTTGTCGCGTTTCTACATATCCATCGAGGTCTTTACTGTCAATGTCAATTATTTAACAATGTTATTAATAAAAATTTGACTTACAATTAGTATATTTTATCCTATTTGAAGAATGAATCTGAGAATAATTATTTATTATTCGATGTAAACTCAACTAATTTTTACACATGTTCAAAACACAAAGTTATAAATATTTAATAGTAAGATTTTTTTCCAATAATCCTCTATATTAGCATCTAATATTTAGTTTAATATGATGACATCCACAAGTTGGAACCAACTACTTTAAAACACCCAGTTCTGTCTGTATGTTTTGTTCTTTTTCTGATACTTCGCAAATGTTTGCATTTATTCTCACACTATTTTTCGTTTTATTTGTATTCTCTGCATTTTTGTACCTCCCTCAACCTTCACATTGCATGCATTTTGTATTTCTCGATTTTTATACTTAACATACTTTTATTTTCCTTGTAAATTTATGTATTCTCACTTCTTTATTTACTGACTGATCCATAATCTGCTTAAAAATATTATTCATTTTCACCATTTCACAACAACGGGATTTTTTCGAATGAATTAAACTGAAATACGAGTGAATTAAAATATTTAAAATATCGAGGCTGTTTCTCGAATAACCCTGCATTTCAAGGACAATTACGAGAAGAAGGATTCCTTTCTTGTTTAAAGATGCAGGGACTTTTGTTTCCTCAGAGAGTTGAGTGTCTGGGTAGAAACGCGATCCGTATTAGATGAAATCTTGATTTCGAAACGTTAAGGGGGTGGCGTGCTAACTCGGTAAACTCGGTAACGTATTTTTCAGCCCCTTATTGGCTCGAGCAAGGTTGTCCCCTTGGTTATCGAGGATTTATCTCTCGGATGTGCGCCAGCCATCGATTCCTCTTCCTTAACGTAGCGGGGTTAAATCGAGCGTCCCGCGCGGCTTCTGTCAAACCACCCTTCTTCCTTCTTCTTATACCGCCACCACTTTTGTTTTATCCCAAAGTATTTTATCCAAATGCCACGTTACACGGCACAATTTTTACTCCTGAAAGGCAAATACGGAATTTTCGTTTCTCTATTTCATTGCACACGAGTCAAACATTTATTTAACCGAGGAAAATGTATTTTCTGAGAATCAATTTATTTGGCCCGTATAACCCACTTTTTGAGATCGAGGAAATATTTTGATGAAAAATAATTTTAAGAACACGTCTTACGTAGGCCAATTCATTGGGACAAACCGGACATCAAAGCATTGGGTATAATATTTTGTTAGAAATTAACGGTGCATGGAATGATTTAAATTCAGAATTAAGATATTTCATACATAAATTTGAAACATTTCACGAGCTGCCGATTTTTTTTCATATTTCAAGCCGAATGCTTCTTCATACTGAATATTCACAAAAATCAATCTGTATGAAAAAAAAATATGCGATACAATGTAAAATGAACAGTGCTTTTGCGTTCCTTTTCCCAGCAAAGCTGCACGTTTGTTCTAATCTAAACTAATTTCGTGAAAAATTTGGAATAAGTTATTAAAAGAAATGAACAGTTTTTAAAATATTTCGTGTAAAAATTTTCTACATAGAATATACTGATGAATCGGTACGTGAAAAAAGTGCAGTTCCATTGAAAAAAAATGAAAAGGACGAAGGTAACTGTGAAACTTGGAAAAATCCTGATATGACCTAAACCTACATAACCCAATTTCCATTCTACAGTTCAAAGAGTTTCAATAAAATATATACATATTTTGGATGTTAATATTAAACGTAATAATGTCAGTGAAAAGTCAGATAAGACATATACATGATAATCTTGAATTTTTATAAATAACAAAATAATTAGGAGCACTCAGATTAGACATGACACTCATTAGGTATATTAACTTCTCTTCGAGGTACTATTTTGTATTTTTATAAATAAGAAAATAATTAGGGGCACTCAAGTTAGACAGGACACCCTGTACATCGTAACAGTATCTTCGATGGAAGGTGTACAGGTTGATATAGTGTATCTTGAACAATGATACAGTTCACACACGGTATCCGTAGGAGTTACGAGCCTTTGGGGGTTGATAATTCCATCCGTCCTCGCACAATGCTCTGAGACAACGGATACGCTGTTGCTGAACCGTGGGTTCGCTGGCCGCAACGCCCTTCTGCTAACCTGTATGAGTGAAATTGCCCCTGAAATTTATGTTCCTATTGGGGGATGATCGTTTCCCTCGTCAGAGTCCTGTTTGAAAGCTGTACGTTGTACTCTCTTCACGGTTACCTGCACCCTGACAGCTTCGCTTGATATATCGCACCAGTACAGATGAAAACAATCACCTGTTGTTAATTCGAAGATGTTGCGCGGCAGATCAATCGTTCAAATCAATTACAATTATGAAAGTTGATTGTATCTTCTTCAAGGCGGTAATAGAAATCGATAAATATTATTTTGGGTCGACATTTTTAAGAAGCGTTTAAAAGTTATTTTATTTTTCATCGAAGATGTTCCTCGATTTTTCTCAGTAAAATGGCCTTTTCGGTTTTTAAACAAATTTGTTTAACGTTTTAACTTTAAATATTTTATAATACTTTAAATACTTTTGTACTTTAGGTAGAATGAGAAAAATCAATTTTTGATTACTTTTTTGTGACTGCAGTATGCTTGAAGAGTATTACTTAATCATATTAAAAAATGCTTCGAGTCTAAAGCGTTGAACATAATGTTAATTAAAAAATTGTTTAACTTCGACCTAGTTTCAAACCGCTTAAACGAAAGTGTGTAATCTCTTGACAGTATTCTTTCAGCGATACGAGGATGATACATTCTTAGCTCGGATCGTATTTCTCGAAGAAAATTCGTATACAGCCGAAAATACACGGAATACGAAGCCACCTCCGATAAATAAACCCGCTTCGTATTTCCATCGAATCCGCGAGAACCGGAAGAAGATCGAAAAAGGGATAGAGGGGCGGTAGTCCGATTTTCCATCACGGCGCATTTAAGGAAGAAGCTTTCTCGCGTTGTCCGTGGAACTGGAGTTGCCAGGAGTTTTTTGAAAGGAACTCTTTTCGTCGCATCCAGGAGTGCATGTACAACCCCGTTCAAAATACACTAACTTTCTTTAAAATTAGACCAAACGATTTGAGTCGCTCGAAAAACCTAGAAGAATTAATTTATCAAGTAATCGCTTTCGTAGATTTTAAAAAGCTACAACTGATCGAAACAAAAATCGCTTTTTACAACTTTTTAATCTATGAAAAAATGCTTTTCATTGATTTATGAAGATTTATTCAAATTTTAGGAAGATTCAAATCGTCTTGGTTTAATTTTAAGAAAGTTACTGTATTTTAAAGGGTGTCCTGATGCTTACCAACTGGGGTGTACGCGTCAAGTCAGGGAACGGGCAGCGAGCAAATATCTAACCGGATGTTACGTGCTCCATGTCGAACCGACAACTTAATCCTGGCCACGTTTCCTGCCTATGTACACTCGTAACTTATATATTCGTTTCAAAGGTAAACACTACGTTTTCAAAATCATAAAAGCTTTTAATAGCTGAAATTATTGCCATTATAACTCGAATTATTTTATCATAAAATCAAATCCGATTACCCCGCAAGATACTTAATAAGATTATTAACGTCTAATTTTAGACGTAAGTAGTTTTAGGGAGCCTTAAACAGAGGACAGTAAATTGCAGATAATTATTTAATCCGCGTTTCATGATAATTTGAAGCTCGGAAATGACAAAAGCTAGTTGCTTGGGTCATTGTTTGAACCTTCCAATTAATTAGACCGCCGTGCCTGTGGAGGACCTTAGGGGCACCTGTCAAAGCAGTACACGGACCATATTACGTTTATTATGATGCGATGCTGGGAACTATGTGAATTTTCAAGTGGCCATTTTATCAGGCTGGTACACTCGACGATCTTGGTTGTCCATGAATAGTAAAAAAGGAGGGTAAAGTACTTCACTAATTCACAGAAGTGTTTCATGTATTATGCGCTTATTATCACTACAATAACAATACATAATTAATACAAAGCTCTATCCTAAAATAGTACCGATTTATTTACAATGCATTGCAATAAGAATTCCTAGTCTTGCAAAACTTATTTATTTATGTATCGATTATCTATTTAAACGAAGTACTTTAAAACGTCTACAATGAAAGTTCTATTTGCTACGTAATCTCCTTCGATATATTCCTGGGAACTAACAAATACTTTTTCGAGGTACAGGAAAGTATCGAGACAGTTTGGAAATAAGTCGATCCATTTAGCATGGAAATAAGATAGCCTGGCGTGAGACATAACCGCGGGGAACTAGGATCAAGAACTGCAAAAGGATGCACGGGCGAGACTGCATCGCGGAAGAAGGCGAAATGGCGGTATTCCATCTTACATCGTGGAAACAATACCGTTTGAAGACACTTTAAAAGTTCGGTAATAGGGACCGCCGCCCCTTCGCGACCTCCCCGTTGTCCTGCAATTTGAATTGTCCCCCGTTTTCCCTTTCCACTTCGTTTCTACCCTCCCCATACTGTAACCTTCTACGTTATCACTACATCACTTTAGACGTAACAAAACGGAACAAATTTATTTACTAAAGATCTTTTTAAAATGCAGTTCGATAAAAAAAGAATGCATAGAAACCGCGAAATTATATTTAAATATTTTTAAACATTTTAAACACATTGTTTTCGTGGTATTTACACGAGTGCGAGTCGGTTTAACACGAATGCGATAAAAACTTGATCAATGGACAAGCGGTGCCGGACGTTCGACCAAAAATTGAAGATCATTGATCGGAAACGAGCGGGCGAATTAAAAAATTGTGTTGTCATGCAGATTGGCACAACACGACGACTAGGGAATTTTCGAATTGTCAATGGCGATTTCACGAATAGCCTGGCAAATAAATTGGCCGTGAGGCTTGTTTATTTCGAAATGGACAATTAAAAATGCAGTTGACAGCTGTGAAATGGCTTGAGAAATGTAGGGCGATATTCCGCGCTCAATTATTTACCCGTTTCATTGTTTTACGCTGCAAATATAATGTACCCACCTCTCTCGAAGTTTCAATCATCGGATTTTCCCTGGGAATTTACCGTTGAACGCTTTATTCTGAATTCTAACGTTATTTATTTCGTTCTTTCACATTTTTTTTGCTTTTTTATTATTATTCCCCTGTACGGCACTTTGTTTGAAACTTCAAGCCCGTTTACACTCGTACCTAACCATCGGAACAGAAAATTCATTATCGTTTGTGGTACATTGAACTCGATGAATTTAAATATTTGACAGAGTTTCTGGTAATACGAGTAATAAGCAAATTATACAAAGGGCGGCTTAAATTTGTGATTAACGTAAAATCAATTATGGAGATTTGGAAGAAATAAGTTCGTTTGGAGAATTTCATATGAAACTTTAATTTTTCTAATATCGACTTTGTTAGAGAAAATATTTTACCCAATATTGTATAAATTTTACAGGGCACACATAAACAATTAATTATGAAAATTTGTATAACATAAAATCATCTTAAGAATTTGTTTATATTCAGTTTAGGCTAATTGAAAATCTTTAATTTTGCCAAATAGTAAGTTTTGTAATTAACTCTGGCATCGTTGAAGGAAAACTTTTATCCAATATTAAAGAAATTTTATAGGTTACTCAATAAAGAACAGTTTAATTTTACTTTTAACTATTAGTTGCGGAAGCTTAAAAGAACTGAAGTTATTTAGAAAATTTCGATCAAAATTTTCTTCATATTCAACTTTTGATAACGGAAATTGTTCGGATTTATTGGCAAAATATTTCCCAACTAATTTTAATACTGCAATAAGGAAATTTTCTAGTTCTCTCAAAAATTGAAAATTTTATCCAATATCGTATGAATTTTATGAAACGTTATCAAACTTATTCGATTAAAGAAACAAGATCATAACTTTTGAACTAATCATTTTTATAGGCTTTTCACATACACTTATTATTAAAAATTTCTCGATAAATTTGATTGTCTACAATTATTTATATGAAAGGTGTTAAAGCAATTTATATTTCATCTAATACAAATTCAATTAATATCACCAGCTACATTTTACCTCATAAATTTAATAAAGTTATATAAACTTCAGTATTTGGTCTAATTAAAGCTGACTAGTAAATACCGAATAATTAACACTAGATTTACGGAAAGTTATAGAAACCATAGAATTGCAAAGCTTGCATAATATTGAATATTATTAGTTTTATATAAACATATAATATAATATTGTTTAATTTATAAATTAGTAGTGTATAATGTTGTTTTTAAATAAAATAAGTTGTTCCTTTAAAGGAAACCTAAAGAGTCCACAAACCTAATATTAAAGACAAGTAGATAAAGATTTCATGTAGGTAACATTTTCTTTTTTTAACGAGGAAAAGGACCGTGTAAAATCGAGAATTTCCTCGTCCTGTTCTTGAATCGTTACAACAAAAAAGGCATTAGTTACGTGAACTAAATACATCGGTGTAGTTTGGATGATCAACCACCGTAACGTTGCCACCAATATCTTTTATTCGTATTTTTCCTTAGTTCTACGAGTCGGCCAGGCATTCGTAAATTGCTTTCCAATCGATGGAGTTCCATGTATGCGTTCCACTTCTCAACAAGAGGGGAAAAAAATGAAACCAGAAATAAACAAAGCAATCGAAAGCTTTTGCGCAATCGACCGGTATATGCACCCGGATATAAATTCGATCACGATTCTCTTTTTCGTCGTTCGGAAGCAGAAAAGTTTCGTCCGAGTTAATGACCCGTGAGCTTGTCTTAATTCAATTGGTTATATTCAAATTAGCCCGGCACCAAATCGATAAAGTAGCCTGTCTTTTAACCATTTAATCGGGACACGGTTCGTCGTTTCACAATTTTTATCGAGAATAACAAAAATTCTACTGTACAATTTGAACTCCTTCGTTCTCGTAAAAAAACGAAGTACACTTACCCCAAAAATGACACATTTATTGGGAAAATTCTTAAACTACTATTTGTGCTTTATTTGGGCAAAAAATAACGATGAACCTACGGACGAAAATTTTTGTTCGAGCAATATTCAAACACTCGTATTTGTATTTGTATTTGTTACGGACAAGACAAATTTACTCGTGCCTTTTTGTTTCATTTTTTACCCGATGTATGAAAGAGAAATGGTTTTCTTTCGGCGGGTGGAAAAAAAAAAGAACAGCCCCCGGTTAGAAGATTAAACTAACCGAACCGAATTACATCTTTCTTTCTTCCATTTATCAGAATCGCTTTATCTGTTAGACAGTCTTTGGTTATTCATCTTCGGTAACTTGTCTGTGAATAAAATTGGCATTATGCTAACACAAAACGCTCCGATCTGGTCAGGCAATTAGTAACCACCGATCAAGAGCGGAAAGTTTGATCGATGGCCCACCCCGTCGAGCGAGATATCAAATTTTCAAGGAATCAATCTTTCTTTTCGTCGAATCCGACGCAGTGACCCAGACTTATAAACCTGGGTGCGTTATTAACCTGACTCTAACCTTTTGAGCGCTCTGGACACGTATACATGTTTGGCACAAATTAGACTAATCATTAACTTTTTGTGATTTATTTCAAAAATTAAGGGTCTGAGGAAAAGACGGTGTCCCTTCTGACGCCACTTCCGGTGGTCGTAGAACATTGAAATTTGGTGTGAACCTTCGGATTACATGTCGCTATCGTCCCTAGTAAGCGACGGGATGGTAGGAAAAAAAAGGATGAAAACTTTCATTCGAAGAGAACAAAGGCGGTCTGTTTCGGTTTGAACTATCGACATATTCGGCGTCGAGTGTGACATCCATGTTTCGTCGGGTATTTTCATATTTTCATATATCCATAACGCATAATATATCGTCGTAAAAACACGAGCGAGACAAATTTTGGCAGATCGACGTCGAAACCACGCTACTTTGAATCTGTGACGATCCAACAAACATTTCTACGATAAGAAACGTGCAGCTTCTGGACACGCTCAATCCCGCTTATCTCTTTAAATGTAACACATGTCACAAATTGTAAAATATTTTCGACCGTTCAAAATTATTGCTGAATATCAAAGCAGCAGTTCAACTCTGCCTGTATGCTGACCTTTCTTCGCGTTTTGCTTTCAAATTGTTCCTTTTATCACCAAAGGATAACAAGTCACCATTTAACCCTTTGCGCTCGACAGTTTTTTTCAGATTATTTACCAGCAACTCAAAAATACTAGATAAAATAATATAGTATTGGGAATAATTGTTCTGCTTGTGAAAGAAAAATAAATTAGTTACATTTTCCTTAAAAGAGGGGACGATCGAGTGGAAAGGGTTAAAATAAAAAAACAAATACTACAACTTTTCTGAGATATATTTTTCAAAACGAGGTTCTCAAACAATAGTTAATTCCTGTTCTTTTTTTAAAGAAAAGTTTCGCGACTGTAGGGGTGTTTTCGGCCCTGTTGACAGCACCCCGCCGGGTTCTCGACGAACTTTTAAGACTCGCCCCCGCGAGTGTCGGTCGCGTTTTCGCCGTTCAACCGTGCATCCGTACGTACAGGCACATCCGCAATGCGCGGCGCCCGATTGTTTCTATGTACCCTGCACGTACGAATACAACTGGCGTGTCAGCGTGCAACAACAATCAACATCCGAACAGTTACGTAGGCAACATATGTCGAATACATTGTAACCGGCTACGGTTTCGGTACGTGTACGAGCTCATGCATTTATTTATGGAAGATCCGCCGACGGGGCGGGGAGGGAGGGAGGGAGGGAGGCCAGATGCGGCTATACGACGAAATCGTGCCAGTTTGCAACGACAACGTGTATCGCGACGGTGGAAGCCGGATTTACATTCGCAACTTTCGCAGTTTAACGGCAAATATGGCCCAGCTTTACCCAAACCCCGTTTCCTGCACCCCCTCCCCTCCCCCTCCCTTCGTATATGCATGATAAATCGAGAGAAAAATGGATATTGATACGGTTCTAATCAACGGTGTCTTTGGAATATTTTCGAGTACTCGAGTCATTCTGAGAAGTCCCCAAAACCTTCTTTTCTTTTTCTTCTGAAGTCGTATAGACAAAAAATGGAGAAAAGAAGTTGATAGTTTAACAGTATAAAGCCGGAGACCTAATTTTAAGATTTAAAACAAGAGCCCCATAATTATTTAATAGCGAAGTATCAAATGTTTGAAATTATATAATTTATAAACCATTTCAGGTAGCATTTCATAAATAATCCAAGAAATGTTTCGTAATTTTGGTCTATAAATTTATTAACCCTTGCGTGAAAGTTAACGAGCGTTTACACATTAAATTGTTTAACCAAATTCATAAACACAAGATCATTATCTCTGCCATGTTTTGTTTTCAATGCAATATTTTTGGTACGAGAACTTTCCTATTTAATTGTCGTTTTTTAATTCTCCTTCGTACGACCACGACTTGGAAAATAGCTCTTACAGCGGACGAGTTACTTTCAGTAGCGAAAGGGTTAATGTTATAACGGTAACTGAATTCGCAACCCTTTCGCGTATTTTACTACCACTTGAGTTTTTTATACGGAAATATAGCAAAAAATTACGAATTCGTATACCTCGATTAGAAATAGTTAATTGTTAAATTCTAATGAATAATTCTGTGGGAAGGAAAAATATAAAGATCCTAAATTTAATTACTAACCTAACACATTATTTAGGTCTGTAAACTAATTGCCTGACCATTATACTGTTTACTTATACAATTATTTATTAAAAGTCAACAAATAACGATTCTATGGTAGAATTTTGAAACAAAATACCCAAAAATGTAATTATGTTATATTAAAAGAGAAGACAATTAAGATCGTAAAGTGTAAGTATCTATATCTCAGAGAGTTTGCTTTACAATTATGAATTGTTACGAAAATTCTCGTCCGAACGAACGAACTAATTTATCGCGACCGTTGTCTTGCGATGTCCGTTGAAATTCCTCTGAATTTATACGGAAGATCCGAAAAGCGATCTCCGTGTGGCAAATTTATGGAAGTCAGTCCCGCGTGAAAATGCACGGTCTCTTTCCCTTTTCGACACAATTACTGATTTACTTTGAGAGGCTACGCGTACGTTCATTAGCGACGAAAGCTTTTTGCTCTTTCTCATTTTCTACTTTGACAACGAAACGTACCGTTTTGTTCAAGTTCCGATCTTGCCCGCTATTCGTTCTTTCCTCTCGCAATAAAATCAACATTCTGCCGTCTCGCGAACAAAAATTGGCAGTTCCGTGACGAGAAAGCAGTGTCTGTTACCATTTTTCTTTGTACGTAAAATAAAACGCGATCAAACATGAAAAATATGTTACATTATTTTTAATCTTCAAACTTTTTACATTCGGTGCTTTTATTTATGAAACTACGATATCGTATTTTTTCAACATTTTTATTTGAATATTGAATAAATGAACAATGGTAATATTTGAAATTATTAAACCAACATATCTTATTTATTTCTTCAATTTTTGTACGACTAGCGTTTAATAATGTTTTTTAAAACTTCGATTGTTATTAATATCCTCCGCTGTACGTAACAGATTTTATAGAGCATATCGAAACCCATTTTGTTTTTCCTTTTATATTTAAAAGCACCTCGTGCGCTACTATAAATAAAGAAAATCTGTACAATCGTGAACGATAAAAAAATCTATCCATCTCTGAACCGTAAATTTGGAAAAAAATTTCACCGTTAAAGGGGATAAAGTAAACCAATTCATTTTGTTTTTATTTACTTTCATTCGATGATTGTAGAAACAGTTTTTGGTTCGAAAGCCACACAAGACACGATGGGGATTTTTCATTCGATTAAATGCATTTACGAAATGAAAGTTCTCAATGAAAAGGTCGAAGTTGCACGTGTAAACAGCCCCGTTGGACAGTTTTACGAGCCTAAAATGCAACAATCATAAACTGAGAAGAGTTTTAGTTGGCTTGCAAACGCAGCCAAGTGGCTCGAATCTCTATCATGCCGGACAAAAACGGACAGAAACGAGACTTCCATATATTCTCTCTTACGTGTGCACGTAAACCGTGGCATAAGGTTGTTCGCTTCGCTCGTTGTGCTTTTTTCGGCCGGCGATATCGAACGGCTGATTTCGAAACGTACATAGTCTGACGCGATCTCGTGTAGCATAAAAGTATCGTAAAACACCGTTTTGCGGCACATCAATTCGAAACTTTAAGCTTCATAAACTTCATCGAAATATTATTTTATATTTTAAACGTATCTTTTCTCGTAGACATCCGACAGACAATTTAATCTGGCAAAGTATCACGGAACAACATTTACGTTGCATAAAATGTTTTATCAATTTCTGTTAGCTTTTCTATAAAGATTTATGTTTTTAACAATCCTTGCTGTATTATTTTTTTCACAGGGGCCTCAGACAAAGCTAAATATTTATTGTTGCAATGTGAACACGTTGACTGCTATGGTAGTCACCCGTTAAATTTTCTATAATCGAATAATTAACAAAACAAAAGATAAAGTAAACTTTGGATATTGCTTGGATTAGGCTGGTAGTGCAAAATAGCAATTTGTATGGTCACATTTGAAAATTAATCGATAAATCCTTAATAATTGGAATTTTCAGTCTGACCACACACGTCTGTATCCACTGTGGCAATCAACGTGTCAAAAGAAACATGGAAAATCGTAATGTTATATACTTGTATAATTGTATTTTGGTAGTTCTAGTGTTAAAATTGTCTTGAACGTGTATTTTTTTCAATAAAAATGAAAGATACACTCTTCTAATATACATTCTATTCTTATAAAATAAACATTGCAGAGTAAAAAAATTGATTTACTCTACTTTCCATAAAATCAAAGTTGTAAAAATCACATCCAGATAATAAACAAATGACTATCTTTATCAATCAAGAGAATAGAAGTGTTCGATAATGTAAATATATAAAAACACCTAAGAGTAATAATATTTAACATGTAAGGGTAGTTCTTTTGTCGAGTTTACAGGAATCTACCATCAGACAAGCAAGAGATAAAAGAACTTCTCAACTATCAAACATCCTAAACCTACAGTACACTATACAACGCGAGTAAAAACGATGCGGAAGAACAAACGCCGGTCTCAAACAGCTCAGAGGTTTTATGCGAGCACAATAGGCCACCATAGAATTGGCGGTAAGCAGGCATACATCGTCGGTGGCAGTTTCGGTACAAGTGGTTCTGGGAACACGTTTCTTCATCGTTGGAACAAGCTCGCAAAACGAGCCAAGGTACAACACACAAACAGCGCGGCCCTGTTCGTCTTTCGCGAACTTGCGAAATAATTCCTGGCCGGAAGCCGCGCCAGAGACGTGGCTTGGAAGGGCTTTTATTTTTGGCAGACGTTCAAAATAGTTAGAGGGAACTTAAATTCCGAGCTTCTTTTTTCCAACGGGCGCAAACCTGCTACCAAGGCTCTCAACGGCGCGGATCCTTCCACCTCTCGTTCTCGCCTTCGCGAACTTTGCGAGCCATCCCAGTGATCGGATTTCGATAATGGCCGGCACGTCGATTGATCCAGACACCGTGCCGGTTGAAAGAACGCGAGGAAATTAGTATGGAAGAGAGCCTTCCAAGTGCAATCGATGTTCCACGCGCAACGGATCCGACTCAAAGCATGTTCTTATTGAGCTGTGAGGTGATTGATCGACTTTGCGACCGAATAAATTTCATGGGATCCGATTAATCTTGTTATTGTTAAATTAAACTTCAATCCTTGTTTCCGATCATATAAAACGATCAAGAGACCCGGAGGGGAATCTTTTTTGGAACAACTGCGGGGGGTTGGTTGAAGTAGTGTCATAATTGGGTGCATGTAAAGTTTGTTTCATTAAAAAACGTAAGGATTGTTCAATGATTGGATAGAACTTTGAGTACATTTATTTGATGAATATTAGGATAAGAGTTAGTTAACTTTCTAAAATTACTATTTACTAAAGTACCAAGAATCACACGAAGAATAGGAAATTTTCTCCACGAGAGATGACTAAACAGACGAGTCACGATAAACGATGGTGTTTCGCGCGTTCGAACAAGAAAAAGCTGAAGAAAATGGTGAATGCAATTTCATCAGGGCGAAACTCGTTCTTGCGTATCGGAAACGCCGTGTTAAGGAGTCAATGGCGATAACTGGCCCGAAGTAACGTGCTTGAACAGCGCTGAGGAAGAGTGGAAACGAAGGGACAGAATTGAAAGGAGAAAACGGGGCGAGCAGCTCGTTTGTAAATAAACGCGACGACGGGTGACGGGAGGCAAGCAACGAACTCTGTAATAAAAGCTCGTAACGCTTGGTATTGGCAAGCCTTGATTTATTCTCAACAACTGTGCCCGACCTCTTTGGCCCCTTTTGCGTACGGAATGCGAAAAAGAGACCACCGTGTTTCTCCCGTCTCTTCGTGGAATACATTTTCAAATCCCGCCTACATTGACCCCCTTTTTATCATCATTTTTTAAGGGAATATATAATAACCATTCCTTTCTCTTTCAAATCAAGATAGATGAACAATTTCTGTAAATGATTATTGCGCTGTTGCATTAAAAACGGGCCATTTTTATTCGCCTATTTTATAATTAAGCTTAATAATAAAATAGAAAAATAAATAAATAGATAATAGACTGAAACATATACTAAGACACCTTAATAAATTTTGTGATTTAAAATAAAAAATTTCTAATCCGTCATTTGAACAATGTTAAAGAATGAAACAGAATTATAAAATCATGTTTTATTATCGATAAAAGAACGAAATGATTTGACAAACCCTGCGACGACGATAATGGCACTCTATGCATTTTTATGCGTTAATGCATCTAGAAAATGCGATTGCATCTGTTCTTTTAATGGAACTCTATACTTTTGATTGCACCGGTCGATGCAACTTTTTAATCCCCATAAAAAGGTTCTAAGGTGCTAATACCCTATATTTGTAAGTTCTAAAGTTATTGCAGTTCAAAAGTTTGCTAAATTACACTTCAGTTTATCAGAACGTTTTCACAAGTATTATTACGAGTTGTAAACTACGGAAAGGTGTTTAGATTGCAGTGGAGATTTATTCAGGCCCATAACATTAGAAAAACTTAAAATTCTAATAATTTTTAAACTAACAAATTAGGGCATCAATGTCTTAGAAAATAGAGAATTCTATCACCGAATATAAAATTATTTCCAAATGTCCCTGTATATTAAAAATTGTTCATCATAGATGTTATAGTTAAGATTGTCTCCAACTTAATTGCCTAACTTTTTAAACGAAAGTTACGATCAGAACCGAGTTATGTAACGGTATTAACAATCACATCCCAAATTAACCGACCCTTTAAACTGTTAGGAACGAGCCCCCTGTCACTGTCTGTCAGATCATCCCAAAGAGGGCATATTCGATGCAAAGCTAAGCAATAAACTTCCATCGACCACTTAATTTCAATCGCAAGGCTGGAGCGAGCTAGACGAAAGTAGGGTGCAAAGTTCCCTATCAAAGTAACCGAAGCGAAAAGTTTCCACTGTTTTCGACTTGTACTTGCCTGTTACACGGGCTCGGGCACGCGTGTAGTCGTGCTTGCTTACACGAGTCGCAAACTTGAGTCCAATTCCTGGGACGGGGGAAGAGGGGAAAATCGCAAGCAACGGCAGCCACGGTTAGGAGGTTTAATAGCCGTCCGTGTTAATAATGACGCTGTTACAAGCACTTTCCAAGTTCACTACGCCATCGTTCCCGATGAAAGTAGATCACTGACATCGTTTGCTTGTCAGAACAGGAATGGAAAATGTCGTCGTTTGCTCGTGATTCTAATTGCTAGGGCCCGTACTGTCGGTTTACACATTTCCTAATTTGATGCGACTGCCGTCTGCAAACCACCCTTTGTTTACAGTTCCCTGTCATACCTTTGCCTTCTTGTTCACCCCGGGCTGTAAGACAAAAACTATTGCTTCTCGTAAAAGCGCAAAAAAATCTTTAAGGTTCTGAGTTACTTTGCCGCGCTGAAACTTTTGAGAACTTCAAAAATTCTTGAAGTATCTAAGTTATTCCGTGCTTCTAATTAGGCAAATAATAGAATTTCTAATAGTGTGAGGTGATACGTATGGAAATTTAACTTTCAATCATATACCATTCATTAGATCGTTGTACATCGAATGTTGATTTTATGATGTGACCCACCATAACGTTTTATTCATTCTTTTTAGTTTCTTTTATAAAGATTCATCATTTAAACAAATCTATATTAAATGAAATTATGAACATATTTTCGGCATCACTGTGCAGGAAAATTTACAGAATATCAATAAGGGGAAATTTATTCGAAATTATATGATAATGAGTACTGTTTAATAACCAGAAACGAAACAAGCAGTGCAATATTGCGGCTAAAACAATCATACAGAGTATTGCAATTATAACAACGTTACAGCAAGCAATAACGTTAACATTGCCATGACAATATATTAGGTCGTATAGTTTCTGTTGTATTCTGAAGTCAAATTTCAATCATCAAAATTTTACAAACATGTTTACCTGATTAATTATATATTAAAGAAATGAAAAAAAGTTCTACTTGAATTTATTTAACTGAGGATTTAGTAACTTCAATTATCGTTGACGAACCTTTACTATTTACTTCCGTTTATTTTTATCAATAGAATATTGGTATATTTTTGATTTTCAAATAGAATTTTTTAATTTTATGGAGCGAACAAATTTGTATTCGACTAAATTCGCGGAATCGCTCAATATTGATTTTATTTTTATTTTATTGGTGGAGGTTGATATAATGACACACGATCGTATATATAACTTGGGTTAAAAAGAAGAGTATTCTTGGAAAGCGGTCGCGGCTCATTAAATTATTTCGTATCCTCATTAGAAGGGAACATGTAATTATGCAGATTACTTCATGAAGATGCAAAGTAGATGGGCGAAGAATTGCAATGGTCTCGTCATTTTATAACGAATCGCATGATAATAATACTACAATATTTTTTATATTCTTCTGTACTATTAAAAATTAAATTACTGTTATTAAAAAAACTCTTGTTAAAAAATATAATTATCAAAAACCAGATAATATAACATTGTAATTAGAATGCAGTGGTTCTACTTTGTCTTTTTTAACTTTCTTATATTTATTAAATTGCATACCTGTAAATAAATTTTATGAGTGAATTTAATAATAAATAAGCGATTAAAGTGACTACAGTGAGATTTGGACCTGGAGCCTTCGATTTGTTAAGCCGAATTATTATTAAAATTATAAAATTTTGTATCTTCTATAGACCCCGTGTAATTGTGAAGTAATAAATTTAACGTTATATACTTTAACTGATATTGTTGTTGTAATTTAGAAATATAAGTACCTTTAAAACCCTTTGCTGAATTGAAAATTTTATTAGAAAGAGAGCACAAAACGGAAACAGAAACTAATCAACGTCTGATTTTCTCCGCGTAATTAAATTAATTGAACGAATAAATATTATTTTGGGCGTTAATTATTTAAGAAAATGATTAATTACGTTATATTTCTATGGAACATCATTAGAATACGTCTAAGAAGTGTCATAAGGGTGCTTGAACGTTACATCGTGAAGCGTAATGCAATTTAAACGAGCGTCTCAGGTTCCATCGAGACGAGTAGTAGTTCAAAGTTCGATCTTCTTGCAAATACATAATCTTGAGCATAAATTTGTCCCGGTGATAACGGGCAGAAAGCCTCGTTTACACGAGCATTACGTCGCATAATCTAATGCGGTGCTATGCAGCCGAGTAGACGGAAGAGATGCATCTCTCCTTACTTCCTGGAATCTCCTAGCATTATCGGCATAATGTCCTTACCTGTTCCTCTTCATCGAGTTAACGTTTAACTTTAACTTAACTAAGAGTTCGTTAACAACGACTGCGTCGGAAATACTTAAACAATAACTTGTATACCAATTAAATAAATGTTAAAGATTGGTCAACAAACGGTTTACATGTTCCATTCATGAATTCATGAATTTACAAAATTATATTTAAAGGGTCAATATTCTTTTTAAATCACTCTGTATGTCACTGATTATTATACAATTTTGAATAATAAAATAAGTCAAAGTATTTTTTATCATTCTGTATCAAACTTCACACTGTGAATGATTTCATACTTTCATTAAGTCAATTTCAGCTAAAAATAAAAACTATCCCTTGCATACTTTTTCGATTCCCTTTATAACCTCTTTAATAAAATCACTGGTAAGCATTTTTTGCAATAATTTTAAACTACTTTCAAATTATAATAATTGTTAAATTATTTGATGTTAATACGGATACAAATACTAATGTTATCCCTGTTCAAAATTTTCCTAACTCTATAAATGTTTATAATATTTTTTTCAACGAATTTTCCAGCAGCCCCGATGGTTGGAAATTAAATTCAGGTTATAGAGATGAATTTATTGGCACGTTAAATTAATCCGTTGCAGCGTAAAACCATACGATAGGGTCAGAATGATTCACGGGTGTAAAGTGATGCGTTGATACGATGATTATTCGGTTGTGTTTAGCCACAGCGAAAGAACGAACGGTAACAATGCAGCGCAGCCTGGCTATTGAAGCAGGAAGTTGGAATGGCCAACGTTTCCAAACCCGTAATTTACCTGTTTCGTTCATTTGCATCATATGATGTATGATGAACGTTTGCGGCTGTTTCGTCGTTAGTAACAGTACGTAGGTAATTTGTAATCGTATTTCTAACCATATTTTGTACGTACATTGATCGATAACTTGTACCACCAGCCTGTAATACGATACAATTTTTCAACTCTTAACAGGCTATGACCGACATTACGAATTTTATCGCGTCATTAAAGTAATTTAGCGATGGATTCATTATGAATATCTTTAACACTTTAATCGTCTCATTAAGGTTTCTTTCCTGAATTAAAACTTTCCACTTAAAGTATTAAAATTTTAATAGAGATTAAAAATTGATCACAGATGTGGTATAAAATTATCGATTCAAATAATGATTATTTTTAATGAAAATTATTGTTTGTTGAATTTTAAATACTTTAATTTAGAAGAAAATTATGGAGATTGCAAATCTGATTATTAGTTTAATATAATATTAATACTAATTAGAAGTTTCTATTTTTATTTTCATTATTTTCTTATTTTATTCTAACAACCGCATCGTGCTTAAAGAATTTTCTATCGCCATTAAATCACCATTGTATCAGGTGGGCAATTAAATTCACCCCTTTCCATCCATTTGTGTCAAAGTTATTCGAGTTCTGTCATAAAGGAATCGCAGATATAGCAGGAGGCTATCTCGATTAGAAATGATTGTTCGTTGACTTTCAATAAAATATGAAGGCCAGGAATTTAGCCGCTAACCTAATATCGCAATACACCAGTTCACAATATCTTCGATTAATCATGATGACAACGAGCATCAAACCAAGATGAATTCGTTGTCAGACGAATGAACGGGGATACCGAGGGAACAAAGTAATTCAACGACGACGAGGACACGAAACGCAATTGGTCCGTCTTGTTATTGTTAATTAACGATCACCATCAGAGGCGGTTGATTGATAATTCGATTGATCACCGGACAAAGGTACGCGCGTTTTCGAGGGTTCCTGTTGACCCCGGCGTTTTCAAACAGCCGCAAAACGGCTATAGGCCCGTCCTCATAATCGGCATCCCCCTAATGGATGGTTGCTGTTTGGTCACGCATAGTCGAGTGTCTCGTCCCTCTAATGAGATTATACGATCGCTTGCTAGAATATGCCACAGGTCTCGGTGATATACGGCCGTGGTTACACGAGGATACGTCAAGAAATCGCGCGAACACGTTCTAATATCGTTGACAACCTTTAGCCCTTTGCACTCGAGTGGCGCCTCCAGGGCGCCATATGCAATTAACAAGGATATTTTAAGATGAGAAATTTAAGTCTTATTTATATTAGAAAGTGAATAGATCATAAGTACTTGTAATTCTTTTCTCTCGAAATAAAGCTTTCAAATTTTCAAAGTTTCATTGGAAAAGAAATCTAGACTTCATTCAAAAATGCTTTGAGTGCAAAGGGCTAGAAACGTGAACGGCATTCCATTCGAAATTAGCAGATATTAATTTCCAAACTGCCGTCCCTACAACCCCTTAATTAATCCCGTTCAATAAATTAAATGTATATGTATAAATATTCTTAAGATCCATATTTTGAGTAGTTTAAATTACTTTTCAACAAACTTCACATCGGACAACCAAAACAGATAAAATTTTAATAGTTTCTGATGTCCTATTTTAGATATCTGTTATAAATACAAAGAAACCAGTCGCGTACAGGTCTGTCGATACGAAACGTTCGATCTCTGTCTTCGAAGGAATTCCGTCATGAAAGTATAACGAATTAAACGAGATGTCGACTTCAAACAGCAAATCAAGTATTTAAAGAAAAGCAGAGGACAGTCAGTGTCGAGATACACGAGTGGATCCTGGTACTGCGTTTAAGCCGAATAAAAAGATCCCGTCATAAGAACCGTACGGTGCATCTGAAGGATTAAGAGCGCAGCGTTTGAAGAGAAGAGAAAGAGGAATTTTTCGCCGACAGTTTGTAGAAAAGAAGTCGAAAGCAAAAGAGTTTCTCTCGTGAGATGTCAAAGAATGCGACGACTTTTGCGCGGCTCGTAAAAAGAAGAGGGCGCATATCGTGTATAGAGGGATGAAAAAACTCTTTTCTCGGTTAAAAAGGGAATCCTTTCCACACGTAATACCAGGTCAAACGCACGGTTCAACGTTTTTATTTTACTTAGCAAGAATTTCACTTACTTCGCCTCATTAAAAAAGAAACGACAAACCGATTAACATGGTGACTGTCACAGATCTTTTTATAGATCTTCGTCCCCTATACCGTGTACAATAAAATGTAATTCTACTCGACATAAAACTATCTGGACTGTTGAAATAAAATTATAATTTATTATAGAAAAGAAACATTGTATTATATTGGGTCAGTCGTGACCCATGCTAAGACTTTGTAAATTATGTACTAACCGTGGAATGGATAATCAATTATAGAGGTGTTTAACCCTTTTCCCTCTGAGGGGACATCAAAAGAATGCAGGTGATTTCCAAGGGAAATATAATTAATTTATTTTTCTTCTTCTAAGTTTCCTTCCAAATATAAGTTAAGTAGAATAATTACTCCCAATACTATATTATCTTATCTACTTTGTAACTAAGTATTTTTGAGTTGCTGGTAAATAATCTGAACAAAATTTCCGCGTGCAAAGGGTTAATATCGGAAACCTCTTACGAAAACTTTAGTCTCTAAAAATCAAAGCATTAATGACAGTATTTTAATCTATTTATCAGAAGAATTTTTCAATTGTTCAACGAAACAGAAACACGTAACTGAAAGCAGCTTTGTATCTTATGTAAGGAACACCAATCCGTCGGGAAAGTCTCAATCTTTTGCAGTGCTTTATGTAATCATCATTTATTCCATTTCAAGGAAGAGAAAAAACAGGAAAACTGAACAAATATCCCGTAAAATCATCAGAGGACCGGTAACTTTTATCGGAAGGATTCTCATAATTTTCAAATAAATATTTATGTTCGTGAGAACGGTTCTATAATTTGCATAAATATAATTTTGAATGAAAACAATAACGAATATGTATACAGTAAATTTCTGAAGGTACGATTAAATCCGATGATAATTAAATTTTAATTAAATTTTTAATCTGTGTTGGGCAAATTTATAGTGGTATAATCTAGATTTTGCTCAACGGAAGATTGAAAAAACAAAGTAATTACGGATAAGCAGAGAAATTTTAATATTGTCGTTCAATTTGTTGTTTATTTTTACTCGTTATTAATACTTTTCAAGTACGTACCCTTATTTGTCAACGTATTATAAAAATTCTAATGTACAGAAATTATCCTTTTAATGTTAACGACTATGACGTTCGAACTTTTAATATAACACAAATTAAAAATTGAAATCTTCTATAAAATTAAAAAAATCTTAATTCGTTTCAGAAAGTTTGCATTTAAATTTTAATGACCACGTCTTTCGACTTTTAAAACTTACAATAAAAATAATTAATCTAAAAACCTTTTAGTAAATGAGAAAAATTTCAATTTAGTCAGAATACTGATATTTCTGTTTTAATGAGGAGAACGTTCAAATTTTTAATGCTTAAAATAACATTTTTTCAAAGCTTCTGATTCGAAGTTGGCTAAGCATTGCCAATTAATATTAATAATTGCCAAAAATTAATTTAATTACCAAATATCGAAATATCAGTATACAAAGATTGTCATCATTTTTATAGCAATTTTAAAAATTATTTTTGCCATTTTCTGTCTGAAGATGGATATGAAATTATATCTAAATAAAAAGTGTACACAGTTCAACGTACACAATTTATCCTGTATAACTTTTTACTCACAATGATCAGTATTAATATAACAAAACAAAACACGTTAAAAATTGATTAAAAAGTGGACGATGGGAACTTGTACATAAAATGTTCTCAACAATTGTGTTAAGGGGATGATTGAAGATCGAGTAAAAGGTCGCGTTGATGAAAGAAAAAGAAGTATGTACCCGTACGATATTATAACGATTGAAATTATCGAGGAAACTGTCCGAGTATCGAATCGATACAACGCTAAAAATAGTAATACGCATATTATCAGCCGTGTATCGGGGACAGTTTTAACGATAGCCGCATTGCGAAAAAAGTGTACACGGACAGTAATTTCGCTCGTGGGATTATTGGATAGAATATTCGCGCGAATCAAACGTGTAACGACGATTATAACCGTATCGAGGTAATTTTATGGCGTATCGATCGTAAGGTTTGAAAAATTCAAGTGTCCTGTGGTGTGGTTTTGCTTTCAAATTATACGCAGCTTAAAATAATCCCATTCGAATAATATTTTTATGAACCTAAAATATTGAGACCATGAATCTTATTTTAATAAATTTTCATTGAGATCCAGAAGCAACAAATTTGTGTGTGACTTAGTCCAACTTGAAAAATTATTGCACTTCAACGAAAGTGCATTTGTATTTCTATTTCCTTAACAAAAATACTTAGCTTTTTAGAATATCTTATGTAAAGAGATATTAGAATAAACTGTCAGGCGCCATATGTTTCCCTAGGGGAAATATCGATACTTCGATATCAAAATTTACGCAGACCATTATACAGTTTTTTTCATTCAAAATTCAATATGAACAGGTTCCTATAATTCTTTTAAAACAAAAAAGAGTAAGAAGATGTATCCTGAATTTTTGAAAACAATGAACAGGGGTTGATTCGACTCTCGAGCTCGGAACTTTGTTCTAACGCTCCTTTGTCACAAATATCGATACTATTACTTTGTTCAAAATACTTCGTGTAACTTCGAAAGCAACGATGTTGATACTCCGTTGGCGTCAGTAGCAGTTAGTTCACGTCAGAAATTCGGTAAGTCGATTTAACTGGAACTCTCCGTTGTGCTCGGTGCTATCACAAGAAACTAGCCGAAATATGATTTATCGTTACAATGTAATTCGCTATCTGCCTCCCTTGTACGGATTACCATAGAAATGACGATTCAATCTTCTTTCGTAAATATCCTGTAACATGCCTTCTCTAGCTGGCTCCCAAGTGTGAAACGTTAAGCGTTTCTCGTACTTGATATTCGTTCGCCATAGGCCACCCCTTACTACTTTCCGAAGTAACGTAACTTCCAACTGTACAAAATATCCTACAGCAAATTGGAGA